>VZSF01008512.1:115438-817605 GCA_013398295.1 Chionis minor | reverse complement strand
GAGGCGGCGGCGGAGGAGGAGGAGGAGGGCACGGTATGTGGAGGGCGGCGCGGCGGGGCTGCTCCCTCCCGCTCTCCCTGTCCTGCGCCCTTCGCTGGGGCCGTTCTTGGGGTCCGCGACGCCCCTTTTCTTCCGTGCGCGGCCTGCGCCGGGCCTCGCCTCAGGCGGCACAGGGCGGGGCGCCCGCGCCTCACGACGGGCCCCGCCGCTGTACCCCCGTCACTGGGCCGTCCCGGCTGCCACCCCCTTCCCCCGGCGTGGGGGCACATGGCGGGGCGAGGGCCGCGCCAGGGGAGCCGTCCCGGCGGGGCGGGTAAGCAGGAGAAGGAGCGGGCCTGGCAGCGGGGGTTTGCCCGCTCTGCCCGCTGCCGGCGGGATCCTGGCCGAGAGGGACGGATCCCTCTCGGATGTGCTCGCCGTGGTGTTGGGGGTGGTTTGAGAGAGGGAGGGAGGTGTGCCCGCTGCCTGGTGTCCCCCTCACAGCTGCCAGTTCCCTAAAGCACATGGCTCTACGTAAAACGTGCGTGAGAGCTGCGCTCTGCTCCTGCCGCAGTTTTGCAGTCCGTCATTGGGCTGGGAAATAATCTGGGAACTGCAGAAACAGTCTACAGTGTCTGTTTTCCACGTTTCCTTTTTCTTGACATCCAGGTGGCACGAACAGGATAATGGGGGCATGGGTTAACTATCATTGAAAAGAATGTATTTTCAAGTGCTATGTAGATAATTTATGTCACAGGCCGACACGATGATGTCGTGATTTAGGGCCAGATCCTGAAAAATAAGGAACGTTGCAGAAAGTGCTGTGTCCTTCGCTTTTCTTGTTAAGAAAAATAGTGGTCTAGTTGTAATAGTAACTGAGTAGGGGGGCCTGCAGTGATGTCTGGTGTCTGTAAACACATTGAAACAGTTGTTTTTCTGACACATCCTGTTTGATGTGGGGGTGGGGAAGTAAAACTGGCAGATTTTCTGAGAACGTTTTTCTGTTCTCTTTAAGACCCTGGGAGGGAAGCATTCGAGGGGTGGGGAAGGTGCTCATTTGAAGCATGCTGCAATCCCCTGAAGCCATATTGTTGGGCCACTGAGAGCTGTATTGCTCCTGTGAGCAGGAACGGTTGCTTCACCTGGACTTGGTGTGTAGTCTCTGGGTCCACAAACTTTGGAATTGTTAAGCTTTTGTGGATCCATTCATTTCCCCAAGGAAGAGGTGGTAGGCCTATGGAAGTAGCCCACAAGAGGGTTCAGGTTGCTGGTTGGTGGTTGAACCATACTCCTAAGGAAACTTGTGTTAAAAATGCAGTACCGTGTCGAGTTCTGGGCTCCCCAGTACAGGAAAGGCAAGGTCATACCGGAGCAAGTCCAGTGTAGGGCTACAAAGATGATTAAGAGTGTCTGACATGAGGCAAGGCTGAAAGAGCTGAGACTCTTCAGCCTGGAGAAGAGAAAGGTCAGTGGGATCTAAGAAATGTGTATAAACACTTGATGGGAGGGAAAAAAGATGATGGAGCCAGACTTTTTTCAGTGCTATGCAGCGACAGCACAAGAGGCAATGAGCACAAACTGGTACATAATTTTTTTCATTTAAACAGAAGAAAAATTATTCATTGCTATGGTGATTGAACATTGGAACTGGTATCTTAAAGAGGCTGTGGCATCTCCATCCGTGGAGATAAACGTGAGCAATCTGCTCTAGCTGACCCTACTGTGAGCAGGGGCTTTGGACTAGCCAGTTTCCAGAGGTCTCTTCCAGTCTCAGCTGTTCTGTGTATCTCTGATTCTTTAATGTACTTGAAGAAATGTGTCTTTGTTTTATTTAAAGAAACAGGGTTTTTTTCCTCCCAGTGTTTTGGTTTTTTACTATTCAATTTATATAAATCGGTGAAGGTTTTTATTGTTCATTTCATCTGTCAATACTAACATTTAGTTTGCTCTGCAGACGTCCTGTAGCATGGCAGGTGAAGAAGACTTCTTTTTGGAAGAAAAAAGATTCAAGCAGTACTGTGAAGAATTTATTAAGCATTCACAGCAGATAGGAGATGGTTGGGAGTGGAGAACTAGCAAGGTAAAATAATCATAGTGTTAATTTTTAGATACCCTTGCTGGCCTTTTTGAGCTGTTAACAACCACCACAAACTGGAACATTCTTTAAGGAGTGCTTACAGCATGTGAAATAAATGGTATTTTACACAGAGGATGCAAGAACAAAATAGTGCATAGATGGTTTACATGAGATTTTAAGCCAGTACACGTATTGAATAGGTTTCATGAATCCAGAAAAAACTGCTAGGATGGCCTAGTGCAGCTTGTGTAACAAAGGGGTAGGATTGCCAGAGGTGATTTCTGTTTTGATCAGAAAATGTCTTTTAAGGCATTATGCAGTCTTAATTTTCAGAATTCCCAATGATGGGGAAACAGTCACAGCTCTGACCAAGCCTTTTGATTGGTTGGCTATGCTAAAAATTCAATTAAAAAAGCCCAAAACAACACCTGTTACTTTTAATCCTAACTGTCTAGCTTTATATTCCAGCCATTGGTAGCTGTACCTTGTCTGCTAAGTTGAGAACACTTCTTTTACCGGAACTCTCCCTGTTTTAGTGCTTCAGGTTCAGATCAATTCATTCCTTAACCTTGTCAGTGTAAAAGCAAGACATGTTGAGCTCCCTGACTATTTGATATGTTTTCCAATATTTTAATCATTCTTGTGGATCTCTTCTGAATCCTCTCCAGTATAGAAAAGTCCTTTTTCAACTGTGGGCAGAACTAGACAACGAATGTTGTATCCCTGTGAAATTCAAACCTTCCTACTCTGGAGAAGTGCATGTGATTATATATCCAAAGATTGCTTTAACTCTTTAAGCTGAAATAACACATAGTCTTTGTTCTAGATGTGTGACAATATTTTGTATTAAACTACATGTTGGTTGCATACAGCAACCAGAAGAATCTGTATTAGTGGTCAATCGTCGTTATTTGCCGCATCCCTATAACTTTCAAACCTCACTATTAATAATTACATACTGTTTCCAGGTCATTAATCAAAATTTTCAATAGCACGGGGCCAAGTATAGTCACAAGGACCCTGTTAGAATCACTTCTTTTATGATGATTCGCTGTTTTTTAAGTTACCTTTGAGATCTACAAATTCATCATTTTTTCATCCTTTAGTGTGTGTGGGATTATTTTACTTTTTTATTTTCCGCATGTAGAATCAACAGCTATCTTATGGAAGTCTGAGCGTATATTGTTATGACTTTTATGTTTATCAACCAAACATGTCTTTTTAAGCTACCCTGACAAAATCTTCTTTTCTTAAAAAAGAACTCATTTACTGTGTATATTTATTTATTTACTGAATTTTATATGATGTCATCTGTTATTTTGCTTGGGATGATGTCTAGCCAATATACGTATAGTTACACAAATTAGCCAGTATATAGAGATATATTGATACATACAGGCTTTCTCGGAAGTTCTCTGAAACTTCCACAGTGCTCTAACACTTAAAGAAAATCAGCAGTTCTTATGAACTGATTTAAAAGTACCTAGTGGTAGCCACTTCATGCTAATGTCCTGCTTAACCACTGCTGAAATGAAAACTTCTTAATAGTTAAGGCTTGAGGCCACATAATTTGTGTGTGTTCTATAATAACAACAGAAATATTTTAAATACTTGATTTTTCTACTTTGAATGCTTCTGTTATTCTCCATATAATCTGCACTGCTCTAGGATTTTTTTGCTACACTTTTTTACTGGGTGGGCAGTGTAGGTTTTCATATGTTCCCTTGCTTCTCTGTTTGGTTTTTAATAATGGATGGCTTGGGATACTCATTATTATCTGTGTATTTCTTCTTTCTGCTGTAGAAAATTCACTGCTCTAGATTTAGTGGTTTTTTTTTTTTTACTTTAATGGTGTCCCATGCTTTAATGAATTTTGAAGAAAACAATCATGCTTGTACCATTTTGAAATGCAAGAAGTCCCAGAGTAAATGTGTGCCATCATTTGTGCATAGGTAATTGTACATTTGTAACGCTTGCATCACTGCTGACATGGAATTTCAGTAAGAAGCATTATCTTGGCCTTAGGTACATTCTGTTTAGAAGGTTTTAAAAGACTGCAAATATTAGCCAAGTGTGACAATGCACCCTTTCTTACAGGCTACCATTTGAAACTTTAGATTTCAGTCCAAGGCTATATTTGTGAGGATTTATTCAACAAAGAAAGATGCTCTCAGCCTCTACTGGGAATTTAATACATGGGTGAAAGTTTGAACTTTCTGTGAAATAAGAAGCTTTGCTGGAAGTAGCAGAATGAGATAGATTATTGTTCTCACATAAAAAAATTGTAAGAATTTTTTTTTAATGGGCCAAGTTGGCGACTCTGTGATTTCAGATAAAAACCTGGCTACAGAGACCATCCATTTATAGTACGTAGTCTGGGAAGGAAGCTTTTCATTAATAAGATGTCTCATTGTCTTTTTGCTTTTTTTACCAATATATGTGTTGTGGGTAGTTTGGGGCACTCTTAATTTTGCTGATGTAATGCACTTGGATCCCATTCCTCATTCCATACTCATGTGAATAGACCCATTGATAGCAATAAGACCACACAGGTAAACCAGACTCGTAGAACTGTGTTCTTATGTCCTATGTTTTGTGTAGAGATTAAATTTAGATGATGAAATACTCATTGTTTTTTTGGAGTTGGCTCTTACGGCATAAGCTGACATGGCCCAAGTAGAACCCTCTATTTATAGCTGTAAGTGAAATGTTCTAAACTAAGTTATTTTTATAATCTGGTTCCCCCCCTTCCCGAAGAAAGCTGTAAAAAAGCCAAGAGCACCTCTAGTGTAAGACCTGATGGAGCTAAAGTTAGGCCCTCTTGTTAGGGATGGATAGTTAAATCTTTTCCCCGATGGCTACTGCTTTGTTTGTTTAATATTTAGTTGCATTAATCTAGGTAATCATATCAAAGGCTATGTTGGTTCACCTTTGCTTAGGATACTCAGAAGACAGCTGGAGTAGAAATGGACTGACTTTCCACATTAATGGGATCAAAGTCCTTGCTTAAATACTGTTTTATTTATGGGTCAGAAGTGTACAAAAACACATCACACTTCAGAGAGTGCAACAGGAGGGATGCTTCTCTTTCTAGCCTCTGACATAAAGCTATCAAATACTGAGACTGCTAGCGCCACGTTTCCAGCTACCCATAGGTGTTTTTCCAAGACACTCAAATACTGCAGAATGCAAAGGCTATAGAGCTTGGTTCCTTTCTGCTGACAGGAAGAACTCATTCAGGGAAGTGAACGCTGTATCCAGCCCTTCTCCGCCAAAGCTCATTGTGCCGTGGGGCATTTTACCTCTGTGGATGGCTGTAGTACTTTTGCTACTTTTAGGGGGATACATACCAATGCAGGTAGCTTTTCTCCTACCAACAGTCACACGAAGCTCCACAAGAAGACTTGAAAGTGAGAAAAGAGGCTTTTGTGTTGTTAAGTTAGGCTTAATTTTTCTGTCACTCTTACCCACTGCATACTTGATTCTTCATTGCACAGGATGCAGTTGGTTCTGCAGACAGAAGAGCCAGCAAAGTTTGGCGGATTCATGCTCTTTATGAGATTTAATGAGAAAATAAGGCATGCAGTAGAAGTTATGAGCAAAGTAATTGCTCGTAGGATGATTCATACTTAAAAATTAATGGACAAAAATTCATGTAGACATCATTATCATTTTTTATGTGTGAAACTTGGTAAGAACAGAGTAAACAAGTAGGCCATAGCAGATTTTGGAGGTACATATATTCTACGTTGTCTTTGGAAAGAGAGAGCTAGTGTGTCACAATAAAACCCGTGTTGATTTAAAGGTCAGAATGCATGAAGTAAACTGTGTCAGCAATGACAGATTAACCAAAGAGTTAAATTATAGTTAAATTTGCAGCCTTGTCAAGTAATTTAATGCTACATTAATGAATTTTGTAGAGAGGCTGTTTTGAATAGAATCCTTTTTCATCAGATGTTGTGCATATGCTTTCTGTGTTTGTCTAAAATGAAACAGCTAATAAAAACTCTATTTATTTGTTTCCTTTGAGAAATAAGTTCTTAACATGCAACTACTCTTCTTTGTGTTCTGTATTCTCTCTCTGTCTTTCAGAGTGCACGTTTTTCCAGTGATCTGTTATTAAACTTTTTCTGTCCTCTTAGTTCTCATTAAAAAAAAATAATGTTTATATATGTGTGCAGATAGGTCAGCAAGGGGTGAAAGCTCCTAAAGCCTTCTCCTGCCACTCTAAAATTGCACAAGGGCCTTTTACAACAGTAGATTGTGTAGCCTGGGAAGTAGAATGATAAAAAGGGAACTGGGAGAAGGTACAGTTTTGTCTATTTTCTCTTACATTTGACCCTCAGAGGTGATCAAGAGAAGGGAACAAATTGTGACGCTGCACACACAAATTCTGAAGTGTTCCATGCGTGCTCCTCGGACTTTAAGAAAGAGGGGAAGCAGAGCAAAAAAACCCAAAACCAGTTTACCAAGAATTGGGAAGTTTATACTGGCATGAATGCCTTGCTTGAAATTGATAGTTCAAAATCGTTAATAGCCGCTCATCTCTTTATGATCGTAGTGCACTGTCTTCCAGTTCTTTTGTACTTATCGTGATCCCAGGCAGCAGTTGTCTTATTCAAGTAATAGCTGTATTAAATTTTATTTTCACTGTCTTTAACACCAAGAACTAGTGTAAACTACCTGTGAGAAGATGCTGAAAATCAATGCAGTCATTGGTGTCTATAAAAAGACTTGGAGCTTATGCGTAAATACCATGCTCTGTTTATTTTCTAGAACAGTGATGGCATTTAGCATTTTGGTTACAGAAAATTTTTTTCTTTCTTGTTTTCTGAACACAGGACCTTGGTGATGGTTATCTTAGTAAAACACACTTCCAAGTAAGAAATAGAAACATCCCATCAGAACTCAAGGAGAAAAACAATGATAACATTGAACAAACATTATTTACATATGTTGAAGTAAGTACAGATTTTAGACTTTTGTGTTTATAAAATAAATCATGAACAGGAATTTTTGAGATACTGTACTATTAAATGAAGTCCCTCCAGAAAGATTTCAGACCCTAAGTTACCAGTGGCTTTTAATTATTCTTCCTACAGTTGTTCTTATTCAGCTGTACGGCTGTATTGATGATGAAAACTGGGGGAAATTGAAAGTCTCCAGCATATTTTACATATATGTTTTCCTCATGGAAGGATAGTATTTCTTTGCACATTGATTCACTTAACATTAAGGAAACCTTTTTTTTGGTGGAAGAAGATTAAGCATCAAGATTTAGTTATCTTAGAGGTAAATATTAATTAAAAAAAAATCGAGGTTAATATTAATTTGAAGTGATACTTACTGAATAAATAACTTGTGTGTGGGAACTTTATACTCAGTGTGTACTTTTCTACTGTGGAACTAACTTAAAATACTGAGCAATTTCTTGAAACTGGTAGTCAGAAATAAAATATATTTGATGTTCTTGAAGGAGAATAAACCTATTTCTTCCAGAAAATGAAAACCGTTCATTAAACTCAGGGTGAACTGATCAGAGTAATTGTTTCCTTGTTTGATTCTGCATTAGACCTCCAGATCTTGATTGACTAATCAAGTTATAAACAGTTGAAATTCACTCTGTTGTTATGTTACCATAAATACGAAAAGAAATCCTAGATTACAATTGACTGAAAACAGTGTATTTTATATATTATATACCATTGAAGAGGTGGACATGGTGTTATTTTCCAGTTACCTTTTCCTGCTACAATTCCTTTTTATCAGCGCACTGATTTTTTTTTTTTTTTTTTTTTTTTACACAGAGGCTCTTGTACAGAGTCTGAAATGAGTATTCTTTTGCCCTGTTTTCTGAAGGAAATGACACTTAAAACAATCGTGCTGTCTGTTAGTCTGTGGTGTGGTCATTTCTACTGATTTTTGGGTCTACTCACAGGTTTCAGCTGTATTTTAAACAGGAGTAGATATCAAAAAGTATTTGTTTCTGAAAAATTTTGCGAAAGCAGATGGCTGGCTAGATGAAAATGACTTACTCGTAGGTAGAAGCCTGATCTTTGTGTTCTGTTTGGCTGGTCAGTGCAAGTACAGGACTGGAGTAAAGCAGCACCTTGGTCCCTCAGAGCGCCATGAGGAACGTTTAGGGTTCACATAGCACAAGTAAGCTGGAAACAGGATGTGGTTCTGTTACCAGTAAGATGACTCATTCAATTCACTAAAAACAAACAAACAAAAATGAAAAAAAAAAAAGAAAATTTTCCAACCCTATTGCTGATACACTGGCTTTGGTATGAATTAGAATCCATATAATCTTCAGAATCATCACTCTGCGTTGGTTTGAGAAGTACCAGTTGTAAGCATGGTATGTAAGTAATCTGAAGGGTAGCTGAAGTGTTTTCAGTATTCCTTTAAATTCTAGTATTTCTTAAAACGAAGCCTAGTATCAATGCTTCCGAAGTTGTTACTTCATCATCACTATGGCAGTGTTTACACTTCAGTCCTGACGTGTAAGAACAGATTACTGTTTATATTCAAAATTGCTTTTAATAATTGTGACTTTTTCCTTACGATGAATCTATATTACAGAGTGTATTTTAGAAGAACACCTTGTAGAAACCTGTTGAGTCCTTCTGAAAAGAAGTATCAGCTGTAGAAAAAGTGTCACAACAGAGAAAAGGCTTCAGAGCCTGTAACATACTGAAACAGAGTTTCTAATATACTGAAATATAGTAGTAAACAATCTTTAATGTACTGAAATACAATTCCAGGCCAAACTCTGTTTTATCAAGGTAATAATACTATTAATTACCTCTTGAAATATTGTGCAAGATTCCTGTGTTTTAAATCACAGAAATGCCTAGGTTGAAAGGGACCTTGAACATTAGCTGGTCCTCTTTGAGAAGGAGCCTTTGTTCACATTGCATAATAGCAGTAAAGACGAAGAGTGAAGCACGAGAAAGGTCTTAGAAAATTGTGTAGGTTGTAAGACATGAGGTTGTGTGTAAGAAAAAAAAATTGGGTTTCCTCTCCAAAATGTTCACTGCCTAATAGAGGTTATGTCAAATTTATGTTCTTCATTGAACTGAAGGGTAACCAGGCTGTTAAAGTTATTTAATCTGGAAAATGGCAGCAGCACACCAATAGTTGGAAAATTAAATTTGCTGTGGATACATGAAGTAAAACTATATGTTTAACACTAAGGGAAAGGTGGAAACGGGGACTCTAGAGGGGAGAAATTTGCTCAAGCACAGCAGTGCATGTGTAAGGTGCATGTTCTTTTTCACAGATGTTGAATGTGAGAGTTCTTGCACGAACAGTCTGTTCTTTAAATAGGTTTTGTTTTTGTAAAGATACATATTGCAACCAAAAATCACATGGTGTTACGGAGTAATTACAGTCTCTTGCAGTAAGTTACTGAAATACATTCTGATGAATAGAGTTCAGCACAAGTTGGGATTTTGGTGGAACTTGTAAAGATTTCTGCTGGTTATATGCCTTCAATATTTAGATTTTTTTTTTCTCCTTAGAAAATTTATAAAATTTACTTTTTAAGTATTTGATGTCTAAAGGAACTCTAGATAAGAATTTAACTTTATTTTTGAAAAACTGTGGCCATTGTCTTACAGTTGCATATTGCACAATTTTTCAGTTTCGGAATTACTGTTGTGATCTAGATTCTTCTATACTGTATCTCTACTATTTGTGTCTTATTGAGATATTTCTGTCGATTAGCAGTCTGGTCTTCTTCAGGACGTGGTAGGAGATACGTCGCATAGTTTTATGTAAGATAATTAACTAGGAACAGTAAGAAAGGAAAGATCAGGCAATTAAGGTCCGAGTAATCAATATCCATTGTTAGGAACCACAGGTGTTGACAAAAAGATTAGGAAAAAAATTGCACTGTGGTACATTGACAGGGCATAAGAGGCCACAAGGTTTTCCTCTCTCGTTCCTGGGAATCCAGTTCAGAAATTACAAATGTAACATTAAGTTTTGGCAAGCAATGCAAAAATTAGGAGGAAATTAGAAGACAAATTTTTGAAGCTTGGGGGAATACAGGGAAGTTATCTGTGTAACTCCTGTTTAAGTAATTGAACCGAAGACACATCAGGGAAGAGATGATGTTGAATAAATCAGTGAGCATATCTTCTTGTAGCAAAGAGTACAATTAGGATGTTGAAACTGTAAAGAAGCAAAATTGATACTGTGCTGTTCATTTTTAGTCTGTGAAGAGATACTAAAGTATAATGATACAGTGCAGAAAATACACAGGCTAGCCGAAGTAACTTTATTCAACTAGAAAATCAATTATCAGTTGTCACAGTATCAAAAATATGCTAATCTTATGGAATCTCCAGGGAACCTGATCAAATTATTTTAAAAGTTTATTTCAGCTCATTGGTCATATGGACAATTAAGGTTTCCAACTTTTCATCTTACTGTTGGGTATCTAAATATTTGGAACCTTCCTGGTGAAGGAGTGATGAATAACTATGCATTCTGGTTGTTTCTACAGAGCAGCCTGTATTACGTGGTACGCTTGGTTCCATTTACACAAGTTGTGTTTTCATCTGAAAACCAAGAATAAAACTCTGTGTGGGTTTCTTTCTGCTTATTTTAGATATCTGCAATATAGAGCTTGTCATTTAAATCTTTGTTTCAGCCTGAGGAGGTAAAAAAGCATTTTTGTGTATAAATCAGTCAACCTATTTTAGGTGTCTTCTCTAGGAGAAGATGAGTCTAAAAGTGTCTGTTTTTCTTCACTGATGATCAAGTGAAGCTAGATGGTTAACCTGGATGTAGCTGTCTGCATTTTATAATGTCAATTTTATACAATAAAATATGTACCTGAGCTCATTAAAAGCAGTAGTAATTTTTTGCTGGTGACTTCACCGGGGCTAAGATTTCACTTTGACGGTAAAGTTTGTACTTAGTTGAGGACTGTATTCTGTAAAGTAGCAATTAAAAAAAAAAAAGGGATTTAAATATAAACTGTTGGAGCAACTGACATCGACTTAGGCTTTGACTGAAAACCTAACACTGAGACTGGCATGCTTGTGCAGTTGAATGCTGTGGCCTTTGTGATACTGGGGGTCAGAATAGGTGCTCACAGCCAGTCTGCGTGATTGATCTGCATATGATACCACCCTTTTTTGGGGGTGGGGGTGGTGGGGTTAGTGTTTTCCAGCTTCTGTTGGAACTTCTTACTTCCACAGAGGTTCCTGTATCACAGGTATTGGCAGTAAGTTGCTCTCATGGGAGGCAGCCTGCTGTATAGGACCAACAGGAGTATAGCAGCAGCTAAGAACAGGTTTGGGAACCACTGTGATGTACTGTAGCAAGTTGGCATTTTAGCTAGTATGAAGCAGGTTTTCCATTTTCCAGAATGTAAATGCTTCTGCCTTGCACACAATCGTTAATTGATGGTTTCTTCAGCTCATCGGCAAGCCTGCAGAATTCAGACTGTCTCATTCTTATCCTTTTGCATGTCAGTGAACCTTTGATATCTGCTGGTTTCCAGACACAGTCTTGCTCATTCCTGATCTGTCTTAGGCAATAATTACCTTATGAACTCCTAAGAGGACTGTATTGGGTGTTGGGAGCTGTGAGAAGGCTCACAGCTTTAAGTGGGTACGGTATAAGCATCATGAGTTGGATTTTATTCTTTTTATTGAAATGACTCTTAACAGAAGCTTAGGTGAAGGTAAAGGTAAAAAAGGATTTATGGCCCCGTAGAAGCACTGTCGCTATAAAGGCCAGGGTATCTGGAGACAGGTATGCTTAAAGGCTAAGCTTCTCTCTTTGTACCTAGCAGTAACTGACTTGTCAAGCTGTTTAGTTAACCAGGTGTCTGGGTATCCTATCTTATGCAGACCCTGTCTTTCCATTTGCCATCTTGCTAGAAAACGATTCAGAATGTTCCTCTGGAATGCCATTCGCTGAGCTCTGTGGATTTAGTTTAATCAAGATGTTTATTTTAACGTCCAGATTGGTAAACAGGAACTACTAACGACATTGTGACTAACCATAAACAGATTTTTGACCAAGTATATGGAGGACAGCCTTCTAACCAGTGAGATCGGATTCAGTCCCTAGGATATGAGCTGAAGAGATCATAAATCTTTTAGAGTATCTTCCAATATGATAAAAATAGCATGAGATGCGAAGCAAGGAACTGATACCCAGGGTGCCATTTGAAAATGTTTAAGCTGCAGTTTTGTTCTGTTTAAGTTTTTGTTGAATAGGTTGTTGTCTCTCTGTACTGTCCTGACTTTATGCCAGGTGAATGTCATCTGTCCTCCGCAGACGACATAAATCTTATGTAACCACCATACCGTGTTCTAGTGAATTCAACAACGATCTTCAGTGTATATTCTTTCTTCATTCAAATCAAATCTGTCCTGCCAAGAGATCTGTCAGGGTCTGTATCAATGAACATGGAATTGTGTCTTCTTTTGTGTAACTTACTTCCTAAGTGGAAACAGGTTTCAAATATTTCTATATTGACAAGATTATATTACCCAAATTTATAAATGAGATTCATGGAAGTTGTTCACCACAAGCTCTCCACTGAGACTAGTCGCAGTGATGACCAGCTGTGGGAGGTGCTAAGTTTGGTGAATTTAACCTGGGCTTTGATTTGAGGGACACTGTGGCACTGATATCTTGACTTTGTGAGGCAATAGCTTCTGCTTACACTGAAACTGGAATCTTACCCTTCTGTATTTGTGGAGTTTTCTTCCCCTTTTCAATCCTTCCCCCCCCCAATTTAGGTATATCACAGTGAACAGAGTGGGGTTTTTTTCCCTATGATTGAAACTGTTCAAATTCTACAAAGTCATATTTCACTTACTTTGTTATGAGCCCAGGTAGCCAGCTGCACTGAAACAGTGCCTTTCATTCTAGACTTTAGTATTTACTATGAGCTGTAACCAACTCCAGCTTTTGGTAAGTACTATGTTGGCAGGTTTTAAGAAAAGACAGAACGGTTACGTATATTATTATGTCAATTGTTGATAAGGTGAAAAATACTATACAAAATTCAAAATGAAGATAGTCCTTCTGCCTCAAAAGAGCTTATATTCTAAAAGAGTAAAGTAGAAAAATCTGGATTCACTTTATGCATTCTTTTTGTTTGTTATTCAAATAGCTCAAGGGAAGCAATAACTTGGAGTAATAATTCTCTGTGTGTGGTTTGTCTCAGTTCTTCTGGGTATTGCAGAAGTGAGTCAGCGTGGAACCATTTCTGAAGCTACAGCCATTGCTACTTTACGAAGGAGTAGGCAGGTTGGGAGTGTTGAAGGTCTGTTAATACCTGATGTTGCCTTTGGAAAATGAGCACTGAGCTTCACAAACATGCTGATTAAGTTATGTATTTACTTTTACGTGTACTCCACCTTTTCTGGCAGATGTTAATTAGTGTTAGTGAAGATCTGCCTGGTGGAGGATGTAGGAATGAGTCTCATATCTTTCTTAAACTTCATAGTAGTATGTGATTTGCTCTTCATCTGTGCTGTTCAGTTTATAACAAGGAGAAAACTACAATTCTTAGTAATTATTAATAATTTTTTTCTCTAAACAAGTCCAGTATTTTTAGAATTAAGAACAACTCTTTTTTTTGTGCAAAAGTAAATAAGATGAACTCAGTGTAAACATTTGCATAACCACAGTGTTTGTTGGATGGTTAAAAAATGTGAATTGAAAACCCAGCAAACAGTACTTAGGGAGAAAAATGTAAATACATTTAATGAAATCCAGCACTCACTGCAGAAAGTAATGAAAGGACCTTAGTAAAGAGGGAGAAAATCAAGTATTACATACTCACATAAAACATCAGTTTGTAATGAATGATCCGAGCTTAAGAGCAGTGGTTGCTCAGAAACAGGTGAGTTTACCCCCTGTTCTTTTCCATAGTTTCCCTATTGCTCCGAGAAGGATATTAAATCATGCTGCATCTGTATTCAACCCAAAATATGTTCTCTTGAAAAACTGATGTGGGAAGCTTTGGTAGCTTTGATAGGAAGGAAGTATTTTAAATTCTGTTCATCTCGGATCTACTCAGACCCTTTTCATCATGCTTGGCTTGCTACTCCAGTTCCATTAGGTCTCCTAGGAGTGAGCTCTTCCTTTGGTGTTGCTGCCCAAAATGTTGCTTGTCAGCCTTAATTGGGCCACAGTACATGTTTGCGCCCTGTAATTCTGTGCCAGCCAGGACAGTGTTTGGCCCTATCTACCAAATTCCTTAATACTTCATTGTCTAGCGTATGTACCAGCAACATTTTCAAATACTAGGTCACAGAAAGGAAATGCAAAAACCTGTAAAAAATAAATCAAGAGACTGCTTTTTCTAAGGAGAGCTAAAGTGCATTGCAAAATGCAGTGAATATGCTTGTGATTTTGCTTAAAAATGTATTAATCCGAAAATGGAATTAGCTTTTATTAAACCACAAGAAAACATTCTGGTGTGGATTTTATTAACTGTGTGCTACATGAAAAGACTTGGCAGAAGAATGACTTTGTTTAGAAATATCAAGGCTGGAAGAAACTTCAGTGTAGACATTGCACCCCTTCCCTGAGCCGGAGAAGCCTCAATAAAGGAAGAATGCTGTGGTGACAGAAGTCATTTGAATCGCAGATAATGTCCTGCTTCTGGACTCCTTCATTGATGGCATGTCTCAGTCTTCATCGAAGAGGGTAAATGCTTCTGCTCCTGTAAATTTTTGGAGACGTGGGAAATGTTTGTCTCCCACGCACAGACCTTTGTAGACAATTTTATGTGTGTCGTGTTGGTATCCTTGCAAATCTTGTTAACAGTAGTTACATTTGGTTTTCAATACTTTTAATGACATACTGTTGGCTTGACTATCAGTGTGGATGGTGGGACTCTGATCTTAATTCTCTATCTTATACACGCTTTGATTGCTCTTCTGTTTTACCCAGCAAGATACACTTTAATAAGTTTTCACAAACGGTAGAAATCATGCCACAGCAAATACATAAACTAATTACGAAGCTTTTGGGAGAGCTGAAGAAGCACATTGTATGACCTGCGAAAGTGATTTCCTTCTAGTTTACATGTTAACATAGAGTGATTTCAGCTTTTTATCTGCGATCTTAGTATTTGGTTGTCGCTTAGTATTAGCAAATGAATGCTGCATCAAACACAGAGTAAGATGCTCTGATTCTGATTCGGTAACTGAATGTGACAGTTCAGTTAGAGTTACCATGGCTGGAGGAGTGGTGTAATCCCAGCAGAATGTCTTCCTTCTGCAATAAATAAACCTTCACTGCCTATGGAGCACACATTGAGTCTCTGGTAAGTGAGAATGGTTTTCCCAGAATCTGAGCTTTGAGAGACTAGTAATACCACTGACAAAGTTACTTATAAGCTTCCTCATTTGGCATGGTGATCCTGTATTATAGATACGGAAGTATTGTTACTTTGTTTCCATTTAGTGCATTTTTTTTCATGACATCTAGAAAGTTATGAAGAATTTGTGGGTGGTTTTAGCACGTCTAGACCAAAAAAAAAAAATCCAGACTGAAGTCTTTAAACTTTTTTAATTCTTCAAGTTAGAATTTAATTAAATAATTTTAAAATGTGATTTAATTTCATAGATGTACAGTCTGGTTTTTTATGTGTCCCTTTTTAATACTTTGTCATTATTGTGAGATTGTAAAGAGTAATTTTTTTAAGTTGTGCCAGGGTGGACTTCAACAGCAGTTGTTTCTGCCCTGTAAATTATGCTGATTAATTTACCTTAAAACTGTCTGTAATTGCATGTACAGTGGAAGTATCAGAGATACACAGGCCACACCTTCAGATAGCTACCTAGCTGGGCTGTGTGTTTCCCCTCTTAATTTGCTAGGATAATGTCTTTTTTTGCAAGGCTTGGTGACTTCTGCATCAAATGTTTTGATGGCCACATGCTTGACATGCCTTGATACCTGGGTAAAACATCCAGAGGTTCCAATTTCTACAGTTTTATCAGTGGAAGGGCTTGTGAGAGATTAAAATCTGTTTTTCTGTTTTCAATTTAAAAATACTAATATGGTAGTCTTAATAAGAAAAACTGTTACAAAAATAGACATTTCTTGTTTGTTGTGTTACGATTTAAAAGGTTCACAATACAGTGTTTTGTTGTTACAATGTATTGGTTCCNAAAAAAAAAAAGTTCAAATTGAGCTGCTATGAATGGAAGAGATACTGAAGCAATGGGCATATCAACAGTGCTTATGGTGGCACATATGGCTAAACTGTGGCATCCTATTATATTATTTAATATGTGTTGTAACGTAGTACCATTGTAGTACCATTGTGGCATTTCCTCAGCAGTGCTGTACATGGGATAATGGGAATGCAGAGTTTGGGGGGAGCGTATCAGCGGGATACAATGATTCTTCATTACCTTCCCCAGTTAAACGTCCAAAACCAGATTGTTCGGGAGTTGAGTGAGGCTATGTACTCAGTACAGCTCAGGGATAGGCATGTGGTTTAAAGTTCGCTAGAATGCATAAAAGAACCTCTGAATTTTACTATCGCAGTTCGCTTTATATCTAAATTGCTTGCATTTTCATGTTAAGACTATACACTTTAGGATTCAGCAGAACACATGATACGTGTTGGTGATAGTTGCTCAGAACTGAGTAATCGCTGAGATATGCAAATTGCAAAAGGATTATGCTTCCAAGCATGTACAATGAAACTGACACTGAAGTTAAATATAATAGAAAGAGAATTAATGTTAAAATTCTTGTGTTCCTAAAAACAATTCTTCATATGTGTTTGGAATAATCTGGCTGTAACAAGGTAAAGGGAAGGGATTTTTGAGCAATATAAATAATTTTGAAATTGGTTTCTACAGAATTATATTCTGGTTTGTCCCGGATGCGATATAGAGATGTAACAGAGCTGCCCGAATAATAAGTAGCTTTTTGGAAGCCTGAGTTTTACAGTGTGCTTCTGTTTTATGCCCGTACATATGTCATAAGTGAGTGATGGTGGCGAGCAGGGGTGGATGGAGTGCGGAAGAATGAGCCTTGCTCCCAGCACTCTGGGTGGCATTGCTGCACCACCACCTTGGGCGGTGTATGCTGTGCCAGGTGTAGATTAGTTTGCTCCCTCCCAGAGTGGCGAGGGAGTCCGAAGGGACATTGCGACACCCAAATCGTAATTTCAGCGTTTGGCTGCTCCGAGGGCAGTGTGATGATGTGCTGTCCTAACTCCGGGCAGAGCATTGTCTTTTTGTCCAGACTGTATTTGAATGTTTATGCAATGAGCTCAGAAACAAGAAACATGACACTATAGTATTTGTCAATACAGTTTTACCACAAAGGAAACAAAATCACAATCTAGTCAATTATTAGCGTTTTACTTTTTATGGTGAGCCTCAAAATACTTTATATTGCCAGTCGTGCATGTATGCCATCCTTTCTTTCTTTTAAATTGGATTTTACTGGTATAGTATTATGCTCTAATTTTCTAGGGACAAGGCTCATCTGTATTGGAGCAATACTCTTATTTTGGCCAAACGCCTGTGTTTTGTAGCAGTGTTATATGATTAATCTTTCAGTGTGTTTGAATTGTTCACTTGCATCACACAGGTGATGGTGGCTTAGAGTGAATACGGCAGATTTAGGGCCTTAGCATGAGCACTGGTTCCCTGAGAACCAGGCAGAATGGCCAGACTTCCACATGTTGCTGCTTTGTAGACAACTCCAATGTTAAAAAGCTTATAGATTGCTTGTTCTGTTTGTTTATGGAAATTATTTTACTTCTCTTAGATTCTTAAGTAACAACCCCTTTTGCTGTGTTTAATTGTGTAGTGTGGACACCAGACAATCGAGACAACTATGCTTTCTTTTTGAGGTCAGAATGTGGTGTTCCTCATAGAATCATAGAATCACAGAATCACTTGGGTTGGAAGAGACCTTCAAGATCATCGAGTCCAACCATAACCTACACTACCAAAAAAACCCCGAACCCATGTCCCTCAGCACCACGTCCACCCGTCTTTTAAATACCTCCAGGGATGGCGATTCCACCACCTCCCTGGGCAGCCTGTTCCAATGCCTGATAACCCTTTCGGTAAAGAAGTTTTTCCTAATATCCAACCTAAACCTCCCCTGGCACAACTTGAGGCCATTTCCTCTTGTCCTGTCGCTTGTCACTTGGGAGAAGAGACTGACCCACACCTCGCTACAACCTCCTTTCAGGTGGTTGTAGAGAGTGATAAGGTCTCCCCTCAACCTCCTCTTCTCCAGGCTAAACAAGCCCCGTTCCCTCAGCTGCTCCCCATAAGACCTGTTCTCCAGAGCCCTCACCAGCTTCGTTGCCCTTCTCTGGACACGCTCCAGCACCTCAATGTCTCTCCGATACTGCGGTGCCCAAAACTGAACACAGTACTCAAGCTGTGGCCTCACCAGTGCTGAGTACAGGGGCACAATCAGTTCCCTGCTCCTGCTGGTCACAACATTCTTGATACAGGCCAAGATGCCATCGGCCTTCTTGGCCACCTGGGCACACGCTGGCTCATGTTCAGCCGACTGTCCACCAGGACCCCCAGATCCTTTTCTGCCAGGGAGCTTTCCAGCCGCTCCTCCCCAAGCCTGTAGTGCTGCCTGGGGTTGTTGTGACTGAAGGGCAGGACCCGGCACTTGGCCTTGTTGAACCTCATCCCACTGGCCTCAGCCCATCGATCCAGCCTGTCCAGATCTCTCTGCAGAGCCTTCCTACCCTCAGGCAGATCAACACTCCCGCCTAATTTGGTGTTGTCTGCAAACTTACTGAGGGTGCACTCAATCCCCTCGTCCAGATCATCAATAAAGATACTAAACAAGACTGGCCCCCAAAGTGAGCCCTGAGGAACGCCGCTTGAGACCTGGCGCCAACTGGATTTAGCACCGTTCACCACAACTCTCTGGGCTCGGCCATCCAGCCAGTTTTGAACCCAGCGAAGAGTCCACCTGTCAGTGCCATGGGCTGCCAGCTTCTCTAGCAGAATGCTGTGGGAGACTGTGTCAAAGGCCTTACTGAAGTCCAAATAGACAACAGCCACAGCCTTTCCCTTATCCAGCAGGCGGGTCACCTGGTCATAAAAGGAGATCAGGTTGGTCAGGCAGGACCTGCCCTTCATGAATCCATGTTGGCTGGGCCTGATCCCCTGCTTGTCTTTCACTGGCCATGTGAGTGCACTCAGGATGAGTTGTTCCATAACCTTTCCTGGCACAGAGGTCAGGCTGACAGGTGTGTGGTTGCCCGGATCCTCCTTATGGCCCTTCTTGTAGATGGGCATCACATTGGCAAGCCTCCAGTCATCTGGGACCTCCCGCGTTGACCAGGACCGCTGACAAATGATGGAGGGTGGCTTGGCAAGCTCCTCTGCCAGTTCCCTCAGCTCTCTTCGAGGACATTGTAGTTGTACTGTGGAATCAGTGTATGATTTTGAGGTTTAGTCCTTCCTAGATACAACTAAATAGCATCAAAGTAGATTTGAGAACTTCTGCTGCAGGAAAATATGTTCTAGAGTTATGAAATGTTTTGTTTTCAATAATAAAAATAACTTTAGTTTTATAGCCGTACACATGATGAGGAGACGCTGCTCCTCTACTACCTTTTTCAAGTTTTAGTATATGTCTTTTAAAAATGTAGCTGTGAAGATAAGACTTTTTTTTCCTACTGGACTGCTGCTGAACATGATACCATGAAAGCAGAGTGTTAATATTTGGTACTAATATGTGATTATGAATGCCCTAATTTCAAAATTATTATTCTAGTTTACAGCAGAAATGAGTTTGGTTCTGCGAATTTGTAGGAGATAGAAGTGTTTTCCTGAATGATCAAGACAATGTACCTTTAGTACATAACTGGTATTTTTCACTTGAATCCAGCTTGTTAATGTTGTGTAATCTTTCTGCCCTGGTTTGCCAGGGACTAGTTCAGACACTGTTTAGACACGCTTATTGACAATTTAAATGAGACACTCTCACGCTGTATGCAAGGTACTGAAAGTACATTCTAAGCAAAGGGAACATTGTTTAAATCTTCCTCTGTGTTTGGGGACAGGAAAATACACTGCTTAGCATAAATGGATGCCTGCAATCAGGTATATTTTGCTCAACTGGTAGCTTTCTCATAATGATCTGTGGTGGTAGCAAAGTAATTTGAATTAACTCGAACATCTTTTACCGTTTTGCTCTGAATTCCGGAGGAAGACCTAATGTCATATGCTAAATAAGATTTAAATTTGCTTTCTGAAAAAGAAAACAATAACGTGTAAAAACTCCTTGGGATCATGAGATAGACATTTCTGTCAGGTAAGTGATAAAGTAAGATGCAGAAAGACAGACAGCTCTAGTATAAAAGAGAGAAGGCTGTGGCTTGTAAGAGGCGAAAGGCTTGTGCTTTAGGTAATAGGTCATATTTTATGATGTAAGCTTTGTGTCCATCTAGTGATTTTTGTAATATGATCATCAGTATTTATTTCCATCTGTATTTTTTCTTTTTCTTTATTTGATAGCTTGCCAATAAAATTTCTTTCCCAGACATCTCAACCTAGCTTGCAGACTGACAGGGAACAAAAAAACACCTTCAAAGAAAAGCACATGAAAAAGCTTAGAAATCACCAGAAAGTGTTAACGGCTCTGTTGGCTGTTACACAATGGGATGCAGGAATTGCAATAATGTTCTGCTTCCATCTGGTGCCTGCAAACTTGCTGTTTTCAGAGGCATTCATTGCTGTAACAAACTGTTCACTTATTCATGTGTAGCTGCCCGTTATTCTTTGGAAAAGACTTGGGTTGAAATCGGCTCAGTTCTTTGTTACAAAAGTGCTCGGTGTCAAACATATTACAAGAAGATGTCAGTCCAAATGCAAATATCATCAAATTTCAAAGCGTCTCTGCATGTTGTATATATTTGGAATGTACTGCGAAGGTGTAGTTCCAGGAGTGAGGATCTTGACTGACAATACTCAAAGGAAAGTCATGCAATATCTGTGCCAAAATGTCTGTCTTAGACAGAAATTTCAATTTCCGTTTTAAATTTTCTGGCTTACGTTAGCTAACATCCCAGCCTTAAATTCCCATCTTTTATTAGAATCTCTGTATTTATTTTCTTTGTTACATCTGGACTGGTTAATTTTCCAGACTGTGAGATAGCTACTGCCTGGAAGGTGTCACTCTGGGAGGGAAGAATGGTGTCATGAACTGAAGGATGGGGAGGAGCTGGAGCTGGTGTTTTTCACTCTTGGTAGCAAAAGGAGACAACTTTGTTTTGGAACGTGCTTCCTCATTTCTGGTTGCCAGTTGAGGCAATATCAGGGTTCCCAGTTTTGTCACTTCAGTGCTGAACAAGGACCATCTTAGGTCCTTATGTGGAATATTTGGAGGAAACAAGGGGCTCAGCCTCCTGGCAGGGTTAGTATTCGCAGCTTTCGCAGGAAAAGAAGGCTTCAGAGTTTTGTTAGGAGGGTAGTGAGAGAAGACAGAGATAGGACACTTATTTCTTATTGCCAAACCAGGAGATAAAAGAGTTCATACATAATTTCTGAGCACAAATGAGTTTAAAATGTCTGACTCTTGGTCCTCCCTGAACATCTGAAATAACCATGTTCATATGGCTAGAGTATTTGATGATGTGTTCATAGCAACACAGGCTTGCTGGGTTACCCATCACCTATCTTACAATCTGTTCTCCCGGAATATGAATTAATCTCTTCAGTCCCACAGTAGTGAGCAGGTAAATGAATTTATTAATAGTTTTCCTGAAAGTATTATAGGAATTCCTAGCATTCTGCCCATTTTACCTAAATGTCATTTAATATTATGCATGTATGTAAGTCTTGTCTTGCTTTCAGAAAGTGTGAGCAATAGGGGGTTGAATTGAGTCTACATTGGAAATGTTCATTTTGATGTATGGGAACTTTTAGATTCTTTACTATATAACTTTGTCTTTTTCAGCTTTTTCTTGAAGGATTTGGTCTTCTCTGTATGAATGTAATTATGATAGTTTATGGAATTTGTCACTGTGTGTTGTACACCTATGTCCTACAGGTGCAGTGACTAAAGTACTAACTGCTAGTTACTGGACTGGAGAGCCCTTGTGAAGGAGCAATTCATAGCTGCTAGAACATCACTAGTGTTCATCTATTGTTATGTTACTTGTCGCAAAAAAAATTCAGTATTTCACAGAAAGGAGAAGGCTAAGTTAAGCGAAACCCTTTTGGTCTTATAGCTAATGAGAGAAGCCTGAAGAAACAAGTTGTAATTGGTAGAATAGCAGTACTGCAGAAAAAAATTGGGAGTGTAAACTATGTACAGATATATAGCATTGCAATCTGTGTAGTAAATGTGCTTATAGAAGTTTCTTTAAAATTGCACTGTGTCTTCTCCCTACACAGTTTTAAAATGTTGACATCCTGGCCCCTTTTTACAATTCGTTGTTATAGTAGGCAGATAAGATGCACGTTTCTATTTCAAACAATCGGGTACTGCGTTTCAAGATTTAAAAATAAGTAAACATGAAACTTTCTATAAGGTGAGGTGTATGCTAAGATCTTCTCTTAAGGGACATTTAGGATGAAAGCACGGCTTCTATAGGCAGTAATATGGAGAAATCCAGTCGTTGTGAGTAACCATTTTTTTGAGTGATTTCCTTTGGAAATAATCTTAAGAGGTCTGTCTGTCACTCCACCACATTGTAGTTTTGAAGTTGCTTGCCAAGATCAGTCACATCTGGCAGAGGTGTTATTCATATTCTGAAGATGCTAAGTTCTTAACAAGCTTTGCAATACCAGTCAGTGAGATGGAGAAGAAAGGTGCTGGTAATAAATGACTGGTTTCCACCCAGGAATGAAGAAGAGGGGAGGGAGGGATGGAAGCCATGGTGAGATTCTGAGATTTATTTATCCTGTGTCTACATTAGTACTGTGATTCAGAGCAATAGCATAGTTTTGGAGCAAAGCCCCCAGCTGTATCCACTTCCCATGAGTTAGTTGGTTTGGTGCATATAAACTAGATTGCTTTTAGAGGAAACTAAATTAGGAGATCTGTTCTGGGTATGTACTGCATCAACTTGTAATGGAGGTATAAGGGTCCAAACCAGTGACTGATTTTATGTACAGCTTTGAACTGTAAGTAGTTGGTCTTCCAGTTCAGAGAAACAGACTAAGTCCAGTCTGCAGTAAAATCTTGGAGCTGCACACACTGTGGATTTTTGGGGTCTATTGATGCCCTTGATCTATTGTAGTGCTGTGTTACTTGCTGATACAAGTAACAGGTAGTCCTGACTGCCTTAGTACCACTTGGATCTGGTAAAGTAGTCCTTCTAAAATAAGGACCTGAGTTCCTGTGTCATTGGTGGAGAGCTGTGTCTGCTTTCGAGTATCTCTAAATAAGATCCTGTCTGCTTGAGTTTAGGCAGCAGTTGTGCAGATGTGATCTGCTTGTGGAGACCTTCAAAGATGGTTATTTCTTCACTAAGTTGAAATTTAAGCCCTGAATCTGTATTCATGAATCTGAATTAAGTTCCTAGCTTAAGCAAACTGAATTCCATCTTCCACCTTGTTAGTTCTTCAGCTTGTGAATTTTTTTCCCCCTCCTTTATGTACTGCCCAGTCAAATCCATGCTTTTGGGATGTTAGCAGATGATACTGATCATGTTAGAAGAATTCGTTAAACATGACTAAAGATCATCCCATTTTTGGCATCTGGGCCATATGATTTTCAGGAATCTATAGAAGCCAAGTGTAGGTTTCTGAACAGACCTTATACTTAGCAGTGGTGAGTCCTTTGGCTGTCTTTAGTGTAAGCTTCTGAGTATGTGGTGCTTTGGAAAATCACGCCATATAGGCACTTAAATAGAAACCTGCCAATTTAAATGGAAGTTTCTGATTTTGGGGGTTTTGTCTGAGATTTAGAAGCTAAGGCAACGTTAGTTGTCTTGAGTAGTTAATGCATGTTTGCAAGAATGAACGCAAGAGCCAGAAAAAGCTCCCTACATAAAACCTTAAATCCCAGGTGGGATGCATGGAATACATTTTAATATCTTTTTTGTAGGATCCTTGTGCTTCAGCAGTGTCACAGCATGTGTTTTTATGTATATTTAACTACTCCAGTGATTAAAATGTGAAAATCCAGTTAAAGAACAATTAAAGAGAACATGCAATCAAAATTTTGATGCTATGGTCTGGCATTAGCTAGAATTATTTAGCTTTCAAAAATAAATGCTACATCCGCACTCATTTAAATAGAAATGTAAATGGTAGAAACTCATGAGTTTCTAATTTAAAAAGTATTTTTATTTGTTGTCTGTTGTTAGATGCTTTTTTTGATGTTTCTCAGTTTTTTTCCCACTTTTTGAAAAGGTATAAACATACTTGCCATTTAACATCAAAGACATAGTTTTTGTGTGAACCGTAACTGCACAAATTTGAGTTCTAAGAAAAATGTTAACCATTGGAAAGATGAGAATGCAGAAGGCCTGCTATACAAGAGTTAGCAAGGTATAATGCTCTCCTTTGGATTGTATTAGAAAAACTGTTTTGATCTGATTTTCTGTGATGTGTGTTTCTGTCTCCACCCTTGCCTCGACTAAAATTCTTCTATCAGCGGAATGATGTTAACCACATTTGAGCAAGGTGAGAGGTTTTTTAAGATAATCAAACTGTAAATGTTATGGAATTAAATGGCTGAGTAGAGGACAGAGACCATAAAAGTTACCTGCCTGAGGGAAGACTTGCAGCATTTGCTGATAACTTACTATGTATCAGAGAATCCACATGAAAAAGACCTTATAAATCTTGCAGCTGAAGGAAAAGCCCTGTCCTTCCTTGGACCTAAGACTCAGTTGACCACAAGATGCAAATCTGAAGGAAAGAAAAATCAATGAGACAAAACATTTCAAAATAATTCAGGGTAATTCTGGCAATGTTATTTAACAAGCAACTTGATGAGCAATTCCAGAATACTTTGTCATGTGGATTTGGTGCAATCTGAAAAAATAAACATGAGTTGATTAAAAAACTATGCTTACATAAATAAAAGATTGGGGCTTTTCTGTTGATTTCCCCCCTTCTCCCCCTGCTTTCTCAAGTACCTATCCTTTGGCAAGACACAGAGTTCATTTGACTAACTGTATGTAAAATCTCACAGTTTGGGAGACTTTGGGTGGACTTGCAGCCCTGTCAGAATGTGCTGCGTATAAGGGTGGTAAGACATTGCATTCCTTGCTGAAGCCCAGAATACCTTAATTGATACAACAGCTGTCCCTGTGAATGGAAGATTTGACTATCTGTGAATAGTACAGCTGCACAGAACATTTGTTGTAGCGTTCTATATACTACATTATGTAGATACTCAGGACTCGCTAAGTCTGTGTTAAATGTCTGGACATATATGATCCTATCCAAAGCTGCTGTGTGTGTGAGAGGTACTAAAGTAAATCCATAATCTCTACAGCAAGCCCAGTGATTCCACCAAGCTTTATTACCCAGTTCTTCATATATACAAAAATAATCCAGGGAAAACATTGGACTTACTGTGCAGGCACTGTAAGGTGCTGGGCATCTCTCATACTTACAGTAGATGGCCATCTTTGAAAGCAAGATGTAATGGAAATACTATTTTTTTAATTCGGTATCAGGAATACCTACTTTCCCTGGCTTTTTGCATATTTGAAGATTTTTTTTTTTTTTTTCAATTTTATAAGTACAGTATTGCATGGGCATTGGTTGCTGTAGCAGATTTCAGAGCAAGGATTTATTAAAATTCTATGCAGCTTTCACAGAAGCTAATGTAAGGACTTGCTGTACTGTGAACTGTATCTGATTGTGCTTTACAGGTAGCTGTCTTAGTAGCCAGACATGCATAGCTCTTTAATATCCAAGTTTCTGAATCAAAGTGAATCATACCTTGCTGATGAAGTAATGGTATTTCAAAACTATGTTTTTAAGCACTGGTGCTAGTCTAAACTTCTTTTATATAGAGCTTCTTGGGTGCAGGGAATAATCTGGCCATTAGTAATCTAGACAAGGTATTTTTTGCCACTGCTAGTCGCATTTGTTGTTTTAGACTTTATTTACTGCTCCATGTAGTTCTCCAGGTTTTTCACCTCTTTGACTAACATTACTTACTTTGTTTGTCTCTGCACAAAAACAGCATTCTGCTGCCACACTGGAGTCTCATTACAAAATTTTCTTTCAAACCTATCTCTAGAAATACCTCTAAAAATAGCTAGACTTTAATGTCCTTAATGTTAAGACTTCTTTTTGAAAACTGCCCAGATACTACTGTGATGGAAATATTGGTAAAAAGCAAGAAATAGAAAAATAACATGAGTGGGGTTGTTACTGATGTCTTTCAGTTAATGCACTTCGTTATCTTCAGTTGAAATCCCTGTTGTACTCTGATACACTTATTACTCTGGAAGGTGTTGTCACAGCATTTGATTTAGCCAGCACTTTCAGATTTTGTCCACTGGTAATATTTTAAACCCTATCAGAGAATTAACTTCTACCTGTTCTTTTTCAAAGGCAGCCCTTCATCATCAATCTCCTAACTATGTGTAAACATCAATTTTATAAGAGTCCACTGACAGCTGGTTGTGTCATAGGTGTTCCAGTGAATGATATCTCATTGCAGTCAGGTGTAGAAATCTTGCTGTGATGAGTTGTTCCCTTGTATGTGTGAAGTCCTTCATAAACGGCAGCACTCTTCACAGATGTAAATAATATGTAATTAAAAAGCATGATGAGTTTTCTTTAGTGATTGAAGAACATTTAATAACCATATGTAAGTAATAAAACAAATTTGCTTAAGCAAATCAAATCAAAATCAAGTGCCTGGAAATTTTTAAAATAATAATTATTAAGAACTAAACAATTAACACTTTGAACTGAACTTGCTAATAATATGTAGACGTACAAGGAGTGAATGGATGCATAGAAACAACTGTTAAGAGTAAGAGTGAAATGTGCTGATGCAGTACTTTGGTAAGGAAGGAGATGAGCCCATTCTAGTCAGTTAGAGAATACTTTTACATCAGTTTCAGACTGCCAGAAGTTAGATTACAAATAGTTTCATTTTCATGATCAGGAGAGCAGAAAGGTGGGTATTGCCTCCTTTTTTTCTTTCCATCTTTTGAACTGTCTCTTAAATTTTATTCTATCAGTTTCAAAGAACAGGTGCTTAAAAATACCTTACCTATGACTGTAGAATAAATACCGTTATAGTCATCTGGTTCTGAAATAAAATATTTGTCCTTAAATAATGATTTAGTAATATGCTGGAAATTCAAAGCCTTGATTAAATTTTACGAAATGTATTAATTTAGCCAGTAGTGGATGCTACTCAGCGGGGAGAACCCTTGAAAATGGGTGCTCCCATTACACTCACATAGTTTGCAGTTATATATTGTATGTTGCAAATAACAGAGAAGAGATAAAATGAGAAAACATTTTTCAGATGTTTCAAACATGGCTGTAACAATGAAATAACTTAGGTTGTAATGTGTTTTTCAGGGACCTTCTATTTATTCTGTTTTTGAAGGAGTTATAAGTACTTCTGGAGGCAGAGTGGCTATTATTCATGCATTGCTTTGTTAGACATAATTAACCTCATAGAGCAGTAGGATATTATGTTAACCCGGGCAGATACCATACTAATATGGCTACGTTCTTTCTGGTACCTGAGCCATCTCTCTAGAAGCTGTGAACATGCTGTGGCTGGAACAGATGATTCATTCCGATAATGTCAGAAAGCCAAACAATGTAATAAAATGACTGCATACACTGAATAGTTTCCATCTGTCCATAACTTCCATATTTGTTTTCAGTAGTGTGTTACTCCCTGAATCTTACTGTAAAATAAACAGGAATGCATTTAATCCTTTTTCTTTCCTTATTTTTCATCTTTCCTTTTACTGCACTTTATAATGTTTTTCTTAACTATTTTTAGTAATGGTAGACAAATAATGATCGTATCCATAGTGTTTGGAAGAATATAGAAAGCTTCCTCAACACATCTCTCCAGAAATAGATTAGGAAAAATATTTATTGTGGAACTAGAAATCAGTTCTGGAGGTTTTGCAACTTTTCAGGTTAAAAGAACAGTTGGAACAACAAGTTTTTACCATATCAGTAATAGCATTTGAAGTCAAACTTGTAGAAATTTTTCCCCACTAGTCTGTTGACAATGGTTTGTTGATAACTATGGCATTATTAAATTTAATTATTATTCTGGTATTATTTCTAAAAATGGTAAGTCTTCTGTATGTAACAGTTGATGGATTTTTTTCAGCAGTTGGGTTTCATAATGAGCAAAACCTGAGACTCTTTCAGATTTGATTTTAGTATGTAGTAAGAATTACAGAATAACTAGACTTACAAAACAAGCTTGAATGGATAGATCATTAATTGATTCTGTTTAAAATAAACAGATGGACAACTTAAGTGTTTAAATTTCTTAATTTCAAAAGGACAAATTATGATTTCTTAAAGATATATGATGATTTTGGCTGAAGCATGCTTTGAGTTCAAGTGCAGAATTGTCTGAAGCCTAACCATTGTAGCAAGATCATCAGGA
This sequence comes from Chionis minor, assembly GCA_013398295.1. NCBI lineage: Eukaryota > Metazoa > Chordata > Aves > Charadriiformes > Chionidae > Chionis > Chionis minor. The sequence goes on along the minus strand of VZSF01008512.1, from coordinate 788,969 downwards.
GAATAAAGCAACCTTAAGAAATGGAGCAAAGGTATAGCTCAGACATTTTAGATAGAAAATAAGAATTCCCAAAAAGAGAACGTGCCTTATATCTTGAAAATGGGTCTGAAAACATGCTAAGACAAATGTGAAAGGTCCTTTAACCCTTCATATAGAAAGATTAAAGGAAGAGAAGCAAGCCCAGGGAAAAGATGGCAAACAAAATTGTATATTGCTCTCTCCACCAGGTAAATGGAAATGAATTCCAATTTTTAGTAAAGATTATTTCAGAGAAGGCAGGATGGCTAATGAGAATGGGAATGTATGTAGAGAGAAATTACTTCGATCAAGGGGAAAGCAAAATTAGAGAGAAAATCGTGATGTAGAAGGCAAGAGATAACTTCTGCCCTATAATTCCTGCCAGGTATCTGTCTTGTTGGGTGATAGTGTTGAAATGCCAAAAAAATAATTTTTTTTTTTTCTATTTAAAAAGGCAAAAAGCTATGGGTTTATTAGCCTAACATCAGTGGTATTCAAGGTTTTGAATAAATTCTTAAAGAAGAAATAAGTGAAAGTTGAAAATGGAAATAAGATGGAATGAAGATGGGTTTACAGAAGATAGTGGGTATATTGAACCATTACCTGTTATTTGGCAAAATATCTAGTTTGTTGGAGAAAGAAAATTCAGTACTTCTAATCCATTTAGAGTTTCGTAAAACTTTTTGTATTAATAGCACACAGGAAAACAGAGCTGAGTGATAATACCACAAAAATTCATCCTTGGACAAATGTTTTAACTAGTAATTGTAGTACAGGAAGTAGGAGAGGGTTAATTAAATTTGCTGATGGCAAAATATCTGGAGGCGTTGTCGATACAGCAGAAGATAAGAAATTCCTGTAGAGAGAACCAGAGGACCTTGAGGACTGCCACAACAGAAACAGGATGAAATTTAGTGGTGCAAAGTATAAGGTCATGTAGCTGGGGAGTAAGGAGAAGATAATTCTGTTTCAGAAGCTTGTGGCTCATTAGATGGAAATGACTGAGAAGGAGAAAGAAATGGGTGTTTCAGTTGATTGTAGGATTACTGTGAGCTGCTAATGGGCTTGAATGAAATAAAGACAGTTTTAGGTTCTGTCTGGCTGTTGCTCTCAGCTGAAATTGGTATTATACAACAAGGATGTTGAGGACTCATCTGTTGTGCTGTATGTTTAATTTCAGTTACTCCCACTCAAAAAAAAAAAAAAAAAGAATTAAAGAAAGTAGAATTGTTACGGTGATTGGAAAATCAAATTGGGAAAAGCCTATCTTATGAGAAGAGACCAGAAGAATTCATCTTGTTTAGCCTAGCAAAAAAACCATATCCTGAAAGGACATATAATTTATCTTTGTTAATACATAGGGGAAAAAAAGCTTTGAAGTGCCAGGCCATGAAAGAGCTATTTAAGCCAAACAAGAATTAAAAGTTACAAATTGAACTTGGATAAACTTGCACTAGAACCAGAGGAGAAGTGAGATGCTGAAATGGCTTTCCAAAAGAAGCAACAGTATCCTGAAGCCAGTTGGTTTTAAGATAAAACTATATAAATATAGTAAAAGGCATTATATGATTTTTGATACCTGTGATAATGAGTTAATGAACTTAATGACCTAGAAGGTCCCTTACCCTCCTATTTTATACATTAATTATGTGTTATCCATGACTGTGGTGAAAGACAGATCTTTAGAGTTAATGTGTTAAAGCAGATACTGCAAGGCTGCTTGGAGGGTCAGGAAATGAGAGCAGAGATTGCATGCATAATTTCCCTTGTAAAATAGGACCCTAATTTTCATACTATTTGTGAGGGAGTTTTTCACTTTTGCCCTAGGTAAAGAGTCCTAAAAACCTGGGATCTGATTCTGAGAAAATGCCATCCTCAAAATCTCTCAGATTTTATTCTTTCAAAATCTGGATCCCAAGTTCTGTTTTCATGCGAAAGTTAGCTAAGAATTTCTTCATGTTTTATGTCTTTCCCAAAACATATCAGAGACATACTTTACCTTCACAGCAGAGGAAGCAGAGGGAAGAAAATACAGAAAGTTTATTGAGAATTAGGTTAACAATTCACAGTGCTAGCTAGCATTTACCCCTTATTGTTTGGAGTCCTGAGACTCCAGTGTACCCTGGGGAATGCCTGTCTTAGCGTAAGCTTTCAAAAGAAAATGAGGAAATAATTTGGTTTAGTTAGAGGCAGTGGGCTGGAATTTGTGTATGAGATTCTGTGCGTGATCACCCTTCATATATGTGAGAAAGAGGACAGGAGTGTTTGCTGTGGATGGACTTTGAAGAGGAAGGGGTACAGAAACTCTGGGATAGGCAGTCAGTCATTGGTATAGACTAAGAGTGTTCCCTGCTAAAACTTGCTTAATGATGGTACACATTGCATTGTTTTTCCCCCACAGGCTGAACATGGAACTTTTGTGCTTCCATGGTTCAAACCTGAACCGCTGCTCAGAATTATTATTGTTAGTAATGCTAAGCAGTGCCCGTGGCCTTCAGGTAGGTTGTGTCTGCTTTGTAATGAGCATTAGACGTTTAGGAATTGTGATGGGATGAGACCAACAAATGATTTAATCCCCTTGGTTGCTTTGTGGGGTTTTTTTTTCCCCCTCTGGGATTGGGAATGTGAGTTGTCATAGCCATTTATAGTATATCAGTCTAAAAGCTACATTCTTACCTGATAAAGAGAACCAGGAAGTGATTATCAAGCTGGGGAACAGAGAGGATGAAAGGTCCTATCCTGAACACGAAGCAGAGAAAGAGAGTGGAGAGAGCGCTGCTCTGAGCAGACTCAGAGGGTGGAATCTTGGTCCCTTCTCCTGCAACTTATCTCTAGAGCTGAGCTCTGATGGATTAAAGAGGGAGGGTGCTGCAAGATTGGTCATTTATTTCACCTTTGTAGTCAAGCTTTGCCTTGAAGCAGAGAAACACTCTGGTCATTGAAAATGCTATTTTTAATGAAACTCAATTTTCAATTATCCATGGCTTTACATTTTTACCTTTTTCTTGGTAATCTTGTTTCCAGCTTTGTTATGAGGAACATAATCTTATGCTTTCCTAGGTGAAATTTGTTTTCATTTGGAAGTCATCTGGTGTTAGAAATGAACTGAACTGACAGACAGGCTTCCCTGGAGAAGAAAAGCAGTATGTAAAGCTGCCAAGCAGCAGAGATCTACAACCTGAGAGATGGTTGGGATTTCCTGGAGCGGTGCATGAGTCCTGCCAACTGGAGGGGTGCATGTGCACCTGGGATCAGCTGCTGACTGGGAGGAAAATGTCCTGGCAGGCAGGATATAGGTGGAGTAAAGCAGAGCCCTGGGCAGTCCCCCAGATAGTTACATGCTTCTGTATACTTCCAGCTTCAGAAAAGCACTTTTTACCCAGTCTTTACAAATGACTGGTATATGGGAACCATGCTAAGAGTTGAAGCAGATGTGCTATTAAATGGTCCATATTACTTACCTTCCAGTGGCTGAAAGTCATTTGGAAAAAGAACAGACGTTTTTCAAAGTGCCATTTTACAAACCTGTGCTGAAAGTTTGCGCTAGTGAAATAGATGAGTTTTGAATATTAAAATTGTTTTTAACTTTCCGTGCCCTTTTTCTCAACCCCATGCATCTTCATGAACTTGGTTCAAGTTTATTATTTTACTTTCATGGTAGAAAAATGAGCCAATATATAGTAAAGAGTTTGAGTTGAACACTTCTTTAATTATGATAAAATGAAGACTGTGCAGAATTAATTTACAAATGTATTGAATTTTCATTTTCTTTTTCCTAAACCGGAAGACCATTCTGCTTTTTTTTCAGAAATATTATCTTCACTTCTGTTTCATTCTTTTATACCCAACTGCTCAGCAGCCTTTATCTCCATGTTAAGATTAAGGGCGGTAGTTCTGGGTTTGTGTAGGCACTGATCTCTTGGCCCATATTGGTGTTCTCCCCCTAAGATGCCTCAAAGCCTCAGGAAGATCCTGAGGAGACAAAGCTGTGGTGCATCTGAGGTTTGTGTATGTTCCACACAGGCTTGTGGAAGCCTGTCCTTTGGTCAGGTGTGCCTGTTAAAGTGCGTCCGTGCAGACACAAGTCGGGAAGAGGATAAACCATCTGTATAGTCAGTGTCTTAGTGGAGGAGTGTACTGAAAAAAAAATTATAAAAATAATGCTAACCTTGGTTATAGAATTATAGTTTTATATGAGAAAATCTAATATTAATGTGCTCTTTTTAGGTTAATTTTGTCTGAGTGACTCAGTTCCCAATTGCGATTGGCAATCAATAGCAATAATATGAGCGCTAAGTCATGTTTCTTCATCAAAATGACAAGCCTCAGAGCAGACAGCATAATTGTTTGCTTTTCTGCACAGAAAGAGACATGATTGCTCTGCTTTTTTCTAAAGAATGAGTTCATGGGGGCTGAAGAAGTTAACGTGTAAAGCACCAGAGACAAAGACTTATCTAAGAATAAGTGTAAATGTAAAACAGAATGAACAAAATCCAAAAAACTAAAAAATCACACTAAACATTTGCAGCGGTATGACAGGTATTTTGTACCGCCCTTTACAAATTTGAAATAGAGTGGAGCATCTACATGGCACCTCAGAGAGGCTTGTTAATGTGAAAGTACAACAGTGTTGGGTACATATGTACATGGTCTTTTAGGAAGACAAACAAATATTTTAGAGTTTACGCGAGTAATATAACTTATGTAGCTGCTGTTTCTCAACAGTGTCTAACCTTAAACCTTAAAACCAAAATGAAGTCTCTCATAATTTTTTTTTAACTTCCCAACGTGGCATATGATTTTTCCTGTTTTCTTGAGTCTTATCTCCATAACAAAGAATTAGGTATCGCTATTTCATTTCTGGTTTTAGTTAGAAAAGTTATATATTTCTACCTAGGAGCTGGTGGGTTTTTTTGGAACATACCATGTTCCAAACGGTGTGTACCTTTTGGCCCAGTTTTATGTGTGTTATCTAATATCTGCAATATGAACAGTTCCTTCAATACCAGTGTGATTAGGAGATGAGTCAAAAAAGTTAGGTATTTTGAGAGCACCTGATATCAAAGAAGCGAAAGCTACAGAAGTCCTTGAGAATTATTGAAAGTTGTATTGTTTCTCACTATGAAATTTCAAGACTGTCAGGAGGAGGAGGGAGGCAAGGAGACTTAATGGTTTCAGGATGGAACTAGTGTCTCTCAGAGAATATGTGGTGCAGGATTGCTGTGCAAGACCAGGACTAGGCTTGTTCCTTGCTCACAATCATCTAACTCGCATTTCATGTATTTGAGTTTGGAAAACCTGGACTGCAGTAAAGCCCAGCGTGCGATTGCCAGGCTAACATGATTCAGCTATTCTGCGTTTATTTGTACGTTTTTTTTCCTTTTTGTTCCAAATCAAATGGAATTGTGTAAAACTGTGTCACGTATGAAGGAGGTTGCTCAGGTACAACCACCATGAACCATGGCAAAATGAAACAAAGAAAATACAGCGTGTCTGGTCAGTCTGTTGTGGAAGGCTGATACCAGCCCTATTTTACACGCACATAATCCTTCATAATTTCAAGGAAGTATGCGTATGTTTAGTTGTTGTTATAAAATTCATGTTTCTTTTTTTCTTTCCTATTTTCATCAATCTTCAAGATTATATTAAGAATTGAGTTTTTCTACTACTGTTTTATGTAAAAAAAATAAGATTCTTTACTGCGAGGAAGAACTATGATTGAAGAGCTAGCAAGAATGCTAACTAACAGAGGAAAACGTGGGAAGAGAATTTTTAATCAGAATATGTTAAACTATGTTTTAAGTATGCTTTCACCACCTACTTCTGTCATTAGTCCTTATTTGGATAGAAGACAAATTTGTGAAAGAGTTAACCGCCTCAATGTTTAAGTTATACTTCTGTGTTAAAGATACAGACACATCTTGACTCTACTGTTGCTTCTCTGGCAGCACCTTCTGTCCCTGCATTTACAATGGAGGTTACTTACTACCATGATAACATCAGTTTTACAGGCACAGTCATACGGTTTTCCTTGATTATATCTAGTAATAGCCTTGCACTGGCTGAAGAAATTCACAAATCTCAGTGTTGCCAGATTCAGGCATTTTTTGCATTGTATTCTTCAAGGTTGCTGAAAACTAAACTTTGTTTTTGCTGATGTAGGGGCATTCAGCTTTCTAAAGCACATTGCTTAATAGTTCACAGAACAATTGGGCAATTGTTTGTAAACTTACCTCTTTAGTACAGACAGTTACTATTCTTCTTTAACTTATTTGTTAGATTGTTTCAAAGCACAATTTTGACAGTGGGTAAGCTGTGAAAGTCCCAGGACTATTATAAGGTCATCCGAGACATGGTTATGTTAATACTGTCCTGTGATTAAAGGTGGTGCTGACCTGGGATAAAACATTAAGCATGGTTTGTACTGATTTCAGTTTTAAAATTAAACGGTTACGAAAAGGGCTTTCTAAACACGTTGATATTTTACCACTGAATGATTACAACTTGATAATATTTGATTTTCATTTTGGAATGTTTGCTTTTGAAAACAAAAACATCTTTAATATGTCTTGTGCCTTTTACGGCCATCCCATGTTTTAAAGATTACTAATGTTCATAAACGGTTTGCCTACTGAAGCTTCAGAACTGGTTTTGGAGTTATTTTGCTAAAACTGTGAGTTGTAAGGTATGTAATTATTGTTTTGAGTGTTTGGAAATACACAGCATTTTGGCAGTAGGAATCAGAATAATTAAATTATGCTCTCAGTTCTGTTGTGAATTTACCATGTAATCTCAATCAAAGGACTTCACCTGTCTGTCTCAGTTTTCACAGAGTAACTTATGTTTGTAGGGGGCAGAAATTAACAAAACAAAATAAGTTTTTAAAAGAGTAATCTTAATACAGAATATACAGTGAACTTTTTAACACCACTTTGTATTGAAAAGCCTCAATAAAACTACTAAGGCAAGAACTTTACCTTGATTTAATCCATCATTGCATTGTAATGTTTACTTTCCTTTCAACTATTCCCATCTTGAACAAGGAATAGATATATTTAGGACCTTGTCTTTCCCTGATATATCTTGGTCCTCCTGGACTTATTATTATTAAAATTTTGCCTGTTTTTTTTTTTTTTTTTAAAAAGCTGGAATTGTAGAATAGGAAGCATGGTGCAATGTAAAAAAAAATTCATATGAGTAAAGACCGTTTATGAGGATAAAAATCTCAGGACTGAGCTGTTAGGTACTTATGTCACAGATGGTCAACCTGTACTTTGAAATTAGAACAAACTCTATTTCACAATAGAACTGTATGTAACCTGTGTTAGTGCAGTGGTCTAATTCTTCTGCCGTGTGACACATTAAAATATGTAGAATTAAGGAAGGGATACATTTGACCCCCTTTTTCATGTTTTTATTGTCATCAAATTTTAATTTTACAGTTTTTCCTGAGCAGAGGATAGAGGGAAGCTACGTTGCCCAGATGAAACACAGTGTATGATGTGAGGAATTCCTACTGCATGTTCTGTAGTAATGAGAGTATGTTTATCATTACAGATTCCCCTGCTGCAAGTTGTTTATTCGGGTTGAGTAGCAACCATGTTTTCTATTTGAGTACTAACATACTGTATTGTAAGTAGTTATGCATTTCTCTGGTGACCCATATCTCTGAGCAATCGGAGGACAATTCAAAATGAAGAAAAAGAAACAGCATTAGAGGAGGAGCAGAGAGCTAGCTTAACCTCCTCTATCCTCGAATTTAGTTTGAAATACAACTTCCTGTTGGAGGCCTAGCAGGAGTGGGAGGAAAATACAATTTTTTTTTTCTTACTGGATGTATTCTAAGTGTTGGGAAGGGTGGAATGGGTTCGTGTGAACTTTTATACTCAAGGGAAAACATTTTTTTTCTAATTCCATTGAAATAGAGCCGTTTAAAAAAGCTCTTTTAGAAAAATGTAAGAAACTATTTGGATGTGTCTCAGTAATACGGCAAGTCTGCACTGAGCAAGCGTGCTCTCCCAACAGGCCATACCAGTAACGTGCTGCTGGTGTTCAAGAGCCACTGTGAGCCATTTCTGCTGCAGTAGTAGGTAGACCCATGACCCATCCCCATCCCCAGATTTTACAAAACTGGCTGTTAAAACCACAGGTTTGTCCATACGACTGCACCTTCTGCACTGTGTTAGAGGCTGCTGCTATCTCACTTCTGCATGTTATTGAGCAGGTTAAATGTTTTAGAAGATATATGATGCAGATCTGTAGAGGTGGTAGATGCTTTAACTTTAATTTTATTTAAATTCAGATTTCTGTATTCTCAGTTATTTTCAGAGGCAAAGAACAAAACTGATGTACCCATAGCCTTCTACATGGTGAGCTGCAATAAATTGATTTTGGTTTCACATTCTGGCATGTAAATGCATACTTTGGTTCTTGAAGTACTTTTTCAATATGCTTAGTATGTTCGTGTAGTAAAAGCCTTATAAAAGGATTTGAAGTGTCCCTGGCATCAATATGGAATAAATGGATTTTCTTTGACTAGTAGGTGGCTTTATTTTTATTTTTTCAGAGTTATAATTGCAGTCAGGTTTATAAACCTGCAGTTTCTTTTTCGTAGTGCCGTGTGGATACTGTGGCAGAGGTGAGGGTGTTTAGAGAATTTTTTAATGGAACATTCAGTTTCTACATACTCAAATTTTCTTCAGGAATTAATTTTTCTAATTGGACAAATGATAACATAGTTTATCTAGGATCAGTTTAATCCTACTGAAAGTGTGATGGTGTATTAAACTTTTCTGAAAGTTTTTGTAGCAACAATTCAACAATATGCTGCATTACCCAGCAGAGCTGTATTTTTTAGATCTTTCCCCACTAGTGCTTTGCTGGGGAAAACCACATTACAGTTTTTGTGGTATAGCATTTCCTTTGACTATATGGCCGTTGGAGTCATGAATTGCCTTTGAATGCCTCAAGGTAGAGACAGGCTGGCTAGAAACCCTGTTTTATGGATGAGAATCAGGTGGTTTTGCACACTACCAGGATTATCAAGCTGAATGTCCAGCTTAATTCTAAATGAATAAGTGCCACACATTCCTATGGTACACTTTAATTTGGAAATACTGACATTTTCTTTTTTAGTATTACACCATCTCTAACCAGAAAATTTTTGTTGTGTGAAGAAAGTTCATATTTAACTTTTCTGTTGATTAAAGAAAAAGAAAAATGTTAAAATACTGGAATTTCTTGTGGAATGGAAGTTGCAGGATTTGGTCAGATCTCAGCCCTTCGAGCTCTCTTTTTTTTGTGTAAAACATGGTTGAGCAAATGAGATCTGTGAAGTGTGGGGAGAATCCCTAGTTGCAATAGGAGAATGAAGGGTATTTGTCTTTTGATTTGTTGATACTGTCAATACTTTCATGACAAAGAGGGAGAGTAGAGCTGAGATCAGCTTGTGGGTAATCTTGATGTGGCAACACTTGTATTATAAACTCTATTTCCTGTAACAGTTTCTATCTCCTGCTCTATTGACCGTGCTTCCCGGCTTTGTATCATCAGCAAAATTTGTCAAAAATCTCTTGCTCTTGTGCTCAGGTTATTAAGGAATATTTTAACTAAGATTGCTTCACAGACTAGTTTTGGAAGTGCTTAGTTGGTCGACTGCCTCCTCGTCAATTCTCCTTTCAGCATATTTATCTCCCCTTTTGCCAGTTTCTTTTGTATTACATTTTTAACATAATCCCCATCTTCTTCAGTTTAAATAATAATTTCCCATTTGGCGCAGTATCAAATGTTTTACTGAATCCAGACAGACTAAATCTCCTGCATTTCCTTGTCCGCTAATTTAGTTATCTTATCGAAGGAAGATATCAGGTTAGTTTGGCATGCTCTTTCTTTGGTAATGTTATGTTTTATCCCAGTTTCTATATAGCTCTGTATTTTTAATTATTCTTTCCTTCAAAAATGGTTCTAATCCCTGTATACACTGAGGTCAGATGATGGTTACCAAAGTAGCTTTACCCCCTCTTTCTTAAATGCAGATAGTACATTTGTTATTTTTTTGTTCAGGTATGATCGCTCTAGCATGATTCAGTCATAAAAAAACCCCAACTTGCTGCTAGCTCTGTACCTTCATTTGTCCATTCTTTTAGACTTTTAGACTGGAGCCTGTTCCGGTCCCGCTCCGTGGCTCTCCTACCAGTGACCAAGGTGTATCTTGGTTATCAGCCATGGGACGAATGTACCTTCATCCTCATCAACCATGGTATCATGCTCCCATCTTCTACCTTAGTGCTCTGAATGTGCATAGTAGGCACAGAGACAAAACCTGAAATTAGGCTTGGGGACCTCAGTCTTACTCCATTTTTGCACCACTTGCTTCTTGTTCTTCTTCTGCTGGTGTCCGGTGAGCCTTTTGCCATTCGTAAGTGTAAATCCAGCTTGAATTTTGGTGGTTCTCACTTTCTAACTTAAGACTTCAAGGTGTAGCTTTTTTTGCTTGCTGTGCCTCTTTTCTATTCTCTGTAGGTTTTTTCCCTGTACTCTTTGGTATCCTTTCTGAGGTGATTATTCACTCCGTTAAGTCTGCAGCTTTATCCTACAGTGGAGTTTTTTCAGTGGTTCAGGTTGTAAATTCTAGGCAGTTTTTCTATCTCTGATTTAAATAAATTTAAGCCTTTTCCAAATTCCAGTCTTTGATCTTCTTAATTTGGCTGCTTTAACTCACTATCTCCCTTAGTTTCCCAAATATTTTAAAAAATCTTAACAACGATGCAGAAAGGCTTATCATGGACAGTATCTCTCAACACATATTCCATACAGGAGGATCCATAAAATACCTATTATGTGATAATCCGCATATTGCAGGCCAAAACACATTTCTCAGTTCATCATACAAAGTGAAGATCTGTTGTAAAATACCAACAGCCACTTCTTTAATTTGTAAAATTCCTAGCTGATCCTAGAAAGCAGAACACACTCTGATCTTCCATCCAAGGCATTAAAATTTCAGTGTTTTCTGGCAGTGGAGAAATTCTGATACGATTTGCAGACTTGCAATTGCTTATTTTTGAGAGTTTGAGCAAGACACAACAGTCAAATAAGCTTGATATCATGTATGCACCCATCGTTTTGTATTTCTTTGTACTCATCTGTAACTGGAATCTTTGAGTCAGTTTTATTTTACATAATCAGCTATCCCATAATCATCTTGAAATTTTGTTAATCTGCATAAAAATAATTTTTTTTGGTAATTCAGTGACTTTTTGGTGAAGAAATAATTCAAGTATTGCATCTAAGAATAAGTGAGTCTTGACAGTGTTAGAAACATCGTCTCTTGCTGTGTCTGGCACTGCTAATCTCTCTAAAAATATTGGAGAGATTGCCATCCAAATAAAATCATATTGGTCCTATTTGTACTCTCATAGACTCTACTTTTATAATTCTTCCCTCAGGCGGTTTTTGACCCAAGCTGAGCTACCTTCATCTGCATTAACTTGTGTTTCTCTGCAGCATTCAAAGCTGGAATATAGGCACTGAAAGCATTTTTTCTCAAAGGGAGAAACTGCTGTGATATTTTCCTCTAGGTCTTGCACTGGCTGCCCACCCGAAATCTGGTTGTTCCTGTGTTGCCAGAGTTCTTGAATCAGTCTACCGACACTGTGAATCTTCCCTTCGACCTCTCTCTGCCTCCTGTATAACTCAAATACAGCCCCTTTGGTAACTGTGAACACTCGTTTCAGCAAATACACTCCCTCTTCGCTAATGATGTTTCCAGCGCTTTTCTTTTTTCTTTTTGTTTTTAAATTAGATTTTACCATTTCTTCACTTACGGTTCTATTCTCTGTTTGGATAACAGACAAATCTTTCACAACGCTCTTCTCCCAATTTCGAGTTTTGAAACACTTACTAACTGCACTTGATGTGACTGCAAACGTGATTGACCCATGCTCAAATGACGCCTTTTTGTTGACAGAAGTCAGTTTTGTGTGACTGCCTACCAACAATGAAACATCTTCAAACTTTCCAAAGTTAATAGGAAAGTTGTTTGCCAGTCCAAATTATGGTATTATGCCTTCCTTGCTTTGAAAAGCCAAATCCCAAACAATCACAAAATTTCTGTGAAACCTTTTTTTTTCTTTGAGCATGTTCCTCTGCCCGGTGCAGCTGTCTGTGAGTCATTTGTGTAGAAATGCGAATTTATGGTTTGTCTCGGTATGAGGGACACGCAGTGGGGTTTCCCACACTCTGTCTGCATCCAGGGCTTGAAGTCACTTACTGAGTGACAAGAATAAAAAGTATGGTACTGCTGCTGGCTCTCTGTCCTGTGTGCTGAACGAGGTGGGGGAGTCTTTTGGGAAAAAATTACTGTCTGCTATAAAAAAAATAAATTGATGTATCTACGCTCATGCTGTGCGTAAGTGTGCAAATGTTTGTGAAAACATACGTGGTGATATAAAAAGCCAACATTTGCCTTTTTTCTGTAAACTGCATACAGTCCTGTAAAACTCTACATACGAAATCTCCTAGTACTTGGGAACTGATTCCTACAGCCGCAAATTCTTGATGTGCTTGCATATTACTTCCAGACTCACCAAAGTCAAAAACGCAGAGGTCCTCCTTTACCTGAAACATAATGGAATAGAGACCTCAGCAGTACCGTTTGAAATATCATATGGACACCAGGCCTTTATTCTAAAATTATTCCTTTGAGGGATTGCAGTTGAGTTGCAGAAACCTATAAACAGAAGTTAAGAAAAAATCAATTAAATCCTGTCTTTGATTTTGCTGCAGCACTACCATTCATAGCCTCTGCCTTATGAATAACGTTACCATATAGGATGTTAAAAATACATTTAATGTATTTTTAGTTGCTTTTTCTTCCCCTACATCCTTTGTTTTGCACATGACTGAAGTTTAATATTTAGGAAGGCATGTCCTTAGTTGATTCTAGATTGATTCCTTTACATAACCAGAAATAATTTAGGTAGTAAATATCTTGCTGTTTCTGTGGGACCCTATTTGGGGTACATGCAGCAGCACGCAGCGCAATAAAAGGTTCTTTCAGCAAATGTTTAGGAAAATACTTTTCCAAGAGATCTGCACACGATTAGAATTACTGAGTGCTCTCCTCTTTGGCTTCCTGTTTTGGAATTAAATGCCTTCGGGACACTTGGAATATCGCAGTTTTGAAAAGCAACAGCAATTTAACCAATTAAATACTTCATCGTCTTAGCTATGATTTCAGTTAGTTGTAAATAGGGACGAATATATGAAATAGTTCCTGAGATACCTTAATCAAATTGAAGGAATAAATTAACTCCAGTAGCCATAGAGTGGCTTTTGAGGGAAACTAGAGCAGATAAAATGCAGTAACAGTCGAAGTGCCGTTCTGGCTCTTTCTCTGCACATGTATACAATTACTAGCTCTTTCCTTACTTTTTGTATCCTGTATTTCCGATCCTATGGGATATTGAGTGAATCACTTTCTGATACGGTCAAGGAGGTTGAGGCTGCGGAGCCTCTCATGCTTCGTGCCCTCCAAACACAGAAATCACCTGCGGAGGCTGGTAGGGCATGGTGTTGTTCACGGGGGCCTGGGAGTACCCAGGCTCTGTTCCCTGCTCCAGCAAGGCTTGGGTGACTCCTACGAGGTGGAACAGGAGAGACGTCACCTTGAGTGCTTTGTGGTGCAGTGTCTGAAGGGCACTTCCGAGGGAGGAGAAACGCGCCTTCGAGTTTGGCCAGGCGGAAGGAGGAGCTGTGCAAAATGAGCGAGTGCAGCATTGCGAGTGAGGAGGCAAAGTTACCAGCTCTCCTTTTCCTTCTTGAGTTTTCTGCTGCTCCCAAAAAAAGAAAAATTTGAACACTTTTTGGGATCAATTTGCTAATTGCTTGAAGCACTTTTAATAAAGTTTGATGGAGAATTTAGATACGGTTGTTGAACAGTTGTATGCAGAAAAATCTCTTTAGGTCACTCCACCTAGAACTGAACAGTTCAACTACAAGAAGAATTCCTCCAAAATTAATGTATTTAATAGCTCACCTACTGTGTGGATTTCGCATCTCTGTAAAATTTCTTTACTAACAGTGTACATGAGCTTGGCCAAGTGTAGCTCTGTACACTGTATAATTTCTTGATTTTCGCAAACCTTTTGCTACAGTGGTGTTGTTTGTTGTGTGTATGTAGTATTGTTGACCATTACAGGTGTTTTCCACCACATACTGCAGCGGAAATATTGGGGTATTCCTAATTCTGCATTGGGCTTTCTTATAAAATAAAAGAGAGTTTGCATGAAGATGGAGTCTGTTAGAAGTTTCATTCTAGACAGAAACATTGTAAATAATTCATACAAATTTTCTACTTGGCTTTAAATAATTGTAAAGCAAATTGCAAATTCTGAGTTTTGGAGTACATCTGGCTTCAAGGTGCATTTGTATGGAGATGTACAAAACTCTTGGTAGTGTAGTGCTGTAGCTGAGATCCTTTTCTACATCAGTATTTTCTTTATTTTTCCATAGAAGGCTGCTAACCATATTATTCAGCCATAGGAATATAGTATAGCTATCTTTAGTGTTAGATAATGCCTTAACAGACAGTTTTTAATTGCAAGAATGTATTGCATTGTGTCTTCTCATTTGAATTTTGTGAATTTTAGCTGCATTTTGTCAAACTACAATTACTTCTTTATAAAGCCTGCTACCAGTTAAATTTGCATTGAGACCTATTATGGACCACATTCTTGGAAGTTAATAGTATCATGTAATACAGCATGGCAGTTTTCATTTGAGATCACATTAATAAAAGAAGTCATTCAGTACTTTCTTTCCAGCCACTATGAATGTCTCCAATATACATTTGGGCTGGTTGTGATCAATGACATCTGGTAACATTGTATTTATTAATACTTAGAGTACTCTTACAGAGTATTTTGTTTGAAAATGAACTGAAGGCCTTCTGACCCATCCAAATCTGAATTCAGAGCTTTGCATTTCCGATGTAACACTGACGAGAGAGTAAAAAGTAAGTACATCTATATAGCATCATATATTAATAAAATAAGCAGTTTTTCAGAGCAAGCAAAAGCTGAACTTATTTGATGTGGTAGAGTCTGGGCCTGTTCCATTAAAAAATATTTTTGTTATATTTAGGCATTTCCAAAAAGAAAAAAATCACTGGATCCTAGTATGCCACTAATTTTTATCTAAGTGTAGGAAGAAATTCAGATTTTTTTTTTTTTGGAGAATTTACCAGTAAATTCATAATTATTTTGAGCGATAGTTAAAATTTTTGAATTAAGATTATTTGAATTTGAAATAGATCATTATATATTAATCTCATGTTCCTGTTACCTTAATAAGAGAACAATATATATGCTTTAGCCTTAAAGTATAGTTAATATAATTGGATCTCTCATATTCAAAGAAACTAGTTGTAATTACGCTACATTGTTTATGGCTATTGTTTCTAATTGTTGTGCTTATATAATATAGGCTATGGCCAAGCTTAGATTACCATCTCAGGTAACTTTTAAGTTGCATCATTTTGACAGATATTAACTTAATCGGATAGTATTTCCTTTTTCAAGTTGGCAGCATGCAACTATTACACAATATGGAATAAGAGGTAGGTCACTGTCCCAGTGACACTGCTCCACCGTGCCTGCCCAGCCCGTAGCACAGCAAGTGACTCCGGAACATCCCTGCATCCCCTTCAGCTGCTTTTAATTGTAACCTTTAACTTTGAATTTCTTGGTTTTATGATGCCAGATTTTGTGACAATTTGAGCATTTCTGTCTGTAACTTTTTCACTTGAATTACTGCTAAACACTGTCTGTCAGTCTTGGCACCGTTTACATACAGTTTCTCATCTGAGAAATTAATGAGGATTTGAGTTTGTCTGCTATAAAGTAAAGGTTTGTTGTAGGCATTTGCTGTCAATCTCCCCATTGAATTAAGCACGGCCAAAACTGGGTTGCTGCTGAGATTCTCAAAGCAGAAATAGCAATCCTTCTTCTAAAAAAATAAAACTGCCCTAAAATACAGCTGAACTGCTACTGTTGTCTTCCAGTGTAGTTTTTTTTCTTTCTTTTTGCCTATTATAAAGCCTACAGCCCAATCCTGGAAGCACTTCACTTCAAAAAAACAATAATCTTGTGAAATAGTACTTAACTTCAAAGTAGTAACTTAGTCCAGTTTGTACAAATGCATGATAATGACAACAATAATGGGAAATCCTCTTTGGATGAAATTCTATGATACAAAACTTCGCTTGTGTGTAAATTTTATTTTTTTCTCTAATAACTACTGTGAACTAACTGCAACAATGTGTAGCTATAACTACTTGATCTGTTTTTCATGAGCCTTGAAAATTCTGTGTACCCCTGTGTGTATGTGTAGCTTTTCTCATATGGTAGCAGCATTGAGGACTGGTGTGTTTTGCAAGGATTTTTTGTGAAGGCTTGCAAATGAAACCGCAAAACTTTCTATTAAGCATAGGGTTTTTTGTTGTAGTCCTAGAGTAGGAAAATGCACGTATGCACCACTTCTGCTAGAGAAGCTGGCAGCCCATGGCATTGACAGGTGGACTCTTCGCTGGGTTAAAAACTGGCTGGATGGCCGAGCCCAGAGAGTTGTGGTGAACGGTGCTAAATCCAGTTGGCGCCAGGTCTCAAGTGGGGTTCCTCAGGGCTCAGTTTGGGGGCCAGTCTTGTTTAATATCTTGGCTTGTATCAGGAAGTGTGGCCAGCAGGACTAGGGCAGTGATCGTCCCTCTGTACTGGGCACTGGTGAGGCCCCACATCGAATACTGGGTTCGGTTTTGGGCCCCTCATTACAAGCAATACATTGAGGTGCTGGAGCGTGTCCAGAGAAGGGCAAGGGAGCTGGTGAGGGGTCTGGAGCACAAGTCTTGTGAGGAGCAGCTGAGGGAACGTTGCTTAGCCTGGAGAAAAGGAGACTGAGGAGAGACCTTATCGCTCCCTACAGCTACCTGAACAGAGGGTGTATGAGGTGGGGGTTCGTCTCTTCTCCTAAGTAACAAGTGATAGGGTGAGAGGAAATGGCCTCAAGTTGCTCCAGAGGAGGTTTAGATAAGATATTAGGAAAAAATTCTTCACTGAAAGGGTTATCAAGCATTGGAACAGGCTGCCCAGGGAAGTGGTGAAATTGCCATCCCTGAAGGTATTTAAAAGATGGGTAGATGTGGTGCTGTGGGACATGGTTTAGTGGTGGTTTTGTCAGTGTTAGGTTTATGGTTGGACTCGATGATCTCAAAGGTCTCTTCCAACCTAAGTGATTCTGTGATTCTGTGAATCACTGGAGTTCATAGCCACCAAACGATGTGGATGCACTTGGCAGCTCTGGCCAAAATTTGGTCTGACAGAACCCCTTCTCACCTGCCCCCTACCCTGGCATGTGCCTGGGGGCCCTGGTGGGAGTCCAGTCCCAGGTTGATAGTGCCATGAACTTCCAGGGCCCATCTTGCCCTCTGGACTGCATCTAGCAAGGCTTCTGAGAACATGAGTGCCAAAATGTGCCCTGCAAAGGTGCTGGTTGTCCTGTATTGCCCTGTAGTATACGGAAAATTATGGGCCATCTTGATTTCAGTTCTCTCCTTTGGCGGAGGGGCTGGAAGCTGCTTTCAAAGTACCTGACTCCTTGGTTGTTAAGGTACTGTGGAAGCTGTTCCCCTTCATATGGAATAATGAAGTGTATGCTGGATGAGACAGAGGAACGGACTTTGGGCTGATGTTTACAGTACTCAGAAGAAGAAGCTGGAGTCTCCATCCCTGCAGAGGGACATACACAGAGCGGTCTCCATACCTATCTGTCCTGTATGGCTTTTCTTACAGAAAGGCTAGCAGCAAAAAAGAGGTGGCACCACCATCTCTAATTGCTTCTTACCTCACCCTGCTTCCTTAGAAAGAGGGGCTGCTGTAAATGCTGAATTCCGAGGAATAGTATTGACAAAGAGTATTGGTTGGAGGTAGTGGAAGTAAATGCGTCCGTACAGCTTACAGATGAGGTTGCTCTGCTCTTCTGCAAGATGTGTGTCCGTAGCTTTGCGTGCACCCTTCTTTTAAGAATTTTAAATAGTCTAGGTCAGTCCATGCTCCCTCAGCAGGTGGGCCCTGTCCCTCCTTGCCTTGTTTCCTAGCTTTGCTGGGTCTTCAGCTTTAGTTTCCACCAGAAGAGGTTTCCTAAAGTGCTACGTCTCGGTGCTTCAGCCCTGTTCAGAATAGAGACTTGTACTTCTACATAAAAAAGGAGAAAACGTTTCTGCTGGGGGAAAAGAGAAGCCACCAAATTCTGCATTTTATATGTGACAGCCTGGGAAGAATGAATAGTGATTTTGAAAGAATTCCCCACCTTTATGTGAAGAAAAAATTCAGAAATGTTCTGTTTTCATGGTCCATTGCTTCTTTTGGTTGAATAGATTTGCTTTCATTTGTGATAGTGGTTTTAAAGCAATCAAAAGGCAAATCTAATTTCCAGCCATTAGAAGTGATTGTTAATGCATGAGGGACTACTGCAGTTTTATGTGCTGCTTCTTTTTGGGGTGGAAGACTTTGTTTTGGTCTTTTGGTATGCCTTGAATGACAAAAGGCTGTGGGTTTTTTTGTTAGTAACCTGTATTTTTCAGGTGAAAACAGGCATTCTAATAATGACTGGATGCTTCAGCAGTGTCACAGTCAGGGTGCTGACTTGTAGTCAGAATTCCGTTTGGGAAATGAAGTATTTCAGAGATCTGTGTGCCCATAGGAATTCATTGCCTGTTTACATTAACTCGCCTCCAAGTTTTTCCATTAGTGACGCAGTGGCTTTTTAAGATAGCTGCATCTTCCAAAAGAAGGCTCTTTGGCCATGGCAATTAGTAGTAACATCACTGTCTAATTTAAGGGCCACTTTCTTTCTCTGTTATTGAGGGGCAGTATTTAACTGGGTTCTTCACTTGACTAAGTGAATTTAAAGAAACTCAAGATAGTGGGGAGGATTTTGTAGCTGCATCGAGAAAATAAATCCGTAAGGTAAGCTTGTTATTCTTCAGAGCTCTTTTGTTATCCTCCTATTGCCTCATCTGTCACTAATGATGGTGGCACTGGAAAACACATGGAGATTTTTGTTTTCCCCATATATACTTCATATAAAAGACCAATATATTAATGTATATAAAAATGCTGCAACTGGTGGCAAAGACATTGTACGCCATTCATCTTGCATTTAAATTATTCAGGAAGATGTCCACATTCTTGTGTATTTTTACAGGCCGTGATACAGTGGGATAAGTTTGATTAGAGCCAATAAATTTTAGCATAGTGTGAATATTTAATAGTGAATGGAAAATACTGAAAATCACTTAATACAAACTGACATTCTCTTACTATATTCAAATTAAAAAAAATGCGTGTTCAAGGATGGTTTTGAGTTCTTTGCAAGTCTCAGTTTGTTAGGTTTTTTCCCTCAGCATGTTTAGTTTTGCAAGGAGTTTTGGGTTTTTTTTTTTTTCATTTTCTAGGCCTCCTTGCAATTTTCAAGTAATACTTCATTTTGAGACTTGAATTGAGGCACGGGGCATTCTGGTAGCTCAGCCTTCACTGAGTCAGCCAAGCTCCCATCTCCTGCCATCCTCTGGCTTACGGGGACAATCTGAGCTGGTCGTGATGGCGTAAGGTGGGCTGCTTCCCAGAGGTCTGACTCTCTTCCTCCCTGACCAGGGTCGCCTGGCTGACCACTGCAACTCCACCATGGAAGGGAGAGGGAGGATCGGAGGATCAGCTCTGGGTATTCGAGGTCTGCGTAAGGGTGGGGGTTGACTTGAGACTCTGCACAGGAGGGACAAAAACCGGCAGCAAAATTGACCTGCAGAGACTAGACCCGTAGGGGCTGCAGGCAAAAAAGTGAGACACGGTCCAAATAAATGTGGAGAACACCCAGGAGGAAGAATAAAGGGTGCAGATACAATCTCACCACGCTGCCGCACCCTCCACATTAAGCTCTGTTTTAATTCTATCTGATGAACGCTGTCCTACCATTCAGTTTTCATGTTCACATCTCCCCGTTTGCCAAAGGGAAAGTGTTGGAACGGGGAGGGGAGCTGCTCCCTGAAAAGCTCTTGCATTTCACACGGTAGCTCACAGTCGTCCCTGAAGAAAGAGGAACACCGCGCTGCAGAAACAGTGATACGTTTGTTTTCAACTGTAGAGGCTGAAATGAAATTAAGTGTTAATGTATTCCAAGCAACGAAACCAGATTTTCTTACTAATCTGGATTGCATCTCCTTTTTTCCCCCCTTCACAATGAAACCAGCAGTACCAGTAACTGTGCCTGCGTCACCTCTTCCTCCCTTTCCTGCCTGCAGCCCAATCCTGCCGTGCTCCTGCAGGAGAATTTCCCAGGAGGCTGGCCTGCAGCAGGAGGAAATAGAGGTCAAGGCAGCAAGAAAAGAGATGAGGTACCTGGGAATTGGGAGAAAGGCAGCAGTGATTTGGGATCCAGGAGGAATGTGCCTGCTGTTCTTTAAACCACTTCTCTTAGCTTTTGCCCCAAAAAGGGATTAGGGCCTGCTTCTGCATTTCAAAGAGAATTTGGGCTGAGCAAGGAAGGCTGGCTCAGCCATCCTCTGCCGGTGAGGTGGAGAGAGGGTAATGTTTGGTGTCAGCAGAGAAAAATCCCTTTTTTAATCAGGTAATTCTGTCGCCTTCCCAGTTTACCCTGCCTGTCACTTCCCTGGCCCTTCCCTTTCCTTTGGAGCCCTCCCTCCGAAAGTGACCTGCCTTAACCCCTACCTTCCTGCTGCTCTTCAGCCTGCGGAGCACAGTTACTACTAAAGAGTATCAAAACACAGTATTAACTCTCTCCTGCTGTCAAACTAAGTTGTTAGCAGGGGATTTTAACTTGCCTTCTTCATCAGGAGGAATAAAAATAGTACAAATATGTTATTTCGCCTTCAGAATGACATTTCTTATCTATCGATTTAAATAATTCAGCATTTAAAAAGGAACAAGTCGACTTAATTTGTTTAGGGGATACTTAAGGGTTGAGAACAGTTTTATATCAATTAGATTTAGTGATAATTCATTTATAATGGAACTAATATAATTAATTAGGTAGTTGCTGCTTATCTTTTTTCTAATACATACATTTCTTTTAAACATCTGCTCAATAGTCCATTATGACAGCACAAGAATGATTCTACATGAGAGCAATAGAGGAGCAGATGCTTCCTGATGACAACTTCCCATTTTGTTGAGGAAACAGTCAATGAGTCCTGGATTCACAGTTTTAACTTGAAGCATGGCAAGCATGCAAGCAAATTTGCAAAGCAGGAACAAAAAATTTGAGACTTCATAGCATTTTCAATGATTGCAATTTGGTGCAACCCCCTTTCTTGGGTTTGTTTTTTTTTGGTTTTTTTTTTTTTTTTTTTAACATAGGTATCTGTGTTTCTTCTCTTTCATCTTTACAAGATCTAAGCAAAATTATAAACTTGTGATGTGTGTACACTTATGAATGTTTTGCAGCAATTAGGAAATCTGAAGTTAAAACTGATTTCAGTATTGTCTATTGCAGTTACTAAAATTCAGCATTAGCTCAAAAAGAGAGCAATGGTATACATAAAAAAGGAAAGTAGAACAATTACTTGAAAAAAAAATTCAAACAGGCTATCATATGACATATAAAAATAAAATTCTCTGGGTTTTCTTTATAAGTTGCACCTGTGTTTTATATTTATGGCTTTATCAGTAGTTGATTAAAGAATGAAAAATAAATCTCTTCTTTTTGGCTGATACAAAACTCTCTGAGGCTCTGTGGCTTTATTCAGCCATGCATAGATTTTCAGATGTTCCAAAGATCGCCTAAAGTGATTGTACTCATTTTATTCATCTCATCAGCAAAGTTCATCTCATCACCTAGAGAGATACCATCAAAACTTTTAGTCTCCAAAATGTACTTTCCCTGCATAAATACGGTGTGTTGTACTTACAGAAACTGTGAAGTACAGGATTACACATCAATGCTGTACCTTTTTCTGTAAGAATTCTTGAAACTGCTGTTTACCGGAAGGAATGGGGATTAGAGGTAACCCTAAGAAGGATTCAGCTATTGGCCTTTGTGTGCAGATCACAAATACAATGTGCCCAGTTGTCACTAGAAACAGCAGAAAAAGAGATCTGAGTATCAGAAACTTATTTTGAGTAAGTGTAGAAACTTTGTAGTAGACCAAAGTCTGTCTTGATACAGAGCAGAAGAATTGACAGTTTTAAAGCTTCTTTGAGCTGTGTATTCAGCTGAATGCTTGAGTTCAGAAACTGCCTAAACTATCCGTCAAAAAAATCCGGGATAATACAAAATAAATGTGTCCAAAGATATTCTGCTCTCCAAAAGAGTACAGCAGTAAAGCTGCCTTCTTTCCTTCTCTGCTGCCTCTCCTACCAACAAATGAAGTACATCTTCTGGGAAGGACACTGGATAAAGTCACCTTTCTCTGGTAGTAATAGGATGTTTTGGGAAGTACCTCACTGTCTAATGTCTGACTGGTAACGGCAGAAATTCTTAAGATTTCTCAGTGACCATCTCAAGGAGCAATGAAATTAGGAAGTCTTTCCTTTGCTTTCCTTCTCCTAATCCAGAAAATGAAGATAGAAGTTGCTTACCAGCTGAAATCCATGCTAACCCAGTAAGTTGAATTCATAATGATGAAGCTATTCCTAGCTTAATTTATGACTTTCTGAGATAGCAAGTAGGGTTTTTATAAAGCATGTATTCCTTAAGGGTATATGAGTTTGAGTATTTCTTTTTTGAGTGGGTATTAACATGCTTCTTTTCCTAAGTATTTGGAGGTAGTATAGAATATGGCTTCTTTATCATTCAGTCTAAAATAGTCGCAAGTTAGATATCAGTATTTATGTGAGGGTATACAGTCATTTTACCCTCATATAAAAAAGGCAGGAGAGATAAATATGGGTATACATGCAACTTTTTTCTATAACAGTAGTATTTAATACCCGAACAGGTAGTCTTGCTATTTCCAGGAGAGGTAATTTTTTAGGGCAAGATAAACTAGTCACTAAGCAATAGGAAAGGTCATAATATTTGATGAAACATTAATGCCTGTAAAACGGTATGATTTGGATTCCAGGAGGCTGAGCTGAAAGGGTTTTGTAAATTTTAATCTAGGTTCAGTTCTGAAGGTGGACTCTCTCTTTCCCACCTCTACAAACTTGAAAGCCAGTCTGTAGTTGTTTTTTGTTTTCTTTTACCACAGACTGCTGCTGTTCTTTCTTTTACTATGTCACAAAAGCATTGAAAATGGATCAATTTTAAAGAAAGTTCAGCTTACTACAGAGAAGAAATTTCCGTTTTCCTTGAGAAATTTTTTTTAGTCTGTATTTCACATCTGATCAGAGGGTATGACGTGTGAGGAGGAAAAGAACTTGCTGTCTTAGTCTGTTACACATTTAAGTGGGAACTGGGCATAGCATACCTAACTTTACCTGGCCTGTGAAGTCAGATACAGTAATCATCATTGTCCCTTCTGGCATGTTGTCTTTAGTATCCCTTCACATACAGTTTTTAAAACTAGGTTAACACAGAGAGCAGTTTCTTTAATGTTCTCTTTCAGTGCTTTAGATACCTGTTTCTTCATAAGCTAAAATCAACCATTCCTCTGGCTGTCCAGAATTTCCCAGAAACCTTCTGTTCTATGAGCATCTGTGGTTTTCTCATGTAATGTTGAAAAATGTATTTACGGTACCTTGGTCTGTTGTTTCCCAAGGTCTGGGCTTTCCATTTGTGATCTTCTATCCATATGCCTCAGCAGCATCTGATTGTCTAATGCACTAAATTTCGGGAAAATCACTTTTATGTGGGCTATCAAAAAAAAAAAAAAAAAAGAAAGTATTTTGTGTGCCATTACTGTTCTAGTTTATCAGTTCTTATATATCTTAATAGATCAATTCATCACGGAGTTGAATTAAGGATGTGAGATAACAATGCAAAACAGCTTTAAATTTCTTGTGTGTTAAACCAACATAGTGTTCAAAGGATGCTGGTTCTTCTTTCCTGTTCAATCATTTTTATTTTGCTTGGACAGAGACAGTCAGCCAGTACTCATGGTTCTTGGCAATAGTCAAGTTCTGAAACATACACCCAACCTGTGGGGCATTATGATTGCTTAGTTCATGCATGTAAATTTGGGGGTTTGAAAACGGAACAAGTCCACAACTAGCGTCTTCTTAGAAAGTTTGTTCTAACACTTAATGGCATTATTAATTTAATGGTTCCATTTTCAGGGGTGCTGGGCATCTACAATTTTTTGAAAAGTCCAAACAAATGGGGTCATAGCACTATTAGAACATTTATTTGAAATGTTAGATTTATGCTGCAACTGGGGTATATCTCAATGCAGTAAGTTCCATCTCTTTCAAACATACAATAAACTTTATTTACTTTACACCTGAAATATACTTCAATGAGAAAAAAATTGTCTCAGTTTGAGAAGTATTATTAGCAAAAACAACCTCTGGCAAAAAGCCTTTAAATAAAGTAGAACAGAGAATTTTTGATGGATACATTTGATTTGTCTTTTGGCAAGCAAAACCAGATTATTTAAGGATACACTTTTAAAATTATCTACACTAGAGGTAATGAGGAGATACGCAGCTGTAGTCACCTTATTGTACCAGTCATTGTGCTGTAAAGATTTTAGGGAGCTTTTGTCTTTTGCTTGCAAAAGCAGCCTGCACTTAAAAAGACCTCAATTCTGCAAATGCTTACATATACTTCACAGGTTGTGGAAGTAAGTCTGTAAAATGCCTTTGTAGATTTTGGACTTCTGTGATTTTCTTGCTAGTATTGAAAAATTCCATTGGGAATTCAAATGAGTAGTGCTGTGAAAGGCAT
Organism: Chionis minor; assembly: GCA_013398295.1. Lineage (NCBI taxonomy): Eukaryota > Metazoa > Chordata > Aves > Charadriiformes > Chionidae > Chionis > Chionis minor. Next base: position 764,054 of record VZSF01008512.1, on the reverse strand, counting down.
GATTGGCATTATTTCTGTTCTGTATATTTATTGAATTTATTACAATAGTAGTAATTACTTTTCCCTTGATACAAATAAAAAAGTTGATATATTACTGTGTTCATGTTTGTTGTTTTAGGAGTCTTTGGATGACTCCCAAGTAGCCGGAGTTCGTGCAACAGAAGAAGTGATTCGCTATGAGTATCACGTCTTGTACTCCAGCAGCTACCAGGCACCTGTGCTTTATTTTAGGGCGTGCTTCTTGGGTAAGACCAATCTTCTGTTAGACAAAGGGAAGAATAAAAATATGTTGGATGTTAAAAACACAGATTTTGTATTAACTTGGGGAACAGAGTAATGATCCTGTGTAATAAGAAAGTAAGAGATGAGGCTGTTCACCAGTAAATTTTGTGATACTCCAGACACAGAGCTTCAGGACCTGGGAGCAGATGATATCATCTCAGCCTGAAGGAGGCTGATCTTTGGCTCCTGGCACCTTGCCTGTGGTTGAGTAAAACTGCTGGTCATTTTTCTTGTTCTTTTCATTAAATGAATACAAAAACTTAAAGCTGCAGGTTTGAATTCGGCTACAAAATAAGAGGACATAATTGCAGTGCTTCAGCAAAACTGTGTCGGTTTCTTTGGAACCTGAATTTGAGCCACAAGGCTGGGGTCTAAATGTACCTTTAAAAGTGTATGCTGTTTTCTGTTTAAATTTGCTGCTTAAAAAAAAAAAAAAAAGCCAGTCAGGTATTGCCTTTTTCTGTCTATTAAAACTGGCTCTTGGAACACTAACTGATCTTCTTTCCTCCCTGATACGTACATCTTGCTACCCATTACTCAATTGCTATAGCCACTGTGATTTCACTCACCATCCTGTCAGGAAGGAAGGAGGAACACACAGCTTCCCTCCAAGGCCGCTGTTAGTGTCACTTATTTAATCAGAAAACACAGAGTGATCACACTGCAGCACTGTCTGTGCTCTGTTCCTCTCTGCCTGGGTACCTTGGGCAGAGGGACTGAAATCTTCAAGTCATTTCATTCAGTCTCCTGCATGGTAGCATCAGCATCTTTTGTGTTTTGAATAACCTCCTAACTTCATCTAGATAAAGATGTCTGAATGTTGCCAGTGATATCTTTTCATTTTTAATTAAAAAGTAGCTTAAGCTGCTTTGAATGCGTTTGGTAGATTTAATCACTCTCTGCCTTATATTGTTTAATGGTTTCTAATTTTGCAGTGTTAGCATTTTAAAAGGCACTTTAGATTTAAAATTGAAGAACAAATTCTCATAGACTCCCTTGTGGAAAGATTTTAGTCTGAGGTGCAGTTTCAGGAATGGATAATTTGGGGTAAATTTTCAAACTGGGATGTGGGGAATTGGGGACATTGCTCTGCCTTTACCACCAGCAGAACTCATTTGCACACATCCTGCTTCAGATTTATTTCTAGAATTACTACAGGCATTTACAAATGTGCAATGTTTTGCCTTTAAGCTTATTGTGCAGACAGGAAGATAAAGAAAGTTTTGCTGTAAGAGACAGATTAACCTATTTGTGGTCCTGAAAAATGACATCTTCTGGGTTTTAGCTGAATTAATAGCACACTGTCTCTACAGAAGAGGATGGAGATGCTGCAGGTAGAGGAAATAGGACACTATTTCTACTGTACTGTACTTTCATATAATTAGTATTCACCATAAGCAGTTAATCACCAGAGAAGAGCTCCCAGAGACAAAACAAGTTGTTTAGCTTGTCAGCATCAGGGAATCGGAGGTGTTGAAACATGACTCCTTATAGCTGGAAGTGGATATTACAGAAGCTAGGATGATCTAATGCACAATTGTAGTATTATGTGCCAACAGCTCCCCTTGCAGTACAAAACTGTAATTGTTCCTGCAAGTACAATTATGTTTTGAAACACTTCTTGGGAATCTTTCACAATGGAAAACGACAACTTTTTTTAGATAATTCTTAAAGTCACCTGGGTTCTCTTCAGCGTTTAACATTCTCTTTTAACATTTAACATTCCATGACTCTTAAAGAGAGAAGGATACAAAATGCTGGGAATTAGTATTTTTCCTGTAATGTTTTCAGCTAGTATTCTGTGGTTTTAATTATGGATAGCTTACTTTCTTTTGAAAATGAAAAATCCTGTCACCCCTGCAAGTTTTTTGCTCCCCTGTGCTACACTGTCTGAAGGTCCCACCATGGAGTTTTCAGGAATGTTCAGATCACAGTCATTCATAGTCACTTGAGATATCTGAGCAAACTATCTTTTGTCTTCTCCTGAACCTGGTATACGAAAAACTTTAGGTAATGCCCTGAGATATTCTTCCTTTAGGTAATAGTCTTCATGTGGTAGGCTCCTCACCTTCTTTCTCAGACAACTAGTAATATTCACTGCATTCCTCATATGAAATAATCAGGGGAGAATCTTCTGAGACCTACATCAATTTCCCAGTCTAAATTCCTGCCATTATTTGTAGATTAAGTAACAGAATCGGTTCCTCATAAGTCTCTTGTGAGCTGTTCATGGTTTCCCTTGAATCCTGTCCGTACTGATCCTCATGTTAATTAGAACTTGTTGCAGGAGGTGAAGGGGAGCTATAATCCTACCAGTGTTTCCACAGACCTGCCCTGTCTTGCCTTCCCCAGCAGCAGGGCGCAGAGTTTGAATTCAAAACTCTGCTTCCTCTCTGGCAGTATGTTAAATGGCCATTACACCTCGAGGCCTGCCTAGGAAATAATAATTCTTCTGTTAGACCTGACTAAGTAGTTTTGCTTGTTTTGCAATATTCACTTCCTCACTTTGTATGTTACAATAGCAACTGGTGCCAGCCTGTCCAAATCTCTGCTCTTCCAAGTAGACTCTTTAAAAACTTTTTTAGAGCGGTTAAATCCTGCCTTTCTCCCACCGTATGCGAGTCCGGTTTTCATCAACTTGATCTCTCACAGTCCCTGCTAGGAAAAAGGCTTCCAGCAGAGTTGCTGGGGAGATTTTGCTGTCATCTTTGGCATGGTTGGCATCTTCAGGAGCTTGTGTCAGTGAGGACATCCAGTTTTCATTCCTCTCTACTAGCAATTGTGCTCAAACATTACAGATCAGTTCTTCCTGCAGAAGGGCAAAAGTTGCATTGTGTCCTTATCCTTACTGCTGTCTGATTTGGATGAAATAACTTAATTTGTGGAATTCATCTTTAGACCTCTTTTTTTGGTGAGATGAAGTTTGATATGTAAGGTAGTGGAAGGTGAAGGTTTGAAATCTTAATTGCAACAGAACTAAAACATTTTGAGAAATGTCTAAGCTTTTTCGTAGTCTCTGGGAATAGATGCACAGGGAAGATCTTGTTCTATGCAAGGACAAATACTTCAGCTGAAAATAATGATTAAGTGTGATGACTGTGTCTGGAAAGATGTTTGGGAACATTATAGGATACAAGAAGATATTTTTAGGCTATGTATATATAAGTGAGAAACATTTTTCACTACCTCATGATACTTCCCACGTGGCATGTATTCCTGAGTTCAGACCTACTGAAGTCCCAGTCCGTGTCAGGAGCTCAAGACAGTGGTCCTCAGTACCTCAGAGTCTCAGAGAACTAGGTGTTGTTTCTCAAAAATCAGTCTTATGCGTGCCATACAATTCAGAAAGGGGAGCCCTTCTTCCTTTCTCTGCCTTCTGAGATTACCAAATAGGTAGTTGAAGAAATGCACGAAGCCCTGCTGATATCTGATGTCAGCAATTAGCCCTCTTAGAGACAGATGGTATAGGCAATTAGCCTTCCCCTTCAGTGCTGGCATCAGCCAGATGGGCTGGGCTAGGTCCAGTAAGCTTTCTTTAATCAGCAGAGTGTTTTCCCCTTTTCTTAGTCTTTAAGATGTCGAGGAACTTTGGTCTTTTCTTGAACTATCATTGTCTAAAGCCACACATTCACAAACCTCTTGCACCAACAGAGCGGGGGAAGCAGCAACACAATTACAGGTGGACACAGGCATCGTTCAAGTATCACCCTCTTGTGTAAAGAAAATCATGGCTCGTCTCACGCTTTTCCTATTTTTCTTACAAAGGTAGAGGAAGAATCATGACTGAGGGCTAAGCACTGAAAAGAAACAGCAGAACTAATGGGAGTCAATAAGGACTACAGCCTAACTCCTCTGGAAAAGAGAGAAGGAATGGGATTTTCAAGTTGACCTGCTCCAAACAGATGTAGCTCTCTGACATATAGGTAGATCCCTGCCAATAAAAACCATGCTAATCAGTGGTTACAGAGAGGGAGCTTGTAAGATAATGTAACTTCCTCCAGCCCTGAAGGCATGACTTTCCGTATTCGTAACCATACTGGGCCTGACTGATGCGCTTTCCAGAATGTAGACTTACTGCCTGAACTCAAAAGCATGTGACCACTGTGTCCTTCTCAGAAAAATAGCTCCTCTTAAGACCATATCCCATATGAATTGGTTTTACCATGGCTTTGGACATAAATAAAATGAAATAATTTTTATAATCAGGTATTATCCTAAGCTGTAAGGGTGTTTTTTCTTTTGTAGTAGTGGTTTCTTAAGAGACAAAAAACGTACTATTTCTTTGGAAAGTATGCCAGAATGAAGCCTCAAAACAATTAGTGCACCCTTTCACCAGAAGTGTCAAATAACCTTTAATTAGAAATCTAAGAAATAATTAAGAGACATCACTAAACATGAAGAAAACAGAATACAGCAACTTGGGAAGCCTGAGATTTTTCTCTGAAAACATATGTGATACTTGCATGCCTAAAGAACTTCTGCCCTTTGCAGAAATTAAGGTGGCAAGTCATCTGAGAGCTGCAACTCGGGTGTCCTCTTAACGCCACACCTTGCTGCTGTGAGGGGGTACTCAGCCGTCTCCTTTTTAACTCTTTCTTATTTGTGGTGACATCTATGAGTTAACCCCAAATGGACCATCAAGAAACTTTTCTCGGGGAAGTTTCTTGCAGTCTAGACAGTTTAAATAATAAAAATCCAAGCTTGCGGTAGAAAGGCTGTGGTTGTTCTTGCCTGATTGTTAAGGCAGATGAACTAGCTGATTCAAGCCCACAGTTAATGGCAGAGACAGATCCTACACCTAGGAGTTCTCGACTCCCATCCTTTATCTCTTTTCTCTCAACAAGAAGCATACTTGGTTACTTCCCAGGCTCTTTTGGCCTTTCTTTCTGGGTAGATGTCTCAAGTTTAGTGTATCAGAGTCTGCATTTCACAGAGCCTGGGTTAGCGCTGATGATGTGTGGTGTTCCGGACTGGTGGCGTCATACGGATGGAGCTTCAGGCAAAGGTATGGTAAATGTGGCGTGACCCACAAGCGGCTATTTCCTTTCACTCTCTGTCACTGTTTGATGGGCTGAATTATACAAAACATACATATAACCACAAACTTCCACTTTTGTCTGCACACCTGCTCCCAGCCAGACTTTGGGCAGGACTTGGGACAAGCTGCAGGCACCTAAGCAGCTGTCTCCCCGTCGGTGGATGATGAATAAACATACTGTCGGGTGAACCTGAAGCCTCTGCGTTCCTATCCTGCCACTTCTCTTGGCTGGAGGCTACTCTTGCCTTCTTTTTCTGGCTGAACTTTTTGAGTTCAGCTCCATCATGGGAAAGAGTGAGACCAGAAGTGGAGAGGCTGCTTGGCTCAGCAGGTGCCACTGTGGCCCCATGTTGCTCTCAGCAACAATTACAGGCTGCTCTGTCAGCCCAGCTGGATATTCGAGGTCTCAGTGGGTTGCAAGAATCTGTAACAGGGCTGCTGAACACGTGAAGGCTGGCAGCCCTGGAAAAAGGGGTCTAAAAGTGCCCGAAGAATACACGTGTGTTTTGTGCAAATCTGGGAACTTCAAGTAAAATGGATTCAGTTACATCATCCCAAACAGATTAAACACACCTCCAGACAGATTACCTGAAATGGGTGCTTCTGTCAGTCATTTTAAGATTTTAGTGTAGTTATATTGGGTTTTATTTTATTTTATTTTGTTTTAGTTTAGTTTAGTTTAGTTTAGTTTAGTTTAGTTTATGAGAAAACTCATTCAATAGACTTTCAGGTCTTCATGCCACAGGAGAAAATGGGGAAACTGGCCATCTGCCTCCTCTCTTTTTGCAAGGGTCTTGCAGTTCCCAGCATCCATTTTAAGTATTGAAAACTTACTCTTTCCTGCTGCATCTGGCATCCCGTCTTCTGAGGTGGTCAGTTAAACAAGAATTTACAGGAACACAATATTTGGGAGCATGTATGAAAGCTTGTTCAGTTTAAAAAACGCACTTAATTCAAACTCATTTAAAGCTCAGTGAAATACATTAAAATAGTGCAGAAAATTCACAATCTAGGGAAATTTAAACACAAGCATATTTCAGTATATAAGCATGTAATCAGAATGCCCAGATCAATTTTTTGTTCCTGTGTGAAACACTGCCATTATTCCGTATTAACTATTTAGGTATTTTACTGTCTCTGATCTCAGTCCAATGTGAAGTGAAACTTTCAGTTTGGATGTATTTGTATTTTCCTGTGAAATGAAAATAAATCTATACTGAGATATGATGGAAGATATATTGTTTCTCATACATGAACTAATGAAATCCATGAGGTAAAGGCAAAACTCAATTTTAACTATAATATGATTAATGCTTCAATAATATTTGATCGTTTCTGTAAATGAGATTAATGGTTAGAGTCAGAATAATCCATTCCATGTCTACGATGAGAATTTGCTCATGTTACTACAAAAATTCACAGGTGCAAAGAAAGATGTACAGAACAAAATCTAGAGTGGCAAATCAAATTTTGCATTAGAAGCTAGATTTTACATTTGGACTTTCTCTGGATTATCTTTGCAGGTTGCATAGAAAACAGAAAATTGCAAGCACGCATCCCATCTCATATTACCTGCACACAGATGATCTGAGCATAAATACATCCTTCTAAAGTTAACTTACGCTCTTGTAACAAATTTCTTAGCAAATGTTAGACTGTCTCCAGCACAGCTTTCATCTCTGCCATCACAAGACTGAGGGCATGATGGTCTAACAAGTCTCATGTTCATGAGGAGGGCACAGTAACATGCTGTTACCCTCTCGGAAACTTTATTTGCCACATGCTTCTGCTATATGGTGCTTGTATCAGTTCAGTGATTTTTTTATAAATGTGTGCAGAAAATAAGATAAGACAGAGGCTGTAGGCAGCTGGTTTTAACTTATATCTAAACATGGCATTCAAATGTTAATTGGGTGAATAAATCTTGTTCATTTTATAGACATGAAAACGTCAGTAGAATAAAACTATTTATCACAGGATAATGGTTTCTGACACCTAATAAACGCCAAGATGAAGCTACTTATTGAAAGTATATCAAAATATTCTATTGCTGTTTGCCAAACCCAAATATTCAGGAAAAATTGACATGCTTATTTTCTAAGTGGTTGACACTAATATCTTGGCATAACTCTAACATCACAACTAAAAAGCTGCTGCAAAACTGCTATATAAATGCAGCTCAAGAAAAAATTACAGGCATGTAGGTTACCAAAATGCAGTAAAATTTTCTGTGCAGAATTACGTTCCATAGTTTTTTTTCTACTCTCTCACAATGAAGTGCGTGTATTTACTAGAGATAACTGTTCACAATATTATTTTGTGGCTTTAAATTTATCTTATCCAAGCACTGTTTTACAAAGTTAGTTTAACTTCACACCTTACAACCAGAACAGTTAAGTTGTTGCTCTCAGGTGTCAGAGAAGAAAGCTGAACAGGGATAGTTTAGGATAGTTTTCTGTGCACCTTAAGTCAGGATTTGAGCAATGTTCTTTTGGAGTTACGGGGCCAGAAGTGGCTCAAGTCATGTTTTACTGTTATTTTTTCCATCTGCTTTCCAGATAATCAGTATTTTCAGATTTACTTTTGCTATTCAGTATTAAAGATACGGCATGCTTAAGAGCTTTGACCGTGTGTGGTTGTTAACCCCCCTCACAGATGGAAGACCTTTAACTCTGGATGAAATCTGGAAAAGTGTTCATGCATGCTACCAGGCTCGTCTGCTGGAGGGGCCCTGGGACACTATTACGCAGCAGGTGAGAAACCACTGGTCCTTTACAAAATTGATGAATGAAATACATGCTTGAATTCTCAATGGCCTTATTCCCCTCCTGGACACAAGTAAAATCTACAAAAGTCTAACAGAGGTTGTGCTGAGCCAGGTACCAGCAATGGTTTTCATCCTGGATTTTGAAGGATATAGAGTTGTTCACCATGCAAGACTTAATGTGGCAGTATCTCTCGTTTAAAATACTTTTCCAAAGCCAATCCTGAAAATGTCAGGCAATTTCTGAGTAATCATGGATTTGGGTAAATACAAAAGTAGAATTATTTACATAAGTAAAATATGTTAGTGTAACATTGCACAGATTGTCTATTAATCAAATTACCAGAAAAGACTGTGTAATTTTCAATTTTAAATAGACTTGCAATCCTTAGCATTGAAGGAGAGAAAATTGGTCTCTCAATCAAATAATGTTATTGCCGACTAATGTCCTTAAGAATCAGTAGTTAATGAATGCCATGTTTTACAAGAGGAAGCAGATTAGTAAACTGTGATATCACTGCCTTCTTTTAGAGCTATTCAAATCACTTTTATTTGAAGTGGTTTTAAAGTCACCAGATCATTTCAGCGACCGTTCCCAGACTTGTGATGATGGCTCTGATGAAAACAGTCAGACTTGTTCAAGGAAGAGTAAGATACGGTTCAGAGCTGAGTTGGGTGCTCTGGTTTATTCCCTCCCCTCCAGGCCTCCAGTGCAAGTTTGGACAAAGAATGGAAACTCTGCAGCTGTGACTTTTTCATCATCAGACAAAGATACCAATGTGTCCTTTCTTCCTCCCCTTTCCTTCCTTGACTTTTTGATTTTAGCGGTTTCCAGGTACACGGGTCTCTTACCACGGCAGCTGGCACAACAGGGATGTAACAGCAGCTGAGTTCTACAGGTGTTTCCTTAATTCAACTAATAGAATTTACTTACAAGGTCCCTATTTGTAGATGCTACTAAATCATGGGAACACAAGCAGCATTCATGGTTTTGCAGCCATGGACTATTATTTATATTGCAATAGCTCCCAAAGAACCTAACAAGCAATGGTTTTCTGATGTTTGCTGTGCATGTCTGAATTCCAGTAGTGAGTTTGCAGATTCTTGTAATACACACTTTTACATAAAGTATTAATTACCTGACTTGTTTACTGCAGAATGAAGGTGAGAAAAGGTTTTAATAAAATAATGGAATATGGTAGCAGATTGCAGAGATTCTGCACAGGAAAATACTGCAATTCAGATTTTTCAGTAAAGTTTTATGATTTATAGCTGAAGTTTCAGATTTGTAGCTAAATCATGACTGTTTCTGCATAGAGAGGCAGAGGGTTCAATTAACTTTGCCTTCACTGCATCCACCTGCTTGCATTCCTCATAGACAGAGACCAGTAAACCTGTGGTCGGATGCTAGTGTCCTTTAGGGCTGACATCTCTGGTATTTCCGAGCTGAGCTGTTCTGGCTTGTGGATAGTTTATATTCCCACCTGCAAAAACGTACAGGACAGTCTGCTGCGTGCACTCCAGAGGTGGTGTGCCTCCTCCACGTTCACGCTCCTCTGTGGAAAGCAGTCTCCTTCTGTTCATCTGCAAAGCACTGCAAGAACCTGCAGCTCTGTGTAGGTAATAAATCATAATGCAGTACTACTGAGTATAAAGCATAAACAATATGTTGGAACGTGTAAAATGGTGGAAGCCAATAGGGAAACCAGGTCACTCCCATCCAGACATTATTTTTGCCTCTTAAGGAACAGTAAAGTAAAACTGTCCTACATCTAATAACTAGAGATGTGTGTGCGGTACATACGCACAAAGGCTTGCAGAAACTGGTTTTATGGGTGGTGAAATGTGTGGAGTGCTGCATCTGATGCAGCCCCTCTGCTCTGCTCGGGTGAGACCCCACCTGGAGTGCTGCGTCCAGCTCTGGAGCCCCCAACATAAGAAGGACGTGGACCTGTTGGAGCGGGGCCAGAGGAGACCGGGAAGATGATGAGAGGGCTGGAGCCCCTCTGCTGTGAGGACAGGCTGAGAGAGTTGGGGTTGTTCAGCCTGGAGAAGGAAAGGCTCCGGGGAGACCTTACAGAAGCCTGCCAGTGTCTGAAGGGGGCACACAGGAAAGATGGGGAGGGACTTTTTACAAGGGCATGTAGTGACAGGACGAGGGGTGATGGCTTCAAACTAGAAGAAGGGAGGTTTAGATCAGATCTCAGGAAGAAACGTTTCCCTGTGAGGGTGGTGAGGCACTGGAACAGGTTGCCCAGAGAAGCTGTGGCTGCCCCATCCCTGGAAGTGTTCAAGGCCAGGTTGGACAGGACTTTGAGCAACCTGGTCTAGTGGGAGGTGTCCCTGCCCAGGGCAGGCGGTTGGGACTAGATGATCCATAAGGTCCCTTCCAACCCAAACCATTCTATGATTCTATGATCCGTTGTCTTTGTGACACCTCTCCAGAGGTGGTTCAGCCAATGTGAGTCCAGTGACAAACACAAACTAAGGTGTAAGGAAAAACATTTTGGAGGAATTGGCAAAGTTGTAGCAGCAAAATAGTGTTAAACATAACATCAAGATGGCTTTTCATTATTAAGGAGATTACAAACTAAGTTGAACTGTTTATCCTAGAGTGAAATCCACTGTACTTCAGGCTGATAGCACAATACTGGACCTGCTGCCAGCTAGCAGAAGCCAGAGAAGTTAAGATTCTCCAGCCATACCACTAAATAATTTGGAATTACTTTACTTTTTTTTTTGCACCATTTGTATGTACGTCTTCTCCCTGAACACCACGTACCTATGGCTCAAGGCCGTTGAATTGCACTGACTTCAGTGAGGTTTGTGGCAATTAAGTCACAGACTGTCATGCTTGTTGCAAGTGAAGACGGTGAAGGCCTTTATTATCGGTTACACACACCTTATATATCTTTGCTAAAAAGTCATGTTATCACATGGAGCTGTTTGCTTAACCACAGCATCCTCTTGGAGCAATTTGCAGTTCTTCCTAACCTTCATGCTCCCGTGGCTCTCTGACGATCAGAGCAACAATGTTCTGTTGACTACCCAAAGTAGTCTCCAACGCTGTTCCCACAAGGTTAGCCTGCTTTACCTCAGTATGGAGCTTGGTCCAAAGGCCTCTGGGTTGGAAAAGTACTTTCCCACACGGCTGCAAGAGTGAGCGTCCAGGAAAGCAGTTTTAAGAGGTCTACAGTTTTAATTTTAGATGAAAGCAGAAAGGCACCGGGTAGTGAGTGTGCATTTGCTCACGGTCATTCATTCAAGTGATAAGAAGGCAAGGTTATGCATGGTTTGTGGATGTGTACATCTCTGGAGCTGAATCAGAGCAGAGGAAAGAATCAGTGCAATTAGCAGTGTCAACACTATCATATTTTCAGTGCCAGCTACCACTGGTACAAGAAAAACTTCTCCTTGTAAACTGAGAGATGCATATGCCAGTCCAAATATAAAGCAGCAGTAAAAATCAGAGTAGTCTCAAAGGAATTATGAAAGATAATAAAAGCATACTGTAAGCACTAGCCTGTAAGCCTCAGATCAAAGCAAGAGTTAGGTCTACAAGAAAAAGAGTATTTTCCCCCCTCAAATGAATCAGAGTTGTGAATTGAAATACAGAGTTTTCTCTTCCCTTTCTGCTTTTCTGCTGACCCATTTTGTTATGTGGGTTAGGCTTTGCCTGCAGGGACACAGATCGTATAATGCAAGTCACTGTGCAAACTCACCACTTGAGGCTTGAACTCTCTGTACACATGAACAGCAGAAAGAAAAGGCTTAGGATTTTGCTCCAAAACAGATAGAAATTTTAAATTCTACAAGAAATCCACCACTGGGAAGAAAAATTGAGCTTACCACTGTCCACGCGTAATGTGACTTAAATTTTAACTAGGGTTGTTTTTGCATTTTGATTCAATAGTTGACAGATTAGGAAAAGAAAGTCTTACTGCCTTTTTTTGTCACAGATCCAGGATCTTACACTAATCACTTGGGACTTAAAGTCCATGTATTTTATGAGACGTGGGTGCCATGCCTGTGCACATGTTGGATACAGCTATATTTTGGCTTATACTCTATATGGTAAAATATATCTGAGATCAGGAGCTGAGACATTGCCTAAGCTCCAAAGAATTTAGCTTTTTGGCAATTACAATATTTAGGTAAAATTTGAACTTTTTAGGTACTTTTGATTGTTGTGGAAAGTCATGCTCATGTTCACAGAAAGCGTCTTAAATATTTTTACTGACTAGATTGTTTTTATTGCAAAAAGCAGAAGTCAACTAGTTACCTTCTCATACATAAATTAACATGATAAGGTTGCATAGTATTTTATAATGATAATTGATAAATGGTGATGATTTAATTGCACTTCCTCTAGTAATAATCTTAAAATGCTCAAATGAAGTTCCTATGATTGGCTTTCTTCTGAGTTAAATCTCCCTGGAGTCTTCAGTCATCCCTTTTCTACATCCGGCAATAACTTGCTTTAGCTGTTTTAAATAATACAAATCAATTATAACACACAGCTGTTTAACAAAACTTCTAAATGTTGCTACAGGTCTCTGTGGGTATTTCCTGATAGCTTATAATGATATCAATTTAGCACACCTGGTACGACCTGTGTGAGCTGGAAGTAGCTTAATTCTGCAATGACAGGAAAATTAAGGAGTATTTATGGATTACTGTTGCATTTCAGAACCGTTGCCAACTGTGATTTTAGCTCCTTTTTACAAAGAGTCAGAAATGGAATTGCAGACATTGCATGCCCATCTCCTGAATAACTTACTTGTAACTCGGTGTGTGCTTTTGAGGATATCCTGTATTAGTTATTTCTCTCTATGCTTTCTACACAAAATAATATCCCTTCTCCTTTTTGAATTAATGGATGCTAGAAATGTACTTTTACAAGAAGCTCCCTTCCAAGTCTTTGTAGCCTTTCCTGAACTGCAGACAAACAGAGCTTTCCTCAGTTGTCCTTCAGTTGGATTTTCCCATTCAGCTTGACTTAGGATGGAATCCCAGCCCTGCATCCTCCATGGCACCACGCTGGGTAACATTCCAGGTTCCTCAGGCTGCCAAGCCCTGGTGTTTTTCCTGACTGCATTGTGTTTTCTAAAAGTACTTAGTAAGCCACTTACATAGCAGCTGTAAGAGCAAATAAAATATCTAGATGTCTGGAATAGGGCAGGGGGAGAAAAAGACAGGTATGTCAGACTGAGAGAAGTTGCACGTATGATGAATGTAAAAATAACACTAAGGCTTCTGGAGAGATTTCAATTAATAGTGAAGAACAAAACCAAGATATATTCTCCAAAAACTCAGGGAAATGTATCTAGCTGAAAGAAAGTTACGGTAAATGGGATGAAAAGTCCAGGCAAAAAATGATGAGGTCATCGTGGTGATGGGTGGCAGCAAGAAACACACATTTTTCTCACAGGTACTCTGATATTCATCAGAGAAGTCTAGTAGAGTTTTAGGTAAATATGTAGTGGCATTGTGTAAAACAGCTCAAACATAACGGTCCTTTTTTTTGTGTATTTGAACATCAGATCCACCGCATTAATATCCAGGTATAATATACCAGAGGCATAGTTAAGTTCGCAGCAGTCCAAAAGTGCCATGGTCAAATGCCCAATGATGAGACAATTTGAATGGAAAAAAAAATGTAGGAAAAAGGTTCAAAAACAAAGAACAGAGAGTAGAGAATAGAAATGAAACAAAAGGAGAGAAATCTTCCTGATTATAAAGGTGAGCATAATTTAAAAGTTTAAAAAACAAGGATAACTAAGGTTTAGTTAGTCTGTAAAGGCTAAATTTTGCCTTTTGTTAATTTGGAAATCTCTACCAAGATGAATGGGAGATGTGAAGCAGCAGAAAGTCACTGTATGGTTATAGCCAGAACTTCTGTCTTCTGACTATGTGGTATTAGGTCCTTGCTGTAGAAGTTGGAAATACAGTGGCCCTAAGTACCTGAGAATATCAGTTTTTGTCCTCTTAATTTTTAGGAGCCTGCTCTTCAAAATTGCATCCTGGTAATCATGAAGATTTAAGAGCATAATAACTTCACCAGATAGTATATACACACTTCCATATAAGCTATACACATTATTGCATACAGCAGTAAAGCTGCTTGGGAGGATTTAATATATGTCTAATGGCCAAACTTTCAAAGAATAATTGAACTACTTAAAAATAGAAATTAAAAAATAGAACAGAGATACTCAGCTGTCTTAGTGATCCATGTTTAGATTTTTCCAGCTATAAGGTAACTGATTTTCTATGAAAAGTTGCTGAGTCTTCAAGACTGAAGCCTGTTTTTGTTAGAAGGGGTACGGGATAGGCAATGACAGTGCATGAATTTTCATCCTGGTGTGGCTGGGTGCTCCAAACCTATTTTGAAGTACCTGCATCAAAGACCAAGACAGTAGTGTCGCCTCTACATCCAGTTGAGTCATTGTTTTCTACAGAGAGTGTGAAATGGCACTGGACTGGTGATGTATACAGACATCTACTGGAAAGTAAACTGAGACCCATTTATTTCCCAGGCACCTTCTGAAAATTGTTTAAGAACAGTAGAATATTTATCAGATTGAAAAAAAATGGGTAATTTTTTATCCTTTCTTTGCCCTGGTGGGTATTTATAAAAGTGTTTACAAAGTATAACAACTTCAGCAAGGGGAAGTGAAGCATTCCCACCTCAGGATACCACGTAGGTCAACAGTGAGCTGCTCTTCTCGGAAGTCAAGAGATTTACTCTAAATCTAGCAGGAAAAAAATCTGAATCTAGGTCTCTTGTGTCTCAGGTGAGTTCTCTGCTTGCTTGTAGAGTAAAGGGGAGGTATAACTGGTTTCTTTTTGACATGTTTGTGTAAGACCTGCTTTGGTAGGCATGCAGCATGAATGCCTGTGGGCTGCCTGCACCGCTGTCACAGATATACTCTGGGAGTCATATCAGGGCCATAAACTTATCACCTTTTCAAGATGTAGTTTATGCACATGCACAGTGACAGAAATGTGGGGTTTTTTTTAGTGTGGGGAGAGACAACACTCTGAGAATTATGTGTTTCTAAGGCTACAATGAAGCTGAGTAATAATTTTATGAATTTTAGATACAACCCCTTGAACATATGTGCCCAAGCCCATTTTTTCATTCTTGTCGCTTACACAAGTCCAGGTCTTAGTTATATTTTCCTGTGTGGAAACAAACTAGCAAGAGAATTTTTAAAGCTGATGCATGAACCCAATCACAGTCAGTGTCATCAAAACTTTTCTTTTTAACCGTGTGATGTTGTCATAAAGCCTGACCTTCCCCTGAGAAAACAAAGTCATAAACGCAATCAACTATATACGTGCTAAGGCTTAATCAATGCTTAGTGATGATGGAATGTAAAATCAAACATCCAAGGATAGAAATCGAATTGTCTTATTACAGGAGGCTCAACAGTTGAAAAACTGCCCAATAAAAGAAGACTGAAAGCTTAGTGACTTGAAGGTCCTGCAGAAATAGTCTAAAGCTCTGAGGTGGGACTCTGAAGGATTATCGAAGTTACAGAGCATATGTGTCCTGTATGGACACACATATCCTTCCCCCTCCTGCCCTTTTTAACCAAAACTGTTCAGACGCAGTTATTTCTCTTACCAAAATGTGTGTGCACAGTTTCCCCAGCCACAGAAGCAGACACATTTCATGTGTGATACCTTGGTTCTGAACTTGCCAACAATAAATCAGCATTTTGCTTGTTTATCACTTTGCTGTCTCTCCAGAAAAAGAGGTTCAGAGCATTCTGGTACTGGCTGTAAATGCAGCTGTTTGTGAGGACAGTGCAAATCTAAGACTCAGGATTATATTAATTTAGGTCTTCTGCCAGTCTGAAATTGTGCTACCAGAAAGGTTAAAAAACCTTCAGGATTCTTAAGAATGAGAAATTTCCTGTGGTTGCATTGATTGCATTATTCTGTCACTCTGTCGTCTCGTAGAACTTCTTTGTCATGAGCATCTCCTTCATGGCACTGCAGAAGAGGTGAACCTAATGGTCTAACTTGTGAATAGCCATCTCTGCAAATACACTTCCCTTCAAAGTTTATTTCTCCTTTGCTGTCTTCCTGCTGTTCTATAACCTTGAATAAATTCTTAAATATGGGAGGTGATTGTTGTCTATGTGATGGTGTATTAAAAGGTCCTCCACAGGGCTTCAAATCTTAGCTTAAAGGCTCACCTTGAAATAAAGTGTGGATTGTTGATAACCATGCTAGTCAAGTAAGGACTGAGGTGATTCTGCTGGTCTCCTTCTGCATTGTTCATGCATCTTCTAGTGCAGACTATTCAGCCCTTTTTGGAGTCCTCATCTACAGTGAATACAGCTGTTTCCATTTACTAATAGCACTTATACTACAAAAAGCGATGAGTTAGCAACTTCATCCCACAAAGTACTGATCTTAAGTTTCAGAATAGTAAGTGATAAGGAATTCTCCTGTGTCTGTTTTTTCCGTAACATTTATTTCTCAGTTTCATCTGAATGAGGTGCTTTTCTTCTGTCATTTGATACTTAGCATGTAGTTGTAATACCATCTCTGTTATATGTCCATTCTGTCATATAAAAAGAAGTTGACCAAACCTAAACTACACAAATAACAGCACAGAACTGCACTATTTCTATATTAATCCAGTCTGCTCTTTTTCAATATGTAGTTAAGAATCTGCAAGATGTATACTTTATAGTACTTCAATAATCCTGTCCATTACATCACTTAATTTATAGCAGTGTTAACAGAAAAATCAATAAACATTATTTCTAAAATGTCAGGGATATTAATGGTTTGATTTAAAAAAGGAGAAAGATTCAAAACTCTGAACAGAACACATTGATGTAGTGTTGTAGAGGCACATCTTGCTGAAACTGTGGTAGGGAAGATTTAAATCATTATGGCTCAGTCGTCTTGAAAAATGTGTGTAGGTAGCTATTCTTAGACATACAAATCTTTCTTGCCATATTGTGGGATTTTGCTAAGTGGGGGAGGCTGTATACAGTATATCTTAACAGAAGGTTGCTAAGATCGCTCTTAAATCATTTTAAGTCATATCAACAGTTGCTATGGATCCCCTGCTAATATTTTTGGAAAATTATTAGTACAACTTCCTGAGGAGTCTTACCAGTATAGATGGGAAAGCTCTTTCACGGGGAAAAATCTAAGAATGGGAAAGCTGGGTAGGTATTTATTTCCAACTAAAATGTTCTGTGATGGACTGAACTTCGGTGGTTTAAACCAAGTGGTAGTATTGTACAAGCTAACAAGTAGGTTTTATTTTAAAACTAAACATTAATTAATAATGTATGGCTGCCCTACAGTTCAGTCATGCTTTTCCTAGTAAGACTTTATGGACATAAACCTAGTCCAGCTAATTTTGTAGGAGGAAAAGAGTGAACTGATACTAAATGATGTAGAATAAATACAGAGGCTTAATGGATAATTTACGTGTAGAGATAAAAGGCAGTGCAGAAGGATCCTTGCCAATTTACGGGGCACAATTCAGGATAGACTTTCAAGCCCTGATACTATTGTTATTTCAGTTGACCGGTTATTCTGAAATGAAGGTTCAATAATATTTTCCACACAGATATGTAATTAATTGAATGAATTACAATTTAATAGTATTGATTCTCTTGACTGTTTTCTACTTTTGTCGAAAAACTGTTTCAGTGCTACACATTGTGTTCACAGATAATTTATCTGGCAGTGGCTTTGCCTCCACAGAGCTTCCCAAGCAGAGATTTTGTGGAAGAAGTTGTAATAGCATGTTCCCTCCCTGGTCTGGCATTTCCCCATGTAGGCTGAGGTGGGTTGCTCTTCTGTCTTCCCCCTACCATGAGCTCTAAGAATTCGCTGCTGTAATGGAGCTGGTTACTGAACATTGCCCCTTATTGAATGTTTTTGTGAAAAATTCTGAAATACCCAGCAACAGTGATTGCACAATATGAAAGAAGTGGACAGCATTGTGACACATTCAACTCCGTTTGCGAGGCAATGGGTATGATCACAAGGTGTTGAAAACTGTAACAATTTCCCTTCTTGTTTTCTGCAGCAAGGGCTTTTGGTCAAGCCCTGTGGCAGACCTTTTTATTTTTTTATTTTTTTTTTTTTTAAATTTAATAAAAGAAGCATTTTAAGTGCCAGTTAAGTGGAAGTTAGGTATCCATGTTAACAGAATATGATTTATGCCTAAGCACCTGTGCTCTCAAAGTTGTGGAAGCAGATGGTGTTGGCAGTTCAAAAGCATTTAGACAAATTCACGAGACCATAAATGGATGCAAAATTACCAGGCGGGAATGTGTCCTCCGTCACCCTTAACAGAGCAGGCATGCTGGAGCAGGACAAGGAGAGTGAACCACAGAAAGAGTCTGGACTCGTGTTCTTCCAAAACAGCTGTTCCAGCTGCCGCTCTTGGAAACAGGATGCACTGCGAGATGGACCATCAGTCCAGTCCACTTAGGAACTTCTTAGGTTTTTAAGGCAGACTGAGGTTCAAAATAGAAAGTGAACTCATCCAAGTAGGTGAATTTACTCCATATAGTCAGACTTGTGTATGAAGCTGTGTACGATCTCCAAAGCTCAGAAAACCATCTGAGAGCCCTTGAAGTTGAAAGGCAACTGGAGGCCCTTTTTGGCTCCTCTTTTTCTGTGTTATATTTCTGGCTGCATAGCAGCCTCATTCAAGAATAAGGAGGGAGACCACCCAAAATGCCCCTGCAGAGTGGGAGCTATGGCTCCTATAGAAATGGTGCGTTCAAGCTCCCATGCGTGGTAGCTCTTCTGTGTTCTCAGAAAAGAGCTTGATGTGTCAGGCCTGTGTTGACCAAGACATTGATGTGATCAAAGTATTTTCTAAACTCTGAATAGCAGTTTCATCAGAACATTTAGCTACAGTGCTGAGGCGGGCACTTTAGCCTTGCAGGAGACAGTTTCAGTGTCCGTTTGCCACTTCTGTTGCCCACCTTCGTCGTGCCTTTGTTGCCTTTGTGATTGCTAATGGCTGTTCAACCTCTGGCTCCACCATGCTGCATATAAACATCCAGGAATACTTTGGGCAAACTTGTGACAGAACTGACTTTCAGGAGTGCAAAGTTTGTAGCCTTATATTGAGTCTGTCAGCAGGAGAATTGTCATGAATATTGACAGTCCTGCAGTGTCCATGTAAGCACATTGGATATTCAGTTTCAGCAGTGATTCAGAGGACTTGGTCCAACAGGTGTTACTTCAAATGACAGGTAATATAAGATAAGCTTTGACTGGAGGAGGGGAGCACAGACACCTGCTGCTGTATGGAGACACGAGGAACAAAGAGTCTTCCCTTGGCTTGAAATCAAAATGAGGGTTGAGTCACAGTTCTGTGGACACGTCATTGCCTCCTTATATTTGATACAGTTAAATTAGTGTTCTGCTGCTCTGCTGCAGCAGAAATTTGCTTTCCATTCATTACCTTGTGGTAATTGTCTGTCTTCTGACTGTCGTAGCTATCAGTCATACCACCCTCTTGATAAATGGTAAAGAGGAGGTAGCAATATATGCCATCCCATTTGCTGGTTACAGTATTTCAAACTCAGAATTCTTATGAAATCTCTCTTCCCAGTATCTTTTTCTCCAAGAATCCCTGGGATTATAAAATGAAGCCTTTCGGGGCACATTTATCAAATGCTAGTATAGTGGGGTTTTTTTCTTAACTTACTATTTTCTAAACAGGGTAGGAAATCTGTCTCCGATATATTTTCTGTAATTCCACAGCTTGTTGTATCTTTCAGTTTTGCACCTTAGATGAATCTCTTAGCTTAAGAACAGATTTTAAATAGTAATTAATTAATACTATATGCTACATAACTGAAATGGTGACAACTGAATTACTCTTATTTTGGCAAGCATGGAAGAAGAATCATCTGTTTATTTTCTTAGGAAAATGGTTGAGATGCCATTTCTTGACAATATAACTATGGTCCTGCCAATTCTAACTATAAAGTTTTCTTAAAGAATCCTAAATGCAAGTTACATGCCTGTGAGAGTTTAAGCTTTAAAAACATAGTTTTGTCTGAGCGTCACCTAGTGCTTTGATTCCTCTTGTTCTTAAAATTAATAATTCAAACCTTAGTCTTTGTATAAAAACATAAAGATATATAGATATGTAAATATCAGCAGTGTTGGCTATTCTTGATGAACATTGTGCTTGTCCTGAATTATTTTTCAGGAATGCCTTTCAAGCATATTGTGTTACCTATTGAATAGCTTTTTTTTTTAATTTTAAAAATTATAAATTGTAAGAAAGGATTTCCACCCCCTCAAAACTGTAAATATTCTAGAATCAAGCAGATAAACTGGTTTTGGGGATGCAACATGAAATAGGTCTTAGTCATCTAGTTATTATAGTTTTTATTCTGTAGTATCAAGTATTGCAATAATACGTTAGCTCTGCACAAAAAGCGCATATGCACATCAGATGTTATGGCAGTCTTCGTTGTTGTCATTGCCCTAGTTACAGAAATCACTGTATGGAGAATATATTTATCTTTTGAATACATCTAAAATAGGAAGATGTAAAGTAAACTGAAGTAAAACTTCTGATGTAAACCCATTTCCATCTGCCACCCTTGAAAACACTTTACTTCTGGCAAACCGGCTTTTTCTGTGACTTTCTAACTTGCACTGTGTGTTGTACAAGATAAGTAAAGCTGTCTTCAAAGACTGTGGGTAGAGGTCTTGTTCCTGTTTTGGATGTGCCCTGATAGTTCTGATAGCTTTTAAAAATGGAAAAGCAAGATCGATGTTTTTGTGGCATCAAACTGTAGACATATTCAGCTGTCACATTCAGCAGAAGCTGCGGCTGCCAACCTAAGTAGCGGTGTGGAAGTGGTGTCTGCATGGCGCGTGGAGGCCAGAGCTCTGTCCGATGGAAAAGAAGGTTTTATTGCAAGCGGTAGTCAAGAGGTGGCATCCAGGCTGTGATCAGCTGGGCTTGATGACATCAGCAGGGTTTTAAGGTGTCCTTTACGAAAAGAGCGGTTTGTGCCATAAAGTGTTTATTTCTTCAGAACCTGCGTTTCCACCTTCGTGGCCATGATGGATTTGAAACAGCAGGTAGAAAGCGGTGGTAGGTGCGGTTCACCTTGCAGAAATTCTGCCTTTGTTAAGGGTCCTCATATGTTTGTGTTGTGGGATCTGCCAAAGTAACTCCATTTTCCTTAGGAGAACTTAGCCATTTGATTAATTGCCTCTTCAGCCTGGATTTCATATTTGATGAAAGAAAGATAGGACCCAGCTTAGTTGGCTGTGTGGAGTTGGTAGGAGTAAAAGTATTAGTAAAAACTTGTCTCTAAGGTTAGGTGATACATCTTTTGAAATACACAGGGAGCAGATACGTTAAATCATAAGGGCAGTTGCAACTGCTTATCTGCAAAGAACTTCAGCATAAATCAAAATCCCTCTGCAGCCTTATCCTACAAAAAGAAGTTCAGTAATGACAGAAATTTGCTTTTTTGGTCTAGTTTGCACTTCTTTGTCTCACCAGGGTCCCTTCAAGTTTTCCCTTGCTCACTACCATTGCAGATTTATTTTGATTGTCTAAGAAAATGCTGGAGAACAGCAGTAGTTGCACTTTCGGAGTCATTCTTCAGCACCCGTTACAGACAGAAGTAGGTTGTTTCGTCTTCAGCAGGCTTAGCAGTGGGAGTGCTTCTCTGGGTTTTACGGCAAAGTTACAGAAACTTTCCTCAGTTATATCAGTAGGATGGCTTGGCTTCTGCTTGTAAATTGAAATCAAAGCAACTATATCACCTGTCCCAGGTAATAAACTGTATCTCATGTCCACTAGGATAAATAGCTTTTTTGGAGTGGATGACTTTTTTTAGGCTTTTTTTGAGTTGATGGTTATTACAGCAAGCACATTTCTTTCAACAGCCATTTTGCCCTCTCTGAAACTTTTTTCAAATTGTAATTTCTCTGTAACCAATACCAATCCTATTACTAAAATATTATTTTTATGAAATGGCTGCAGTAATAGAAATGTTGTGACCTGTGTCAGTAGGGTGGAGAAGCACTGTACAATTAGTGCCCTAACAACAGCTTTATTGCTATGTCCTGTACATTCTATCAGGATGATAAAAGTTTCCTGGGTAATTTACAGTTCCTTAACGTTGCGTCTGCCACATAGTGATGCCATAGTAATAGAGTTGCTGTTGTAGTAATTCCATTATTAGAGGAAAATATGCTGTGAGGAGAAGGGGAGAGAGAGAAGTTTGGAACATTTTTCTTGTGACAGCTGTTGCTGTCCTGTTGCCTTTGCAAGCACCGTTACTGGTCCTTGTAAACACAACATGCATATACTCATCTGGCTGCAGTTCTCAGGCTTAAAGTCTCCCTTGCCCTCATTCATAAAAATGTTACTCATTTTTTACACCCAAACCTGAGCACGTGTGTAATTTAAGCATAAAGCAATCCCTTTAACTACAAGTTCAAGATGGTGTAAGTTCCACATGTGCACGCTTACTGTTCTGGTTGTGGGACAGACAGTCAATCTACTGTTCTGGTTGTGGGACAGTCAATCTGATGAGCAAAATTTTAATGCTTTTTTCCTAAATGACTAAAGTTAGATGTTATTAATAAGTAAGTTGATGTATGTAAAAATAAGGAATGAAAAAGAAGCTAGACTGTGAATTCAAGAACATAAGGTCCTTACAGTATCATAATCTTGTGTGAAGGATTTTTACTTAAAAACAGGCATTTGTTTCAGTAAGGGTGGTCAAAAATTGCTGAAAAGGGAAGAGCATGCAACTTCTTTATTCATTGCATCACTATTTCCATTTCCCTAAATGGAAGAGACTATGGGGGACATATTTTATTAATCATGCCTTCTTTCTCTGACCTGATGACTGGGATTATGAACACTTCTGGGACAAATGTCTGAAAATAATTGGTCCTGGCTGTGGGGTTTGGTGGTAGTATCCTGCATGAAAGTTTGCTCCCCCTCCATGATTTTTTTTTTGGCAAAGCAACATCATGCAAACTGGATCAGGGAAGAGGCAGTTTCAGGCACAAATCCCTTGCGCTATCATAAATGGAGAGCCCGTAAATGTTATGATGGATGCTCGAAGGCAGTTTAATGTAGCACTGGAGAAAATAGAAGCCATTACTACTGGAAGAGCTCCAGTTATGACAGCGAAAATAAATGGTGCTGTTACAAGAGATGTACTGACAACAAAATACCTGCTGGCTGGGGAGGAGGAGAACAGAGCACAGTACAGATACCTACAGGCAATTACCCGTTACCTGAAGTAATGTTTATTTTTAATTTAAATCTGACATGGATAGTATTTCCTGTATGCACTTCTTGATAAAATGACATAATCCAATCTGACAGAAGTTTTAAACTTAATAATATTTGTACTTAGGAGCTACCCAGTCTTTGCAACTGTTCGGATTCATGTCTTAACATTTCACTGTGCTGTAGGCACTGCACAGGAGAGGGGATGGAGTTGGTTTTTTTACATCTTGACTCTTGGTCACCATGTGAGGGACAGTCCAGTTTCATTAGTAAATGATGACAGGACAGGTGAAGGACGGTGGACCAAGCCTTTGCATTCCTGATGGACTTTATGGGCAGAGCACTTTTGACACCACATAGAAAAAGTTGCTGCTCAACTGAAATGTTTTTCAGTCCTCTGGGAGCCTGTAGCAATCATTTTTTGTTGTTGCCAATGGCTCAGCCACACTGTCTGAGATAAACCTCAGTGACAGAGGTTTAAGCTCACGAGTTTAACCTCACAACAGAGGCAGCTCAGCACCTGTGCACAGATGTTTATCATTGCGCAGCTAACGAATAGTAAGCGGTTGAGCTGCCCACACTCAGTCACGTTCAATCTTGTGTAGCATTCCTAAACAAAACTGCGTTCATCTTCAAACTACCTGATGAAACATTTCACATCTTTCATCCATCTATCTCTTCCATGGTTTTGTATGGGAAGAGTTGAGGTAACAGCTACAGAAATGAGTACAGAACATCCTTACAAAGCCTTCTTGAAGTCATCCAGTAAAGAGGTCTTTATGCAGAAAATAAATAAAGCAACATTTTAAGCTTTTGAATTCACTGGAGCTAGTGGTGGCCTGTAAAAATGCTATTTCCCATGAAAGTTGGGTCAGACTCGGAGGGATATGAAATGCATGATGGACTCCAGTGTACGGTGTTGAACAGTGTTATGAATCAGCCTCATAGATAGACAGCTACAAGATCATTGATAGATACAAGAAAACAATGCTGTTGATTTCAAATAAACTGGGCGCCAGTGCATTGCTGTCCGGAAGAGTTGTAAGCAACCTGCAGATGGGTTCTCGCTGTACAATGCCAGCAAGTAATAGTGAGAATTGACTTGAAACTCTCACACATGACACTCTAAAATGCATTGCCACATGACTGGTTGGAAACAGATTAATTGTAAACTAAAAGTGGGAAGACCCTTTCATACTATTTAAAGTGGGCTGGGTTTTTTGGGGTGTTCTTTGTTTGTTTGTTTGTTGGTGGTTTGGTTTGGTTTGGTTTGGTTTGGTTTGGTTTTTTAATGAAGTCCTAGTGGGATTTTGTATTTTTCATGTAACTGGCTCATGGATCAGGCTAGCTGAAGGCTAGTATTGCTGCCCTAATATTTTGGTCAGGATACGTTTTGCTGCATGTGGAATTTCATCATTCCACCAGGTGACTGCGGCAGGTAGCAAATATGCTCTTGAAACTGATGCAGCATAAACTTTCATTCATTCTCACACTTCTGGTAGCATTTGAGAAAGACTTGGGATTCATCGTGCTGCAGGCACAGAGCCCTCTCTCTCTCCCAGGGCATGCCATGAGCAGCAGAAGTGTGAGTTTCCTGCTTTTCCTCGCTTCAGAGCTGACCTACAGGGAATGCCTGCTGCATGGAGAAGGTAAACCACCATCTTCAGTTCTGGACTCGTCTGCAGTGATTACCAGCACGGACACTAATTAATGACACTTTGACTGTGTGAAATCTGACAGTTGCCTATACAGCTGTACAGTAATGAATTCTAGCTACTGCCAGCCCAGGCCAAATCTGAACTGGTGACCTGGCAACAAAAAGGCTCTGTAGCCCGTTACCAATTCTGAAATCATTCAGGGCTTTGACAACGCTTGCATTTTTGTTGGCAGCTGTCCAGTACTTCTTCCTCAGAGCTGCTGTGTCAGTGATTTAACCTGGAGTATACATGAAAGACTCATGGAGATGCCATTATGTACAGGATTTGGAATTTAAGATTTGACTAAACTGGATCTGATGCTCTTGGAGTGTTTTCCCTGACGCTCAACAGCTCTTCTTCCCTGCCTCAGCCTTTTCCCCTTTTAGAGGCTGCTGCTTCATGGGTTCTGGATCAGGATATCTTTTCATCTCTTCTGCTTTTGTGTTTTTCCTATTAGTGTGTGACATACTCCTTTTTTTCAGGTTTTGAATAAACAGCATGGCATTCTTGCAGTTTCATGCCTTTTTTGGGGGTAAGAAAGATACCCACAGCGAGCTTACTGAAAAATTTCGTCTTTGGACACAGCTGTTTTGTGTGACATCGTGCCTGTGGGCTTTCAGTGCTGAAGGATCAGTGTAATAATGAACTTCAGTTTCCTGGATTAGAGGTGAACAAATAAGGGATGGTGCTCAGTTTTCAGAAATACCATGCTAAATGGAAACTAAAGCAACTCTTCCTGAATGTGCAGACAATGCATGCCATTCTGAGAGCCTGGCCAAGGAGCAGCATGAGTTTAACTAAACCCCTGGGTCATTTAATTGTTGCCATTCAAAATTCTGTGGATTATGGTGAGATTTACACCACCTTGGCACAGCTGTTACTTCAGGAAGTATATGAAGTAACCCCTTGATAATTTGAAGAATAAGGAGACAAGCTAGGAAGGGGGTTTGACTAACGAAGACCATGTGTCCTCAGAGCCTTCCTATCAACCCAGAAGCTGATGGCTGAGTCCTGTAGCAAAAACCTCTTCCTTCACATCTGCTGGCTCCAGGGGGGAAGAATGAGCCTTTCCATCCATCCAAGAAGAAAGGAGGAGAGATTTCACCTTTGTAAGGTGCTCATAAGTCACAGGTTCATGCCAAAGATGGTGGGACCAAGGATGTTACCCTTTTGAAAAACTGAGTAGCAATGCAGTCAGTGCTTTTCACAGAATCGCAGAATCACCTAGGTTGGAAGAGACCTTTGGGATCATTGCGTCCAGCCATAAACCTAACACTGACAAAACCACCACTAACCCATGTCCCTCAGCACCACGTCTATCTGCTTTTTATATACCTCCAGGGATGGCGATTCCACCACCTCTGTAGGCAGCCTGTTCCAATGCTTGACAACCATTTCAGTGAAGAAATTTTTCCTAATATCCCATCTAAACCTCCCCTGGTGTAACTTGAAGCCATTTCCTCTTGCCCTATTGGTTGTCCCTTGGGAGAAGAGACTGACCCCCACCTCATACACTCTCCTTTCTGGTAGTTGTAGAGAGTGATAAGCTCTCCTCTTAGTCTCCTTTTCTTCAGGCTGAACAACCGCAGTTCCCTCAGCTGCTCCTTATAAGACTTGTTCTCCAGACCCCTCACCAGCTTGGTTGCTCTTTTCTGGACGTGCTCCAGCACCTCGATGTCCCTCCTATACTGTGGCAGCCAAAACGGAACGCAGTATTGGAGGTGGGGCCTCACCAGCGCCAAGTACAGGGGCACGGTCACTTCCCTGCTCTTGCTGGCCACACTATTCCTGATTCAGGCCAAGATGTCATTGGCCTTCTTGACTACGTGGGCACACTGCTGGTCCACCAGGACCTCCAGATCCTTTTCCAAGGATCCAAGCCTGTAGCTTGTAGATCTCATAAAAGGAGGTCAGGTTGGTCAAGCAGAACCTGCCTTTCATGAACCCGTGTTGGCTGGGCCTGATCCCCTGGTTGTCCTTCATATGCTGTATGAGGGCACTCAGGATGAGTTATTCCGTAATCTTTCCTGGCACCAAGGTCAGGCTGACAGGTCTGTAGCTGCCCGGATCCTCCTTCCGGCCATTTTCGTAGATGGGCGTCACATTGGCAAGCCTCCAGTCGTCCAGGACCTCCCTCGTTGACCATAGACTTGTGACTATTCAGTTGGCGTAGCAGGTCACTAACTGCTTCCTCCTGGATGATGGGGGGTTTATTCTTTTCTTCATCTCTGTCTTCTGGCTCAGGGGGCTGAATACCTGGGGGGTAACTGGTTTTGCTATTGAAGACTGAGGCGAAGAAGTACCTCAGCCTTCTCATCCTTGTTGACAAATCTACCCCTCTGCATCCCGTAAAGGGTGGGGATTCTCCCTGGTTCTCTTTTTGTCATTAATATATTTGTAAAAACCTTTTTTATTATCTTTTACAACAGTGGACAAAGTTCTAACTGTTCTTTTGCCTTTCTGTTGTTCTTTCTACATGACCTTTCTAGGGCCCTGTACTCTTCTTGAGTTGCCTGCCCCTTCTGCCAAAGATGGTAAACTGTCCTTTTTTTCCCTGCGTCCCAGCAGAAGCTCCCTGTTCAGCCAGGCTGGTCATCTTCTCCGCTGGTTCATCTTACGGCACATGGGGACAGCCTGCTCCTGTGCCTCCAGGAGTACCTTCTTGAAGAGAAGACCTGGACCTCTTTGCCCTTCAGAACTGTCTCCCAAGGAACTCTGTTAACGAGTGCCCTGAACAGGCTGAAGTCTGCCTTCTGGAAGTCCGTGGTAGCGGTTTTGCTGACCCTCCTCCTTATTTCTCCAAGAATTGAAAACTATCGTTTCATGGTCGCGAAGCCCAAGATGGCCTCCAACCACCACATCACCCACCAGATCTTCTCTGTGAACAGCAGGTGTCCGATGTTCCACATGGACATCTAATTCTTAAGAGTTTGGGAAATTTTTCAGTGTCACTCTGTCATGTCGTAAGAAGAGGAAGGACTAACAGAAGAAAGATGCAAAATACAGAGTTTATAAGCTATTTTAAAAAATCAAGTCTGGCCTCCGTTTGTCACTCACTGGTTTCTTGCTGGGGAAAAAAAAAAGTGCAGGATAGAGTCAAATACCAGGTGACAGGATGGTTGGGAGTGACTTCACGCTGAATATTCAGCTTTAGGAATTATCTTTATGTCATGTTCAGAGTGCTAAGTCATTTAAAGCCCAGGTTATCTTCTCTATTCTTTTTGGGAGTATGTGCTCCCTCTTTACACTCTGTGTAAGGGAGTTGGCTGAAATTGCTGCTTGATATACTTTTTTTCCCTTGGCTTAATAGTTTTGTAAATATTATGACCTCTCTTTTTTTGCTGTCTTTGAGGAATACCATTGGCACAATCTATGTATTTTCTAGAATTATTTGGAGACCTAAGCTGATTAAAGCTATCAGATAATTAGAAAGGATGTTTAATTCAAACTGCCACTTTTTCTGAATGGAAAACAGCATCAGTTCACTTTTACCAACAGCAGATGGTAGCATTCTTGTGCAAGTTACCTGTTTGTACTGCAATGTAAAACAAAGCTTGCTGAACGTTATTTTTGGTATGTTCTGAAGCTTCTGGAAGTTTTTTAAAGGTGTCTTAGGCACAAAATGATTGATCCTCATGAGCACGTTTTCAGCCTAGGAACCAAGTGTGCTTCAGCTGTAAGAGACCCTGTTTAATATTTAATAATATAGAACATGTCCTATTTTCTGAACATGACAGGCCAGGATTTGCTTTTTTTTTGTTTCTGGGCAAGGGATTGGAGAAGGATTTTTTACTGTGTAGCAGGAACACTTACTCTGTGAGCATCTTGTCTTCAGTGCAGCAGTTTACTACATGCTAAGGTAAAATGCCATCGCAGGGCTAGGAGGGTCTGGCTACAACTGTTATCAGCTTGGACAAGGGAAATCCGTGTCAGAGTGTAAGTTTGGTATTTCTTCTTTGCTGTTGAGAAACAGAGCCACCACAAGAAGCACATCTAAGGAAAAGGGTCTTCACCCAGGCTAAAACACCTGTCACGTTAGTCCTCATAGTTGGTCTCTGCTGTGGCTCTGGTGAGTAGCACAGCACAGTGGACCAGGCTGACGTGGCTGAGCGGGGAACGCCGTGCAGAGGTGGTGATCCTTCTGTTTTCTCCATTATAGTCCATGCCTGCTTGTCCCCACGCCACTGCCTTGCGTGAGTCCTGGGCTTAGTGATCTCTAAGCACAGTCTGTGCTCGACTGTGAACAGGCTGTCATGACATTTCATATTTGACGTCTTTCTTGTCTGAAATCCCTTTCTAGCCATTCCCTCCTGTGCTGTTACGCCCCTTATTGTGTGTGGGGATGAGGCAGGATTTGTTTATTTTGGTGCAGAAGTAGTAGCAGTGACCTCAGCAGCATTAACGCAAAATCACTTCCCTAGAGCATGGTGTGTGAGACGGGCAGGAACGCTGATCTGGTGGTATCACCCATGTAAGAGCTGATGAGATCACTGTTATGGCTTCGCATTGAGTGCAGGCTTCATTAAGTCAGAACACGTATTCTGTTGGAGTGCCGGCTGCAGATGAAAGTGAAAGCTTTATGGAGCGCTGGATTGAGTTTTCGGCAACGCCACGTGCAGTGTGAAGGTGCAGAGGAACAGTCTTACCGTGTTGTAGGGATAGTATCTGTCTGCAAACTTAGCTGTCACTAAATGATTTTCTTTGTTTTCCTCAGGACAGTTTTGACTGGGCTTCTTGAAGATCAACAGTTTTAAGGACGTTTTTCTGTAGAATAGCCTAAAATGAGGATATGCCACCTAGTGGATGCTAAAGCCGCCTTGAAGGCTCTTTAATTCTTCCTTCTTGCTCCTTCTCACAGCCTCCAAATTAAACTGTGTTTACTTCCCAGCACCAGTTTGAGAAGGCACAGGGATAGGGATTCAAGGTTCTTAAAGAGCTTTTCTGTGGAGCAGATTTGTTTTATGTATTACATTTGCTCGGATAATTCTTACACAGTAGCTTTGCCTACTTGCATTCAGTAACAAGGGTTACTTTCGAAAACCGTTACAGTTTAACTAAAACAGTGGGATAGCCTGGTTGGTGATCTTACTTCCCTTTTAAGACGAGAGAATATGGCCTCAGATATTAATTTGTCAATGACTATCAGAAGAGCAATGTGGGTTAGATTCTGAAATGAGAAAAATTGCATCAAGGATTAATCTGCCCCTGCTTTGTCTTTTCCAAATGCAAATAGTGTGTTTTCTGTTTCCTTCTTGTACAATAAAACAATTTATATTCCCTCTTAGGAGCACCCTTTACTTGGGCAGCCATTTTTTGTTCTGCACCCCTGCCGGACTAATGAATTCATGTCTTCTGTACTGACCAGTTCCTGGAAACAGAACAGGTGAGAAACAGTACTGTGCCTTGCAAGGCTTTATGTGATGCAAATAAAGTAAATCAGCTGGGAAATGGAAACGGTCAAAACAACTTCCCTGGTCAAAATAGAATAAGATAAGATTGTCACCTAAGAGCTGAAAATTAAAATATATTTGATATAGGTAAAGTGAAAGAATAGCCCCATCTGAAGTTATTTTGTGACTGTCAAGTGTGCCTGCAATTCAAAAAAGGTTGGGATAATATGTTTATGGTTTTGTTCTTTTTTTTTTCCCTAGACACACAAATTACATTATATTGTGGCTCAGTACTGTAGGCCCAGTTGTGGGTTTAAATCTGCCCCTGAGTTATGCAAAACTAGTGCCTGAGCAGAATACAAATGCTGATTCAGTTCAAAGGTAAGAACAAATGAAGTAACCTTTTTTCTCTCCCATCCTCCTTTGAAATAAAAAAGATCAGATGAATGACTGGCAAAAACATTATCTTTTCCTTTGGAGCTCTTCATTCGGTTCATTTAGGACTCACCTTTCGATATTTTGCTTACATGGCTACCTTGTTGTCTTACTTTGCAATGAAAATTTGCACTGAGAGAGATGTGCTTGGTGTGTTGCTGACACCCTGCATGACTGTCACAACATCCCTGATGTCCTGGGGTCTTTCTCAGGTGTGTGAAAGCATTTTATGGTGGTCCCTCCAGCACATGGTTGGTGGTGTGATCGAGCATACCTCTGCTATGATGATTTTAATTTCATCTCTTCTCTTTTTCCTGTTTGATGTCTCCACTTCAGACCTCTGAGCTGAAGGACAGATGGCGGTTAGCTGTAATAAAGCTACTGCAGACTTCCCTAGGGATGAAATCAGACAAAGGAATCCTTCCCAACTGGTAAGCCATTCGGTACGGAAAGATCCATACCGAATCATGCTCTTTCTTTGGAAAGAACTTGCTTAGTTACAGCCGAAGATCTAAGAGCTGGCTGCAGTTGTGATGACAACTCTTAAGCATCACCTAGACCTGAACTCCCTTGTGACTGCATTGACCTCTTGAAGTCACTCATTTCCTACCTCTGTTCTGCTGTGGTTACGGTCTTAGTAACACTGCTCACGAATGCACAAGCCTGTGGTTCTATGGTTCCTTGATACAGACGTGAGATGCTGGGTTTGGATCTACTGAATGATCTTCTGAACTACTGCAAATCATGTCTCTAGAAAATCTGCACCATCTGTCAGGATATGTACAGCAAAATACTCGTAGGATGTGGTTTAAACTTGTGTCAGTCAGTGCTTGAGCTGAGACTGCTTCGCTCAGAGATCACCTTCTCCACCACAGCCTGATGCATCTTCGTGTTCCACACCACACACAGAATATCCTAATCCAAGGACTGAATAATACTTTGCTTAGAATATTTTGTGTACATCATGCTTCAGGGAACAGGCAGGATTATAGACAGGGCACTTAAGTTTACATCTGCAGTTCTGGAGTTCAAGGTGCCTCATGCTATTGTATGAGAACATCTGGCTTTTCTGTGCTTCACTGCCTCCAAAGGAAGCTTCACCATACCCTGTGGGAGTTACTGTTGTAGTCAATTAGTATTTCTTATTGTACTAATAGTAGTTCACAGGTTTGGTCCTTATCCTGCAGTCTTTGTGCAAGCCTCCGCTGACAGCTGTTGAATTTTGGATAAGCAGGAATTGCATAGTAGTGCAATCAGTGAAAAACACATTAGAAGTAACTTCCATACAAGCCATCTTGGATTCTTTCCCAATCACATTTTATTTGCAGCGTAAACCAGACCACAAGTCCTGAGCAGTCGAGATGGAATTACAGATTTTACTTTATATGTTCAGCAATATGTCACTTGCATCCAGAGTCCAACGTATGCCACATCAGAGCTGGAAATGTGAAATGCATCGGGTTTCAGATTCTGGGTTTTCGGATATTTTGATTGGTTGCATATTTTTAACTTACATCATATGTTATTGGTGGATTGAAATACAGTGCAGTCTTAAAAATTCCATTGACGCAGAATTCTTTTGCCAGCCATTTGGAATTAATAATGAAAGCACATAACTTATCCTGGTCTGGATCATAACAACCTGAAAAGCCATTTTTTCCGTGTAAGATTTATAAAATAAGGCTTTCTGTTCATGTAGCATAACAGTAGCTATATTGTCTTTTTTTAACACTTCTGCTAACATATGCTTGATAATTGCATCCATAGCCTGTTTTTAAACTTAAGGGAGACTTACATAGGAGGAAAATTTAAAAAAATGGGCAACAGCAGTTTTAAGAGTTGTTAAATGTTCATCCCCGCTCTGTGATCTACATTTATGTTACACTGGAACAGAGGAGAAAAAGCAGTCGACCCTCCTCAGCTGCCCTGCATTGCTAAGCAGCTCTCCATCAGCTTCTTGCCTCTACCTAGAATATTGGTGCACTCACACTGTGCTGGCTAGCCCTTGGGACCTTTATTCTCAGCACAACTTAGAACTGGCCGCAGGTAGCTTTATTTAAACCAAGGTCCTTAGGATCAGGGAATTGGAAAGGATTGATGGAGTTGTTCCCTATAAAACCATCAGCATGGGATGCTGAATGAACCATCAGCGTATCTGAGGATCAGTTACACTCATTTTCCCAAAGCATCACAGATGTTACCTGGTGCAGCACCGAGGGTGGAATATACAGAGCAAATTCCACTTTCAAACAATAGAAATAATAAAATGCATTCCTGACTACAGCGTGGCTTTGGAAAAACTTAAAGCTGACATGTTGGTTTTAGTGTTCTCACATACTGGTCAAGAGCTGTTCCTTGATAATGGAGAAGAAGAGAGCCTGGAACAACTCTTGAGTATTATTTTCAGTACTCATTGTTAGACTTTGAGAAGATTCAACTGCTAAGACGCTGCTGAGCAAAATTTATAAGCGTAGTTTCATAGGCATTTCTTGGAGACCAGCTCTTCTTGTTTCTGTCATGGAAGCAGAAACTGCGGTACAACAGTATAATAGGATTTGACCAGTCGGGTTTCTACACTACAGGCAAGACTTCGTATTTCAAGTCTGTGAAGTGTCATTGCCCTGCTCTGAATGTCAGCGTCTCATCCATGTGACACTGTACATGGGACAGTGTAACTTAGAGATTGTAACGACAGACAAAAGAAAACAAGTGTGAAATAAGTCTGGGAGAATATACTCTGGTCACTTTCTCCGCTCCATCAGCCTTCTATTGCACCTTAATCTTCTCTTTTTTTTTTTCTCAAGAATTACAAGAAAAGTAGGATTTGTATGTAAATAAGAAATAAATATTTTCCTTTTACATGGAGGAATTCTCAACTCCCATTAGTTTCTACCTTACTTTATCATTTGTAAAAAAAAATTGAGTATTATTTGGACAGAGCATTGCACATTGTACCGGACTTAAGATGTCCTCTGTCAGAGACAAACCTGGGCACTTGTCTGATGGATGGCTGCATACAGTGGGATGCTGCCTTGCCAGTGTCCTGACAGTCACACTCTTAACTCCAAGATGTCCTCTCCCAGCAATCACTCCTGCCTCCTAGATGTCTTACAACCATACATTCACTTGGCTGGACGCTCAAGTTGTTCCCAGTTTCTGAAGCTGTCTCTGTCTTGCTTCCTTCCTGCTGATAATGCCCCTCCAAATTCCTCTTCAGTGCCTGGACCCTGTTCCCATAGTTACTCAGGTGAAATGATGGTAATGGGGAGCATGAAATGAATAAGGAAACTGACAGTTCCCTTCCCCTGCTACAATTCTTATCCGTTTAACACCACAGACAATGAAGCAACAGGGCAGTGTCATCATCAGTATCAATCTTCCCTGAAATTTGCCTAGAATACCACTAGATGAAAATTCAGCTCGGTTAGTACAAATACCCTAAGCTTAAATTCAGAAACAAATACAGGATAACATAAACATTTGGGATCAAGGAGAGGTAAAATCCTGTTTAGATATCTACTTTCTAATGGCTTCAGTGGGAGGTAGGCATCTAATTTCCTATTTACATCTGTGCCTTAATGATTTTTTTACAATATTTTATACAGAATGTTTATGAACAAAAATCCTATTTTATTTCAAAATCAAGTTAGTTGCAGTGCTATTTTGTAATTGCATGTAGCAAGTCTGTTGAAAATTTTTAGATCTGAACTTGGGCTTTTGCTACATACATTATCTGAAATCTTGCAGTTTACCAAAAAGAAAATTTCCAGTTCCAAACAGTTCTGTAGATTTGCTCAGTCGTTCATCCTTGCTAATCTGGGAAGACATATTGAGGACCATTGCTTCTGGGGACTTCTTTTTAAGAGAACTGACTCATACCTGCCCTCGGTTACAAGAATCAGCAAAAAGAATCAATTTTATGTGTTCAAGTAAGCCAAAAATATGCTTTTCTTTGGAATGCAATTGCTACCTACATAATCCCTCATTTGTGTCAGCATGATCAGGTTAGAATTTAACCCCCATCTGGTCTGCCAGAAGGTTTGTAGTTGGTTGGTTTTGGTTACTAAAAGAAACATTCCTTAGGTCAGATTGCATGCTTGTTTTCACAACAGTAAATGTTGAGCTAGTTAATTAGACCTCAACATAGTGAAGTAATCAATATCAATTCTTGTTGCAACTCCATGAATGTCAGCAAAACTTTTTTGTAACACTTGGGTTTTTTGGCCATTTGCTATGACTATGGTTTATGAGTTTGTTTGAACATCTATATTTATATTGCATAGCGTTTCAGTTCCAGCACACAGGAAAAACAATTGCTCTTTCCTCTGAACTGTGAAGTTATGACTATTTCCTCCAGAATAGTCTCTTCTAAAGAGCAGTGTATGTACGAATATCTGCATATTTTTAGTGAAATGTAGGCTTTTTAAAGTGTTTCAGAAAGTTTAGAGCATTTCTCAGCAATAAGTTCTTATTGTCTGGAATAGAAAATGCGTATCTGAAGTTCATAGCTGCAAAACTGCCATGTCAAGTAGCTGCAGCTTTAATTCCTAAATTTAAAAAGTCAGGCAGATAGAGAGTTCTGCTAGGAGAGTAGCCCCGAAGAGAGTAACCATGTATTGAGTGCTTACGGAGAATTCGGAAGGTGTCACACCTGTTATCTTTATGTCCTAGATTGTGTTAGAGACTTAAAAAACTGCACTGCAAGGAGACTTTCACTTCACTACCTGAGACCTTGTTGTAACTGTCACCTACTGAAGATGAATTTCAACTTGAGGCGAGAGAGAAGTTTACTGCTGTGTTTGAAAAGAGAATGGTTTTACAGAACCTTGCCTTGAACGCCTTTTTCCTCAAGCCTGCTAGAAAACAAGATGTTTTCCTGCAGTAGTATTTTTTCGTAATGCTGTTCGTGCAGCGCACTGGAAGAGGTGGCTCTGTCTGAAGAGATGAGGCTGTGTACCTCGTGCACTGCGGGGTTCAGCAGCCGCCCACCATCAGCCTCAGCGGCAGAGGCCAGATGGAGCGAGATACTATTCAGGTGCTCCCTTGCCCTACCTTTGTTGCTGCCTGGGATTAGGCTATAGATAGATTAGGCTGTAGAAGAATCCCAGTAAGGAGATTTTCACCAGCAGTCATCTGCATCACCAAGAGCAATCCACGATGTCTTTTTTGGAACACATCGTGCAGAATCCAGCCTTAATGATTTTTGCTTCTTCCGAGCAAGTGCTGCAGTTGATGTGATTCCACTTCCAGGAGCAGGTAGAGCCCATAGCAGGGGAGAACACGGGCGAAAAAGATTTGCTGGACTGTGGAAATGAACTAATCCTTCTTCCCTTTGCACCTGATCCAAGTCAAAGTCCTGAACTGAATTCTGTTGGATTCCAGCGAGGCCTCACTCCACCAAGCATTGATTGCTTCTCCAGGGTTTGTGAAGTTCATTCTCCTGCATCCAGCAGTTGGGTGTTGTTAGGTTCATCTGGTTAGCCAAGTCTTTTGATATTTACACGTGCTTTGCTAATGAAGTAGAAACATGGACTGCTGTATCTATTGCATGCGTTCACCTCTTCTGTGATTTCTGTGGATTCTCTTCTAGTACAGAGGATTTGGGTTGTACAACACATAGTTTCAATGCTTCGTTATTAGGCTTAAAACCCCTCTCATAGTGACCTGATGACGTTTGGCTTGGCTCTGCTTCCTTTGACTTCTTTCTACAGTGTACAGATCATGCAGGTTATTCCTGGGCGCCAACAGAATCCACGGACACGTTCGCTAAAAGAATCGTGGTGCCCAAATTTTGACTAGATGTCATGTGCTAAACATGCTTGTAAAACAAGTAATAAAATAGAACGCAAAGTGTGTGACTAGCTTTAATAACTTTGTGCTTTACTTGTCCTGCTCCCAGTTCTGTGGCTTCTCCTACTCCTGGTAACGATTATTATCCCTTCACCTTAATAGCAGTCTCACTGCATTGCAGGAAGTTTGGAATAAAGACTCACAAAACAAGCTCCAAATTCAGCCCAACCTGTAAAATGCACACATATTTGATGAAGTAATGAACACCTGTGTTCTTCTTTTCCATGTTTTGGAACTAACAAGATTTCAGGTGGATTTGCTGTATAAGCCCTTGTGCTTCTATGTAGCATCTAGCCACCTTTTAGGTACGCAAAGGCAACAATGCAGTAAGTGGTCCATGTTCCTAACGGGAACTCACTAAATCAGTTAAAAGCTAAATTTCCCATTTTGAGTATTTCCTTTGTTGAAGTCCACATAAACAGCTTTTTGGCTGACACCTTTTATGTTTCAGCTTCCCCCTCATTGTACTGATAGCAACATCTAGTGGCAAGATTACCTCATGACAGCATCCTACTTTTGGGAACTGGTCTAGCTCTACCTCCGGGTAAATCTTCACCTCCTCTACTGCCAGGCTGCCTGTAGAATTTGAAAAGAATTTGAGCCGTGAGGACTTCTATAGCCCTCTTCACTGGCTGCAGCAAAATCGTTTTTTTTCAAGGGAGTGTTACTGGCAGCCCTACCAATAACTTCTGCTACGCAAGAAAAGCAAATCAAAATAAGAAAACCAAACAGCCTCAGTTGGCTGGAATAACAAAACGAAAGCTGCTGGTTTTCGTAGTTGAAGTAGAAGAGTATACCCTGTAGAAATAAAGCTGGAATTTTAACAGCAGAAGTTGTGTAGGATAACATTTGCATACATAAGACCATGATTTCTAGTTTCAGCGATCTGACTGGGATCTGTCTCTTCCACCAGGAACTGCTGTCAGATCTGCAGGCTGTGAGTCACAGTTCAGCCTTCAGGTTTGCTCATCCGGTAGCTTCCAGTCTTCTTGTAACCAAGGATCACCTGAAGAAAACTGGTGACAGTCTAGCTGTTTTGCATGTAATTGATTTCTTGCTTATGTGTACCCGCAGTTGGTTTGGTGCATGTTATTAGTTAATACAGCTGTACTGATGGCAGCCGGTGCTTTCAAACCTGGCTGTCTCATGTTGTTCTGCTCCTAGGAGAAGGCAGGATTTCAGAGACGTTGTTGTAGAATACGTATGCGTCTCTACTATGTGCTACCTCCTGTTACTGCATACGTATTCCACATTTCACAGAAGCATTAGGCAGAGCCCCAGTAGACGTGGTAAGGACATAGAATCATAGAATCATAGAATGGTTTAGGTTGGAAGGGACTTTGCAGATCATCGAGTTCCAACTCCCCTGCCATAGGCAGGACATATCTGGGATTTCTGGGCATACAGTAGTATGGTTGAAATTCCTGTACATAAACAGTAGCTTTGATTCAGTGAAGCTGTAAGAAATAGTGGGCAGATGTAGAAGATCTTCAAAATCCATCCACATAACATTTTGGGTGAAGAGAGAACAACGCATCCAGAACACACATGGGGTTGCATGAAAGAAAAAAAATCACAAGCAGTTGACACTCACTACCCAAGAAAACGGGAGGGCTAGGAAAACAGAAAGCACAGTAAAAAAATGGTGATATTGGTTACTCCAGGGAGCTGTGGGGACAGCTGGTGGCATGGCATGGTCCACCCAACCTCTTTACTTAGGCTCCGACGTGCTCCTTGACTGAAGTGCGCTGTAGGTACTGTGCATTTGCGCCGTGTCCGAGATTTGTCAAGGAGTTGAGGCCTCATGCTGAAAATCTTTAAAGGGTATTTGAGTCTGCTTCCAACAGAGGGATTCTTAATCCTGGAATCGCAGAGAGCAGCTTTTCCAGAGCTCCCCCCCATAGCTGGGAATGGGCCGCAGCGAAAGCTGTTTTCATTAGGAGTGGGGCTACTGCAGTTGCAAGGAGAAGGGAAACCCACGTTCAACACCACTTCTGTGCCTGAACAAGGATTTGAATCCAAATCTCACAAATTCCCAGATGACTAAGCTACAAAATACCCACTAGTAGAGAGTCTCAGTCTGTTCTTAAATTTTACTCCATTTTCATATAAATTAATGAATACTAGTTGAAGCAGAACTTTTTGGAAGAACACGGAGATGAATTGTGATTATGAGGGAATTACACTCCATCTTCAGCCAAATAAATAATTTGAGGTTTTATTGCATAAAATAGCTCTAATATGAAAAAAAGAATACAGCACTGTGCTATAAGCTCTGTGCAAAATGTCCTTTCAAGGGCCCAAGTTCAAGATAAAAATACGAGTGCAAGCAGTAAGAGAACAGAAGATCTGGCAACGATTTAAAGGCTGACACAGAGGAACATGTTGGCTTCTTGGTTGATGTTCTGTTCTATAATTCTCTATTAGTTCTGGCATACACATTTTAAAGTGATGTTGAAAAACTGGACAATACAGAGAGAAAAATTATTGAAGACGTGAACGGATGAAATACTTCAGTTTTTCTAATAGCCTGATCATGGTGCAGACATCTTTGAGAAGTTAAAAAAAAACAAAATCCAACTATTTAGAAGTGTTTTTTAATCTAGCAAAGAAAGCCAAAAAGTCCTACTGGAAGCCATGATCAAGTCCCTAAGACAGCAGTTAAATGAGAACAGCTGGAATGCACTAAAAGAAACGGGTGTCTTCAAACCACGCAGACTTGCCCAAGTCCAACTGGTTAGACTTAATTTGCATTGAACATAAAAGCAACTGGGTGAAGGTCTATGGGCTGAGCAGGACAGAGATGAGATTAGGTACGATAAGTGGTTTAACAATCCTGTCAGGACCTAAACCTGATGAACTGTGTGTCAGGTGCCTGTCTGCACACTGGAAACTAGAACTTCTGCCTTCATTTGAAGACCATGAATAAATATCACTTCCAACATTTGCAGTGACCACTTTCAATTTGAGGAAGGCTGTTTTCCAAAATACACATTAAAATTCATTCAATTTCTCCTCCCAACTTGCTTGAGGGCATGTTTTGATTCTTGATGAATTTAATAATACCAGACAAAAATGGGGTTTTTTTTGGTGAGACCTAGCAGTAAGAAATTTCTTTTTGGTTCCTATGGGAAGAGTTTTATGACTGACATGATGACTGAAGATAAAATTCCAGCTACGCTAGACAGCAGTCTGGTTATTCTAAAAAAGATTGATAATTAAGTTCTGGAATGTGTAGTATTTATTACAGTTAATACAGACATCTCTCAAACAGTATCTACACTCAGTCACTGAACAGGTGGGCAAAACCAAGGGAGTAATATATACTTTAGGCTTTGAAAAACGCCCCACCACCCCAACAATAACCAACCACCTTTACGTAGTTAGGTAATAGTTGAACTACATAGTGCCCAAAGAAAAAGGAGTTACCCTCTACTCCTGAAAAACAATTGATCATAGAATGGTTTAGGTTGGAAGGGATCTTAAAGATCACCTAGTTCCAACCCCCCTGCCATGGGCAGGGACACCTCCCACTAGACCAGGTTGCTCCAAGCCCCATCCAACCTGGCCTTGAACACTTCCAGGGATGGGGCATCCACAGCTTCTCTGGGCAACCTGTTCCAGTGCCTCACCACCCTCAGGGTGAAACATTTATTCCTGAGATCTGATCTAAATCTCCCCCCTTCCAGTTTGAAGCCATTATCCCTCATCCTATCACTACATGCCCTTGTAAAAAGTCCCTCCCCATCTTTCCTGTGTGCCCCCTTCAGACACTGGCAGGCTGCTGTAAGACAACCCCAACTCTCTCAGCCTGTCCTCACAGCAGAGGTCCTCTAATCCTCTGATCGTCTTCCTGGCCTCCTCTGGATCTGCTCCAGCAGGTCCTTGTCCTTCAGTCCCTTCCCACGATCTTTCTTTGTAGTGTACACTGGTATTTCATAAAACTGTAATTACCTCTTTAAAAAAATAAATAAATAGATTGCCTAGGAAAAAGTCACAGTAGATCTAACAGAGAAGCAAGATCTAACCTTGCTGCCTGACAGATCTTTTCATCCAGTTAGATTCCATCTGTAAGTGCTGCAGTAACATCCAGTCAGAAATACCCACTGCAGACCTTCACTGGCAGAGGAAAACAAGGACATGTGGCAGGAAACTCGTTATTCCTAACCCCTTGCGCTGCAGAAGCCACCCCTAACGACGCACTGATTTGTGATGATGCAGCCCCCTTAGCATCGTTAAGGCTGTGACACCAAGGCAGTAGGTAGCCCACTTTCACTTTTGTCACTCACAGCACACGTCACCGGACCACGTGGGCCAGGGTGACGCAGTGTGCTCCATGCTCTCACAGCACGCTGGAGACCTTTCCCTTCCCCTACAGCACAGCCTACGTCCTCAGGTTGCAGCCCACCAGCTCCTTTAGTGTCATACCGGGCCCAAGTGTCAAAATTGTCACCGTTTTGCACAACCGGCAGCCTGACAGTCCAGAAATCATTTCACAGGGCCCTTTTCATGACAGCTTTGGGGAAGAAGTGTTAATGAGGGGACAAAGGCCTCAGAGGGATCTATGAGTCCATCCTGGCAGCAGGACAGGTGTCTACTAAGCTGAAGAAACCTTCAGGAACGCGCTGGCCATCGGGGACAGCCCCCAATGCATAAAACACCCTTCAGCTCTAAGAATTAAACCTCTCAAGTTCCCAGCAGACAGCTGTGCTGCTCTACACAACACAAAGGTGAATTTGGAAACATGGCGTTTTCCAAGCTCACCTGCTGGTTATAAAGGTGCTCTGGCTTGCTTCCGTCCTTCAACAGCAAAGCATTTCTTACAGATGGAAAAGCCAGCTGCCAACAACAACAAAAAAGACAGCATGCCCCAATGTCTCCGAGATACATCACTTGCAGATACACATTAAAAAATGGTAAGCCTTAAATAACAAGCACAGATTTTTTTTCCCAATCTAAAATTTTATTGATGTTCTTGACAAATTAATACAAATTTATGATCTTGGTCTCTCCTTCTTGCCCTTGTACAAGGCCAGCAGAGAAACATTGGCTACTTTGACAACCTTGAAGCGAACTCCAGGAATGTCACCAACAGCGTGACCCTTCCGACCGAACCCAGCAACCAGAACTTCATCGTTTTCCTGCAATGAAAGACACATAGTTACAAAGATATAATTATTAAACCTGTACATGCTTCTGAGGCATTAACATCAGAAAGTCTAAGGTGTGGCTCAAATTTAAAGAAATGGTAGAAATACTGAAGATCAGATACAGATTATCTATTAATAAGGGTCTGTTATCCCCTTCAGTGTTCTGGAGAAAGAAAATATAAGCCCAGGTAACACTGACCTTGCAGCAGCACAGCTGAGAACTGGCTTTACCAAGTACAAAAACATCTCTCACATTTTCTGTCTGCCTCTACAGCTTTTAAGGAGCACGTGGTGCAGAATGCCATGAAGCCTTGTCTAACCATCCCCTAAATCCATCAATTACTTATTTACTGTGCTATAGAACTTCTTATAGATCACTTTTTGAAAATTACCTCAATGAAGTTCAGGCAACCATCGTTGGGAACAAAAGCTGTTATTTTTTTGCCATTTTTGATCAGCTGGACTCTAACGCATTTCCTGATGGCAGAGTTGGGCTGTTTAGCTTCTACTCCACTAAAATAGAAGCACATGGAAACAGATTAGCAAAAATCAGTTTGATGAAGTAGCAGATATTCAATACACCATTACAAATTACAACATTACTTTAAGCGCTTAGACCTACTCAATATATAAAAGCCCAGTTCCTAAGCTGAGTAAAACTTTAAGATTGATGACCCACAGACATATGCTAATCCACTAAATAAAAATCTGGAGTGGGGGCGGTGGGGGTGAAGAGGAACACCTTGGAGCCTTGGCAGTGTCCTGGTGAAGCTTACAAATTACTAAAGAAAAAAATAAAAACGGCCACAAGACATGTAGATGGGACACAGGGTATGCGCACAAAATCCACCCCCCAAATCCTCAACCGAGTTAGGTGGCATTATTATTCTTTTGCTTCTAAATAAGCTGAGTTTTTAAAGTAACACGTGTGTCAGAAGTAATACCCTCCAGCACTGCCGCTTGGAAAAATAAACCACGTTTTCAATCTCGCACACGGAAGCTTGATTGAAGTAGAAACGTGGCACGTTACAGGTACCAAAACCTCTCACACGTTTAGAAAACACAACAGCTTAGCAGCGCTTCTTCCTCGAGGTCCCTCTCCCA
The DNA here is from genome assembly GCA_013398295.1 of Chionis minor. NCBI lineage: Eukaryota > Metazoa > Chordata > Aves > Charadriiformes > Chionidae > Chionis > Chionis minor. Next base: position 721,049 of record VZSF01008512.1, on the reverse strand, counting down.
GGCCTCGCTTCCCGGGGGCGGCCGGACGCGCCAGGCCGCCGGCGGAGCCCGCCCCACGGCCGGGAACGCTCTCCCCACGGCCCCCCCGCCCCATGGCGGCCGCCCTCGGCCCAGCTCTACCCACACTTTCTCCAGGACGATGCCCTTGGCGTGGGAGGCGCCGCCGAAGGGGTTGGCCTTCAGCGCCGTGCCCAGGTGGGCCTTCTTGTACTGCTTGTCGTGCCACTTCTGGTCGCGGCGGTGGCTGCGCAGCTTCCGGGCGGTGCGGAGCCCTCGGCACTTCCCTGCGGAACACGGGACGTGAGGGATGAGAAGCACCGTTCACCCCCCGGCCCGGCCCCCGCCGCGGCCCCACGAGGCCCGGCCGCGACGTAATGGCGGCGGCGGCGCCGCTCCCGCCNGCGCTCACCCATCCTTCCACCCCGGCTGCCGAGCGCGAAAGAGGCAGCCCCGCCCGCTGCGCGCCGCCTAGCTGTGAGCGCGAGGCCCCGCCGCGGGCTGCCCGCGCCGCGCCTGACTGAAACTCCCGCCCGGCAGCGCCTGGGGCAGCCCGGTCCGACCCGGCCCGGCCCGGCGTGTCCCCGCCGCGGCGGGAGGAGCGGAGGGCGGGACGCGCGGTACCTCAGCCGGTGGTGGCACCGCGGCTGGGTTTTTTTAACTCGTTTAACCCGGTTTCTCCGGGAGGTACCGACCCCGCGGGCGAGCAGGGAGTGCAAGGCGTCGGACGCCTCGCGCGGGGTGAGGCCGCGAAAGGGCGCGCTTCAGCTTGTCTGAGGAAACAAGGCGCGAAGGAGGGTGAAGTTCTGGTCGGCTTCGCCAAATGGCGCTTGTGCGGCCCTCTGTAGCGTCGGGGAGGCTCGCCCTGCTTCCCCTGGCGAAGGGGAACGGAGAGTGACTCGGAAGAGGCGTGGGGTAGTCTTAAAAGTGAGGAGGGCATGGTGGCACCGGCCCTGTCCTGCCTGGAGTGGCCTCGCCCAAGTGCTGGGGCCGTGTCCGTCTTTGGCAGTCCTCTGGGAGCTCGCCGAGCCCCTCAGTTTCCCCAGGTCTTCATCAGACGCTGGCCGAGCTGCTCGCCGTGTGAGGAAAAGCGGGAATATCATGTATGGTGTATTTAGGGTGAGCGAGGACGATACCAGGGAGTTCTGCTGGTAGCTGAGCCAGGATGCCTTACTCCCAAAATTTGGCTTAAATAACTACACTGCCTCTAGGTCTTCTAGTGGATCTACAGCAGAATAAAGTCATCATAACAGAAACAAGCATTTATTGGTTCTGAAAGCCACTGTTAGTCCATAGGGCCAAACTCCAGCAGTCTGCAGATGCAGACTGAACAGGTACAGCGGCCTCATTTAGGCAGTCTGCCTCCCAAAACAAAAAGTCATGAACATTCTCTTGCCTTTTTGGGATTGCTGTGAAGGGGTAGTAATTAGATCTAAATGCATCTTTATTAACACAGGTGGTGTTTACACCTTAAAATACATACTTGTTTATGCAGGGCAGTTCTTGCACTCACTCTGGATAGAATAAATAAAGATATTAAATAAAAAAAACCCATCCAAAACCAACAAACAAAACCCAGAAAACCCAGCAACAGTTTCAGGAGCAAACACTGCTATTATAAAAGCAACTCTTTAGAAGGTGCAATTCCAATGTGATACTTGGTAATTTAAAGAACAGGGAAGTTAATCTTGTAAAAGTGCTACAGCTTTGCTTTACAATTTTAAGAGTATTAGGAATGCTTAGTACTTAAAAGCTGCCTAGGAAGGAAATGAAGAAATAAAATGAATATATTGAAAAAAATTGGCATTTGGTGCACAAATAGTCACATTAAGATCTAGGAAAGATGATTTGAGATGATGCTACTGTAGGTTTTTCTTTTTAGACTTTTAAAATAGCTAGGACTTTGGGACACTTCTGTTTTGACAGTTTTTTCTTCATTTCACCATGTTCTTCAAAATTAGTACTGTTTGTTTGCTCCGAAACCAAAGCGAAGTACTCGGGTTCAGTTAGTGTCATCCATTGTGAAAATGTTCACTCAGACACCTCACACAGCGTTTAATAACACGTAGAGGATATATTTGTATATACAAACCATTTATTGTGGCATAGAGAGGTATACAAAACTTAACAAAATGTTTATTACTACTTGAGGTGGTGCAGAGCCAAGTTGCAATGTCGTGGCTCACCAACATTGTGTTACTGTGTTGATGCAGGTGCGGTGGGCTGGGACCATCTGGCACTGTCTTACCTTGCTTGCAAGAGCAGTGAGTTGGGACAATTGGGCATTCCCTAACTGTGCTTGAAGCTGCTGCTGCCTGCATGGTACCCTGATCCAGAAGGTACCAGATCTACCTGCCAAGAACTACAGCCAAAATGGAAAAATGCCGACCAAAGTCAAATCATCTTGTGATCCTATAAATAGTGATCCTAAGTGAGACCCTTTGAGCTGCTGAGGATCGCAGCAGGCTGTGACCCAGTATCTCACCCCTGTGCTGAGATGCCCTTCAGGGTAGATTTTGCGAGGATTTCAAGGAATAGATTTCATGAGGATTTTGAAGCTTAGATTTTGTGAGGATTTTGCAGAGCATATTTCTCAAGGATTTCAGAGATTGTCTGCTGACAAATGCTGGCGAAGGAAAGGAGCGAGTCATTCACTACTAATGTATTTTTCAAGGTTTCAGAGATTGTTTGGTACCAATAATTTACTGCTTTTTGCAAAAAGAGAAACAACTACGTGTGTTGGTGTGTGTGCTGTTTGACTTAGGAAACTTGTAATTCTCATGTTTGTGTGCAGTTTGACGCAGGAAACTGTTGTGAGTCTTATGTGAACCTTGCCATTTTCGAATCTTTTAAGTCACTGTGTTGATTATAGCGAATTTTGTTAAATCACTCTGATAATTTACTGATGATTAAGTATTGTTAAGAATCATGCAACCTAATCCTGTGTTAGTAAATCTAAAATTGCTGCTACCTCAAAGTTGCGCAGGATCCTAAAACTGACATTCTCAACAGCACTCTAGCTTGCACAAAAAGAATTTATGAGGTTGATCTCTTCTTCTTGTCCTTGCACAAGCCCAACAAAGAAACATTGGCTACTTTGACAACGTTGAGCACCAGGAATGACACCAACAGGGTGACCCAACTAAAACCAGCAACCAGAACTTTTGTCATTTTCCTAGAATTCAGCAGTGACGAGATTGTTGAAAACAACTGTGTGATTTAATTGAAATTACAAATGAGAATAAAGTCAAGTAAGGTGAATAAGCAAGACTCGCTTTGGTAAATTTATATGCGTATGTATAGGGGAGTAGCTGCACCTTGAGCCTGTTGAAATAGCCTCAAGTTGAAAAATTTGAGCTGGATAATTTCAGTGTCTGTGTTTGCTAACCAGTAAACCATCAAACACAGTAGTTCTACACTCCCCGAAGTGTAGGGTGAGTAACATTACTATTTCCGAGGGGTTACACTGGGACAGTTAACTTTATTGATTTTGGATGCAGGTTATTTACCTTGATGAAGTTCAGGCAGCCGGCATTGGGAACAAGGGCCGTTATTTTTCTGGCACTCTGGATCAGCTGGACACTAACACCTTGCCGGATGGCGGAGTTGGGCGGCTTCGCTTCCGCAGGTCTGTTTGAGAGAGGAGCAGATGGGACATCACGCAGCCGTTTCTTTGCGCGGGGCAGCCCCACGGTCAGTCCTTGCCGGCACCCCAGTACTCAATGTGCCAGGCATGGATGCAGCCTGATGCTCCTGGCTGTAGGTGCTGTCCTGGTTTGAGGTAAAGCAGAATGGATTTTCTTTTCAGTAATTTTCCTTTGCAGCTAAGCTTCTTCTAACTAACAGAACTCTCTGAAAGTAATGGCGTATTTTTCAGACAGTGTCAGCTTCTAGCAGAGATAAGGCCTGATGTTTATAATTAATACCAAGGCATGGTGTGCAGAGATGCTCCTGCTTATACTTATTGCTATAACAACCAAGGGCAGCCAACCTTAATTGTGCCATTGGAGGGTCAGAAGTGGAAAAGCGCGGAGGGATCCCACCTGTAGGGAGGAGCAGACAGAACAGGTGACCCAAAACTGACCAACAGGGTGTTCCATCCCATCTGCATCATACTCAGTGTAAAAGCTAAGGGATCAAGGGGGCAGCCCTCTTTCTTCAATGGCTGGTGTCCAAGGAGGACTCTGCTTGTTTGTCTGCCTTTGATCCTGATCTGTGTGTTCCTGAATCCATTTCCTGGGTTCAGCTCCCGTCCATTGCTCAGTCCAGTCTGGGGCTTTCCCAGTGCCTGCAGGTGATGTGATCGTGATCCCAGGAGCTCAATAGTTTTATACATTTCTTATATATTTCATTATTTCCTTATAATATTTTTATATTTTCTTTTTATTAATAAGATTTCATTAAAGTAGTTTAGGTTCTTTTAAACTCGTCTCTTTTTCTCTCATTCTTCTCTCACTTGGGAGAGAAATTAGAGAGCATCTGTCATTTGTTTTAGTGCCCAGCCCAGACCACAAGAGGTGTCCCACCGGGCTCTGCAGAGCCGTGCTTGCAGGGGAAGCCACAAGACCCTGCTCTTGTTGGGTCCCTCTTCTCCCTGGCCAAGATTAAGAAGCTTTATTCTTGATCTAGTCTCCATCCAGGCTGGCTGTGGTAGGGCCTGGAATCTGTATGGAGCTTTCTCGGGGCAGGACGGCATCCTCTGGGGTTGTTGGGAAGGGTGCAAGAAGAATGGAGGCAAGAAAGAGAGTTGTAGCAGGATTAATTTTTGTATCATCCCAGCCTGTGTGCTGGAGATCAAGCCTGAAAGGCCTGCAGGCAAATTAGTTGCCCCAAGAGAGGATTTTGTTGGAACTGAGACAAGATTTTTCCATATATGAAAGCTGATTTTCAGCCCATGCTTCAGTTGCCTTGTCAGTGCATTGTGACTATATCTGAATCAAAGGAACAAGGCATGTTGCAAAGTAAAAAAAAATAGCAGTGATATATTCAGTGCCGATACCTTGTACAGTGGCTGATACCTCACACTTTGCTTGTGTCATGTTATTTTACAAAGCTGCTTAATTCATGGTGACCTGATATGTCATCTGAAGGTAACTATAAACTGTGTTGAAAATAAATTGTGCCATTGTCTGCCTGAGGAGACACCAGCCAAAGAGATAAAATATCCATGTTTAAAATTATGTTTGCAGTCTCATTCATTGCATGCAAACTCAGTGTGGGTATAATCATTGCAGCACCAGGCAGAACAGCTGCCATCTCGGGGTCTCCGTCAACGTTTATGTGATCATCCCGTTTGACGGGGGGGTTGCTGGACTGTGGTGACACATTTGGGCGTGTGTGGGATGCCAGCAATGCGGACTGGCTAACCCATCAGTCTCTTGATTATTTGCTCACAAACCTCACAAAACTGTGAGCCCCTACGCTGAATATAATCACCAGCTGCTTTTTTAGCTACCTTTGCTGTGAGGGAGATCCAAAAAAAGAGCAGTGTTTAACGTACAGTAAGAGCTGCTGTGCCTCATGCCTGGCAGTGGAAATGCCTGAACTGCCATGATGCTAAGTGAAAAACAACTAAGTGATAGCTGCTTTATCATCAAAGGATGAGTTTTGCATGAACAGTAACCACGAGCAAAAACTTACTGCCAGAGAGGGAAAAAAAAGATGATAAACAGCAGTTTAAGCCTTTTATTTGGAATATTTGCCTCATTTAGCCCACCATAGCCAGTCTTGGCAGGATGTAAACAAAACTGTTGACTTCCCATTGACTTTGTCCTGCAGGAGGTTCATCAAATGCATTGTGGAGTTGATTGTGACTTTGTGTGTTCCATAAAACAGCATATGGGCTTTGCCCATGATCCTCTGTTCAGCCTTTGTCCACTGTGTATGTGTGAGGTTGAAGCATGTGGCTGAGCAAGCTTTGGTTGGTCGGTTTCAATGTAAACCAGGTAAATGTACAACAGCAATTTGTCAGCTGAGTCACAAGAGCTCATCTAATTGTGCCCTTGTTGGAAGTACTGCATGTAAGGCATTATCAAGTTTCCTTTTAAAACTTAATATTGCAGAGGTGGTGGTTTTATTGTCATTCTTCACCAGAATAAAGTAAATACTTAGGATGACTTTTTTGCTTTCAGTGGTTCTCATTTCTTTTAGATACCACATGGGTCTGTCTATGCTTGAACTTCATAAAAAAGCAACATTTTCAAGAACTGTATCAAATGTTTAGTATTGTTGTTATTAGCAAGTGTCAAGAGGTAAGGAAAGACTTTTCTTCATGCTCTTTGCTTCTGCCATTTTTTTAGGTGATGACTGCTGATTAGTGAATTACTATCCATCGTGTTAGCATGTAGTGAGGAAGTCAGTGTATTTTAACTGATTTATACTGATTTAACCTATGTTAGCAGTCTTTGTTTCTGAGGAAATTGACATGTACTTTTCCCCTCTTTGAGTATGTGAAATGGTGGTCTAAGAAGGCAGGTTCCCTCTAGAAACAGCTTGGAAATGCACAGGCTGGAAGTACAATTAAAGTACACTCTGTTCTCATAGAACGGACTACAGAACATTATCTTGGATTCAGCCTGTCCTGAATTTAGCTGTGGCCTGCCGCGTGTTGTTTATACTACTTTCTCACACTTTCTCTGCCCTCAGAAGGACACATTATGTGTTCATTTGTGCCGTACTGGTCTGTATTTCAGCATTTTTATTTCTTAGCTTTTGCTCCTGTGCTGATGAAGGACACTGAGAAAACAGCAGCACGTGAATGAAATCTCAAGGCACCATCAGAAAACCTGTCTGTGCCTTTTTGGGAGGAACTATGGCTCAGGAGTACTGAAATGCGCTGAAACAGGCCAGTGGTGGTAGTGGCTTCACAGTTTTTGGAAGAGTGTGTGTCACTTCTGCCACTTCCCAGCGCTGCCTAAAATTTTCAGCTGAGCCATGTCTCTGTACTAGTGTAATTATTCTAAGTTTAGAATCATACATTTCTGGTGCTTCCTGGAACATCTAGAGGTTATTTTCCACTGGTACTTGTTTATCGCTACACTCCCTTATCTCATTTTTCAAGCTGGGATTCTCACGTAAGTGTCTGGATTCCTCCTTAAATTGGGTAGAAGCAGTACTACTGAGGACAGGCTGTTGAGAGATTTTGAAGATTAGTGAATACTCCCTGTATCACTGAAAGAGAATGAATTAAGATGGTAAGTCCTTTTTAATAGTTATGATGCTAAAGCCCCTACGGTTGTCTTACATCTGGGATGCAGTAGGCAGGAGCTCTTGATCAGTGGAGCAGGGCTTACAGTGTGACCGCATCAGCGGCCAGCTGGCATGAGCTGCCGAGCAAGAAGGCAGGAGGGGTGTGTGGGGTGTGTGTGTGGATGGGTAGGTGCACACACACGTGAATACACGCAGCCGTTAGCAGCAGCATGCCGTGACGACGTCCTGTCTGATATTTAAGTGGAGAGGGGCGCAGTGTGACTAGAAGTCGGCCAAGTGTTGGTCTGAGCTTCCTTTCGAGGGCCAGCTGCCCCTGCTGAAGGTGGGTACCGAGAACCCATTTCTGCCTGGGCTCCTGATCTCCCTCCAGACTGGTCACAGGTCCGTGGTTGTGTTCATGAAGGTGGCCAGACACGGGCGTGCTGCAGGGCACTGTCTGCACCTAGTCCACCAGTAAATATCCTGATTTCAGCTTTCCTAGTCCTGTGCAGGCACTCTGAATGCAAGCTGCAGTTATTGAGTTAAGTGCGGAGCATGCATGTGGGTCATGGAGTCTGAGGAGTCAGCTCAGTGTGTCATGCCCTCTCTTGTGCCATCAGGAGCGTGGCTGATGTATACTTCGAGAAGGCTGATGAGGACAGAGAATCTGCAGAAGACACGCTGGTGCCTGTGACCCACGTATCTTTTGAAATGACCCATCCCAGAACCAACCTGCTGTATTCACTGGTGTCTCGGTCTGACAGTCCAGAAACAGAGGCACTGTAATTCTGCGGGCGTTTAACAGCTCTGGTCTGCCTTACAGTTATCTGTACGTGTAAAAACAATGGAGACAGAAAGTGGGACATGCACAGACTGAATTAGAGCTGAAGAAAGGAAACCGTTTCCAAATATTTGACTTCTAAGCTTGCTGTGTCTGCTTTCTCATCTGTAAAATGGGGATAATACTATTTCTGTGAAGGTATTATAAGACTTCAAAGTGCATGTAACTCTTTCTCTGGTTATCATGCAGAAGGAGAAATGTCAGAGCTGTTTGGAAACAGCAGTTTCTTTAAGGTTAGGGTTGGTACAGGTAAGAAGCGCTGTTCAGTGTGGATTTAGATCCTGCAGAGACCGTCTGATTTTATTTCTTTTTTCCTTAGCAAACAGCTCACATACTCACGTGGGTACAGTTTCCCCAAAACACACAATCTTTAATTAACAAGGAAGCAGGAGCGTGGCAGCGGTAAGGTGTCCGCTGTCAGACGGAATCTGGGCACACGAGAAATTTCTCCCGTGGGTGCCGGCGCAGTGATGGAATCCTGGAATGGTGAATCCTGGCCTCGATTGGCTGGATCTGCTGCCTGTCACGCTACCGGGCAGAACGCGGGCACCCAGCTGCCCGCGGGACCAGAGAGCAGATGTACGGGCTGTGTGGGGACTGGCTCTCTTCTCAATGGAAAGCCGCGCTGCCGTTAGATTCCTACTGCTTTTTCTGTGCGTGGGATTTGCTGTGTCTGTGGAGCAAATGATTTCGACGGTGGATGGCAGGTCAGTAATTCAGCATGCATCCACAAACTCTGGTGCTGGAGTTGAGTGCGTGTTTTAATTCGGTCATTTGTGCTGTGTAGAAGCAGATTCAATGGCAGTTTAGAATAGCCAGGGCATGATTTTAATTTTCTTCTCGGCTTTGAAAACAGCTGGGGCTAGTACAGAAATTAATCATTTTGAAACCTACACTGCATTAAAAATGTAACTTTAAAACAATTTTACAGGCAATCATAGAAATGGTGGTTTTAAAATGAGTATTTTCTGGGCAACTGTCTTACATTTCATTACATTTTAATGACTCTCACCCTGGTTTTCTCTGGTCTGTGTAAGAATAAAGTTATAAATAGAATGACAGCAAGGGTGTGAAAACTACTCCAAGAAACATAGCTGCTAAAATATTCTGCTTGTGTAGGATGAATATTTGAAGCATCAATTCAATATTGCAAAGAAGTGTTAAACTTATGAAATTACTAGAGATTTGGATTTATATTTGTTTATAGTGCTATTTCATTCTCTAATGAAATATAAATAGGAAGCCCAAATCACAGTGCGAGAAAGAGGGGACTTTCTAGAGCCGAGCATTACAAAAGTGAAAACAGCCTAAACTGTATTAGTTGAATCATGCCCCAAAGTCACTAATAACACACAGATCGAATATGCTGATGAAGATCACAGCTGGCAGGAAAATCTGTGCATTTAAGGCAAGAAGGACATGTGGTGATTTGCTTAAGCTTGTATTAAGAGATCTGGTAGTCAGTTACCAATAAATACCACAATATGTTTTCATTTAAATAGCTTACTTGCTGTTCTCCTCTGCCAGTTTTCAGATTTGTTAATGCCTTCTTATTATAACTGCACTTTTCTGCAATCAGATCAAAATCTGAGAGAAAGCAAGCAATGGCGCATTACATGAAGTTCATTCTAATAAATATTAAGAAATGTATCAATGCCAATGAATTGAATGGGGATTTTGCCTTTGCATTCAGTGGAGGTGGGATCATGCCTGCAGTGTTAATCTGCTAGAAGTTCTATGAGCTCAATTTATTTTTTTGTATTAAAAATGAAAGCTCGAGTGTCTTGTTGTTCTGTTGCAGTTCTTATCGGGCATCCATTAAAGCGCAGATCAAACCTCAGTACTCAGCAGATTGTAAAATAATTATGTAAATCTGTCTCCCTGTGTCAAATCACACATCATCATACCAAAATATGACACAGCATACTTAAAATTTAAAAACTATAGGAGCCATGGGCTTAGTAGGTATTTCTTAATGCTAGAACTTAGATACGTTTAAAACTTAATAACACCTTTCGTTAGGATGTTTCTTAGAAGGAACTGGCTTTTGCCCTGAATCTGGGCTCCTAGGCTTACACATTTATAATTCTGATAACTGCATTGAAATTACTTATGACCAATGTCCCTAGGACTACAACCAGTTCATTGCTAGTAGGCGCTCACTCAGCAAGCATTCGTTGCCTTTCATCATAACTTCATTTTTAGGACATTTGAAGGTTCGCATGTTATTTTTCAATCAAATGCTTCATAAATTTATTGAGACTAGTTCAGCAGGCAGTGAGGTAGTCTGCAGCTGAAGAGTATTAGTATTAGAGTGCTAATTGTGGACTGGTCTAAATACTGCAGTAGACTATATTTTGCCATCTGATGGAGTTTGTTGGAGCAGCAATATGAAGAGTAAAAGACGGCGTGAATATGCCTTCCTGTATCCTGATGTTGTGAAAACTGTCTATGGCCTCCACACTCAATCACTGTTGAGCACCAGGCTTATTCACGCAGCTCGTTTGAGTCGACAAGAGGCTGCTCACGTGGAAGTCTTCAAAGGCTGGAGTCTGTATACACTTTTCCAGATGAGTGTAGGCAGACTTAGTTATCTTATGTAGGTGGATAATGTCATCTGTTAAGAGGGAATTTACACTTCTTTATACTTATAATCTTATTTAATTGGGTTTACATAGTGATTAGTCATCCCAGTGCTTTGCATTAGGGCTAATCCAATTTCATCTGGGTTCCTGACATACTTGGTATGGTAAATTCAACATACAACATATGTGTCAGGGTGTGTATCTGGGCTAGTTGTATACAAGTTAGTAAGGAAAAATATGAGTCATCAGAACATATACCAGGTGTGCAGCTGAATTTGAAGTTTTAGGGTAGAGCGGCTGAAAAAAATGGTAAATTTAAAAGTCTAGTCTGTAATTCAGTGTGATAAAAACGATTTGCTGTCCCTGGTTTGCAGGTCTCGCCACTGCTTGCTGATAGTTTTGCAGGCAGTGGAGAAGGCAGCTCTAGTGCTAGCTAGTTTCTTGTCTTTTATACATATAATTAACATTTTTATATACAAAAGGGAGCACATATTTTTAATCTGTTGTTACTTTCTTATTTTTTCTTTCAATGCTTTTGCTCTGTGACACACGCCCCAGCTGAGGGCGAAAGGGCTTTGCTGGAGATTCCTGGGTTCCCTGGCTTGCCTTTTGGTTGGAAAGGCTGCAGATCCGACAGCAGGATGGCTGTTGGGAGGCCACCCGTTCCCATCACACATCGCACGCGCTTCTGTGACACCTCGGGGTTGTGCATGTCAAAGGCAGCTGACAGACAACATAACATCAACTTGTGATTGCTCGGAAGCGGGGGGGGCGATCCTGCTTCCCTTACGCCACGGGATAGACTGGCTGTGCCATAGCGATCGGTCTTTAGTAAGAGAAAGCAAGGATTGCAAGCCTTGCCGTGATGGATTTCCCTCTCCTTTCTCTAGGGGGGCTGCATGCATTGTGCAGGAGGAGAGGAGGCAGCGTTGCTAACGAACGGAGTAACGAACAGGAGTACTTAGGTACTCGCCTGCCTCCCAAGCGTGCCTGCCGTGTGGCTGGTCCTATTTACTGTGGCACTCAGGGGTGGTTCCCGGGTCACTCCCTCCACTGCTTTCCTCCTGAAAGCATGAATATTTCGTTGAGCTGTGCACGTTCATCTATATTTGAGTACCTTGGTGCCGAGAGCAGAACTTGACGTGTTGTCTGGAGCAGCTTGGCTGCGCATTGCCGCGGTTTTACAGGGGATGTGGAAGAGTGAACCTGCATTGCTGGGAGCTCCCGGCCGGCGCCCGCGGGCTGTGCGGAGGCTGGTTGTAACTGTTCTGCCTGGGACGGGGTGTTTCCAATGAATGTGCCTTACATATTCATTGTACGCTTTCCTCAAGGCTCGGTGTTGCCTGTCAATTAAACGCATTCCTCAAGGTGATTTAATTGGCACGACCATGGTATTAGCCTTATCCCAGGTGGGAAGCTAAGTAATGCTTTTTTTTATTTTTTGTTTTTAATTGACAATCATGAAAATAAAAACAACCCTTCCTCTTCCCAGAACAACATAAAACCCTTTCAAGTCCAGTGAGGGAATGAAATGAATTACACAATTTTACGCCAGTGTTCTTTTCATCCTGATGTTTTAGTCGGCACATTACAGCGTGTGATTACAAGGCACATTACAAGGTGATTTCCAAGCTGCAGGAATTGGCTATGAGCTTTTAATTATGTATGTACGGAGGAGCTAAAAGTATAACTAAATACATATAGGTACAACTAAATATAACTACAGTGGGTATAACTAAATAACTTACATTAATTTAGTTTTGGTTTGCCTCATTTGTGTAGCTAGTATCATAAAAAAAATGCCCCCAAAATTGCCTTTTCCAGCCTGAAGGCGCAATCTGTCATGAAGGAAGACTAGAAAAGAAAAATAAGGCTGCATCAAATCAAAAGACCCATGTTCCTGATCATTAGACAACCTAAGAGAGAGTTTTACCTGAGCAAGAAAGCAAGGTTTGGTCTGTTTTAGCCACGTCTTTTGTTACCTGTCTGTTCAAAGGAGGATTGTTTCCACCCATCTCTGAAGGCTGCTTGCTATTGGGATGAGACTTTTGAGCAGCTCAGCGCTAACCCCGGCTCTGAAAGTATGGTGGGGGAGAGCAGGACCCACTCTGAAAGTGCACGGCCTCCTTGAAGCCCCTGGGATTTAACAGCTCCAACTGAGGAGAGGGTTGGTCTCACTTTATGCAATTAAAACTGATTTTTAAACAGTGCTACCTATATTGAACTTCTTTGAGCATAAGGTCTTTTTAAGGTTCTTTTGGCTCAGATCAGAGTCACTGCTGCGGTGCTGCAGAGCCCAGCTGTTGTTGTGCTGTGTTACATTTTCTGTAGAGACTGTCTTCTGCTGTATTGCCCTGGTGGCTGGAGGCACTGAGCAGCATTCCCGATGGTCTGGAGCAAAGCTGCTCATCAGGGCTGGTGTTTGGCGGTGAAGTGACAAGCTGGGAATACGGACTCCGCTTCGCTTTTGTCTGTTTTGCCCTCTGGGTTTGGGGAGTTTGCAGAGGGGCACAAGAGATCTGTTTGTGGCAGCAGAGAGCGTGCCTGCAAAAGGACATTCTCGCTGGAGAGACACTGATCAGAAGAAAAGAGCCTGCCCTCCTGAACCTGGAGTGTAAAAAAGACATTCCCTGTGAAATCTGGGCTTTGCTGAAGCAGGTAATGTTGCCGCGGGTTTCAGGCAAGCCAGGTTCAGTGTGATCAAACTCCCCGACTGCCGGAGCCGCAAGGGCATGGCAGCAAGCTGGGCAGGCTCTAAGCCATCCCACGTTTCTCCTCTTCTGGCATTACGTTGCTCAGACTCATATATTTACCTGGCGTTAAGGATGCTGCGATGGAAACTAGGTTGGGATCCCTCCTGCAGTAGGTGCTAGTGGGTAACACAGGTCCCCTTTCCCAGGGAGCAGGTTCATCCAGCTGTCCAGGAGCTCCCCAGCAAGGCCAAGGCTTGACCCTGCAATTCAAATATCTTACAGTGCAATTTACACATAAATACTGAAAACTGCTTTTATCCCTAGTCCTTACGTGCTGGTGTATCTTTTCAACTCTTTTGCTTCTGCGGTGGGTTGGAAAGCTGGTAAGAAACACGGCAAGAAAACAAGATGGAAGTGTATTTCCACATGAAGTGACCGCGAGGCAGCTCTGGTCCCACTGTCGCTTATGGGCTGGAAGGCACTGGGCCAGGAGGGGGCAGGGTGTACGGGGTCTCTGAGGGACGGTGCTCAGCTGTGGGTGCAGGAGTGGCGGTGTGTTCGCCTGCTAGGGTGCCTTGAGGCCAGGCTTGAGGAGTGGACACAAGCCATCAGATCAGAGATCAGTCCACTGCAGGGGTCTGCAGGTCCCAGGGAAGCTGCTGTGGCGTGGTGGGGGCAGGAAGGTGTTCCTGTGACTCAAGGAGTGGAGTCTGGTCCTACGGGAGAGCCTGGTGTCGCGACCCGAAAGGGAGCTCTTCCCCCCACCCTTGGGACTGACGACCAAGTTCGTTATCCCCTTGGACAGAATTAAGGTGAAACGACACCAGCCAACCAATTTTATGAGTTATTAATACAATGACTCAACAACAACTATGTAACTAGAAACAATACCAGGCATATAGGTAGGAACGGTAACTCACTGACAACTACTTAACAGGATAACATGGATTGGAAAAGTAAGCCCGGTGCAATAAGTTTCTAAGGAGAAAGAGAGAAGGAGATAGAGAGAGGTTACAACAACAGGAAGAGAGAGAGATAAGAGTAAAAGAGATATCACCACCCGTGGATCCAGCGGCGTCCCGTTGGTCCTCTTCACTTCTGGTATTTTGGTGGTGGGGGTCCCCATTCGAGCTCCTGATGGTACCGTTTTTATACAGTTCCAGTCCCAAAGTCTTTGCCCAGTTTCAGGAAACATCTGTTCCATGATGGTAGATGGGGCCTGGTTTTGCAAGCTCGGCGCATTCTGGCGCCACTGTTCGGCAACAGGCAAAACCATGGGGTGTGAGAGAGGAACTAGCTGTCCCGTCCCTGCAGAGATGGATATCGGTATCTGCCTCCTTTGTGGATGTCACCAGTTATGCTCCTGAGTCTGCAGGTGACAATAATCGATCGTCAAAGCTTGCACCTTTCCAGGCAAAGAGATGTTTAAGGCAAAACATATCCGTCCACCACACTGGGTTTCTTGGACTTTGTTTGATCTTATTTTTTTGGTGATGTTCATGAATCTACTGGGCTTGATTCTGTAGTTTAGGAAAGAAGATCATACTTACACCAGCTGAAGACTTTTCCCTAAATTACACCAAAGAAGAAAATCAAAGGTTGAAAATTTCACAAGCCTGGTAGTTGTTGAGATGCGCTTCGCTTGCTCCCTACCTTGCAGCTGACTTCTCTGGGATTTGGGATTGCCTGGAACCATTCAGGAGCTGTCTTTAGGTGGCTGTACATCTGGGCTTAAGGCATACTAGCCCTGTGCATTTGCTTTATGCTGGAGGAATTCCACATGTTGCTTCTTATCCTCATTGGGGGCTGAGGATGGTGCAGTGCTATCCTTGTGTTCCCCTGCTTGTGGCTTGGAACTGGTTCAGTCTCTAAGCCGGAACTGATGTCCCGTGGAAAGGGACAAGAGGGGTGATGATACCTTTAGTCAATACGGTAAAGACATGGGAATGCCTGGTGGAGCTGATCCACCTGAGGGATCTCTGAAAAGGAGGCATTTTTTAGCCTGGGTACACTGGTCTTAGGATTAATTTCCTCTGTGTGACATTAACCAGCCAAGGATCTGAGTGACATTTTGGATGTTTTATGGAATGAAGAAGAAATAGGAGCTCTTCCCAGTAAACTTGCTGCAGGCTTTAAATCCAGATGCTGTACAGTAAATATTTTTCTCCTCTCTTCTAGCTCACGTGGGTTTTCAGATCAAGAGTCTCTGCAAAGAAATGGTAAGGCTTTTTTTCTGTGGTGGGCTGAATGTCTGGATGCTTGCTCTGTTAGCGCAGCTGTTGTAAAAGATCTTTCTTCCCAGATGTTACTTGTCTTGGAATTAGTCAATTTTGTGCCAAATGTATCGTTAAAGCATACCCCTCTTTAAAAAATACACTTTAAAGGATTTGCCTGGTTAAAATAATAATAATTTACTGACTGATTCTGAGATACAGTGAGAATGTGGAAGAAAGAAGTATTCACTCTTTTTTCTTTTTCTTTTTTTTTTTTTAAATCAAATGAAAACAGAGTTAAATAGTTGAAGGATGGAGCTGTAAGAGTGTTCATTAAATGATCTGTCGTCTGTGAAACTTCACTCTCCTGGCAAGCAGTCAGGCTGTCGGGTTGGTTGTCACAGCTTCCCATCTCGGGACAGTGCAGGGAAAGAAATTCCCACCCATAGATACATAGAATCATAGAATCAAGAATGGTTAGAGTTGGAAGGGACCTTAAAGATCATCAAGTTCCAACCCCCCTGCCATGGGCAGGGGCACCTCTGACTACAGCAGGTTGCTCAAAGCCCCATCCAGCCTGGCCTTAAACACTTCCAGGGATGGGGCAGCCACAACTTCCCTGGGTAACCTGTTCCAGTGCCTCACCACCCTCACAGTAAAGAACTTCTTCCTAATATCTAATCTAAATCTCCCCTCTTCCAATTTAAAACCATTACCCCTTGTCCTATCACTAGACTTCCTGACAAAGAGTCCCTCTCCAGCTCTCCTGTAGGCTCCCTTCAGATACTGAAAGGCTGCTCTCAGGTCTCCCCGGAGCCTTCTCTTCTCCAGGCTGAACAGCCCCAGCTCTCCCAGCCTGTCCTCATAGGAGAGGTGCTCCATCCCTCTAATCATCTTAGTGGCCCTTCGCTGGACCTGTTCCAACAGTTCCATGTCCTCTCTATGTTGAGAACTCCAGAGCTGGACACAGTACTCCAGGTAATACATGCTTTTGCCATGCAATTCAACACACACCCTTTGACAACAGAGTATTTTTTGAGTGTATTTGGGGTGAATAAATACACATATAGGCTGAATCCTGTCATTTTAGCCACTAGATTTCTTCCCAGTAAGGGTGGCAAGATGCTCAATAAAAAGAAGAGGAGAAGGTAAACTAAACTAGAAAATGCATGTATTGAAGGCAATACTGGCACCAAGCCAAGTATTTTCCACAACAAAATCAGGTATTCTGAAATACATATTTTGTGCAGGAATAATTATTGTTTGCATAAGAACATGCAAGATTATACTTTTAGAAATGAACAGAAGATTTTTCTTTGTAGGCTAATAACACACTTTGTTCTGCAGGTCGACGTTATGATGGTGGTGTGAAGCCAAAGTTTAATGTAAATCAAGTAGCAATTACACAGGTAATGTTTGAAGGAACGGGATCAGTGAAATTTTTTCACAGCGCATTGAGATCTTTTAATTTGCATTATTGAATTTAATAATATGTTGTTTACAAGAAATAGCCAACAAAACTGTCTGTATCATTGTGATGTGGTACTGATTTGTCACCTGCTGTACAGAATATCTTCTGCTTTTCTGAGAAGGAGTGTGAGGCTTCAGCTGCTGTTGCTGGTGCTGGCTGGCAGTGGGTTTGGGCACAGGGTCTTACTGAAAGAATCAAATCCTGTCATCTATATTCTGTACAATGCCATTTGACTGCTGCAGCAAGTGTTTTGCTTATATCGCTTGGTACTAAAAGAAGAGCTGAAACAAAGCTACTGATTGTTCAAATTTAATAGGAGTTTTTCCTGAGTCCAGCCTGTAGGTCTTGTCAAGAACTGTGCATAAAAAGCTTTCTTATCAAAACCTCTGCAAATGGTACAGTGTAATGGAAATAATCTGTTTATTAAATCTCTCTCATCTGTACTTCTGAGAAGACAGCTTTACGATTTGTACAAATGATGGTCATAGTCAGCGTTTCTTGCTGGCTGTTGCATCACGTTTTCTGATCATAGTCTTCCCTTGCTTTCAGCTTGTTGCTGTGAGTACTTAGTAATTTTAATCCTAAAGCAGCCTTGTGCCATATGTAAGGTCAAGTATCAAAAGGGGTCTTTCAGGGTCTGAGCTGGAAGATGTGATTCGCTAATCTGGGAAAAAAAAAAAAAAAAAAAAAAATCTCTCTTTAAGCCAAGACAGAGCTCTGGGGCTTAACCATGTCCCTTCTGGAGCCTGGTAAGGTGCTGTTTATGACTGGGACTCAGAATACCTTTCTTGTTTGTACATGATTTGAACTTGGTTAATCATATGACATGCAAAACAGCCATGCAGACATTGTATACGTTATCATATTCAGATAGGACATATGTGTAGATGGAAAAGAGCTGCTGTCTGGAAATTCTAGTTTGAAATATGGAAATGACAGTTAAATTTTGAAGTCCTTTCTGAGCCCTAACTAACTGTCTCAAATTATACTGCCTGACAGCCAAATTGTCCTCCTTCTGCTATGAAATTTGGCTTAGAAGCAATAGCATTTTTCTCATGTCTACACATGACACCAAAGCTGCAGTTCCCAGGTTTTAAGCTTGTAAACGACTGATTTTCTAGAGGCAGGGGGCCACAGTTGAGCCATCTGGTTCTGTAGCAGGAGTTTTCCTGATTTTAAAGCCATCAGGATCCAAACTGTCTGCAGGTAGAGGTAGACTTGGACATTTCTTTCACCTGGACAGCCACCTAGTGTGCTTTCAGCATGGTAGGCTGTGTCCTTGGCCCAAGCTGAGCCTTCTTTAGTGTGTTGAAGTAATTCTTACAGGTGTCCTAGAGAGCCTTCTGCTGGGGTGGACACCTTGTGACTATAGCGTTGTTTCAGTTTTTTATATTGTGCAGCTCCACGGTGAGATAGAAGCATGCTAAGAATGTGGTTTGCCCCAGTGATACTACCCTAGTAGAATAAATACAACTTATATTGGTCCTCTGGCCAGTTGTGCTGGAGCTAGAGGTCTGTATGGTGCCATTCCCATGGTGGGAAGGGGTTATCCAGCGATTTCTCTGCTTGCTCAGTTCAGTATTGCTGCAGCTGAGAACAGGCTCTGCAGATGCTCTCCAAGTGCTGCCTCATTTATTGTGGTAGGATGGAGAGTAAATCCTGAAATGCACATCTCCTGATACTGATCTTTTATGTGGTCAATCAGGTTGTCAGCTACAACTTGAGCAGGAAAGGACAGTGGGAAAGAGCATCCTGGAGGCCGTTCACCCACAGCCACTACAGCCCTCTCAACGTCACGGTTAATGGCATCCCCTGCATTCTCTTCTGGGCCAAGAGAATCATGATTAAGTTTGAAAACCACACGCAGCTGGATTTGACGGAGAAGACATTTGGTGTCCATGCAACAGTGGATGTTGGAGATTCAAACTGCAGTGAAGACAATGCAATGTAAGGTGGCATTCCGTTCCGCCAATGGAACTAGTACCACACAACAAGTCTAGTAAATACATACTGAAGGAAATGCACCTTGTATTATGTGGTGCAGACCCCCAGGGGCAAGCTCCTTCCTGTAACGTCCTGACATTGCAGGCAGCGGGGCAGCATGGGTAAGATCATACTTTCGGACCAGTCTTTCACGGGGCGCATAGCTGTCCTCATCTCTTGCCGTGGTGTAGTCCATCCTTCTGGCCAGACAGTTTTGCCCAGTGCCTTGTGAGGCTGAAGCTGTTGATCCCTTTAGTCTCCAGCTGTTTTACATCCACGCCTGGGAGACTGAATAGTGGATCCTGTGCTGAATATGGGGGCTTGGGGACTAGCCGTGCACAGCTACTTACCGCTTCCTAGAATATGTGCCAGCAGTAATGAAAGCCATTGGCTCAAGATACAGATGTGTATTCAGAAACAGAGTTAGGCAACCCGGAGTCCTAGGATGTGTTCCATGAGCTGCTGAAGCCGAGGAGTGAATTCACTACAGATTTGCGTGTGACCTGAAGAGTCTTGGAAAACGTGAACTCTGCATCCCAGTCTGTCATGCATTTCTTTAGCATGAAGAGCACAATGCTTTGCTCCTGCTAAACATGAGTGAGAGCCATGTATTAACCTAACTGGATCCAAAATTGTCCAGTCCCATGGCTATACTAGAAAGGCGTGCAGGTTTTTTGATTCCCATCGTAGTGTACCTGACCACTTTTCTCCTTCCATGTAGTATGCTGGCTGGCTTCATGTGTAATACCAGGCCATTGATTCCACTCTGGTAGGCAACAGTCTAAAAATTAGGAGGTGGATACCTAACTGGGCCTGTGCTGAACATGAGCATTGAGCCTACACCATAAACAGAGTTTAAATCTGTAGTAATGCACAAGAAAAAAATAACATGACCAAAATTGGCAGTTTTATTTAGCTCCTCTACAATGTTTCACATGTACATCTAAACATGTTTCCACAGAAAGTGTTATTTCTTTGTAATTATACATCTGTGAAGGATAACCCAAGGTGCACATGAATTTTAGTGAGGTTACAAGAAAAGTGGAAGTTTTCTTGAATTGAAAAAGAAGCCAGGTTTTCTGCTTGTGAAATCATAGTATAGAATCATAGAATCATAGAATCACTTGGGTTGGAAGAGACCTTCAAGATCATCGAGTCCAACCATAAACCTGTGCCAAAACCACCCCTAACCCATGTCCCCCAGCACCACGTGTACCCGTCTTTTAAATACCTCCAGGGACGGTGATTCCACCACCTCCCTGGGGAGCCTGTTCCAGTGCTTGATAACCCTTTTGGTAAAGAAAGATATCCCTTTCGATATTCAACAAGGCAGTCTGAGTTTTATGTCATCAACATGTGAACGAATCCAGCACTATGTTTTGAAAGGCCAAAGTAGAGAATGGAATAATTTTTTTGTTGAGCAGTGCTTGCACAGTGTCCAGGTTGTCTCTGTTTGTCACTCTCCTGCTGCAGTGAGTAGTGAGGTTGGCAAGGGGCTAGGAGTGGACATTGCCTGGACAGCTGACTTGAGTGGGCAAAAGTTATTTTCCTTGCCATATAGCATCGTGCTCATCAATAAAAAACTGGGGTAGAGGAAGAAAAAATGGGTAGGGCTTCTGTCTTCCAGGGTGGCCGTTGGTCAGATTTGTTGGGCATCGATCTGCTCATGGGAGATGGTCAGCGATTGCTTCTGCAAAACTTTGGTCTTTCTTTTTTCCTCTTTCCTTCACGTATTAAACTGTCTTGACGCATGAGTATTCTCTCTTTTGCTCTTCCTGTTCTCTCCCCTGTCCTGCCATGGGGTGGGCAGAGTGAGTGAGTGTATGCGTGGGTCTTTTAGCTGCTGGCTGGGGTCAGCCCACCATAGGGCTGAATATTCTGCTTGGTGCATTTTGTTGGAGTATATTTGCGAATTTATAGAACAAATTATTCATTAAAAAAGCTGCAGGAAAAGTCAGGTAGCGGAAGTACTCAGCAGCATACCCTTGACGTGCCTTTTTATCAGTGTTTCACCATATCAGAGGTTTGATCTCAAAATCTGTGCGTCCAGAGCCATCTTATCTACCACATCTTCTGCTCTTTCTTTTTGTTTCTCCCATAGTTTTCTAAGTAGCCTCAAACTAGGGACACAGCTGCTAAAGGCAGGCAGGACCCTGATGCTTAGTTTGAAGCTGAGGCTGGCATGCTTTTGCTGGGGTCAAGAGACATACTGTGTCCTCTTTTCTGAGGAGGGAGAGAGGAAAATGCCACCCCTTCCAAACGTTTTTGCTTTCTTGCATGTTCTATACTTTGCTTATTTAGTATACAGTAAGAAATACCACTTCCACTGACTCCTTCCCATTGAACGTGCTCCAGAATCCTAGCTAAGAAAGAACTTTCTTATTCTGAACCCTGTCTAGGAGGCATTTGTCAGGACATTTGACAGATTGCATGAACAGATCTGTGGAATCTCTGCTAGATTACATGTATCAGGTAATTAGAAATTGTATGTTTAATGTATCCGTTAATTCATTGCCACTGACAGCATCTAAGTACTGATAGAGGTCCCTATATGTAAAAATCATGTGATATATACAGGAAAATGAATAATTTCAGGCTCATGAGTCAGGATTAGACTCGGTGTAATTGCCAAATGTGTGTCTTGGGTAGATTTTCAGTCAACCTGCATTTGACTGTACCAGAGTAAAGAGGGAAAAACTGTCTTGAATGTTGCTTTGTAATCTCAGGTTAAGGACTCTCATAAATTATGCCAGTTGATGGCTGAGTGCTCACATGATGCATTGCCCAGTTTTTCTCCCTTTTCCAGCCTTCTTTGTTAAGACAATACGCTGTTGTGGCTTTAGGCCAGCTTTGAAGCTGTTTTATACTGTATAATCGATGCAAAGTAGCTGGAGCAAGGAAAAAATGTTTGACATGGAACATATGCATTTGCTATATGAATATAATAGTCCAACCTGTGGGGCTTTTTTATGGAATCGTCGAATCATAGAGTGGTTTAGGTTGGGAGGAACCTTAAAGATCATCTAGTTCCAACCCCCCTGCCCTGGGCAGGGACACCTCCCACTAGACCAGATTGCTCCAAGCCCCATCCAACCTGGCCTTGAACGCTTCCAGGGATGGGGCATCCACAGCTTCTCTGGGCAACCTGTTCCAGATCTCACCACCCTCACAGTGAAACATTTATTCCTGAGATCTGATCTAAATCTCCCCTCTTCTGGTTTGAAGCCATCACCCCTCGTCCTATCACTACATGCCCTCGTAGAAAGTCCCTCCCCATCTTTCCTGTGTGCCCCCTTCAGACACTGGCAGGCTGCTGTAAGGTCTCCCAGGAGCCTTCCCTTCTCCAGGCTGAACCACCCCAACTCTCTCAGCCTGTCCTCACAGCAGAGGGGCTCCAGCCCTTTCATCATCTTCCCGGCCTCCTCTGGACCTGCTCCAACAGGTCCACGTCCTTCTTATGTTGGAGACCCCAGAGCTGGACGCAGCACTCCGGGTGGGGTCTCCCAAGAGTGGAGTAGAAGAGCAGAATCCCCTCCCTGGCCCTGCTGCCCACGCTGCTGGGGATGCAGCCCAGGATGGGCTGCCCGTGCACATTGCTGGCTCATGTTGAGCTTCTCATCCACCAACACCCCCAAGTCTTTCTCCTCAGGGCTGCTCTTGATCCATTCTCTGCCCAGCCTGGATTTGCACCAACTTCTGCATGAGGCCAGTGAGTTGAATGCTGTATTTAACTGTCTAATCCTCAGCTGCCTATGATTTCCCTTTGTAATAAAGCAAGGGGTAGTCTAGATTCAGTGTCCTGGCTTATTGGACAGTCAAAATACAAGAAGAAATCTAGATCTCCTATGAAATCATAGGGCTAGCTGTTTGTTTTTTTTTTTTTTTAAATATTCTTCAACTTTATGTTTCAAAGTCTTTCAGATGCTGCATGTTTTCACTATGTTTTATGTCTAACAGTCTGAAAAGGTTGTGTCAACAATGAGAATCTATTATGCAGGTTTTAAGAGGCAAAATATTATTGTTAAGCCAAAAAAAGAATGGATGCCGCTTAGTCATGCAGTGCTGCAATGCATTAATTCCAGAGATGGTAGAAGGATAGTAGAGTATGTATTAATATGCAATTAACCTGCTAGGGATTTCACTTCAGCAGCCTCCAGGTGCCTGGCTCACCACAGATGAGCTTTGCAGAGCTACCTCATGGTCGGTGTATTTATATTGCTCTTATGTTGCACATGCGTGAAATTTGAACTCAAATGTCACCTGCATTTTTTATGCTCTAGTATTTAAAAAGGTGAGAATAATGTGGCTGATTAGACTTTCTAATGACACACAGAGGTGATAGGTGACAAGATATCATGGCTTCAGAAGGAGAGTACAGGTTGAATGAACCTAGGCGTCAACTGGTGTTGGAAGCAGCGGGATTGAATTGTTTTGGAAGTTAAGCGTGCAGTTCTGTTTTTTCTGCGTAGTCTAGGCCTCGTTCAGATTAACAGGTGAAACTACTGTATTTCACTGGAGGAAGATTTAATCCTTTCAGGTTTTTTCTGGCTTCAAAACTGAGCCAAAGGCTCCATGTGTTAACTATGCTTAGTCCTCTGTGCTGCTTTTATTCTCTTAAGATTTCTGAAGTTTTTACCTAGCCTGATGTTACCTGGTTTTTGACCTAGGCTTTCTCTGAAGTTTGGTGATGTCGGCAATCTAAAGGGACTTGTTATTAGGTAAGTTTATATGAGAAAGAAAATGTTAGATGAACACATGTTAATATCCATTGTTATGCAGTTATTTGTGCAGTTTGTTTCAGGAGAACTTGTGTAAGCAAAAACAATGTGATAGAACTGTTGATTGTATAATCAAGACATCTGCATTTAATAGGTCTGTCATTTGCCTGCCTTGTTTTATTAAGGCATTTCTTCTTCTATGTTGACTTTTCTATTAATGAGAAAAGTTCATGTTGTCTCTTTTGCACAGAATCTTCCCATCTCTGAGGTTTTGGCTAAGCCTTGCTAATTAGCTATTTTTTTGGGGGAATTTTGCAGCAAGAACTGATAGTGTGGAGTGCTCAGGCATCAGACTGTGGCCTACTTTATGTTTGCTTCTTGGTGATTGAAGAAAACAGCATTTCTTGAGAAATAATTTTCTGTATTTTGTATGGAAGTACAATACCAATGTCGCATATAGATTTTTCTCAATTGTTTAGGGGAAACCCCTCACCTTTCTCCTGAGTGTGTGGGAGAGCAGCAAACTCCTTCAGCTGCAACAATGGAGAAACCCAAATTGTTTTCCAGACTGAGCAGAAGGAGCTAGAGCTCACGCTGATATAAATGGGTGAAACACTGGTAATACCAGAGTGCCTTCTAAGGTTGTTCAACGTGTGAATTTAATAGTTCCAGCTCTTAGTTAGACTTGCTTTGTTATTAACCTTTTTTTTCCCATACAATAATTTCAGATTCTTATTAACAACCAGCTACTACCAGCTGTCTGTTCAGAACTGGTTCACCTTACACAGGCTGCAGCTTCTTTACAACGACTCCATACAAGCAACGTTTAACGCAACCAGAATATACGCACCGGCAAGTTACTCCTACCACTGTGAACATGTGAGCAGCTTGCAGAGATATGATGCGCTTCTTATACCCAGCTCTGCAAATGATCTTTCAAAGCTCTGGGAAGTCACTTTTATTGATTTCCAGGTAATGTCATGGAATCAAGCCAAACGGATCCCACAGGTAGACTGGTGGGAAATTTTGCTCTTCATTGCCAAGAAAGTATAATGACCTTCCATGTAGAGTTTACAGGATCTCCATGGAATATGAGAAAGAAGTGGAGACTTAACTTATTATACTTATTTTTCTGTCCAAGGAAATGAAGGGCTGTGTAGATTTTTCTGTAGTCTCTTGCTTGGGTTTCCCTTTAGTATGAGGAGTGATTTTAACTTTCAGCATTACAGCTCACTGAGCCGGGATCTTAAACCCAGCATCAATAACAGCATTGCTCACCGAGTATGGGATTCATCTCACTTAACTTTTGATGCCTAATAATTTTAACCTTGTGCCCTGATTATAATCACCCCAGTCTGCCTCTAAAGCCAGTGGATAATTCCGCTGATTTATCTTAAGCCCTTATTTTAGGATGAGATTAATCATCTTTTGAAAGTGCCTGTTTTTCTGCGTTTGACAGTAAGGGAGCTTAAGATAACCGGACTAGGATGTCTTGCTTTTAGATACTCAAGTCATAGGGCATGAATAGCTGAAAATGGGGATTGAGGGGGAAAGCTGATCCCCTTTTCTCACCGTGTCATAAACGCCCATGAACTGATTTAGGGGAGCAGTTGGCTCCCTGAATGCCAGTGTGGTCATCTTCGTGTTAGAACTGCAGGCACAAGTAAAACTTACTGGTATTGGCCATAGTTGAACGCAATGTCATGTCATTTAGCTGGTTTGCTACCGTATACCGCACACTTGGATCTTGTGAGAAGAATCTAATATTAGGGTAGGCAATTGAGAATATTTCCCTGTTTGTCATGTTGAAGTTCCTGCAGTTTGAAACAGAGACTCTGGAGATTCTCAGCAAGTGATGCTGGAAATACACCGTTAACTTGAAAAGATACCATGCTTACGGTTAAATATTGCTGGGCTATCAAGACTGATCATAGAAGATTTTGTTTAAAACGCAACTGCAAATCCTTTGGGCAGCAGAGTGAAGGGGATTAGAATAGCTGGCAGTTTCTGGAAGGCTGACCTCGATAAACTCTGGGCATTAAGCCCAGCTAGCACTGATAGATGCAATTTTGCAATATGCAGGTATTAAATTAAAAATTCTTACTGCCATTAGGAGAAAATTCATTAAGGTGTTTGTAACAGAGACACAAGTACTATATTTAATATAAGGCCTTTTGTTCTCTTTGTAGATTCAGGGTTTTAACATCCAAGAAGGACATTTTGCCTATGCAAAAGACTGTGCATCCTTTTTCTCTCCAGCAATACTTATGGGATTGGTGATGTCGCTGATTCTGCTGCTGGTTCTTGCCTATGCTCTTCATATGTTGATCCACCTGAAATCTCTTGACAGGCACTATGAATGCAAAGCTTCCCCTACTTATTTTGCACAGATGAAAGACCATGACATGGGAGATGAGAAAGAGCCACTGAGAAGCAGCGGAAATGAGTCCTATGAACTTAGAAACCAACAGTTCTGTAAGATCTATATTTAGCAGTAAGAGTCCGCCTCAGTGAAACAAGTGGTATTTTCTTCTGCTGGCACTGTCTTATGTAGTTTGTGCAGATTTTTCACCAACTGATGAAAGGAAAAGTAGGTAACAGACTGTTTAGCCAGTTACTGTCATTTATTGATAACCGTCTCAAAGATGCCTTGTGAAACAAGATGGGAGAAAAAAAATAATCTGTTGTGAATAGGAGATTTCATGTCATGGGAGTTTATTCCTGTAGTGCAAAACCAAAATGCTTTATTTACATCCAGTTTACCAAGTCTTGAAGAGAGAATCAGTAATGCAGTAACGCAGACTTTGACATTAAATAAAGATACAAAAAATGGCAAAATAAAAAAAAAATCTCTTTGTTTATTCTTTCAGAAGTCAATATTTTTCCTCGTTTTGTATTTGCTTCATCTGCCCTGCTATGTCTCCTGACAAAATAGCATCCCTTCCTTTCTTGGTATATGTTTCCTTTTATTTTCCAGTTACATCCCCTCCTCTTTGTCCTTACAAACTCCTTTTCCTCCTTTGGAGTCTTCGGAGCCATGTAAGCGGTGTATTATCCACTACACTGACAAAATAATGACGGCTCCGGTACAGCAGCATCTTGATACTTTTCTCTGTCTAAGCTGGAGGCTTACTGTAAGGATCTAGTGGAAGAACAGTAGACATCTGGTCAAAGGCTTACCCTTAACTTCCCGTCTCAACTCCACGCCAAAAGACAGATTATAAGCATTATACCCTGTAATTCTAGGTTAATTTATTTTCTATCCAATCCCGTCAGTCTCCCTTGAGAATTTTACCTGAATGGAGATAGTCAGTGCTATAATTGAAAATATATATAAAGTGGCAGATGCTCCCTAGCAGTGAAAAAGATACCGTGATATAATTTTCGCTCCTCCTCCTGAGTGTTTAAAATACTGTCTTCCCACTCCTCCCACTACCTTTCTTCTGGCAGAGTTAAAGTTTGGAAACTCCAGATTAGCCTGTAATTTGGCCCTGACTTCTAGCAAGAAAGAAGACAGTAATATGCTAACTA
This sequence comes from Chionis minor, assembly GCA_013398295.1. NCBI lineage: Eukaryota > Metazoa > Chordata > Aves > Charadriiformes > Chionidae > Chionis > Chionis minor. The sequence goes on along the minus strand of VZSF01008512.1, from coordinate 693,829 downwards.
GTGCTTTTAGGTCACAAGTAATACAAAACCGCAGCACGTTAGAAAATCTGCAAAACCAGATTTAGTAAATGAACACTTTTAAAAATTTAAATAGTGGATCTAATTAGTTGTTTGTGGTCTTTGTAAACTATACTATACTGCAGTGGTCTTAAAACACCTTGAGAGACGTCCAGAGATCTCCTGTTAGCACAGATGGCACGTAGACTAGATGTGGAGTCCAAAGCATTTAGCTGATTTAGGAATGCACTTCAGAGGCAAAAAAGCCCCACTGTCTTTGAAGTGTAACCAGACGTAAGAGAAAAGTTTCTGGGGACTTGGCAAGGCCGCCTGTGGCCAGTTAGCGCCAAAATTTATCTATTTATAAAGGAAGCAAGCAAAAAACATGAATGTCTGGGGACCTGAATGAGGTTAAAGTGAGAAGGTGCAAATGAAAACCACGGTATTCTATGCGGAGTGGCAAAACGCTTCCTGGCTTGGTCCCCTCCACTCAGACACAACGACGACAGATGTAGGCTGATGACTTCGTTAGAAGGTCTTCAGGGTGCCAGTGCTAATTAGGTGATGTTCCTCAGGGTCCAGGGTCTGCAGAGCAGTGCTGTTCTGCCTGGGGTCTGCTTGCCTGTCGGGCGATGAGAACCTGGCACTGATCAGTGGTGTCCTGGCTGTCGAAATTACCGTCATTCGCCGATGTAAAATACCCACTCTGCAGAGCTGTGCGTGGTGGCTTTGGGCATGGCGGCGCTCCCTAAACCTCACGTTCTCTGAGGCACAAGCGCACTAGTTCCTCCCACAGAGCTCATCTAACCTGGTTAGCATCTGATGATGCCGCCAGCGTAATTCTTACCTATCGTTTTCTTGCCTGTTTTAAATAGGCAGTATTAGCACCATTGCTGTAAGAGGTTCTTAGGAGAGGTTCTCACTTCTCACATCCTTCTAAACCTCCTTCCCTAGCTATTTTCCAACCCACCTGTGTATCCCTTCACCTTATCTCGGTTTTGAGGGTGGGGTGGTATCTGCTGGCTTTCTGATCGGGAGACTCGGCACTGCAAATCTCCAGCAGCATTTTTGATGCAGAATGAAAAGATGGCTGCGGCCCCTTCAGGAGGAATGCACTTGACAAAGGGAGATTAATTTATACCTGCTATTTACAAGGCAAACTTCACAAGAAAAAGAGAATGCAGATAAAAATGAAAACAAAAAAGTAAAGAAAAAGGAAATTCCTTTCCATTTCTCAGCTTTTTCGAAATGATGACACAACTCGTATTACACCCAGGAGTAATGATAGCAGTTTCTTTCTCTCTGCTGGGACTTTTCACATTGCAGTCCTGCCTGGCAGTGTCAGAGGATTCTACTCCACCAGGTGTGCTCAGTCTCATCACATTTCTGCTCAGGTGCCAGCAAGAGTTAGAAATGATAAAGACACTACCTCAGTTAGACAGGAAATACAACATGCACTCACAAAAGTGGGATTATGAGCCATCTGTTTGTAAAGAGTTAATGATGCTGTAGATGAAAAAGCACCAGAAGAAAAAAAAATAATCATTGCGGTTTCTGTCTCCTTGTGCCACGTATCAAAGCAACCCATGGTTGCAAAAGACATTATGTTCCTGCTAGGCTGTGTTTTCTGTGTGCCAAAAAGTCCTTATCAAATGCACATTTTGGAACATAGGCATTCCATTGCTCTGGTCATGAAACAAGAAAATTCAACTTAATATTATTTGCTTGCTACAAAATTAAGCTACATTGGCTCTAACAGATTAGTTAATAAAATTCATGGTTTTTTACATGGTCCATATTCTGCATAATTTCAGTGCTGCATGGGAGCACAGCAGCCTTTTCTACTTACATATACGTTCGTGCAAACAAACACCTTAGAGCACCTTTTCAAAACCGATTCACTGTTTCAAATTCAGGGCCCCATCCACTCCCACTCAAAGTCAAAGGGAAGAGTCTAATTTCCTTTAACTGAAACAGGGTAAACTTCACAGACTACACAGCTCTCACTGTACAATGATAACATGGAATTGAACAAGTTAATACATTTGTTTCTTGTACACTCAGCTTCTGTAGTTACAATTTTATATAGTTGTCCCTCACCCCAACATTAGGCAACTTCACATGCACAGAAAACTAGGATTTCAGGCAGTACATTAAGTACTTACTGTCTTTTGAACTGAGGTGGTGGATTGTTGGCATAGTATAAGTTACAAATGCACAAGGAATCAAAGCCAAGGTCATGGAGAAAAAACGTGTGTCCACTGACTGGTAAGTAACACTGAATTCCATCAAGTCAGAAGAAAAAGAATCACAGAATCACAGGATGTTACAGGTTGGAAGGGACCTCTGAAGATCATCTAGTCCAACCTCCCCTGCCAGAGCAGGTCCACCTACAGCAGGTGGTACAGGGTGACATCCAGGCAGGTTGGGAATGTCTCCAGGGTGAGAGACTCCACCACCTCTCTGGGCAGCCTGTGCCAGTGCTCTGCCACCCTCAAGGTCAAGAAGTTCCTTCTCAGGTTTAGATGGAACTTCTTATGTTCAAGTTTGTGCCCATTACCTCTTGTCCTATCACTGGGCACCACTGAAAAAAGCCTGGCCCCCTCCTCCTGGCACCTTCCCTGCAAGTATTTACAAGCATTGATGAGGTCCCCCCTCAGTCTTCTCTTCTCCAGACTAAAAAGACCCAACTCCCTCAGCTTTTCCTCATAAGAAAGATGCTCCAGCCCCCTCATCATCCTTGTGGCCCTTTGCTGTCCCCTCTCCAGCAGTTCCCTGCCCTTCTGAACTGGGCAGTGCAGCACTGGACACAGGACTGCAGATGCAGCCTCACCAGGTCAGAGTAGAGGGGGAGGATGACCGCCCTCCGCCTGCTGGCCACACTCCTCTTGATGCACCCCAGGATGCCATTGGCCTTCTTGGCCACAAGGACACATTGCTAGCTCGTGGTCATCCTGTTGTCCACCAGGACTCCCAGGTCCCTCTCTCCAGAGCTGCTTTCCAGCAGGTCACCCCCAACCTGTACTGGTGCATGGGGTTATTCCTCCCCAGGTGCAGGACCCTACACTTGCCCTTGATGGATTTCGTATGGTTTCTCTCTGCCCAACTCTCCAGGCTGTCCAGATCACACTGAACGGCAGCTTGGCCTTCTGGTGTGTCAGCCACCCCTCCCAGTTTTGCGTCATCAGCAGAGTTGCTGATGGTGCACTCTGTGCATTCATCCAGGTCATTGATGAATACATTGACCAGGACTGGACCCAGCACTGACCCCTGGGAACACCACTAGTCACAGGCCTCCAACTAGACTCTGCCCCACTGATCACAACCCTCTGAGCTCTACCTGCCAGTCAGTTTTAAATCCACCCCACTGTCCATTCATCTAACCCACACTTCCTAAGCTTGCCTACGAGGATGCTGTGGGAGACAGTGTCAAAAGCCTTGCTGAAGTTTAGGTAGACAACATCCACTGCTCTCCCCTCATCTATCCGTCCTGTCATGCCGTTGTAGAAGGCTATCTGCAATTATCTCCAAAAATGCCTTGTGCTGGTTTGGTTTGTCCTGTAGAAGGTGGTATGTCCCTGGAGAAATTCTTTCAGGTTTTTTCTTTCCTTTTTGTGTATCAGTGGAAATCCTTAAAACCTGTTCCCAAAGAAGCATACCCTCAGTATTAATGTTCCTCCACTTCAAATGTGCTTCTGTTTCACTTGGCTTGAGGTGATTTGGCTCCGTGCACAATACAAGAAAGAATTTTAAACCTGGCTGAGCATCTTGGGGATCTGTCTTGTTTTGTTACTGTGCCTGTTGCCTGTAGTGATGGCTGGAAGTTTTTAAGGGTTCAAATGGTCCCTATAATAAATAAAGTTATACACTTAGAGTAAAACAGATGCTTTGCCAAAATCCTTTGTCCCTGGGATATACCATATAGCCTCTTAAATTTTGCGAGAACTCCACAGTGAAAACTAAAAAGACACAGAATTATATGTGTAATCTTGGTGTGGCATTGGGAGGATTAATGGACCACCGCTATAGGGGAAGCGGTAGCATAAACCTCTCTGAACGCAGATTTTCCGTGTAATTAAACTGATCAGGAAAACTGCAGCTCTCCTGAAAATCTGCTTAGTGAATTACATAAAACCCTTCTAGGCATTTGTGTGGAATTAGTGGGAGCATCATACTCGGGTAGTGTCTGAATACATATTTGGCTATGTTTCTTTGGCCAACCGCTAAAAAGAAATTTTTAGGCCGTGTTATAATGCACTTTTTTTGTTGTTTGCTCTACAAAGGAGCGATTGCAATGGCTGGGAGCCGCGCTGTCCCACCTTGGCAGCCAGGTTTTGTGTCCGTCTGGAGCAGTGCAGCTCCCTTGTGAGCTCCGCTGGCCATTGCAACTCCCCGGCCAGGGCGTTTTCTGTGCAGGTGGGGAAATTGACATCAAGTAATTCCCCTGTGTTTTTCTTCCTGGATAATCAGGCCATGCTATGTGACCACAGTCACCCTGTCTGTAGATTCGTCTGCATATTACAGAAAAAATATATGGCCTGTCACTAAGGGACATTGTTTTCCAGCTACTGCAGGAGTCTGTCCAGACACATGAACTGCACCTGAATAAGACATAAAGGCAGGTAGAAAAATGAGCTGCTGATGCCAGCCAGGGTCTTGCAAGCCGTTCCAGGCAGAGGGAGCCTGTCATGTCTACAAACCCCACTGAAGTCAGAAGATTACAGGTCCAGGATGCTGCAAATTATTTTTGCAAATATATACCATCAAGCTAGAGAATACTGCTACCCTGCCAGCTTCAGTGGTACCTGGTTTCAGTGGGACTCCTCACTTTACGTGCAAGCTGTGCAGGATCTGGGCTTGGAGCTGGCATCTCACTAATTTTTCTTTTCTGCTTCCAAGCTCAGAGGTGAGTTAATGGTTGCAATTATTAACGACCGTTTTGTGACCTATTAGGAGGACTGATGTCCGAATTGTTCTGAATTAATAAAGTCTCATTGCTTTCAGGACACACTACGAAGAGCGGCTGGGAATTTCGAAGGAAACGCAGGTAATGTTTCTGAACTGGGTTATGGAGAACAAAACCCTCATGTGCTGCTGATGGAGATGTGCCAGCTGGCTGTGACTGGTGCAGGAGAGCATCTACAGTGCTGAAGATAGACACTGGTACACCACCAAGGCAAGGATCTCTCCAAGGGCCCCTCAGGATGGAGGGTTGGACCTTAGCTTCAACCTAATGGTGCCAATCTCATCGGCTAATCCTGTGTGCCCCCCCTTCCAGATCTCCCTGCAGGAGACCTGAGACCCATGGACGGGTCCTGCCATGAGGGATGAGGTAACACCTCCACCAACGGGGAGGCAAATGGTAGGGGCTGTGTGAAGACCCAACTGAGTTTTTTAGTGTGATGTGAGCTGGGACAAGCAAAGTGCCATTGCCAGGGTGCAGCGAGGGCTGCTCCCTAAGGCTGAAGGAGACGTCTCTGAGCTTGATGAGCAGCGACCGATGGCCCCGTCTGGGCTGAAATGGGGCCCTGGGAAATGGGCAGGGATGGGGGATGCTGGTCAGGGACATGAAAGCCCGTTAGTGTCCATGAGCGTTCTGCCAGTTCTCTCTTGATCTCATGTTGTTTTCTGAAGAGTTCACTTTCTTCCTACCCTTATCCCTGGAGGGAACAGACTCTTCGATTCCCTGTCCTTAATAAACACGCAGAAAGATTGAGGGTAATCGATACTGGAGTCTGATTAGCTGTTTTTGATCTCCCTGAGGTTCACTGCTTCAGGTAAATATTATGGATTTATAAGTTTTCTTCAGGTCATACATTTTATCAGACATCCTTGAATTTCCAATAAATTAAATAAAAACTCATGAGACGTCACTGTATTGCTAGACTAGCCTTAGCTCTGTAGGAGCTGCTTTGGAAGAGCAATTACAGTACAATCAGAAATTCTGGTAGGTGAAGCTCACATAAACTATGTTTCTATTGACCTTTTACATCCAATGACCTGGAAATGTGGTCTCCCTCCCTTGTATTAAAATTCTACAAACAAACCAGCTTCATTAGGTCAGTCAGTTTGCATACATATGTTAACAAAATGACTTCGCTGTGGGTGAGGAAAAATTCAGCTGAAAAATCAGTCCCAAATTCAAGACTGCTAATTTATGAACTGCTTCTCTGACATCAGTTTATCTAAACTTCATCTAGATTTATTATTCTGTTCTTCGCTGGGGGCATTATTTGTTCTTCTTAACCAACTTGCCATACAGCATGTATTACCAGCAGAGCTTACATAAACACCAAGGACTGAGACTTACAAAGTCTCTCAGATTACAAATTAACAAGATAATTCAAAAAAATTTAATGTACTCAGGGCTACAACCTTTGCAAATCAGCAACACACCCCTCCATGGCGTATTCTGGGGCCTTCAAAACCCTCTAAGTGTTGAAGCCCACACTGGTGCTCTGTGGCTGTGTGAAGGACTGAGGCACAGAAAAAGAGATGCACTAGACAAGAAGAAATTCCACTAGGACTATTAATCTGTATAAGAAATAGTCCTTACATAAGTATAGAATGCTATGTTCTTCCATGGTAACATCTGGGAAAAATTTGTAAACTCATTGAGTTTTATATTGTAGCAGTCCAATATCTCCTTCCACTTTTCTTCTAATCAGTTTGGTCACTGAGGGAGACAATTTATTAATTCAAACACGTATTGTCCAGCCAAGCATTTCTGGGGCTCCTCCCCACAGTGCTGTGCTCAATGTGTGTCTATATAGATACATATATATGTGGTGGGTTTTTTTTTTTAATGTCTGGCACACAAAATACACTACGTTCTCTGGACATTGTTGCACTTTCTCTGTAACATTGCTCTGTATATTTTTTTGTAAGCTGATGAAACTGCTGCTGGTACTAGCATTGGAAATTCAGACACACCATAATTTTCTCTGAATACTGGCATTTATTTATTATTTTGAGGGCATCTTCACTTTATTTTTTCTTAATTCTGAATTTAGCAGCTTTTAAAGAGATAAGCAAGGACTCTTTGCCACAGAAATGAAAAAATTTCTCTTTTCTGACTAATGAAATCAGAGATGGGGGTGGGAACTGACCATGGCTCTGATATGTGTGAGAAGTGAGACCAATTATGAATATTTGTCTATTTGTATTTCTCTGGAGTCCTCCAGACTTGCCAAGCAGATTCTGATCCCCATTTCTCTGTAGGCTGCAGGAACACCAAGTACAGGATAGTACAAACTGGTTAGAAAGTCAGTTTGTTTCCATAGTCTGAGTCTTTTGTCACTGTCCTGAAGTGTTTTTGTTGACCAATTTGTCCCCTCCTGTATCCAAATGACTATCTTCAGGCAAGATTTACCCGTTGTCTTCCTTCATCCCATGTTCCAGAGAAGGAAACCTACCCCGAGGGTTAAATTGTCTCCCACTCGAGCTCTTTTGGGGCAGGATTGGAACCAGCTGGTGTGGCTTGTGGGACAGACCAGGGAGGAGACGTGGACATGGCAAACAGGAGCTGCAGAGCTTCAGGATGTCTTATGGTTAACCTTGAGAAACTGATTTGACAGCTTCCCACCCCTGGTGGAGCCATGAAGTAAGGGATGAACACCTCCCCTAGCCCAAGGGGGTTGAAATACATCCCTTTGTGAACACAGAGTTTGTCTGCCTGTTTTAGACAAAACACAAGGATATCCCCCATCAGCTTCTGCTTGTGTGCTGAAACAAGGCTTCTGCGAAAAAAGTATGCAGCTTTTAAATATTTCAACAGGAGATGGAGTTATTTCTAGTCTAAGTTTTTCAGCCCGGCACTAAAAAAAAGAAAAAAGGAGGAAAAAATCTGAGCGTTAAGGTGTTTTGAGCCTATCCAGTAGCTGTAGTGTTCTGACACCCTTGTTATGGCTTCTAACAGCCAAAGGGATTTTATAAAAAAAAGTTCATTTTCACATATCAGCCTTGCCTATTTGCCTCTGATATGTGTCCATGCTTAGCAAACGCCACAGTTGCTGTTAACCTGCCCAAAAGCACTCCAGAGAGGTTTAGTCTGAAAAAACTGCAGAGGAACAAGGGATTATGCACCTTTCCTTTTATCAGGTGGGCAGCTGGACGGTGTGCATTGAGGCAAGAAAACACCACTGTGAGTTGGGGATACACACACAAAGGTGGCAAGTTCCTCTCTGTACAAATGGATGAGACTCTACCTGGCATACTGCGACTTTTTTCTAGGTCCCTTGCGTCACCAGTTGGGGGACAGGGGAGAAATGAACTCAGGAGAGAAGAAAAATGATTGTGAATCTGAAGACCTTTTCATTCCCTGCCCAGGCAAAACCCGCTGCCACCCGGCTCCTGCCTTGCCGCATCAGTCCTAGACTTTTCCTCTGCTGCAGCAACGGTTTGACTGCCCTTGTTGGATCTGCCTTTAGGAAAAACACAAACAAAGTATTTACGGCCTTATAAAGAGGCTTTACTTGACGGTAAGTATCACTTTTGCCTGTTGAGTCAGATTCTCAGCCAGTGCATAATCAATTTTAGACAATGTATGTGCTGCTTTGTCTTATTTATTCTGACCACTTCTGGCCGCACACACATTTAAAACACGGGGATCTAGCTGAAATACTGGAAAAGCCAGGGGGGGATCTCTCCAGGGGTGTAGTAGGCTTTGGATTTGGCACGAGTGGGTCAGACCAGTGGTGGACTTTCCATCCTCCATCAGCAGCGGATAACGAGGGTGTCTGGGTTTAGAAGAAACCTGCAGCAGCCTGTGCCATGCCCTACATCCGAGGGGGGTCCTGCCCGACCTCCCGTGGAGGCACAGCCTCGCGTCCTCCGGCAGGAAGAGGCGCCTTTTGCTCCATGTTTGCTTCAGTTTTCTCTCGGCCCATCTCATCCCCTCTCTTTACTTGTTCAGCTTGGTTTCTTGCAATACGATCTTCCCCTCCCGGCCGTCAGTCAAGAAGATTGGCATCTGCCTGGTGCAGAACGTCTGCCTTAATTAGCCCCAGGAGCATCCCGCTTGTGGTCTTTTTCCCTCTTCTGTCTCCTGCCACGCCGGCAGCTGGTGAGAACCTTCCTTCTGCTGATTTTTGATTGTGCCCCTGTCATACGATTCCTAGCTGACCTTTTCCATAGCTGATCGGCAGCGACAGGCGAGTAACTCAAAGCTCACCCCGTGGTGGGACACCTTACAGAGCAACGAGGAATTTTCTCCCACCTGCCTCCTGCTCTCTTCCCCCTCCTTCTTTTCCTCCCAACCTTTTTTGAACTCTGAGAGGTTTTACACTTAACAAGCCTGAGCGCTGCTTCTGTCTGCCCTCCTGTAGGCTCATTCCTTGGGGTCTGCACGGCCCCTCTTCGTTCCTTGTGGTTGTCAGATGTAATTTCCCATAGTCCCTTACAGAGACGATGCAAAGCAGGGGAGCAATCACAAGCCTCAGGCATTCTTCCACTTTCAGAAGAGGGTCAGGTCACGGCTGGCTGTGACGAGCGTTGCCAGCCTGATGAAGGCGATCTCTTTAATAAGGGGATGCAGATGCCTGGGGAGAAGGCAGCTCTTCCACAATCCCAACTTGATACAATTAAAGATTGGAAAATCTTTTTCCTCCCCATACCTTGGAAACCTTGTGGCAGATGACTTCATCTCACTGGAGAAGAGATTAAAGGAGGCTATTGTATAAGAGAAAAGGTCCTGAGTACGGCAATGAAAATTACCCAGTGCCTGGGGAGGAGAAACCGCATGAGGAGAACTTTAAAAATACCAGAAGTATTTAGTATGGAAAGGCGAACAGGAGGAGGAAATATGATAGTGCGATATATTTTATTGGAGGATATAAAGACAGCCAAACACGGGATATTTTCTCAAATAAACTCCTTGATCTAAGGACACGGAGTCACTTTGCAGCATATAAAGGCAACATCTTTCAGGCAAGTCAGATGAATTTATTTCTGTCATGCATATTTGTGGTTCACGGGGACACAAGGAAATCCAGGAGTGTAAAGGAATACGACTGCTCTGCCAGGCCTTGCGTGCAGAAAGTGAGATCCGTGTAGCTGGCTCTGGTTTTGCACGTCCTCATGGCTGGATCCATGCTGAGCACACGTGCAGCACGGGACTGTAGTCTTCTCCTCCCTTTCCCCAGATGTGAGCTGGCTATGTCTGGCACATGGGATGATGGAGCAGGAGAGGGGCTCTGCTACTCTGCAGATGGAAATGCACCATCTGGAAGAGCCCTGTTGCTCCCCTGCCTACGCCTGCGTCTCCTCCTCTGTCATGCGGTGTCCTTCTCTTGGTGCTGGGGGAGCACATGCTTGAGAAGCTGGACTGTATCATGCGTCCATGGTAGGTTGGAGGAGAAAGGACAACAGTCCGCCCTGTTGATACTCCATAGCATCCTATGTGTGTGCATATACTTGCGTGCGTATGGATCTACTATAATTCTTTTACACTCAGCATAGTGTTTTATGGCTTCCTTTACGTTGGGAATTGTGGGAACTCGCTTGAATTGTATGCTGCCATTGGGTTTAAAAGCAGCAATGTCGAACAGAGAAATGTAATGGCTGAAAGAAGCCGCTTGGCTTTCTAAGGCTGTGTATAGTTGTGGGATGTTGCTCTGTAGAAGGAAGAGGCTATTATTTGAAGAAATGTGATTAAAAAGAACTGGAGACAGATACACTTTGCTTAAAGCTAAGAACTGAAGATCTTTCCCAGGTCAGCATCTGATGCAGATTTTTACTTCATTCTTAATGTCAACAGTGTGACTACAGTTTCGAGAGGTTAATTCTCCTAACGTGTTTTGGTAGCATTCTCCACTGTAATGAGCCAATGCGTGTGCCGTGCAGTGAAAGCTGTGCACATCACTTTGTCACTCATGCGTGTGAGCTCATCAAAAGTCTTTGTGTGGGGAAGTGTCGTAGAAGAGGGGCAGGGCTGATGACACAGGATTTGATTTCCTCCCATCTGCTGCTGCAGCTCCCATTCTGCTTACGAGGTTTTTTTCTACTACCACAAAAATCTGAATTAGGTCCTGTGTCAGAATCCAAGAAGTTTTCCAGTGCCTGAAAAACAAGGATCTCTGTGGTGGAAGCTCTCCCCTGCAGATGGCAGCTACCCAAATTATGATCCATACAGGCAGATGTCTGGGAGATGACTGACCACAAAGATTTTGAAGCTTGGGTCGAAACTGTCCAAAACATTAGCTTAAGGACTGGGCTGTCAAAACCAGAGTTATACATTTTAACAGATTCCTTCAGGTATCCGTGGTTGCATTGCCGCCTTCTACTAGCAACCTGGAAACCCAGAAGTGCTCAAATCAAAGTCGAAGTGTCAATGGCAGTGTCCCCTGAGGTTGTACGGGCTGTCTTTGTCACGGGTTTATGTCTCCCCTGGCACAAAACAGATGCCAGAGCCTGGTTCCTCTTCCCTCAGCTGTCTCTGACTACGGGCCAGATTTGAAAAGTTGACCTTGCCAGGGCAAGTCAGGGCTGCTCCTTCCACGTCCAAGTCCATGCACGTATTGAGTTGCACAGCTGAACAGGGCTCAGCGAGGCGTGCACTAGTACCATCTCTTCTTGGAGGGCTACAGCTGCCTGGGGAGGCTTTCAGAGGATCTGGAGGGGGCCAGGAGACAGGGAAGTTTGGCACGGTCCCTGGCTGGAACACCTGGCAGTGTTCAGTGCAGGAAGGGTTTGCCAGCATCGTCTAGGGAATCACAAAGTCCTGTTCCCACGTCAGGGTGCGCTCCCCATTCTTGCTCCTCTTTCAAGAGCACAGCTGGGATGTGGGGTTCAGGTTAGCAGCAGAGACTGACCAGGCCAGGCTGCAAATGTGAGTGGCAACCAGAGAGAAATAGCAGAGAAAAAGTTTACTGATGGGAAAGCGTAGGGAGTGCAGACCTGGTAACCGCATAGGGTTGATTCCTGCTTTCCAGGTCTGCAAGGCTCAGCAGGAGAAAGAAATGCCTTGATCAGTTGCCTTGCAGACAGTGAGTTATGCTTGCAAACCTGCAGTTCTGCACCTTTTTTCCTTCCGTGAACTGCTGTGCATCCTCTTGGAAACAAACGCTACCTGACCACTCAGCCCCGCCGGAAGGGCCACATCCCCTGACATCTGCAGCTTCAGTGGGAGATGAGAAACCTTCGGATCTGCGGAATCGCATTCCTACAGGGGGAAAGATGAGAAACTCATTATTTGTTAACAGAGTTTGATTCACAGACTGCTCTGAAAACAATCCCTTATGGGGTTCAATTACCAGCGGTTTTATGACCTATCAAAGGAAGCATCTGTAAACCCAGAAAATGACTTACAGCTTATGACACCCGTCTTTAAGTTCCAGAGCTGCTAAATAGTTCAGAAGTCCTCAGTTCTGAAATATGGAGCCAGGCTGGATTATATTGTGCCAGTTACACAATATTGCATGGTAGGCACAGACAGTTGGCTGTCTTATGGTTGTGGGAAGCAGGTGAGGCTATAGGAGGACAGAGCCTGACAAGCGTAAATCCAAATAATATTTTCAAAGAGTGATTAGACAGATATCAGGAGATATTGCTGTGTTTTCCATCTTAGAGCAGTTTGAAGAGGTTTCCCCTCCTTCACGTTTGTATCTAACATTATTCACCAAGCCTGTTTTGCAGTACGTTACTTTTTCTGAATATACCTGTAAATTGTGGCTCTGATTTCACTCCTACTGAAGTCAGTGGAAGACATGCAGTATGTTCAGCAGGAAGGTGGATTACCCTGGCCTCATGAGTGTAATTTTTTTTTTTACAGCTGTGGACCAGCCTTATTCTTGCTGTCACAGGGAGGTAGAAATGAAGAGGTACTGCATCAGGGTGATTTGCCATACCTTGTGTAAATTTCGCTCTCCTGTGTCTTTACAGTATTCCCCTGTGACTTTTGCTGGGGGTCCATGGATGATGGAGGAGAAAATAGTTGCTTAAGGTTTCCCTGACTAACTGCCTACCCCTTCTGCCCCACCACTCTTTCTTCCAACTTGGCAGAGTGAAGCCGATCCCTGAATTTAGCAGATCTCTCCCCCAAGGAATTTACACAGCCTCTGTGAACATTAATCACAGCATTCCTTGCACCAATTTATATATTTATTTTTCTTTTAAATTCCAGGATGATTCCTGTTTTTATGTTAGAATGAATTCCACAAGCCACTTGCCTCTTCTTGGAGGCTGTGCTCCATCTCTCATGCTTTGTGGATTGGCAAGTACTCTAAAGATGAAGGCACATCTAAATCCACGCATCTCCAATAATGTGTCAACAGCGGTTGAGGTCTCCTAGTGATTGAACCTCCTGTTTAGGGAATTAGAAGTGTATTGATCTAGCTGAAAGAATATCTGTATCACAGGGGCAGTGAAGACTTCTGGTGCTGTTGCTGGTGGAGCACTCTTACATTTGCGAAGTCTTCATATTCACAGTGGAATGAAGACAAGTAGGTGTGAGTCAAGGAAGCAACTGATCGACCAGGAAAGCTGGACAGTGCTGCATCAAATCTAAGGCTTTTGTAAAAGATGAGTGTTCATCAGATGTTGTGACTCTGGCATCTCAGCAAGACATCACATGAAGCACTGTGAAGTATAGCAACTCCACACGCAATTGTGGAAAATTAAGTGCACAGCAGCTGCCTTGAGAAGATGGGTGCACAGATCTTTTGGGTTAGCTTTGTCCACAATGTCAGAGGATTGTGAACTGTGGCAAAGTGTGGTGTTTGCCCAATAACTCTTCACCTTTTATTTGGTCCAAACAGAAATTGGAACAAAATGTAATAAAAGCTAAACGAGGAAAGTATTTTTATTTTAAACTCTTTAAAAAGCTGAGAAGTTGCATGCCATTTCTAGAGCAAAGCAATTAACTTTAAAAAGTGTATATACTCTTGACAAACTGGAGTTCCTATCGGAAGCAGCCTACTGGTAATTAAAACATTGCAGCTGCAGTACTAGAAGAACGGAAACACTGAAAAGCAATAAAATCTTTCTATTTTCTTTGATGGGCTTAGCATCGATATGGAAAAAAACCCAGAGTGTGTCTCCAGGAGTTTAACACAGGATTCCTAACAAAATCCTCCTCTGCCTGAGTGGTACTGGGAGTGCAAAATATTAGGAAATTCACTTGTTCATCTTCTTAATCAAAATGCTTCATGTAATGAAGTCAGCCCCTGAAAATGAATTGCTGGAAGGTGTGTCTCCTCTTTCAGTCTTTGCTGCTGAATAAGGTTTTGGGAAGTATATAGGTGAGGTGAAGGGTGGTCTTGCATTGAGGTCTGAGATGAATTTTCTGTCTGTGAAATCTGTCTGCTGCAGTCCTCTGAGTGTTTTATGGAGAGCTATAGCCCTTGAATATTGGTGTAGTCTGACTTACTCTGAAGACCTCTTCTTTGAAGTATTCCAGAACGGAATTGGTATTGGTATGGATGGCTGGACGTATTTGTGATCACTGTTGTAAAAATTAGAGAAATTAGGTCTATGAAAATACAGTGTTGGTCTTTGTTGGGAAAGAAGCACTACCAAGGAAAAAAGGAAGGCTGAATTATGGAAGTCTTAAGCAGAATAAATACACAAGACATGGGACTGAACAGGATGCACCTAAGAGTGCTGAGGTCGTTGTGGGCATCACTGAGAGGCTGTGTCATTTTTGAAAGGTCTTGGTGATTTAGGAAGGCTTCGGTGCCTGGACTAAAGAAATTGTCACACCCATATTCAAAAAGGGCAAGAGGAATGACGCAGAAAACAACAGTGTGGTTGGTCTGCCCTCAGTAAGATTGTGAAGCAAATCTTCTTGGAAGCCATATCCAGGCAAAAGAAGGGAAATAAGATGCTTGGGAAAAACTAGCAGGTATTCCTCGAAGGAAAAATCCTGCCTGATCAACCTAGTTGTCTTCTGCGACATATGAGGGGAGAGTAGTGGGTGTCATGTGCCTTCATCTTCTGTAGTATCCTTGTGGCAAAGGGGAGATATGAGTTGGGTGGGTGGAGTACAAAGTTTGTGAAAGCTGGTTGAGTGACTGGGCTCGAAGCGCAACAGTCAGCGATGTGAAGGTTAGCTGGCAGCATGCAATGCCCTGCACCTGACAGCAAGCAGCCCCATGCAACACAGCAGGGCTCAGCTTTTACAGAGTAGGAGGCATCTTCCCAAAAAATGTACCTGGGGTTCATGGTGGGCAGCAAGGTAAGCATGATTCAGCAGTACACCCTTCTGGCCATGAAGGCCAACTATTTGCTGGGCTGCATTATCAAGTATGGGGTCAGTGAGTCAAGGGAAGTAGTTATTCCCCTCTGCTTGGCATTCCTGGACCTGCATCTATTCTTGTTTTTGGTGACCCAACTACGTGAAAGACAGTGGTAACGTCAAACAAGTCCAGCACAGGGCCAAAGAGGTGATCAAGGGGAGGCCAAGGGAGCAGGCTTTGTTCAGCCAGCAGAAGTAAAGGTTGAGTGTTGGGAGGGGAAATCTACTTTCAGCTACCTACTTGATGGTCGTAGAGACTATTTTGAGGTGCGTGGTGAAAGGATGAGTAATGGTGGACACAAGTTGCAGGAAGTGAAATTTCAGCAGGCTACAAAAAAGGAATTTTGTAATAGTGGGGGTCATTAAGCATTGGAACAGGTTGCCCAGAATGTCTGTGGACTCATAACCTCTGGAGATATTTGAAACTCAGCTGGACAAGGCCCTGAGGAACTTGACCCCACTTTGAAGCAAGCCCTGTTTTCAGCAAGAAGTCAGACTAGATGACATCCAGAGGTCCTCTCTAACCTAAGTTATTCTGTGATTCTGTGATGCTGCAAAGAGATTTTTTATCTTTTTTTTAATCTTCTGGAACTTCCTCAGCTCTTTCCTACACATCGCTCAACACCATCCCGCTCCCTTTACAGATTGTTTCCTCTGTGTGATTCATCAGCCTTATTTTAAGGGAAGCTCTCAGTTCAGGGGAAGCTCTGACACTGCTTAATTCACCTCTGCTGACATCAGGTTTGACGTCCATAGATGAATGCTGCAGAGAAGGGGTGTGACTGTCTCCAGTTGAGATTACGGCTCCAGTGTACTGTTGGAGGAAAAAAGAAATGTTTCACAGAATCACAGAATTGTTGGAGTCAGAAGGGACCTTAAAGATCATCTAGTTCCAACCCCCTTGCCATGGGCAGGGACACCTCCCACTAGACCAGGTTGCCCAAAGCCCCATCCAACCTGGCCTTGAACACTTCCAGGGATGGGGCATCCACAGCTTCTCTGGGCAACCTGTTCCAGAGCCTCACCACCCCCACAGTGAAAACTTCCTGCCTGAGATCCCCATCAGAAAGCACCCTGAGGGGACCGGCACATTGTTCCGCTGGATGGGAGACATCACAGGCCAGCAGTGAGGAGCCAAAGCCCCTGGAGATCCAGCATGGGGAGGGCTTTTGGCAGAGTTCTGAGAAACCAGACTGCGATCAAATTTCATTCATTTAATTCCCAACTGCAATAGCCCATCCTCCCCACACCTCAAACTACATCATCTGGGGTAAGTTACTGCTTGCCAGAGTATTCTTATCAAACAGGAGAGCCATTGGAATAGATGTACAGTAAGTTCAGGCTGGGGACATTTTTCTGTTTACCACTTACATGTAAGTATAGCCGTTGCAATGAACCAAATAATTTTTTGTTTCCTATGAGTTGATGGGTTTTTGTGTCCAGTTATAACCTGTGGACAGAGAGAATGTCAGGAGAAGAGTGTTTGTCAGGTGGATAAAGACCAAACGTGACGTCCATCCTTTTGCGTGGGCTCTGGCATGCCCACGTGGTGCAGTGCCGTGTGTCTGGAGGTGACCATGGGCCCTGGCAGGAGGGCTGCTCCATCCGCACAGGGCTGTGCTTTGGCCACCGTGGGTGTCCTCCTGCAGAGGCTGTGGCTTGGCAGCAGCACGGGCAGCCTCGCAGCCCCTCCACCACGCAGGACAGGCACCTGGCGGGTGGTTTGGTGGCTTTCCCTTTGCTTCACGCGCTATTCCTTCTCCTTCTGCCTCCCTCTTAGTTGCAAATCAATGAGCGGTTTCTTAAGCTGTGGCTAATTAATATCTGGCTGCTCCTAGAAAGAGGCAGTCTGGTGCCCTGTACCACCTCTAACACCCCCTTTACTCCTAGCATAGTTTCAGTTGCCTTTGGTGCTTGCCGATCTCAGGGTAAACCTAGAGATCAGAAAACAGACCTAGAAGATTTTCTGGTTACTTCATGTACTGTTTCGGAATCTAAATTAATGTATGTTAGGTCTCCAATAAGTACTTGTTTGCATGTGCTTGGTAAAACCAAAGGAACTACATTTCTGCAGTTCTCTGAACGAAAGCTTCAAGAACACATTTAATTTTCAATTATTTGAATTCTTACCTAGCTAACTTAACCTTGATCTAAATAAACCTGTTTTAAATAATAATATTATGCAGGGGCTGTGGAGCGACAGCCTTTATTTAAATGTGGCAGCAGGGAGGTGAATAGATGTAGTGCTGCAGATGTAGTAATGTGAGTTCAGACCTTCTGCTCAAGGCAATTTCCAGTTAATCAAACTTCCCCTGTGCCACAAGCTGCAGCAGCTTTTATGTTTTTCCTGGCATAATGGCCAGCTAGGTTCAGGTAGACCTTTGCCCTTTTAGACAGCTTCTGAGTGTGGACCAGGTCAAATGGAAGGGTGGCATTTCTTTTTTTACCCAATTTGAAGGTGTAAGAAGCTGAATGTTCTTCAATCAGAGAAAAATCCCCACAGCTGCACAATGAGGTCATCATAAACTACAAATACTCAGAGAGTGCACATTAGTGGGGTTTTTTTCAAGACTACATACAAAGGCATTTATCAGTTAGAAATAAGGAGGGGTGCAAGCTTATTTCCATAGGATGTTGTTAGATGGGAAGCAGATGCTCTTGTCTGCATGACAGGACTTCCCTTGTATCCCACGCGGCGCAGTCTGATCTGGCTTTACTGCAAGGAAGTGTAGCACCTGGATTCAGGGGATTTTTAATTAGAAACTGTAGGACATGCGATTTCAGTAAAGTAAGGAACTTGTTTAAAATATGTTCCAGCTGTCGTGTGATTAAACCCCTATGATTGTTAAGACTGTCCTTTGCTTCCACTTTTGCAAATGCAATTATTACTAGAGTGCCAGCAGGACATGTGATGTGCCTAATACAAGAACCAGGACTGTCATTCCACGGTTGTACCCCCATGTTTTTGCAAAAAAACAGTAGGACCTCCTCCCAGGATATTCATGTTTATTTCTCCTTTTTGAAACAGGCTTCCTTTGCAGAATGCAGGTTATTCACATGGTCCCTGTTGAAAAACCAGCCAGCAGTTCCCATGCTATGGCCAGCTGATTAGTGTTGGGCTTTGAATCATCTATTGGCGATCCATAGAAAGCTGGTACTTCCTTCCCTCTCTTACACAGAGGCTTGATCTTCATTCTAGAGTACTTTGAAAGGTGGAAGTAGCTGCTAGTGGAAAGAAGGAACTGATGTTACCTTGTATGTTCTGAACTACAAAAAGATGTAATTCGCGGGGAAAAATAATTTGGTTTTTCTGATGCTGAAGGCTGATCTTTCAGTGTGACAGCACCTCTGCATACAGACTATTGCTGTATGCCTGGAGGTACTGTGGGAAAAGGGGTAGCAGAGACAGGGACGCTTACGCAAGGGAAGACGAAGGGGATGCAAGAAGGGAGTAGACCATAGACAATGTTGTCTGCTTTGTTTGGAAAAGTATAAGAAAGAAACTCATGAAACAAAGTTTACTTCTATGAATTTCTTACCGTAACTATAAATCAGAGTTTTTCAAGGACTGTCATGAGGATATTTTTGACATTAAGGCTGGCTCTGAAAATAAACAAATAAACAACTGCCTTCAGAAACAGACTGCTAGCTTGGTAGAAGATAGCAAAATGGTTATAACTCTCCAACATCTCCTTTGTCTGCACCAGAATATAAGAAGACCTCAGGGGCTGCTGAGATGGGAGTCAGTCGTGGATGCCCAGGGAAGAAAGTTTCTCTCCCTGCAGTGGATGCTGTCCGGATGTCTGGGAGAGTGGAGGCCCTCCAGCAGTGGAACATGGGCCTTGGGTGGTGGTGGTGATACGTATGACCTGGATAGAAAGGGACAGTAAAGAGAAACCCTATTCTTAAAAACAACCCTATATTTAGGATATGTGCCAATGAGTGAGGGAAGAAACAGCGTTTGCCAGATAAGGGGGAATATCATGTGAGCTGGAAAGTTGGGACAGCATGCAGGCTGAGTAGACTACACAATGCTCTTTTAAAATATGACTATGACAAGCTTATCTCCTCAGGTCTAACATATTCTGTCTTACAGCAGATGTGTCAGATTGCTAGCAGACCAGTGCTAGTGAAAAGCTTGGGGCCAGCAGACATCAGATCTCCCTGCGAGGAAGTGCTGAAGGTGCCACCACGCGCTGCCTTGCTGTCAAGAAGATCTGAAGCTCCCTTTGAAGCCTGTGAACATATCCCAGAATAAGAGGACCAGTCTTGAGAAGGGCAAGAGATTAGCCGACCTCCTACTGTATGAGGGTCATGGTGGCCTCCAGGGACAGAGAGGGACAGGAGAATTGCAGGGTGATTTCCAAATCAGGAACGTCCCTTTAGCAATGCGCAACTGAATCCCAGCAGGACTCATGCTAGGGAAGTGTCAAAAAGGACAGGAAAATAGAGACAACAGCTTTATAGAGATAGACCCTCCTCTTCCCTCCAGCCTTTGTGTCTCTCTGGTTTATTGTATGCAAGGAGAGGTCACTCATGGGACTTCTGACATGATTGCTAGGACTTTCCTCAGTTAACTCTGTCCTGAAATAGAGCAAGTCTTTAACAGCAGCCTCCATGTCTTGATCTGCAAATCACAGGTGTGTTACAGTATGTGGTGAATTGCTTCAATCTTTTTCTGCTTTGCTTCCACTTCCAGCTCCTGGTTGCTTGTTGCAGCTGTGCTTGCTCAGCTGAAAAACACTGTGGCAAATGTCTGTCCTCTGTGGAGAGGCTAAAAAGATGAATATTCCCAAGCCTTTCTCCCCCTAAATAATTTTTCCTATTCTTCAGTCAGCATTAAGGCTCTTTACAGTTATGCCAGTCTTTTCTACACTATCAATAACCTTATTTACCTGCTGATACTAGAAACAGACACAATATTGTAGTGGTTGCCCCAGTGCTAAACACAGAAGCATTTACCATTTGTACCCCTATGCAGTGTTCCCTATGTACACACCCAAAATTCCCATTAGTACTCTGGCAATATTTAACATTAGCAGATCGTGATGCAGAGATTATCCTTCCTTGAATCCTTTAAAATGCTTGCTTCCCATGAAAGAAATACTATATCCTGTATGTATACTGTCTATTATTTATATTACATGTACAGTTTTACATCTGCCTGCTTAGACTAAGACTGGTATGTGCCAAGGTTAGTTCAGGTTGTTCTCACTCAGTGCCCCGGTCTCCTTCATTGTTTCCTCTTCTTCCAATCTTGCTGTCACCTGCCAAGTTCAACACTAACAAATTTATGTATTTTCCCTAGTTCATTCACAACATGTTACACAGCATAGGGTTAATAAATAATTTCTGCAATTGCAGTAGAAACGCATCTACGTGTTTTTAATTGTCTGTTTACATATACCCTTAGAAATCTGCTATATAATGTATGCCATGTGTGCATTATTTTCATTCTAGCTTTTCTTTTTAAATTAGAGTGTTGTGTGCTATCAAGTGGGATGTCTTGTAAAAAAGTATTATTATGTCAGTTACATTATTGGACAGACTGAATTATTTTGTATAAATATTTGAAAATTAAAATTTTTTACTGACCTAAAGACTTTGTAAATTTATGATTAATTTAACAAAGATTTTAGGTTCAACCTAATTTTAAAAAGCCAAAAGGAATAGTTAAGCAATTTTTTTATACTGGAACATTTAAAACGTGTGTCAAAACAACACTCTGGTACCAAAATGTGATTTAAAAGAGGTTAAAAGGAACTTGCTGTATTGTATTCAATGAGCTCTGATGCAAAATCATTGTTTTTTTAAAAATTTTTTTTCTGAGAAAAATCCTGTCTCAGGCACTTTTACCTAGCAGAATTTGTTTATCAGCTTTCACAGTTTTATATGGGGTGTAAGGCTGATGGCTCATACTACAGGAACTTAGATAAAGTTAGTTTGGTAACACATGGTAAAGTGTTATCCCAAATTAACCAGCAGGCAAAAATGTCAGGACTTTAGCTGAAAGATACATGAATAAACAAAATATAACAAAACAATATAACAAGGTCAATAGGAGTCAATAGTAAGGTAAAAAAGCTACAAGATGTGATGGACTATTTTGTCAAACTCTGCCATACAATCACGGTGATTCATTTGTCATTTGACTATTTAGAACTTCCCAATTTCTGCCCTTTGTTGCCTCTGTTGGAGGGAATCTTGCTGGCCTAATGTGTAGAAGCCATCGTATTTGAAGTCCAATAGTGTCTGTCAAAAGGTTACACACTTTTGTTACTGTGCTCATACTGTCATTTATCTTGATAGCCATTCTTCCTCCCCAAGGTTTACCCACTGGTGTATTTTTAGAGATCAATCACACTCCCTCCCGATGCTGACTTTGATATGCTAAGCAAGCTTTTCGCATATCCTCTGTAATGGGGGCTGCCCCTTCCCTGGATCATCCCCGCAATCCAGCCCTGAATCTACTTCCATTTCAGCTTGTCTTTGAACACAGATGACTCGACTGCACAGGCTGTTCCAGATGAGTTTTCATCCCTGTTTAATAAAATAGCATTAATGGCTTACCTGCCCCCTGGATACCTCCTCTGGTGCGCCAGAGGTCTGCATTTGACTTTCCCACATGACTTTGATGATAAAGAGGGTCTGGTGTACTAATCAAGGCAACAGACATACACACTTGAGCAAGTGACTCCAATCCTGTGTTTGCTTTGTCCAAGCCAGGCATCATCACTCTGGTTTTATTGTTTTATTAAAACCCTCAATGTGGAATGTGCAATTTGACGTGGCAATTTTTCTGGTGCTCTAGGTTGGAGCTGTTTGCTCTCTCCTAAATATAACACGTTTTGCACGTGGACTTTTGTCTCTGCTAGTTGCTGATGGCAGGAGTGTGTTGGAAGCCATGCCATCAAACTGACTGGTGGCATCCAGGATGATAAATAAGGACTAAAGAGACCTATGAGCTGAAAGTGCCACGTTAGAGGTGGAATACTCGTGTCTCACCAGGATAAGCAGACCACATGGCGAGCTGATGGTGGTAGACACCAGGGGATAGAGATGAGGTTGCTCAAGTCATTGTCTGGGAGTGTAGTTCAGGTCCTACGGGAGGCGGAGAGATTTTTCTCGTGGCTGGGTCTGTCTGTGACTGTCCTTCTGCCAAAATCAGGTGTTTAAGCAGGGTTTGCAGTTTCAAGCACTGGGAAGGCACTCATAGATAGTGGTCTGATGAGGTGGAGAACATGCGAAGAGAGAATATCCAGTACACAGCTCCCTAATGAGGGTAAATGCTTGCAAGGAAAGGTTTTAGAACTGCTTGAATCATCCCCCCCAAAAGAAATAAAGCAGAAGCAGAGGTTAATAAGGAATTGATAGGGGTCGGCAATAATTTGAAGTCAAAATGAAAGGATCATGCCATTATTGATTAAAGCAGATTGGTGTTAGATTTGACAGCAATAAGGTAACCGCCCTTTAACTGTAGAAACCAAAAGGCAGAAGACAATGAATGGGGCCAGTCTAAGGGTAAAATTTTATGCGATCAGTTTAAGGATTAACTAGATGTGGCCCCAGATGAAATGATTTTTTCTCAGAGCACAAGGAAGATGATAAAGCACAGCAGGAGGAGGCACGTAAGGAGAAGGGTGTGAGCGTGGAGATTACCACCTTTGGATGACAGCTGAGCAGTTTGTGCTGAAATTTGAAAACCAAGAAGGATTCATATTAACACTGGAAAGGCTGTTGCTCTAATCTTATTTCTCTAAAAGAGTTATCTTCTTCTATTTTTTTTTCTTTTTTTCTCAGTACTGTCACTGCACTGATAAAAACTCTTGGTTTTGGCCAGGGTAGAGTTAGTTCTCTTCACAGTGGCTGGTATGAGGCTATGTTTTAGATCTGTGTTGAAAACAGTTGATAATACAGGTATATTTTAGTTAGTGCTCAGCAGTCCCTTTAGACAAAGTCAAGGTCTTTTCTGCTCCTCACACTGCCCCGACAGTGAGCAGGCTGGGGGGGCACAAAAGCTGAGAGGGGACACAGGTAGGACGTTGTTGTGGATGGAGTGATGCACTTCACTCGTAGAGGAAAGCAGCAATCCATTTATTGATATAAAAGAGGGATGGTAAATGTGACAGTGTTTTAAGAAGATTAGAGATGGCAAGGCACGCTTGGTTATTTACTTCATAGAGGACAGGGTCAGACGGAGCTGTCGAGGAGACACCCCCGTTGAGTCGTGAGGTTCAGGAAGGACCCCCTGACATTGTACACTCCTTCTCAGAGAGGAGTCTGGGTGCGGATGGATCCAGTCCTAGTCCCAGACTTGGTCAATGGTTTATGTCTAAAGGATTATGTACACACAATCAATCCTTTATATCACTTAGCTGAGATTTCAAAGTTCAGCCTTGCCATTAGTCACTTACCGAGTATCTGTTGTGGCAAGGAGTCTCTGAACCTCGAGGAGTAACCTTGAGGGCATCCTTGCTTAAGGGGAGACCCTGGCGTGCAACCCACTGTCGCCCAGGAGAGCTCAAAGGGCTCTTGGGCTGTTCATTCTTTATGGGGGTAAGAGGACTCACCTATAGTCATATTTGCATATTTAGCACAGAACCAGCATTGCTCAAGTTAGCCCTTGGCTGTTGTGGTGTTATCTGCCTCCCGGAAACTACGTTGAGCCCCAGACGCCGCCATCATGACTATGTGCACCATTGTGACCACCACGGGTGGTTATCACTCGGGCAGGGCTACAGGAGATAAAGATCAGGTTGGTGCCTGGGGGAGAGCACACCATCACAAACATCTCACCCCAACGGACCAAAGGGATATTCCATACCATGTGATGTCATGCTCAGCATATAAAGCTGGGAGAAGGCAAAGGAAGGGAAGGACATTCGGACATCTTCCCAAGCGTGGTGGATCCCTGCTTTCCTGGAGATGGCTGAACAGCTGCCTGTTGATGGGAAGTAGTGAATGTATTACTTGTTTTGCTTTGTTTGTGCGTACTGCTTTTACTTTAATTGTTAAACTGTCTTTATCTCAACCCATGAGTTTTCTCACTTTGATTCTCTCACCCATCCCACCAGGGCAGAGTCAGTGAGCAGCTGTGTGAGGCTTAGCTGCTGGCTGGAATTAAGCCACGACAAAAACATAGCAATATTTATCAACCCCAGGTTCCAACACTACTATGTTCACACAGGTATTGGCTTTATTATAAGTTCTGTTAGGGAAGAAAAAGGTTACTGTGATATTTTTGAGCAAGCAAAAAATAGAAAGATTTCTCTGAAAGTGAAATGATTGCCTAATGAAAACTGAAATATGTAGATCCCCTCTGTACTGTACACACAATTATTATTTTTTTTTTAAAATTAGTTTTGTGTGAGCTACGAGGCAGCAGTGGAAAACTTCTGGATGATCATGGATGATTTGGGTCCTGGCATTGGGCAGAATTTGTGATAATGGAAAGACAAGATGTCTGTACTTAAGGCTTTGTTTGGGATGACAGCTGGTGAAAAAACCCAAAAGACAGTCAAACCATTCAGATTCTGATTTGGCGCTTTTCATGAAAATGGTCAATTGGAAATGTCAAGATGTAGAATTTTGTTTGGACTTTTTTCTATGTCATATTCTGTCAGTATCTGCAGTAGAACAAACACCTGAGTGTGCTTTGCACAACAGACTGAATTCTGACCAGTCATATTTTTAATATGACGGGATTTTACAAATGCTGGTCTGAAGTCAACATCCATCCAACAATTCACTGAAATACTCTGTATGCGTTATTGTTTTTCAGGCAGTCTGAAGGAGAATCCAAAGTAGTCTCTGGTAAGAACACACATTGCACTGTTACATCCCACTGTTGCAATTACACTTAAGACCTGTAGAGACTTAAGTACATAGATTGCTCTCCCGCTGAGCTTTTTCGTGTACAGTAGATTCATGGGAGTTAAAACAATTTAGTACCTCCCTAGTAGTGAATGTCTTTGTACACAAGGGGCCAAAATCTTTGAATGAAGATATGCAATTTACTGCTTTTAGAGGCTTGGGAATTGCAGTTACACTGCTGATCATATACAGTGCAGTTAGCCATGTACCAGCATGATATGCAATGTTAAATTTGCTTATGTTTTGATATATTTGTTATTTTTTAATACCCATTGCCTAAGTTTGACATAGTGACTTGATTTTATTAAAATTAGTACTTTTCTCAAATTAAGAACTCTGGACCATATTTGTTAAAAAAAAAAAAGAAAAGAAGAAGATAAGATTCTAGGCAAAGCCTGCTGACTCTCTTTATGAAAACCACTTTTCATGAGGGATAAAGGGATAAGGTCTGACAAGCGAACCAGGTCAAGCAGTATGCATTATCTCTTCAGAGTTCTTCTGAGTCATGCTTTTAATTTAATACTAGCTCTATTTAAAGCTCAGTGCTTGATTTTTTGATTAGGAATATCTGGTCACTGGTGGAAAAGTAAACATTTATCTCGCAAAAAAAGGCAAAGTAACAGTTCAAGGTAGGCAGCTAGCAGTCCCCTTTTAACTTGTTCTTAATGACAGTAAACGCACACACTTTTTGTCATATGTAATTACAGACCTCTAATCTGAATGTTCGTCTTAGATGAAAAAAAAAGGTGGGTAAATTATTTGTCATCTGTGAAAGAGGCCTGATCCAGGTGCTAGTGGGCAGGTGCAGATTCCCCCTTCTTTCGCTGGGAAGTAGATGAAGTACAAATGATGGGAGGAAAAACAGTAAGGCAATGATTTTGGGGTTTATATTTGCACATAGTTAAGCCCCACTGAAGTTAAAGGTACGGGTGTGCTTTAAGTGTTGTACTGGACTGGGGTTTACACACTGTGAAGGCAAATAATTATTATAATTGATTATGTAGACCCATTGGGTTAACACCAGGCCTCTCTCCATTCTGACTAATTTTGATCTTCTGAAAAATCACTTTGAGTGTTTGATGTGAAATTCAGAGAAAACAAGTCTAGGTCATTGGCTCACAATCGAGTACATTGCAAATGTGCGTAACTCACTTGTGTAGTCCCTCTCTTATTGTAAAGGCAAATGAGAAAGATCACTATCAGAAAGCTTAATTTTTGGCACGGGATGGCTCAAGAATTTATAATTTTAGAATGAAACTTCCATCTCAGACTTCTTAAAAACTGGAGGAGGGAGAGGTGTGGATATTGTAATTCCAAGTTCAACAGCACTCCCCTCTGACTGTGACCCCAGTGCTGTCTGCATCTGGACTGCAATTAGACAATATTCTTGGTCTAGACCTAACTAATAATTAAAACCAGACCTGACCTTCTTGTTCGAGGGAGAATTGAGCTAGCCTTTATTAACTTGCAGCTATTAATTTCGTAAGTTACAAAGGAATCATTGATGTGAAACTCTATTTTTAGATTTCAAACTGTAAATGCTTTCCCAGACCAAGCTGTACAGGAGGCAGCGTGGTAAATATAGCTGTTTCTTTGGTGAGCATTTAATTAAGTGCCTGCCTTCAAATAGACATAAATACAACCACCTAACACTTGCCATATGAAACTTTTCTCTCTGACCTCTCAAGCCCAGCACTACCTTGGGTGAATGCTAACTGGCCGTGGTGACCACAGCCATCCCTGGGGATGGCCAAGCACATATTTTGGCCGCCACACAGAAAGTCTGTTTGTGACTGTGTTATGGCCATGTCCTCTTCTCCTTTACCCCCAGAATGTGTTTGTGGTTGGCCCTGAGATACAGGTCTACCAGAGACTTTAGATTCCTAAGCTGAAACTCATCCAGTGCTTGCTGGATCATGGGTTTTTGTTGGGTTTGCATTCCAGTTTGTTCTGGAGGACTGGGTTATCTTTTCTTGGACTTAGTTTAGAAGCCCATGGAAAGGGTTATCCTATACCTTAGATACTGTTTACAGAGAGACTTCAACTGAAGTTCATTGTACACCTTTGGATTTATAGATTATGAGTCCTTTGTATACCTACTCAGCAGCTGACATCCCATGCGACCAGGGCTACAGCACTCCCAAGGGGACATTCACCTATAGCCAGGTGAATGTAGAAGTATATAGTTATAAAGAAAAAACAAAATAACACAGTCCGCAAAGAGAAGGGCCATTCAACAAGTATTTTTTTACTCAATTCATTGCCTGACTCTTTCCACGTCTCAAAAACATCAGCAAATTTCAGGGATTTTTATTTTCTAATCATGGAAGCATGGAAGCAGTTGTTTTCTTTTGGAAAGAAGAAAAGATAGGAAAGAAATCTAAAATTACCACCGGATTGTTCATTGTCTGAATGAGATTCTCCATGGAAAATGTCTGCAGGGATGGCTTTGGTGTCGGGGGCAGAGGCTGCTTCGTGTGCGGGGTTAGAATGGCTCAAGTTCAGCTAACGGGAGATCGCAGCCAGCTGCGTGCTGTTACCTTCTCCTCCAAAAGGGGTACAAAGGCGGGCAAAGGGCCATGCTCACATCTCCCAATATAGGAGGCTATGTTTGGTGTCCCTCCTCCAAATACTAGGCTGTGAGCACTGAGGGGGTAAATAAGCTGGCCGGGATAGGCATCCAGCTGTGCCTAGGCAAGGAGACGGACAGACAGTGATGCTGGCTTTGTGTGGCTGTTTTCTGATGGCAGTCTTTGACTTGCTTGTCTGTTTGCATGTCAGATCATGAAGCCATTAAGAAATGAACAAACAATACCATAGAAGACACCCTCATTCCATAGACACCCTTTAAGACATCATGTAGCTTTTCAAAATTAACAGGCTTTGTCATCCAGGTATTTCCAGTCTCCAAATGCCTTTAAGGAGTAGCATTGGTGCCCATTTTCCAAGGGTCATTCTGAAAATCCCAACCTAAATCTCACAGTAAAGTGAAAGGTGCTATCTTAACCAACTGCTTCTAAAGTGATAGAAATGAACAATTCTTACCTGTTTTGTTTAAAAAAAAGTATACAAATAAACGCATAATGTTAATGAATTGCACACAAGCTTTTAGCTCTTATGTATGAAAAATGATGGTGTTGCCTGGTAGCGGCTTGTGCTAATGGAAAATACTCAGAAGACTTTCATTCAATATTGTTTAACCTGAGAAACTTGTATGACAGAGCAAGTGTCAACACCTGCTTGAAGCCTCATTCTTCAGAGTTATTCTCAGTGATGAGAAGAGGGTGCTTGACTGAAATGCCTGTCAGCCTTAATCTGGAGAACCGCTCCATGAGCCCAGGGAAGGAGGTAGCCTGCCAGTCACACACTGCATCAGGATCATGGCTGTACCTAGCATGTGGAAAACAGCTGTTGGCTACGCCAATTTCAGGGTGGCATGGAAAGGAACAGAGGAAACCAACGACTTCAACGTTTTTGTACATATTCTGTTGGGCATTTTGCCTTGTTCTTCACTTTCACTTGGGTTGTCTCAGTTACTTTTTCTCCATGGAGCTGGTTTCAGCATGCCAAATTGTCACTTGTTCTCTTAACAAGTCTCTGAGTTTTGGGAGCTTTTGTTTTGCAGATTGGAAAATGAAACACCGTGCCTCTGTCTAAACTGCAAGGCTGAAGACGGCTTGCATGCTTCCACGGCTGAGCCTCCCTCCTGGCTGCAGTCCTGCTCCATGCGTGATGCAGGTACCCCCCTCCCTGCCTTAGTTTCTGTGGGAAGGGAACCTGTGCCCTCATCTAGAGCCCAAATTCCCGAATAAATTGAAGTACCTCAATTCAGGTATCTGATCCTCCTTGCTAGTGCAGACTGAGAGGTGACACATCTAATACACGTGTACTATGGAGCTGGTGGGGAAGCTCTATCGCGCTGTCCTAAAAGCGTCTTCTGTGGTAGCAAAGCAGAAAAGAGGCAATGAGGAAAACTGAAAGTGTATGAGTAATGGAGCTTAGTTGCCGTGTATAAAACGAGAGACAAACACAGACTAATGAGAAACAGTGGCCTGCGAGGAAGGGCAAAACAATGCTTGTACTATGGGGGGAAACACGAGAAAGGCAAATAAGTTGCCGACTGCGTGAGTTTATTGCAAGCAAAAAAACCGCAAAATCCCCCAAAACCTCCAAAACCCCCAACCATTTTGCAAACAGTGACAGAGACAGTCTGAAAGTACTTGCCAAGTGGAGACCGACAGTGAGATCTCCTTGGATGATACTGTTTTCACTGCTTCCCACCGTGCTGGAACTGCGATGGGGGGAGCAACAAGTTTGTTTGTCCAGCAAAAACATTGGGTTGCATCAAAGAGTGGACTCGGGCATGGAAGCTTCACACCTAGCAGTGGCTTGGCTGCCAGCTTAATGGGGTTTAAAAATCGCTGCGGAATGATATGGGATAAGTACTCCACATTGCAGGAGAGCAACTCCCATATTCATCATGCTTTATATGGATGCACGGCTAAGGACATAGCATGCCAGTATAGCCCAGTAAAACAGGCTTTGCTCACCAGATTTCATAACCTGTTTTTAGAAGAAACCATTGCCTCTACCTTCAGAAAAGAGTTAGGATAAGGGAAACATTTAGGATTTGTCATTTACAGGTGCAGTCCCGACGCTCGCTGCAATTTGTCGTCCTGCTGACGGAGCTGTTCGTGACACAGACAGACAGGAGAGGGGGTGCAGCAACACAGGATCAGAAAGGACGATCAAAGCGGTTTCAAATAGTGGGATGATGAATAGGTAGGTAATGTAAAGACTAAGAGCCAGTGTGTGACTCTCAGAGTACACAATGCCTGTGCTCTGAAGAACAAATAAAAATCCTTTGTGTACTCTTTCCTTATGGCCCCTTTCACCAGCTCTTAATACATCTATCTTTTGATGTGAGTGGTCAAAGAAAGGAGTAAAAGGGACAGGTTTGATCAATTCTTTATTGTTTTCTGTAATCTTAGAAGATATTTCCAGATTCCCTATAAATCTGTTTTTTATTTACCTGAAAATTGTATCTCCTTAACTTCAGGCTTCCTTATTATACCAGCAGGGCACCAAGTGTTCCAGCTCATCCCTCCTTCCTCCCCTCCCCTGTTTTCTGCTCGGAGCTGTGCCATGCAGCTTTCACGTCAGCCCCCGCCCGCTGCAATTCTCCAAGCATCTTTCTTTGTACAAATGCAGTTGCCAGAAGTGCGCGGTGTCCGAGCTGCTACCATGACACGTCCTCAAAGGATGCTGCTCTGAGCGGCTCTGGTCACTCTCTGCTTTCATCTTCTGTGCTGTCAAGTTGTTCTCACCCATGATGGCCCTTGTCCATCAAACGTACTCTCACTGTAAATACCCCCAGGCAGAAAACCCATTAGCAGATGGACTCCATGACCTTCTCCAGAAAGCATTGCATTTACAGCTGTGTGTAGTGCACAGAAGTGAGAGAAGGTTTATTTATTCTGCTTTGTTTTAAGATCTTGTTTTCTTCTGCAGGGGCAGATTTCTTCATGCCCAGAGGGACAAACCATCTCTCTAGGTTGCTTTCTCCACCTGGTTATGGCCTTTTAATTTAGTACCTGCTAACAAGAGGAAATCCGTATTTCAGGGACCGAGCACTGACAGAAAATGCTTCTTCAGGTGTCCTGTGTGAAGTGCTACTAAAACACGGTGCTAGGATGGGAGTGAGATCTCATGCCGAGGAGGTGGAGAGCCCTCCTTTGTTCAGGGGAAAGGGAAAATAAAGCCCTTAAGGGAGCTCATTTTTTGTCACAGGTGGAAATAAGGATGTTGCCACATCTGAGAGGTGCAGGGCTGGTTAGCGACCAGCTAATGCCAATGCGTGGACCTTGGCATTGTCCCACTAAACACGTGTGTGTGTCTGCGTGTGTCTGTGTGTGTGTGCCTGCAGGACAGATGGCAGGAGGAGGCTGTGCACAGGCATCCCTACCTGCAGATCCGCCCTGCCAGTGGATGTGGGCACCATCTTCAGCCACCCCTGCCTCCTCACCACCGGCTGCCTGTGTTTTCACCCCTGAAGATCTGATGGCCAAGTTGCTTGTGTGCCTGCTGCTTAACTCAGTCAGGTTGAAAAGAAGTAGGTAGCAGAGACCTATTTTTAAAGGTGGTTGAGCCAACATTGCCAGCATGAAGCCAGGAATGCTGATGGGAGCAGCTCAGCTGGCACGTTTTGAGGGGGGCAATGCCTCATAAAAGTGCTGTACTGAGCCGCTGGGAATGGACCGCTGCTGGGGGAGCAATGAGTGCATCCTCTGTGCCCAGCAAGAAGCACCCAGAGCAATGCAAATATGTGGGTAGAAAAGCTAGCGAGGAAGGCCGCAGACAGCCAAAGCCACATTTGCAATGCATCCATAAGGAAAAGGGTAAGAAACAATCTTCAGGAAAAGTCCTAGCTGAAAAACATTTTGGAGATTTGAACGGAAAAGTCTTGTCTCCTGCTGGTCTAACACAATGGGGGAAGGGAAATGGGGCTTTGTACATTCTCTGCAGAAAAATAGGCATGCATCAGAGAAATATCTGATTTCTTCATCAATTACTTCTCCTAATGGAAACAGTCTGTCTGTCCCCAAATCGTGGCTAACTGCTCAAATAAAAATGGGTGACAATGCTACAGGATCATCCCACAGAGCTAACTTCCCCCCACTGCTGCAGAGAGATGCTAACTTTGTGTTCTGTGCTGGCAAGGCTTGCTTATCCACAGAGGAGGAAGACACTTTTTTTTTAACTCTTTCCCCCCATTGCTGTCCCTTTTTTGGGGGTCAGACAAGTGGGCTGCCCTGGGTGAGGGACCACTGGCTGCCGTGGTTTCCTTCCCACCATCAGAGCAATAACCCGGCTCCCTGCTGCTCTGTACAACAGCAGATTTAGCTTCCTGGTGTGTGTGCAGGGATCCCTGTGCTGTGTGCTGTGCACATACGTCCCCATTGCGTGTACAGGCTCGCCAGTGGGGGCAGCTCCCTCCCAGTGCAGCCACAGGTGAACAAAAGGGTTACTAACAGTGCACTGCACAGTACCAGCCAGAATTGTCATGGTATACCTATCTACGACAGCAAAATTTCATATAGCGCCCCTATTCAAATGTACAATGTGTACAGCATGACAACCCAGACTAGTTTCTGTAAACTCTGGTGGGATTGGAGGATTTGATGACTGGTATTCTTATTATTTGATGACTGGTATTCTTATTATAATGCCCTACTCTCCTTTTCCATGATACTGTGGGAGCTGCCGAAATATTGACACAGCACATTATCTTTTTTTAAAAAAAAAAAAAAGGAAAAAAAGGAAAAAGAAAGCTTACAATTTAAACTGGAGGGGAGAGCGCTGTGATGAACAGTTTGTTCTGTTGCCTGGTAGTAGATTTCTGAGTTGGAAAGTCTTTGCAATAGCTTGTTGACAAGACACACATGTTTATTACGAGCAAAAATGATACCGAGTAGCTTAATCTCGCTCTCTGCAGAAACAACAAAAAGCCCTCAAACCGACAGCAATGCAGCAGCAGAGGGCATCAGCAGCCTACATTTAAAGGCTGTAATGACGGGAGCAGTTGCTAGCAGAGCTTAATAGGACAATGCTGGTTTAACTAGTGGATGGAAACCCTTAAAGCATCCTTGTAACCGTGACAAGTCAGTGTGGCGAAGCATTTCATGTTGCTGTATTTTCAAAAATAAAACGTAAATAGGGCAGACAATGGCCTGGCACCGGAATACAGCGAGCAATATCTAACGCGGGGTGATAAACTGGGCAGGTCACTTTGCTGTGACTCCCTCTCCAGCTGAAGCCGAGGGGTTTGCTCTGGATTAAACAAAGCCATGTGCTATTTACAATGTGGTTTGAGTTTGTGCTCGCAGAGGTTTGCAGTGCCCCTATGGAACAATAGCTCACTGAACAGGACAAATGTAGAACAGCTTACGAACAATGAACAAACAGTGAGAGGGAGCTGGGTTGTTTTAGTTCTCATCCAAAATCCAAGGCAATTGGGTTTTTAACGGAAAATAAAAAGCTTATGAAGCTGCTGGTACATTGTCACCAGGCGAGCAGCCATTCAGCATCCTGGAAATTGAATTCAGATTTTTGGGAAGCTTCTTGAACTAGTGGACGGAGCAACACTGGATGGTGCCAACCTTCCCTCATACTGCGGCCTTCGATATTTCCTTTAAAGGATTTTGTCAGAAATGGAGGGCTCTAAAATGGCTGCAGGCCGAGGCATTTAGAAGTCTGCCCCACGTATCTAGCGCTGAGTAGGGAATCTGGGGAAAACAGAAACAAAGAGGACTGGTTCGTTCCTGTGCTGCGGATGCTTTTTCTTGCATTTCATATCCTTTAAATTAGGATAAAGCCTGACCATTTCAGAATCCAGTGTTTCCCCAGTGTGAATTGCAGCTCTCCTGCAGCCTGAGGGCAGGTTTTGTCATGCTACAGAGATGAAGAACCTCGGCTTGCATGCGAAAGGCAAAGAAATTCTTCTTGAAAGTGGTGACCTTGGCCCTTTGTTGCGATAAATTTACCATACCGGTATGGATGGGAGGCAATTGCTTCTTTGCCTTTCCTTTTCCTGCATTTGAGTGAGCAGAGAAAGAGAGGGATGGCAGGAATATTGACCTCAGTGTAAAAAGATACAGGTCTTAAGATTTTTTTTTTTAGGGGTGCTTGTATTTCCCCTGATTGTAAATCTCCCAGAAACTGATACTTTAGCTGCAAGGGTGATGCTCGGTGAGGGAAAGCAAATGAAGACAAAATCACAGATGCAAGTTA
The DNA here is from genome assembly GCA_013398295.1 of Chionis minor. NCBI lineage: Eukaryota > Metazoa > Chordata > Aves > Charadriiformes > Chionidae > Chionis > Chionis minor. Next base: position 659,937 of record VZSF01008512.1, on the reverse strand, counting down.
AATAAATGGTGCCTGAAACACTCACTAAATAGCTCCACAGTTCAAAGGAGCTTGCAGAGGTGCGTGCATTGCCCTTACATTTCCTGTCCCAGGCTCTCATTTGTCACCAGCTTCATTTCCACTGAGGCGGAGGGCTGGTTCTCTCCAGAACTGTGGGTGCCCGGGGAGGAGAGCGAGGGCAGTAGGGTGTGAGAAGCTCCGTTAGCCGTGCTGGTTTGCGCATCTGCTGCCTTGTTCTCTCGTGTCCATTGGCAAACAGAGGACCACAGCTCCAGTAACACCCCCTTCACAGGGCTAGTGTAGAGGCTAGCTGTGACAGCTTGGGATCATGACAAGCAAGCCTTTCAGACCAGGCTGTATGGTCTCATTCCCAGAAGACCTCTTATGCCAAGCGCAGCTTAATTTCAGGCTCTCTATAAGTACCTTGCATCAAGGCTTCCACCTGACTAGCAGAAACAGCACTCTTCCAAGCCATTAGCTGACCATTGGCATCGTCTCTGCTTGAATGAGCTTCTCTCACAGTTTTTGGGCTGCCACGATCTGCTCCTGCTCTCTGGCTGCTTGATTCAGCCCCAGGCTGCAGCCGTGAGGAGAGTCTCAGTTGTTTCACGTGTGCAAGGGCTGGTGTGTTGGCACTTGGATAATGCACATGATTTCTGGGGTGTTTCGTCAGGAAGAAATAAAGGCAGATGTACAATCAACGGCTGAAAAAGCATGCCAAGAATTGCTCCTAAATTCCAGTGGGTCTTCCTTAGACACAAATTGACTTTACATCTTCAGGGCATGTGTGTACTTGATTACTCTCCAGATACAAAGAGACCTTCATTTTTTGAACACATGGGAAAGATTATGTCAGGGTGAAAATGTGGGCCTCACTGAAGCCAGGAAGGAAGTAGAGCCCAGCATATTTTCCAGAGGTGTGGAGAAGCGAGAAGATTTCACGCGGTTCACGTCAGTCATTACCTTTTATCTATGCTGGAAGGCAAAGCACCAATAAAATGGATGTGCTAAGTTTAAACACTTTTCCAGAAAGCCAAATTTATCCGGAGGGGATTTTTTTTTTTCCTGGAAGCAATGATCAGTAATAACTTTTGGAGGAATTCTCCAGCTCCTATTATTGCAGCTGAGCCTTCTTCCTTCCTTTTACCATTATCTTCTCCCAAAGACTTTCTCTTTGAAGACTCTCTTAAAAGGTTTTCCCAAACGGAGCTCTTCAAAAGTGACTTCCCATGGATAATTCTTGCTAGATCATGGGTACATTTTTATAGTGGGTGGGTTAGTTGGATTTATTCCTTCTGTGTAAGTTAAGGTACTTGAGTAGAAGACAGTTTTTGGCCATGGTAGTTAAAACAGAAGTGAAGCAAAACCGCATCCATTGTTGCCCAGGTGCAGCCGACCACAGGGTCTAGCAGAGGAATTCAGGCGGTGGGGTTTTATTTCAGTGCTTCTGAAGGGTGCTGCATGTCGAGGTCCGGCTGACTGACGTTTCCTCTTTCCCTGGCAGCGCACAGGGAACAACACTCAACTTGAGTGTGTTGCAGCCCATAGCTGGGAAAGAAATCCTCATCGACAGCTGATGTACTTGTGGGCCCCTCTGCTAAGAAGGCCCAGAGCAAGTCCATGCAGGGGCATATTTGCATGATGCCCTTTCATGTTTTAATGTGACCAGTCAGCCAGAAGAAAATTGGACGATATGGATACTTCCTAAACTTTGGGGGAAGTAAATCTGTCTCCTGGACTTAAGCTCCAGAGCAGTAACTGGAAGGTGGTAACAGTCTGGAGTACAGTAGTAAAGGACAAGCTGAACAAGGCTCACATCTGTACCTCTGCTGAAGCTGCTTTCCTCCCAGAGGAAGGATAGTGCTTAGTTTTTGAGCTATGTATATTCCCTTTGCTTTTTCTGATGTCCCATTTTGAGAACCAAATTTGTTTGAATTATGAAGACTGACATAGGGTGTGCCCTGGAATATTTTTAACAAGAAAAAAAAAAAAAGAGGAAAAACAGAAAGAAAAATAAATCAAAGTACCCTTTGCATTATACTGTCCTACTATTTTTTTCTAGAAACAACATTGTGGATACAAATGGATTAGCGCATAATGTTGAAATATTGTGAATATGCTGACATCTCATTGTTTTGCTCAGGAAGTAGTTTGTCATTGTTACAAAAATGTAACATGACTGTTTCAAAGTTAATTGAGTATGTTGCAAGAGTTTTTAAGATCTCAAGTAAACCCACTGGTCAATAAACAACTGTGTGTCCTTGGATGGAAAGGACTTTCCATACGAGAGTGAGAAAACCTCCAAATAAATAACCAGTAGGTATTTATTTAGAGTGTGAGATTAATGGTATGGTCATGCTTAAAAGAGCCAGCAAGCCAGCCGGGGTAGTGAGAGACCAGCCTGAACACTTTTTGCAAGGAAGGAAGCTGATATAACCTCCCCTCTCCTCCCCCTTTCCAGACCTCATTATCTCAGAAAGTAGTTCTGGATGGGATTCAGGAGGCCAATTCCAGCATGAAGGCAGTCACTGAATCGGAGCGAGAAGGACTTTTCAATGTGATGCCATCTGTTAAAACCCCATCACCTCATCACTGTGGCAGTGGGGCTGCAGCCAGTCTGCACCCCAAGAAGCAGGTCTCTTTCCCAGGCAGTGGAAGAGGTGGTCCTCACCCTGGCTTAGGACTCAGTGGAATGAGGTGACCGCTGTGATTTCTGTAGCTCTGAGAGCAGAGCCACGGGCCCTGAAGGCACAGAAAGACCCCTTTTGGGAACTCACTTCAGGCTTACAGGAGACAGGTGTAAACAATCGAGTGTTGTGAAAACTGAGGCTCTCAGACATGCCTAGGAAGCAAATCTTTAGAGAAGTTAGACAGTTAAGGACTTGGGGTTAAATGGCAGCTCTGAGAATTCCATCGACTTTCAACAATGGCAGTAGTTTCCGGAGGCCTCTGTATCTCCCGGAGGCATCTGTATCTCTGCTGGGAATCTTGCCATGTGATTTTAAGTCACTGAAAAAAGAGGTGACTTGAAGTATTGGTTGATAGATTTATCCTTTGTAATGAAATTCTCAGATGAATGCATCTCTTCTTTCGGTTTGTGAACAGCTCAGAGCTGATCCTGTTTCCGCCTGTGCAAGGGTTATCAGAAATATTTGCTGAAAAGGTTCGGTGTGTGTGGTTGGGTTCACGGAGTTGAGGATCTCTAGGTCATGGTTTCCCATGGTATGCAGCAGGTTTCTGCAGGGGCTGCTGCACAGGCTCAGCCTGATCCCCCCAAGCCCTGCCAAGCGTCTCTGGGAGAGGGCAGTAAGTGAAGCTGGTCCCCATGGACTCCTACTCAAACTGGTCCCAGCTTGGTGGGAGGGGGGGGCAGAATATTGTCTGACGGGCAGATGTGAGTCCTGTCTCAGTAAGTGTCTAGCTGGTTTCATGCTGCCTCTCCAGAGCTCTGCTGGGTCTGTTCAGAGGACAGGAGGCTTCCTACTGTGTCCTGGGATGGACTTGAGCCCCCGTACCCCCTCCTTGTCTTATCTTGGAGCTCTTCCCACCCCCCTTACTCACCCCACCCTGGTTAAATTTGTGTGTTGTTTTCCTTTAAAAGTACTAGAAAATTCTCATCCTGTATGGTACTTTTCTGCATTTCCAGGCATCCAAGTCTACCCATGTTGAACCACAGGCATCATTTAAAGTGTTAATAAGGTGCTACCTAACCCTGTAAACACCCTGGTTTCTATCACACATTTACTCAAGGGGAGGCAGTGATCACTTTGAAACAAGATGCTTTAAGTAGGTTTTCCTCCCTCTTTCACAAAAAAGGCGTAACTCTCTGTCTATATTCAAAGCGTGTTTAAACCACCAAAGTGGGACTGTGTGTCTGCTCCTGGAAAATCCCAATGCTTAGGTCAATACGAGTGACCAGGTCCTAGTCCCTTCTTTTCTTCATTTGCAGGGAGCATTTGAATGGGTTCCCGCATCCCCAGCGAACGCATTAATGGCTGGACTATTGGTTATTCAAAGTGGGTTTCTCTCATTGTCTTCTGGCAGAGACTGTCTGCTCTGCATAAAAAAAAAAAAAAAAAAAATCCCATGACAAAACATGTAAGCTTATGGCTATAACCCAACGCATTGTTTTCTTATGCAGAGTTCAGCAGCTCCAACAGACAGAGAAAATAAAAGAGACCCAAACCAAGAGACAGCTGGGCACTCACCTGGCATATGAATTCTAGGCATGTCTTTCCAGCACTGGCTCAATGTGCATCTCTCACATCCCTTTGGATTGTTCTAAGCCCAGAGGCTTTGAGCCTTCATTTTCTGGGCTTTTTGCAGGCAAAAAACGCCTCCAAAAGTGTTCTCTGGCTTCATGATTCTGAAGAAAGGGAACATCTTTCTGGTCAGAGAGACTGCAGGGCTTTCTCATTGAATCTTCTTACTGTAGTCTGTACATCAAATGGAGGCTATTTCTAGACAGGAGAGGGTCATCTCTGGAGCCGATCAAATGGAGGTCACCTCATCACTGGAGGTTTTCAAGAGGTGACTGAACAGGGTGCTAGATAATTTCATCAAGGCTCTCTTTCCAACAAAAGGTTGGATTAGAAGATCTTTTGAGATCCCTGCCAACTTGGACTGTTCTGTGACTCTGTGATAAAACGCATCCAGAGAGATAGGAACCTAACTCCTTGGACCTTTCTTAACTTTTCCTGCAAATAAACAGAGAAATTTGGCATCTTAATTGAGACTGCCGTTAATTTTACTATGTTAAAGAACCAGCTGCTGTAATACCTTGTAAGGTAAAGCTCTAAGTCCTCCTGGATGTACAGGCTGAACTAATTCAACTAACTTAGTCAGAATGTACTGGTCATAATTCAATTGCCTTTTGTGGACTTTCCTTAACTGGTTTACAATTACTGTCTTTTGGCACACATTAAAGCAGAAATAAATGTTAAGTCAATAAATAAGCCTTCCTCGGCCGGAGTAATATAGCTTTTAGGAGGAAGACTGTTACATGCCTTTTCAGTGTCTAAGAAAACAGAGCTCTTATCTCTATTTAAGTAATAATTACACTGCAAAATTGTTTATTTGACCACATTTAGCCAGTTGTTTCCAAGCTGATGTACATAGATCTCTACAGCTTCCCTGTATATACAGATCCTGGATCACAGGGCACCAACTCCTGCTTCAAACAACAGAATAATGATAGAAAATGAAGGATAACATACAGTAAACGGTGGATGGATGAATTAATGAAGTCCTTTCCTTCATGTAATTGTGTATATCAGTGCGGTTATCAGCCACTTTTGTGAACAAAAGCCCATTTATGGGTAACAATAATAACAAATAACAAGAATGTGTTCCAAGGAAAAGGCTACTGAAGTAACAAGTGTTGAGGATCATGGGTTTTGTCTCATGACACAGCCTCTGTAGTTCTCCCATTCTTTTGTTCTGTGCCTGTCTGAATTAATTAGATTGAAGTTGGAGGTTTGAAGTGAAGTAAAATGATATAATTGAACTGTGATAATATTACTTAGCACGTTATTCTAGGGGAGTTTCTGCTCCTGCTTGGGCTGAAACTGAAATAGATTACAGTAGTTTCACTGACTCTGAACTCAAAAATTTTAACAGACAGCAAAATCTGTTTTTATATTCTATTTCTATTCAAAATGTGTTAGCAGTATTAATGAATTCCTATCCTTATGATTAATAAGCAGCAACATTTCTGTTTTACAGAATCTAAATGGCCACAGCAGACATCAGTGTGAGGACTATCGGACCATGCACTAAAAGTGGCTGTGTTAAAGGTGGTGGGATAGCTCTAGTGAAAATCTCATCTATTTGCATGAGCTTGGTATTTTTCATCTGCTGCTCAGTTCTGCTTTAAGAATAGTCGGAGTGTGACAATAAGTTTTTCAATAAGAGATATTGTACTTCCAATCCTTTGCGCTTTTTCTAGTACCTTTTTTGTGATCCTGGATGTAACTCTTTACTTCTAATTGTAAACAATGCTACAATGGGGTCACAGAGATGAAAAATATACATGAAACCAGAAGCAGGCATTTTGCTTTTCTTTGGTGGCTAGGATTGGTGGTGAAAGTTGAAAGCAGTTTCTTTAATAACATATTTAAATTCTTCTGCAGTTGACATTGATGCTAAAATAATAAAAAAGAGATTAAGTAAAGAAAAGGACAGCAATCTTTCCTTAAGTGGAGTGTTATTTTGCTGATGAGGTAAACCTAACTGACATCAAGAACAGCTTCAGTCTGCCAGCTACATGCTGATATTGGCTGGCTGTGCCTCTCCATCAGCCGCTGCTATAACGGAGTCATATAATTGAAGTTGTCTTCCATGCCTTCCATATTGCACATGGGGATGTAAGTGAGAGCAAAAGGATGAAGAAAAGAGAGTGGAGGTCATTGTAGTGGTGGAATGGACCTGTAAGGAAAGTGTTGAAATCCATGGCATTTGAGACATTGAAAACTAGATGTTACATCATGTTAATACAAGAAGAACGCACCACAGTTCTTGGGAAGCAGAGGAAATATTTGTCCCTATGTGCAGCTCCATGACATTGCTGAAACTCTGGAAACAGGACCACGTGCCTGAGAAGATCAGTGGTCTCACTAAGCTACAGATGGCAGCTGACATGGTTAGGTGGTCATTGGTGGCTTTGGAGATCAGTGCCACCTGTAGATCAGTTACGCACCTGGTTGGGGTAGACACATTTTACTTTGCCAAACAGATGAAACAGTGGTTTTGTTCCCCTTCAGAAAGGTGGAGGTTATTACAAGGTGTGGGTTTAGGAAGTGCAGGATCACAAAACAGCAAAAGGCAGATCAGAAATCAGTCATTCATGCATCTGCAGTGAAGCCAAGAGAGCTGGCAAAACGGAGAGATCTGTCATGCTAATCTAACTACAGGGAGCTAGAGATGTATGAACACTGTTCCTTCTAAGCTCCAGAAATGAAAGGCAATTTTTTTCTGTTTGGGGCTGATTTGTCCACTAAGTGAAACCTAATAATGGCTACCCATTGAGTATTAAGAGTTTTCGTTTTCTTGCTCTTTTTTATTTTCTTTTTTTTTTCTTTTTTTCCCCCCTAAGGCTTCAGGGACTATTCTATTTGAGGAGCTTGCCTAGAGACTTTTCACATGGTTGAATCCTGTGGAAAATTTATTGTCATCAGAAAAAGGGGTGGGGGGTGAGGGGAGAGGAAAAAAAAAGAATCACATGAGTTTTCTTCCAAACCCTTTTCCAGATTTATTTTTCTGCTTCATTTTTCATGGGAAAATCCCTCTGTGTGGTTATACATCTATTTTAGTGTTTTTACTTGTCAGTATTTTGTTTTTGTAGCTGCTCTGAATCTTTTAGCTTAGAAACTGTTGTGCTGTTTGTTGATGGAGAAAGAAATGGTATTGGAAATTAAAGTGATGTAACATTTGGAGACTCTGCAATTAAGACCCCATTGCTAATGGCCACAGCAAAGGCTGGGGTTATCAAGGCAGCAGTTGTGACTCCCCAGCCTGTTTCTGGCTTTATGTCAGCTCTAACCAAAGGATGATCACCCATCTATCAGCTGGCAAGAGGTGTCCAGATCCTCCTGGGACAGCTGGCATGAAAAAAAGCTATTTCTGCAGGGACCCAAGACATCTGTAGCTCCCTGTTTTGCTGGTAGTTACCTGATGCAGCCCCAGGAGTTGATGTAAGGAGAGGAACTGGGGAGCATACAGACGGGCGATTGCTCCTGAGGCATCTGAAAAGTCCGTGTGGTGATTTAAAAGTGTTTTCTAAGCATCTCTCCAAAGGTGTAGCTCTGGCAGAGAAGATAACAGGGGGCAAGCGCCACACATGGCAGCTTGGTCTGGGCTTCAGGAAGGCTTTCTTCTCCAGGAGGGTGTTGTGGCATTGTATTGGGTTACCCAGAGAAGCTGTGAAATCTTTGTCCATGAGGATTGTCGAGAAGTGGGTGGTCAAAGCCAATTTTGACCTGGTCTAGCACTGGTGACAGTTCCTCTTGGAGCTGGAGGTTGGGCTAGAGACTCCAGAGGTCCCTTCCAGCCAATAGTACTATGATTGTATGGAGAAACTTTAAAACAGTGTTATGCAGAAGGGGTGAATCAAGTACTTTTTGTGCTGACTGGAGATGCTTTGCCTTTCGGTCATGCATTTTGGGCTTGGGCAAAAGGATGTCAGGTAATCTGCAGACAGAGACACTCATCTTACAAGGATATGTAACATGTGCTTAGCTTTTTCCAGCTGAACTGCACCTACTAAGCAACCTTTTAAAATGGACAATTGTATTTTACACTCTGGCATATTTTTAACCCCCAAAATTAAAATTATTGCGTCCATTTTTTCCCCAAGAAAAACATTAATATTAATTAATTATAAAACTGTATTAATGTAAAAGATGAGCAGAAGTCTTTCCATGGGACAAATGCCCAAATTTAACAGCAAGAGATACTGGAGCTCTAAATTTCTGCAGTTTGTTGCATCGGAAAAACTTATGCTGACAAAGGCAACAACTGAAATTTTCTGAAGAGTACAAATAAATTTACTGAAGGAGATGCAAGCAAGCCTGGGCAGTAGTTAGAGAAGAACAGCGATTCACAGATTCTGTCAATGTTTTTTCCCGTATCTCAAGGTCTGGTCACAGCTCTGGGACGAGAGTGACTACATTTTACGGATTACAACTAGTTGAGGAGAAAGTGACAAGAACATTTGGGGAACTGGGAAAATGTCTTTCTGATGGGAGACTGAAGAGGCTGAGATAGTTTGTCTTAGAAGGAGATGAATAAAGAGGAAAATGGTAAAAGGTCATAATAGGACCAGCAGTTTGGAGAAAGACGTTCAAAAGAGATGAAAGCCACCGTTCTCCCATTCTTGTAACACAGAAAAGGGAAGGCATTAAATTTTGAAGCTACAAGAATTTAACTTCACACGCAAAAGATAAATACTTTGTCCAATAGCATGTCCTGCCTGTGGACTTACTGCTACTAGACGCTCCTAAATCTAGAAATAAGAAAAATTCAAAGGTCATTTCTGTAAAAAGAATATTTGAAGCCAGATGCTTCTGACAAGACAATAAAGTCTCCTGAGGTTTTAAATTAATCTCTAATGTCTTGTAATTAATAAGGCTTTTACTCAGCAAATCACCCATCCTAGCTCTGTATAACAGATTGTGAATCTTCTTTTTAAGCATTTGGTGCTTGTCAAATCCCTTATAGCAAGAAAATTTTTGGGCCTTTATATATTACTGTGTGCTTCTGGCTTCACTGTACTCTTTGGAAAATCAGTGGGATTTTTACTTCAATGGAAAAATGGATTAATTGGATTCTAGTTCATTTAATAATGATTTTTAAGTGCAACAGCTTGAATATTGTCTCCTGATTTGTTTTGAAGTCTTTTATGGATTATATTCACTGAGCAGATGTGTTTATACTGCAGTTCTATCTGTTGTGCATATCCATTTACTGATTCGTACCGGAATGAGTTTACGTATGGCTACGGATGATGGGTTGGCTTTATGTCCCACTTCCCTGTTCCCTCCCCACAGCTCCCTTTATGTTTTAAGTTGTGTAATTGACTTACTGAAGTGTGGGCTGAGTTCCATAAGCTGTTGGTAGCTACAGTTTGATTACAGCACAAGGGTCGGTTGCCCGTGAGTGAGTTACAGAAATGCTTTTCTCTTATATAGCAGGTTTCCTTGCTTCATCTGCAGTTAAAAGAAGAAAATACAGCACATTCACCCTACTTGCAGCCCTCCAAGGCATACAAAAATGTCATGGAAGGTAACCAATAATTTCAAGCTCTGATTACCTTGGTCCATGTCTCCAGTTTGGCCACAGCGGACGTGTTCTTAGCAGTGGCAAGTGGCTCTATAAGAGAATGAATGAATTGGGGCTGGAGCCACAGAGAGGTTCAGTCTCCTCTCCCTCCATCCCTTCCCTTTGCAAACTCAAGAGTAGGTTTGCAGGCTGACATTTCCACAGCCAACCACTGTTGACAGGGGTAGACATTGGGGAACAGAGCTGGGGCTGACAGTTTTATAAACCAGTTGTTTTGAAACATATCATTGTCGGTTCTGTTATTTAGAAGAAATCCTCAGTTTGACTCAGAAGGTGAAGATTTATTGTGTAAAAAAGATGAAATGTCAATGTCTGAGAAGACAATGTGTGCAAGTAACACACCAGGCTCACTGTCTGTTCCTGAATTATCACCAGTGTATGTCTTCAGCTGAACTCCACATCAAAGTAATATTTCAGTGGGCTCCACAGACAGGCAGTTGCTCCCCTTTCAGACACAGGAAGAAAACAGAAATATTCTGGGGCCATTTTTGGAAAATTTTGTGTATGTAACCAGTCCTTCGGCGTCCAAAGTGGAATTGATGGGACTACGCAAGGAAGAAAAGGTTTGTCATGGTGTGCCGTCACCAGCCTTGCAACGTGACATCAGATTTGTCTCTGCTTGCTCTCCAGAAGCAGTCAAGCAGAGTGTCTTCATGCTGTCTCCTTCGTGGTGGATGCAGCAGGTAAAACTACCTGGCTGATAACAGAGGATGGAAACCTCTGAAGCAGATTCAGACCTGGGGCCAGATTTTCATGTCGGTTTTTCACACCTGTGGCACTTTCTCTGACTTCTGCAAATGCACCAACGTGACAAGAGGAGGACTCAGCCTCTGTTTCACTAGGAGTGAACAGTTGTTCAACAAGTCTTGGCTCCTGTGAGGGAGAGGGGAGGAAAAAAAAATCTTTTCCAAATCTGTTTGCCTTTTGCATATATATCTGTATGAGTATGTTTGTACATATCTATCTATCTATTAATTTACCAGTCTACCTGCATGCCTATGTACACTTAGAGACTGACACTCAGTTGTCACTGCCTAATGGTCAGGCATTGTGATCATTGCATCCCAGTAATGAAAGTACTGGCAATTTTATTAGAAAATATTAAGGAGAGCTCTGAAATCCAGCAGCCCCTGAAGAATTTCTTGAACACACAGTGTATCTGGAATGTCAAAATGGTCCTTGGAGATATGCAGACTAATAAACCAGGCAGGACGGTCATATCATGTTTATGATTATACATATTCCCCCCTGAAATAAAACTGTACAATTGTGATTGGAGGCAGAGTTATCAGCTGGAAACAGCTGTGCTGCCGAAACACCCGGTGGCAGGCTATATAAATATTAACAAAGATACCCCAAACTCAACTGTGTCTGTATTTATATATGTTTTGTTGCCAGCTGAGGCAGCTGTCAAGAGGGTTGACTTTGGGGAAATGGATGAGAGTTAGGAATTGCAGCGTCTGAAGCCTTTTTATGCATTTTGCTTGTCCATTAGCATTTAAAACGTGTTCTGAAAGGATCCACCAGACATATAAAGCTGTGTACTGTGGAAAGCCACTTCAAGTGCCACCAGTTAATTTTTAAAGCAGTCTTCTAAAAAGGAGGAACCATCTGCTTTAAGGCAGAATGATTCTGAGCAGGTTTCCTCGTAAGGAAACTCCTCACAGTACTTCAAGGACTTGGTGTATCACAGAAATACATTTCTCAATGACCAGCCTGGGAATTGCCTCTTTGCTTATGCGGGTGCAAATCGGGACCACGTCCCCTGTAATTAATGGAGCCATGCCAGACAAAAGCAGTATGGGAGGGGGACCCAAGCTCCTGGTGTTCCTTCTCCTTGGCGTTTCCAACAGCAATGGAAGGGTCTGCAGCCCCCGTGAGCAGCGCCTGCACCTGCCCATGCCCCAGCTCAGTGTGACACACCAGTGGCAGGGCATGGCGTGTGCCCAGCCAGTCGAGGGGTGGATTGGATTTGCAGGGTTGTGCGTAGAAACAACTTTCCTTTACCCTCGGTCATTTAGAAGGTGTTAGCTCAAAGCACAGGAGGGAGACACGGCATTCCTTGCTCTAGTTCATGTGCACTTACCTATGCTTGCTCAAAGGGAGCATGTGGGAAGAAGCAAAAGGAGAATTCCTAGGTTGATTGTAAAGACAGTTTCAGTTAAGGATCTAGTCTCATTAAAATATGCTCTATGCAAAGACTAGTTGCACAGGCTATGCCGTGTGATTTCACAAATGCCCTCCTGCCCATTTTTGTTCTTTGTGAAGCAGGGGCTTATGTTCTTCATGGATCTGCCACATCCCTATTGCTACAAAATGTCTGTACCTACTACAGGTACCCAGGGGATGGCTGTTCCACCTCACAAAAGACTTCAGTGTTTCAGTATTTCCTTTTTATTGTGAATCAGGCATGCACACTGAAGATTTTCTCTACAGGTCAATACTAGAAAAAATATCTTGGACTGTTTAAAGCAATTGATTTAAATTTAAAGCAAAGCTGATTTGCTTTCAGCTAATTACACTCTGATAATTTCAAAGTGGGATGCTTTAGCGTGGCCAGAGGTTTTTTGTGTGTGTTCTCCCACTCCAGGTCTCCCTGTCTCAGGCTGGGTTTGTGAGGAATTCGGAGGCCGCTTCTGCTGAAGTTCCCTCGACAGCAACGCTGCATAACCAGGGAGAACAAAAGCCCACAATGAATTCCAGTGATGTGCGTCGGGATAATTACACCCCTGTCTCGACTGGGAAAAAAAAAAAAAAAAAAAAGGAGAAAAAAAAAAAGAAAAGAACCCAGCTGCCTTCTTATTTCCACTGTCATGGCAGACAGCTTTTGCTGACAGGTTGGTTAGCCGTGGGAGTGGTGACGGGTGAGGTGCACACCTGAGTATTGTGCCGGAGCATTGTCAGACTGGATGCTGACAGACTGCATGAACTGCGGTCTTACAGACTTCAGATTTAATCTCAATACTCTTCAAACACGCATTTGCTTTCCGTGCTGTTCTCCACTAAGATGTCCCACTGTGGGTACTGTACAGTGAGCTGAATATAGCTGAAGCAGGAAGGAAAAAAGCTCTTAGCCCTATTGTTTTAAATAAAAATAATAGTTTCCTTGTGACTTCTAATTTCTGTTAGGTCCTGTAGGATCTTAAATGTTTGGAAAAGACCATCAAAATGTACCAGTTGCTAAGCTTCCACAGAAATAAGTACTGTAACACAAAATGTGATACTCAAACACATCTTGAGGTGATGGACTGAATTATTTGGTAACAGCTTTTCTTTTTTTTCCTGCATTGTGTATGGGATATCAGCTTGTGCCTGATTTGCCGTTCACTTAGCTGGAGTTTGGGAGCCTTCTGTGTTGAAATGCAGGCCCAAATGTTATATGTAGCTTGGCTTTTGGCTTGTTTTTTTTCTTTCTTTGGTTGTTGGTTTGTTTTTTTTTTTAAATAAAAAAACCCCCAAATGTATAAACCGGCTTTTGCTTCTCCATGTGGATTTATCCTGTAATTAGAGGGAAGAATCAGACCCCAAAGCAATATGCTGCTGAACTGCTAGAAATTTTTCTCACTTGAATAAGTAAAGTTGTCATCCAGCAAGAGGCCCAAGAGAATGCTTAACCTTCACTAGCCACAAATGCTTCAAATTAATCACATGCTTAAATGTTTTGCATATTTAAAAGAGGATAACTGTGATTCACGAGAGTAATTCTGATCTGGGAATTAACACCATATGGAAGTACATTGTCAACTATACATGAGTGACTGTGTTTATATGGAGAAGTGATAACAATACAAGCATCCCAGGTGTGTACTCCTGTCTCTGTTCAAAACAGTATGTGTTTCAGGGTTACACCTGTGTTATTTAAATGATTTAGTAAAGTTTATTGAATGGAAAGCTAAGACAAGAAAATCAGACAAATACCTCTGACAAACAAAGAAAGGTATACTCTGGGAAATTTAAGCAGCAGATATTAGGCAGCACGGGTGATAGAACTGGCAGTGTTTCAAGTGTTTGCAAGATGTGTTTGTTTTCTCAAATCTCCAATTTATTCTAATAGGCATATTATGTTCAGGCATGAACAACTAAATCCCATCTGAAATGAATGAAAATGCTTTAAATACATGGTACAGTGAGCCTGTATACATTTAAGGGTATGAAGACTCTGTTTCTGTCTAAGGTTGCAGTAAAGCCAAGGTTCACACAGAGCAGGTTTTTTCCTGTTTAATGTCTGAAGTTTAGCCATCTTAAAAAGAAGGTAAAAACCTCCTCTACTTATCTAGACCCCTTGATTGCCAAAGGAGACAGGAGCAAGTCACCCCTTGGAAGACAGGTAAGAGAAATCACTTTTGGGGCAACAGACCACCTTTTTCTGTTGACTAACGAAGCAATTCAGCTAGCAAACACAGAGGCTTCTATACAGCTTTAATGGCAGGAGGTGAATACTACCTGCGATATCAGTTTTGACTTTGATTCAGCTTCCTTACAGCCTTTCTTCACCTGCCATTTTCTTTGTTGACCATTTAAATTAAGTCCATTGCAGCTGTGATGGTCTTGTCCATGCTGGTTACTCAAAGCGTGGTTTGTTCATGCAACACAAAATGCCAGTAATAACAAGAGTGGTGCAAGGGCTAATTCCACATAAGAGAAGGAGGAGCTGCGAGCTGAGCACATGAAGATTATTGACAGTAAAATTACCGAGCCAATTCTTAGAGGTGCTGGTGCATTCATCCATGTCATTCTGTCATTAGTTTTGCTCTGGATTTTTACAAAAATAAAAATCACTAATGAAAGTGCCATCAGAAATATAATTTCATGCAAGTGTAAAGAGAGTCGTGGAGAAAATGCGGATTCCTGCGCACAGTTCTTGTGGAGGATTTCAGGAGCACAAGGAGGGGAAGGGCGAGGCAGGGTTCATGTGTGTTGCTGTGTAAGTCTAGTATTGGTATTGCTGAGGCTAAGAGGATAGTGCATGTCTGTGGAAATATGCTGTGCTTATCCACGATGATATTTGACCATCAGTAGTTCAAAGCATGAGCCGTGGTTAGGATTTCAAGGTTGTATATAACAACAAGCAATATTTTCTAGAAGGCTTGGGGGGGTTGTTTATGCTTTGAATCTCCCTGACAAACAAACTTTGGCTGCGTGGTAAAGAATGCAGACCATGGCTGACCAAACAGCAACCACAGTGGCACTGAGAAGTGGCAGCTGACCTTCCTAACCTAGATGGATTTACTAGTTCCTGGCTAATTCCACTTTCAAATACTGTAATAACTAATTTGTTTCTTGTCTGGTGATATCACCTCTCTGATAGTCACTTCTCTCTCTGCCTAATCATCAAGTTGGCATAAATGCCACCAATTTTTACCATCTGGTCCACAGTTGAAAGCCCTTGCCTGCTACTACCCAGTAACTACCTTTTCATGTGTCTACCTTGACAGTAACTGATGGGAACAGTTTTAGTGTGAATTCAAACAACTGTTCCAGCTTTACTAGTCCTAAACTTCAGATTTTGCCTAATTGTGGAAAAGAGAGTGGGCACTTCTGGGTCTGTCTAGACATGGCTCTGTTAAGTGCATGTCTGATCATATGAGTTACTCACTCCAGTAATATTAATAAATGGGACCAAGCCAAATAAAAGACAGTTCCATTAAATTCTCTGAGCTCATAGGTTGGTTATAAAGTCAACATGCTGTGCTATAATAACATCTGACCAGTGAAATAGTTGTTTCCTGATCCCAGCTTTGGCTTTCAGCCACAAAAAACAGAAGACAGATGTTATGCTTTAGTAGGGTCAGGGTTATCAAAGAGATGTGATTAATAGTCGGTTACTTTGCTTTCTTGACACTTTTGTTCTGTTGATTACAAAGGACTCCTAGTCATGATTGTTCATTGATTTGACAAACTGTACGATAGATGAGAAGAAAAGAAGGACCCTTCTGAATCTGAGCTCTTCCTGGAAAAACACAGGTGTGGGTGCAGCTTGGACTGCTGGTTTACTCTCAGATGGTTTGATGTGGATGCTACTGATACTGGTACCTTAGAGGGCAAAGGGGCTAATGCCTCCTCGCAGAGGCAACGGTTGTAAATGCAAACAAGGTGTTCTTAGCTATTTAATGATTTCCCATCAGGCAAAAATGCTGGAGAATGGGAAACACTGACTTTAAAAGTGCATCAAAGTAATTTGTTAGTCTTTGAAGTAGGAAGTTATTTATAATGGAGGGTGTTCTCTGACGGAGTGATAGGCTTGCAGGGTGCGTGAGTGATCCTAGTCAGAAAGAGGTTTGTAAAAGGGTATCAGAGTGTTATAACCAGAGTTTGCAAGTGCTTTATTCCCTGAAGCATGGGCATTCTATGCCATTACTTTGATTCTTGTTCATTTTCTGTTCTTTCCCAAGCACTGCCCCCTAAGCAGTAATACAAGCAATTTCCCTGTCCTGACATATGAAAAATAAAATTCTAAGCAGGGATACGTTATCAATCCCAAACCATTGACAAACAGAGATGTTAACCCTTCAGGCAGAGCATTGGTGGGTCAATTGGAAACAGATACTTAAAACCCCTGTGCATATGATTTTGGTGGGATATATCACTAACGGGCTGCCACTCTAGAAGGCTCTTTTAAAACTATCCCAATAACTGGATGAGGTAGAATTTAACACTGGTGTGCCAAGTCCTGCTGGCTGCAGAAAACTGCTGATTCTGTTCTGATACCTGTCATATGCCAGAATGGGTTTTTTCCCCTTTTCCTGCTTTTACCGCTCTCCTCTTTATGTTTTAATATCAGAAAATGTTTTGATCATTGTTATGTTATGGCAGCTATTCAGATGGACTGATGATAGGGCTACGCTAAGGGTCAGGAAACCTTTCTTAGACAACTCCTTGCCTCAGCTACCTCGACTATCATGAGTGGTTGGATGGTAGGTGCAAAACCAAGGAGCGAAAAATGCAATATCCTGTGCTGGGCGTTACTGGCCATTTCCATATTTATCTTCTGCCCAACCTGTGGTGCTGTGGTACGTGCAGTGATCCCTAAGCTCAGGTTTCTCCTTCAAATTCATCACTGTCTTACCAAAGGTTTTTGTTACCTATACTTTGTAGTAATACCATAACTCCACGTTAAATGCAACAGGGTACTTACTTGACCTAGGAAATACAATGACAGGAATATTTTAGTAATAATTGTTTGCAAATGATACACATAGATTGTTGTTGTCTTCCTGGCTTGGTATTTAAAAAAAATTAATTCAGCGACGTTTGTGTACCAAATTAATTTTGTCTGCTTTGTAAATTTCAGCTTAGCATTTGAACATGTTTTCTGTCACTCGGACTGTTACTTCCTGTGTTTGTTTGCTTTTATTTTTGTTAAAGGAAATTATAAATGGGCAGAAATTTTGTTTCTAAGTAAAAATATGCCTTCCTAAGTAATTGCCTGAATTGCAATATATTTGTTATTGTTTCTAATTGCCAATTCTCTTGATGCAGGTCAGCACCTTTTTGGTTCAAATGTCCCAAGAATGAGTCACAAGAACAACAGAAGATAACTTAATTGTAATACTGTTTGTAAAGAATAGTTGACATAATTACTCTGCCCTATTGCTCTTTTCTCTGCCTTAAATAAGATAAAATCCTATTTTGTCACAAGAAAAGCTGAGTAACAGGTTCATTTGAATGTCAAGAAGGGCATTTTATAAACCTCCAGATTTGAACCTTAAACTACTGTGTAATCTGCTGATCCTTTTAGTTCCACAAGTGACATTCAATAAAATTTTGTTTCAGGAGGTAGCCGGAAACTTAGATTTATTCCCTGTGAATGAATCTTTTTTTTTTTTTTTTCCTTTTAAATGTAAAAGAAAGTGTAAAATAAGGAGAGATCCCTTTTACATAACAGTGGGAATAATGGTAAAGAAAAGAGAAAAAAAGGGAAAGATAAAATGTAAATGTAGAATATAACATATAAATGATAAAAAAATTGATGATCTTCAGGAAATGTTAGCATATGTTTCTTAAAGGGAACAGTCTCTTGTGGAGTTATGATTAAATTTTACAAAAAGCAATGAAAGGAACCATCAGACATCTGAGGAAAAAAATGATGTGTATTAGTAGGAAAGTGTAGTAAGGACATAAAACACCTATTTTCTTAACAAGAATGTTCAAAATAGGTTACAGAGAAAACAGGATGGAGAAAGCTGTTCCGAAAAGCAGTGATTTGTAGTGCCATCAAGAGATTTCATCCTGGCTTGACCAAAGATGGAAATAAAAATTTATGGGATTAAACATTATTGAGAGAATGGAGTTCAAATAAGATAACATCTCTGCATCAGAAGGTCGTCTCTGGATCACTGAAATTACTGCATCCCAATTTTTAAAAGAAATTGTAGAAGCTGCTGAAGGACAAGCCTGTGAGATGAAGCCTGGGATGCAAAAAGGGAGGCTGAAGAAGACAGTGAGATGGTCCTGTTGGAGAGGGTCCAGAGGATGGCCACGAAGAACACCTCTGCTGTGAGGACAGGATGAGAGAGTTGGGGTTGTTCAGCCTGGAGAAGGGAAGGCTCCAGGGAGACCTTACAGCAGCCTGCCAGTATCTAAAGGGCCCTACAAGAAATATGGAGTATTTACAAGGTCATGTAGTGATAAGATGAGGGATAATGGCTTCAAACTGGAAGAGGGAAAATTTAGGTTGGATCTCAGGAAGAAATGTTTCACTGTGAGGGTGGTGAGGCACTGGCACAGGTTTCCCAGGGAACTTGTGGAGGGTCCATCCCTGGAGGTGTTCAAGGTTGGATGGGGTTTTGAACAACCTGGTCTAGTGGGAGGTGTCCCTGTCCATGGCAGGGTGGTTGTTACTAGATGATCTTTAAGGTTCCTTCCAACCTAAACTGTTCTATGATTTTATGGTCAAAGGTGCAAGTACATCAAGCACAACCGCAGCAATCCGTTGTCCCCTCCCTGGTGGAGTACCTGTGAGGACATCTGTATGCATGTAAGAACTCTGTCACTGTCAGTCAGCTGTTGCCTGTGAGGTTTTGCAATGAAGTGTGAATCTGCAGAGCAGACTGATGGGGTCCAAAAGGCCAAATAATGTGTTGGGCCATGTCCCACAGAGCAACACATCGCTGAAAGAGCAATGGGAAACCACAGCTCCGTTCAAGGCTTGCTGCCTCGCTGCCCTTAGCCACCGGTAGCTTTCTGCAGCCCACAGAGAGGAAGGGTGCACTGGTGCTGGCAGAATCTGGCATCCATGGGGAGAGATCACGCACATGAAGGAGTGAGAGCGTGCAAATGAATGCATCCTTGCAGACTGAGAAATGCCTGCTGAGACCAGGGCATGGGTTTCCTGGCAAGATGGACTGAAGTAGCTGCTCCTCAGGACAGTGCAGCTGCTGTGTGCTGTACACTTGGGAAGGCATCTGTCACC
Source organism: Chionis minor (assembly GCA_013398295.1). NCBI lineage: Eukaryota > Metazoa > Chordata > Aves > Charadriiformes > Chionidae > Chionis > Chionis minor. The sequence continues at coordinate 640,688 of VZSF01008512.1, read as the reverse complement.
ATCAGTGATGCTGATGGGTGGTATATGGGGATATGAGGGAAAGGGACATGGTGAAATGAAAGAATGTGCTGCTGCTTGCACCGTTTTCTATGAGTTCAACAGCAATGCTGGGGGCAGGTCAGAGCAGTCCATCAGGTTGCGGAGTTGGCAGACCATTGGTAGGCAGCTTGCCCAGCATTTGCCTGGCTTGCAGAATTGCTCACTGGAACCCTGCCGCTCCTCCGAGAGAATGAAAGAACATGGAATAAAGCAAGTATCTCACCATTGTTTTGACCTTCCATCCAAAGCCAGATGCCTTTGGTTGCACGTCAGCAAAGACCATGGCGCACATGTGACACTAACGTCGAGTGTATCTCCAGTCTCATAATGGTGGAGATGTCCTGGGGCCAAGCTACCAGCAGATCTACTGCTTCCTGAGGGCTGGGGCTCTGCCCCTACTTTGCCATGGGCTGGTACACCCTGGGTGTGGGGCAGCAGCAGCTTTGTGAGCCCTTAGGGCTGCTGTGGAGATGGATGTGTAGGTAGGGTAGCTCCTTGCTCTGAAGGGGGATGGCAGGCTGGGGAGAGGAGTAGGATGGGGCTGTGCTCCTGCCCTGAAGCCATGGAGATGGCTTGTGGGAAGCTATGACTGTGCTCATGGGGCACTAATTTAGGTATTATTGTGGGAGGAGATGAGATGTTTGGCTCTTAACGCTGCCCTGTTTTCTTTTTTCCTATTGGGCCTCTTTTCAGGAGGCTGTAAGCTGTATGAATGCAGAGTGCAACAGATGTCTCTACATGTACAAGCCCTTAGGCAGGGACAGAGAAGAAAAGTGTGCACTCCCAGGCTTTGCACTTGCTCTTCCAGGGCAAATATCTTTTGCTTTTCATGGATGTTTTGAAAAGTTTCAGTTTCTGCAAAAAGCAGAATGAAAATAATTTCCAAGATCTTGCTAGCACGTCTGTTGTCACCACTATGATTTTATGTAGCTCCAGCAACCTCAAGCCTCTAGTGAAAAGGCAATCAATATTTCTTTTGGTGGAATAAGGGGACAGAGCTGCCTCGTGGAGTAGAGGGGACACTCTTGTCTGGTATCTTTAGGTTTCATTTTAGGTTTGCAACACCTCGAAGTACATAAGTTAAAATGCAGGACTACTTCAAGGTGCAGGAATATCTCACTGATGCTTTTAAGGTGAGTGGTCATCCCAATAAAGCTAGGTTTGAGTGTGTGAGTTGAGATGAGAGGGGAATGGATCCTGCCAGAAGTGTCCCTCCACAGGCAAGGGACTCCTCTGGGGTTCTGCCTGCTGCCATCCTCCCTTTGAGGATGGGGTAATGCGCTGGCAGCTTGGAGGTAACATGTAGAATAAAGCTATCTGGAGAAACTTCGAAACTGAGGACTGAACAAGTGCTAGAAGGCATTATCTCATTAGTCTCCACAGGGGCAGGAGGAGGATGAGGGCTAGGACTATTACGAGTATGCTCTGGGGCATGGGAGTCTTGCTTAATAGATGTTGCTGGTTTATTTGTTGTTGGCTTTTGCAATATATTCTTTTGCATTTCTTTCTCACTCAATGAAGTTCTCTTAACTTCAGATTTTCAGAATGGGGAAGCTGGCTTTATGCTGCGGTTTATGAAATGGGTTTAGTTTGGTTTGCCTGGTTTTTATGCAAGTACGTTGACGTCCTACCTGCTCTTTATGAAGATGTAAATAGTACTCCTCAAATCTGGCCTTCTTTTTTATTGACAACAGCACCCAGAAAAAGATTCATACTCGGATCCTGCTTTTTCAGATGTAAGGTACAAGTATCTTTGTGCCTTTTGAATTAAATCATTGGCTGGTATTTGGGAATTCGCAGGTAGCTTCAACCAAGAAAGCCAGCAGCCAGTTAATTCTGTCCATCTCCAAATCCTAACTCCCTAGCCAGAAAGAAACAGATAATCTCTTTGCTCAGAGATCCAAACCTGTATTCTTCAGCTCTGGATTTTGGCTCTCACTCAAGGTTACACATGATCATTTATTTTGCTCTCCAGTGGCTCTTTCCTTGGTCTTAGGCTCTCTATTTTCTTCCCCTCTCTGCCCTACTGGGAGAACTTCATGTAGGCATGGTGCTGGCCTCTACAAAAGCCCCTGCTTTTTCTAACAGTGCTCTGGACTACTGTGCAGTAGGCAACTCATTTTGCAGTTATCATTAAGTGGTCAAACAGTTTTCCCCTTCTTAAAAGAAAGTCCATATCCAGTTACTCTAACAATTAAAATACGTATATAATATACGCTGAGATTCTTGACCTCATTTCTAGGGACAGCCCGGTATAGGCAGGCAGTGGTAACATAATCCAGATGTAATCTGAAGAGGACTTTTTAGCTGTGTGTTTGAAGTACGAAATGAGAGAGACCTACAAAATCATCGATTTCATGGCAGAAAAGTAGGGAGCAGGGGGAATGTCTCCTCATTTTTCTGTGGACTGCTTGGTGGACATCAAGCGGAGAAGGTTACACACTGCCCATGCACTATGGTACTCCCTGCTGGGGGGAGCAGAGCCTGAAAAAAGTACAGGTGACCTAAAAAGTAACCACATCCTGCAAGAATATGCTCTTTGGTGCAATGGATGCAGTTTCACCTTTGGATGAAAGAATGAGTTTCTGGAAACAGGAAAGATTTGCTAATGGAAGAAGGGTTCTGTTCATGCTTCCCTAAGCGTCTGCTGTCAACACTGCTGGTGCGGGAGACCGGACCAGGAGGTTCCTCCTGTGTGGCAGCTGCCATGCCCTGTGCCTCATTCCCTGATGACAATTACAGCCGTGTCCCTGCTGCTGCTGCAGGAATTTTCTTTCAGGCTTCTCATCTCCTCACCCTGCTGCCTCCAGCACCTCTTCGTGAGCAGCTTGCTGGTTTTCTTCTTCTCTTGAGGTGTAGAGTATGAGGACATCTGGAGATTGGATATTGGAAGGAGCTAATCAGGTCTGTCAATTGGACACTTTTTAAAATAAATTGACAAAGAATTATGAGAGAAGATGTTATAATCAAGCTCAGCATTAACTATCAAGTGGAATATAATGAACCTGTAAAAGAGCATTCAGCCCTCTAACTTACTCAAGGGAAAGAGTCATCTGTGTGGTTTTCAATTTATCTGGCAAATGCTGATTAGCGTATGCTGTAAGACAAATTATCTGCTGTATGGACAACAGTGTATCGCCACTGCCAGCCTGAGTTTTGTGACTTCTCTGAGGAGCACAGAACCTATGTGCTTTTCCTCTTCCCATTGTTTTTTGCTAGCGCTGGTTTTACATTTGGTGATTATTCTTTGGGAAACATAACAAACAACGTAAAAACTCAAATCACCAGATCTGTTTCTCTCTAACAAGCAATGACAGAGTTTCATTTAGGTTTTTTACACCTAGCTAGAGCTGCTAGGACACTCTCCAAAGAGCACTGCACTGGGAAAATTATGATGTCATTGTAAATGTCTTGCTTATTTCCCCAGAATAAATGAACATCATCATGAAACTCCAGGAGGAAAACTTGGCTGTGCTGGAGTTATGGAGCTATTAAAGCAGCTGAGACTAAGGTTTGCATTTAAGTCAGGGGTTATTTGGAGGTCACCATCATACACTTTTATTTGGAGTCCTAAATAGGGTTTTAAGGGCCTCACTTAAATAATTTTGTCCATAATGAGGTTGGATTGGCTTCTCTTCTCTGAAATACTGTAGAAGAAAAAATGTGTTACTGAATCACAGCAAATTTTTTAAAATTCTGAAGCTACAAAAAGAATAACTTCTTAATTTGTCAGGTGTCTATTTTACAGAGTGTTTTAAATGAAAGCTGTAACACGGAATCAGAAAGATTAGCAATGTGCTGAAACTAGCTGTCTCTTCTTTCAAAGAACTAGCTGTCATGTCTTCCTTAAGATGATTTACCCTTCTAGGTTCAGCAATTGTGCATTCTTTGAAGCACAGTGGGAGAGGTTCTGTATCAAAAGGAAGATAATTTCCAAAATGCTCTTCATAATTATTGTAATAATGGTCTATTGCTGCAATTTTCAGGCTCTACAGCTAAAAGAATGATGAGCTTACATGCACTGATTGTTTACAGCAGCGAATCAAACAAAGGCAAAGATGTAGCAGGAGTGTAGGATTTGCCATAGCATACAGGATCGTGGCTGTGGAGCCATGTACTTTGCTTTGGGCAGCATCACCCACGGCTCTAGCTGAGGAGTTCAACAATGTTGTCCATCAGGGAAGTATTTCTAGCAAAGAAATTTACATTTCTAGAATGTAAATTATTTTATTTCCTACTGACAGAATAGATATCAGAAATTATCTAATACCTTAAAAATGAGATCAATCAATGCATCATGTAGTTCTACCACACTGTACAAACAAATGGACTTTTTCCAATTTTCTTCAGGTACGCTCTAATTTCACGCAGCATCATCTTCTGCCTTTTAATAGCTTGAGAAGTTGTATTGTGTCATTCGTATTTTTTAGTATCTGAAGTATCCTCTGTTCCTTGTTTGTGACCTTTCCAAGTGACTAGGTCAATCTTTAGCCTTCAGTACATATGTTAATTTTATCGTTACCCTTTCTATAAAGATATGTTCGAGAAAAATCCCGCTTACTTTTATTGAAAGGATTATATCTGAGGTGGTACTGTGGAGTTTATTTCTCATGTTGTATTCAACATTTTCCTGATGCACAGGAAAATTTGTGCTTTGGTGCTTATTTAACTTTCCTGATGGTAAAAAGCATTATTTGTGTTTATGTTGATACTCGCTGTTACATTTTCTTAACTCAAAACATCAACACCCCCTTTTCATTTCTGTCTGCTCTGTCCCATTTGTTTTGATGAAGGACCATGCCTCCTAGCAGCATACCATCTGCAGAAGGGTGGTGACTGGGCATTTCTTTTTCCAGCAAGGAACATTATTCTTCGTGGTGCTTTTGTTTTCTTCATCACATTTTGGCCTGACTTGTTTTTTCTTTTGACAACTTCCATCTGGTTTCCTTCTGATCTGAACAGCAATTGAAGATGTATTTTAAATGACAGTATCATTGGTAAGGACTTTCTCATTTCATGGCTGGACCAAAACTTCACATTAATCTATTACAGGTCAAGTAATGTTAGTTCTGAAGAGAGGATCGTCTGATGAACATGTGTGATTTCAACTATTTTCTTTCCTCTGGTCGTTAATTGACAGGCAAAATCTCAGTGCTTTATTCTGGTTTTGTTCCTCATGCTAATATGCTAAAAACCAAAGTTTTAATTTTGTTTTTGATAATGCATTCAACTACAATACCTGTTTCCACTCTGAGGTGTTGTAAGCTACTGACTTTCTTTTCCAATAATGAACTGCAATTTCTTTCAACTGTTCCTGATTTGGCAATGCAGAAAGAACAGAATAATTTCGGTGAACACAGGGGTTTTGACTTCTTGGCCTTTGGGCTATCTATTTGTGTTGGGTTTTCCAGCCACCTAGGTGGATGTTACATGCTGATTAGGTAAACGTTGGATGCTTTGTCTGTCCCTACCCGAGGAAAAGCCAGAAAACTTCAGTCTAGGGTCATAAATCTGGAAGCATTCATAAGCATTAAATTTGCCTTAAAAAAGGCAAAAAAAGGGAAAAAAAGGAGCTTACACAATGATAGATTATGTTTGCACATCTCTCTCAGTATTTTGTTCAGCATTATTAGCATGTAGACTTTGATTGCAACCCTGCTTATTACTTTACTTGGTTGGAATCCAGTTTGCAGCAAGTCAGTTACTCATTGCCAAGGTTAACAATTTGTAGGATAGAGAAGGGAACTTAAAGACGCTGCTTCTCACATGGTTTTTGCACTTTGCTTTTTAAAAGGGTGTTGTTCTTGTTGTTCATGTCTCTACTCCCAGACCATAAGTCACACAATTTCCAGCTACCCTGCTTTTCTTTTTCCCCATTGTCTCTCGCAGCATTGATTTTATTTTAATAAAAAATATCTCCGAAAGATTTAGTTTAGATTTGTTTTAGGAAACAAGTGTATGTGTACAAATATAGGAGAATAAGTATAAAAGTATAAAAGAGGTTTTGTGTTATTATTTCTCTGTTTGGGTTTTTTTAATTCTTTTTTCCCCCCATTTAAACATTAAATATCAAAATGAGGCTTGCATAATTCCTCTATGCGTGCATTGCTTCCCTAGCTATATTGTGAGAAAAATGTACCTAATCCTCAACCACATTTTCTTCACTTCAAATTCATACAGTTTTCCTGTTCTGCTCCCTCTTGCATTGAGAACCCTAGCATCAAATATTGTGTATGGTACTTTTTTTAAGCAGGTTTACAATCCCATATTACCTTCTGGTTCCTCTGCCATCTCAGTGATTATTCCCCATTTCCTGATTGAATAATTCTCTCCCCTTAGCTGCTTACTGCAGTTACCATGAAGTGTTTTATTACAGAGGTGACTGTTTGATAACTATAACAGTGAAAATGGTAGATCTGTGGTTCAAATGCGTCTGCTGTTAGGTAAAGGGTGCCATGTGGTTCCTAAATTTTTGAAATCCCTACTATACTTGTTATAATATGGGAATTGCGGTTGTGTTGTGAAATGTTGGAAGGTTTAATAGGTAATGGGTATGGTGAGAGTAATTGCAGCCATGGTCTATTTTCCAACATCTTGACAGTTTTATTGCTTAGTGGTTACCTTAGACTACTTTTTTCTTGTCATTCTTAAAACGGACTCTCTTATGTTGTATCTCTGTGGCACCCAATGTTACCTACTATGTAGAAGTTTGGATACTGTTTTCCACTCCTCTACCATGTCATCTAGCTAGGAGGTGGAAACTTGGGTAGTCCTCTACTTAGGGAAGATGGGCCCTGACTGAGGGTTTGATATGAGGGAATCACTTCACCTTGTGAACACCTGGAAACAACCCAAACTCAAGTACACAAAGCAGCCTGTTAGTTCTACTCTAGCTCTTCATTTGGCCGAAGGTTCTTTGAAAACAAGCACACAAACAAACTTTTGCATTTGAAGGAGCTTGTTGATCGTTTGTCCCAGGCTGTCCTTATGAGCTCCATGTTTAGCTGTGCTGTTGCACCTTTTTTCTTGACCATTGGGCTATTATAACAAAAAGTCTTATGGAGAACAAGCTAAGCTACTCTTTTTTTTTTTTTTTTTGGCTTTTTTTCCCTTTCCTGCCCCCCCAATTTTTTCCCCTGGTTTGCAGGAAGCATCTTACTGAAGGACCGCAGGCTTCCTTGGTTGTATGATGTGGGCTGTACACTGAAATAAGCTGTTGGTCCCCACATGGAGCCTCGGGTCCTTCTGACTTCCCTGGTAGTCTCTGCCAAGGCTCCCCATCCCTGCTGTCCTTGCTCCCTTGGCCCAGCTCCAAGGCAATCCCTCTTCCACACCACACACTTTATATCTCGGTTTTATATTTCCTAGGTTTTGATGTCTTCCAGTGTTGACCTTGCATTGCTTTTCATACTCCACATGTGGAAGGCAGGCAGAAGGGGAGTTTGACCATAAGGACACATGAAGGCTGGAGGGGTTTGTGGAGCTGATGTAGCACTTATCTGATGGTGGAAAATTGAGTCAGTGAACTACTTCAGTTCCCTTTTTCTCTCTCACCTACCTCCATGCCACCGGTGAATGTTTAGGTGGCTGTTTGTGGCTTTGTTCTTTCTTTTTCTCTATGGGATTATGTGTTTTGGTAACGTGCAGTTTAAATATCTCAGAGTTGGAGACTTATTTTATTGTTTAGTGTTGCAAATCCTGCTTTAAGGCAGTCTAAGTAAGTATATAGTGTGCCACCATTAGGATGCGTAACTACTGATCAGGCAAAACTATAAGGCACCTGGCAGACTCCTGTAATATGAAGAAGAAAACACTGATTGTTTCCTGTGGGGAACAGGGGAAGATGTTGTCCTTTTACACAGATGAGCTGCTCTATAGGACTAAGTGCTCAATGCCATATATGATGAGAGCGGTAGAGGATTTCTGATAGTCATATTATTTCTTATGTTCACGTATGTAAGTAATCTGCATATATTAATGTACATACAGTACATACATTAATCTGTATATATTGATGTGCATACAGTATGTACATCCAGCTCCTTCAGGGAACTCTTCAAGGCACTTTCCAGAATTTGGGAGTGTGCAAAACTCAGCATGGGCCAACCATGCTCTCAGTGTATATTATTTTAGTGGATCCTCAGAAGAGTTTTTCTTAAGAAAGCTGCTTCTGCAAAAGGGGAATCAGAAACTGTCCAGTTAGGATGGCTTAAGGATGCTTCATACTACTAAAGTTGCAGAAAGCAAATATATGGTGCATATATTTGGAAAAAAACCATGTTCCACGGTAGTATGGCATATTGGCTATAAAAGTAACTTTCAGTATGTGTCTGTTATGCATTCGCATTGGAAATATTCATACAGTGTGCTTTATCATAGTTAAAAGCTTTTCTGCCTTTTTGGTCATATTAAGTAACTAAAGTAACCATTTGAATAAATCAGCCACTGAACTCCTTTTACATATAATAGATGGAATTTCTTGCCAGCAGAGTAATGTGATTTAACAGTTGTGTTTCATATTATACATCTCTGCAAGCTGGAAATATGGATGATAAATGGTGTGATAAAAATTGAGGATGCACCAAATTCCAAGGCGATTATTATTGCCTCTGTTATATAAAGCTGAATGAGAAAAAAGCTATTTTACGTTAAGTTTTCTTTTAAATTGACAGTGAAGGAAATAGTAAAATGTGGTTGGATGGCGATCAGACTTTCCTTTTAATTATTTCACCACGTCCTTTGTCACAGCCGCTCCGATTATATTTCCTTTACAGAAATCTTTGTAAAATCGTAGCTGCGCGTAGTATGCCCTGTTCACACTGAGCGTTTGTTTCAGAAAAGTTGGTGAGTGGCTTCTTTTCCAGACATGCGCTCACACTGACCTCCACCCCTTAAAACAATGTTGTCATTAATTTTCCCCTCTTTCCAAAGGTGATGGCTTCAAAGTTCACAGTTGCAGCCTCCTTTCTTCTGCTGGCAGTGGATCTGTAGTTTTTATATCAGTCTGGCTTGTTCAGTTTCTAGCCTGGAATAATTTTTATTTTTTTTTAATGAAGAGTAAATACTTATTCATGAGAACCAGGGTCCAGCAGTGAGGTATTGTTACTTTAAATGATGCTGACTTTTCCTGGAGGGTTTCAACACCAGGATGCTCATTGGCTACCAGACTAATTGCTTTACACTGAAAACGATGCCCAGGGGTGAAATAACACAAATACTGAGGCAAATTTTCCAACATGTGTTCTTTAAAATTCCCCCCTGAGCTGGAAGAGTGACCTTTGGTGAACAAATGTTCTTTCACCTTCACTGTTCAAAACTATTAATGTTTTAGTATGCTTACATGATTAATTCACAGGCTTTCTTTTCAACACAGTAATTTCTGGACTCTGCCTTTCTTGTGGCCTCGGATTTGAGGCAATTTGTTCTCTAAGTCTGTCAATGGTTTATTCAGTACGACTACATTTGATTATATCTTTAGTAGTTACTGAGTAAGAGGTGCACTCAGTTACCTTGGCTTTAGCCTTTCAGAAGAGGAGTCTTTAGCCACATTATTCTATAATGCTGATCTTTGCAGCTGAGATAGCTTGCTAAAGAATTTGTAGGCTGGAAAGATCCATTAGTAACATATTGAATTTCCCAGCAGTGTTGCCTGTTTATGGTTTTGCATGGCAATGAGTGATGAGTCCTTTCTATTATGAAGATTTCTCCTACCTTACAAGCATTTAAAAACCTGGTAGCAGGAGAGCCGTGGGTTTTTAACTTCTTTTAATTTTTTTTTTTTTTTAAAGCAAAAGAATATTAAAGATGATATGCATCCCTGAGTCTGAGCTGTAGGGGCAAAAGGCTCACCTGATGCTCTTTAGGTCCTGTTGTAGCCCTGATTCCTGCTCTCATTTACCTTACTCATTTACTCTTATACCATGTGTATAACTTAAAATCTGCCTTAGGCGATGTGACAACTGCTTTCCACTGTTGAACCCCATTTACTCTTTGTTAATTGCCTCATCCTTTACTGCCCAGTAACTATTACAGCTGGAAGACAGGGGAACCATACATGTGTTTCTGCCTCCTGTTACTTCTGAGTGACTCTAGACACTGATAAAAGGTTTCCACTTGCTCAGGTTTCATTACAGCCTTTGCTCAGGAGTTGTGAAGATCCATCTTTGAAGATCCTGAAGCACAGCTCAAAAAATCAGAGTTTTGGCCAAGACATTTTCCTGGATGACTTTTATGTTGACAATAATTCACTCCTATTCTTTGACCAATATGGTGCCCTCTCTAAGGTTTATTTCTTGAGCAGTAATTTTTTTTTTTTTTTTCCCCTTTTTTTCCCTGTCGTCTTTGTTCACTCGGTGTATATTAATGAGAAATCCTGCTCAGTTAAACTTTGACTTTACAGGTCCTTGCGTATTTCCCCCTAGCCCTCTTCTGTGTTTTACAGGACACTTGGAGTCTTTGGTAAATGCAATATGATTTGCTTCTTATAAATCTAATGTATGTATCATCTCACCCAAGTCAAAATCAGTGATGACTGTATCTGGTAGTGACTTTCTGTAATGGCATTTAAGGTGTTGCTCTGTGGGAAATTCTAGAAACCAATAAAATAATAAAACAGCTCTATGTTGGAACAAACCTTTAAAATATCTCATGGATGGAACACTTCCTTCCATGTGTTTTCAAAACAAAATTGATGCTGCTTCTGCAGTCAGCACAAGGATCGTCAGCCTTGGCCCCAGGCAGCTAGATGCTTTTTGCTGTGCAAACAGGAGATTAGGCTGCAAATCTCCTGAGTCTCAGTGTCTTCATCAGCAGAGTGGAGAAGTCCTGAACGTTGTGTCTTGTGCCTCTTGGGTCCTGGCTCTGTGGCTGCCTGCAAGGTGGGCTGCTGGGCAAGCATGCAAACCAGCAGGGAACCAGGCAGCTGGTTTCCTTCTAAGTATTTGGTGAAATCAAAATATATCATGGGAGTGTGTTGATTCCATGGAATTGAAATTTTTCTAATGGAAAAAATTTAGGTTGGAAAATTTCTATCCGACTATCTCCAGACCATGTTTTTTGACTTTTCCTGTGAGAAATTATGGAAGCTCCATCACTTGCAATGAGGATATTATTAAAATAAGAAGAGATAAAATCTGTACTTATGTATTGTAGACTACCTATCAACCCTTTTCCTTCTTAGAGTGGGATGAATAAACCTTACCTATTCAAGTTGCTTAGAATTTACTGAAATCAACCCTTTATTGAAGTCTGTATGAGTGTAAAATACATTCTTCCCTCCATTTAAGCTTTTTAAATTATGCAATAGTTATTCTAATCCTGAAGCCCATGTCCCACTCATCTTCCTCAGAAACATTACCTCTTCACTCAGCATCCCTGCTCCAGAGAGGACAATTTAAGCAAGGAACAAAGCGTCTTGTGGGTCTGACAGGCTATTTTGAGATTTGGGATGCATATGGTGTGACTGAGGAGAGGGAAACACAAATTCTCTTGACAGCTGTGTTCACTCGTCCAGCTTCCTCTCCGTACAGATGGTTCACAAATGCTGCAGCAGGATTAGGACAGGGTAGAGCCTGACCTGTTCGTTAGTCTGCGTTGACGAGTAGGGTGGAGTGTCATCTACTCCTGCAATAAAGCCACAGTAGATTTAGGAAACTTCATTGACATGTGGAAATGGAGATTTTCTGTTGGGAGTAGTTCAGCTTAGACGAATCCCGGTGCATGAAATGTTTTGGGGGAGAGAAAATTTAAAATGGATGAGACGTTATGTTTTGAGACTTAAACCTGGCTTTCTAGGTCAATGTGTTTGAAAATGTAACATAGGGGGGTCAAAAGGGTGGTGAACAATACATATGTTTCTACTTACCTCGAAAATATATTCTTTCAGCTTTTTTTGACTGTGAAACTCTACCTTTCCTCCCTGAATAAAGAAGATAAAAACATCCAATATGCGAATGTTATTAGATGAGAAAAAGTTTTTTTTCCTGTGTCTGGTCAGATATACATTATGTCTTCTTCTAATGAAGTGCATCAGGTAAGGCAATGTGATTTAGGATTACAGCTCCCCTGTAAAACAGCTTTTGGAGTAGGGCAACTTTAGCATAAATCCTGAAAAGAGGTAGTACTTAAAGATGCATTTCAGAGAAACTCCTTCTGCCAGCGGACGTTTCTTTTGTGCATTTGCTGTTGAAATAAAAAAACAAAAAATTATGATAAAATAATCAGAAATAATAAGTAAGAATAAACAGCAATGAGTGACATTTATTTCACCTGCTATCAAGTAATAAGTGTTTTCTGTTCGTTGGTTGCGTCTGCTCTTGTTTAGGAGTCACGTTGCCTATGTTTGAGAGAATGCAGGTGTGCTCCAGAAAGCAAAAGGCACTGAAGTTTGAAGGGAGGAAGGGTTTTCTTTTTCTTCTCGGCCGGCAGTCCTTCGCCTGGCTTGAAGGTAAGCTGTGGATGCCTCTCCTGCTTGCACCTGCAACCTGAACATGGCTGCTGGGAGGGCCAGGATCCAGAAAGAGCACTAAAGTTGGGTCTCTTGTGGCCGTCCGTCATCGTTTGTGGCTGTTAGGTTGCAAAGATGGTGATTGACTCTCAGATGGCTGAGGGAGAAGATCGAAGATCAGCAGGGGGAAAAGAAAAAGCAGCTTGCAAAACCACAATCCACACAAGAGTTCAGAAGAGCTCTGTACAGTTCTTGTGCTCAGAGGTTTAGCTAAATAATGTAGAAATGTGACTTCTTGCTGTAACCCACTATTTGAATAGACCCATGGGCCATCTAGACCCACTTTTTCCTGAAAAGCAATAGATACGACGTATAACTGAAGAAGTGCAGAATTTACACATGGTTGATGCTGGAACCTGAGAGTGTTATATGGAATATATATTTCAGTAAGTTCAGTCCTTGTTCTTCCTTAACTGTATCCTCTATGTGGTCACTCCTTGCATACAGCAGGTACACATACACGTGTGATCCTTGCTTTCCTCAGTCAGTACACGAGTGTATTGATTAAGCCCAGGAATGCCGCTGGGCTCTGAGAGTAAGCACAATGGAAAAGCGCTGAAGGAAACTGCTCCTTGGGGGTCTGTGTGGCAACAGCCCCTGGGACGGGGCATCTTATAAGCAATGCCCCCTAAAGTGGTTTGTGAGCGTTGTGGCTGGGACAGAGGCACGCCAGGTACCCTGGTCTGGTGGTTTGACAGTGCTGCTGATGAAGTTGGAGTGTCGGGGAATATTCCTAAGCACTGTTTTATTTACTAGTATAGGCAGAGCTCTAGGGATTTTTCAGTCTCCCCCTGCAAGTGGAGGAAGGTTCATTATAACACTACAGTTTTATCCTGCTGAACCTTCTTTGTTTCACCTCAAATCCATTACATCTTGTGACATCCATCAGAAAACAGAAAAAATCTGATTCTTTTCTTTTACCCATTTGTCTGCTTCATATTTGACGACTGTTACCATGTCTCCCACCAGTCTCCTCTAGACTGAACAACTTCATTTTTTTTTCATTCTTTCCTTGCAGGTCATATTTTCTAGACCTCTATTTGTTTTCATTGCTTCCTGCTTTTCCTGAACAGACGTATAACAAAAAAGCACGTTCTGCCCAGGAGAGCTTAGCTAAGTGTTGAGGACAATATCGATAAGAATAATTAATGTACTGTATGATTATCTTTCCCTTCCCATGCAAGAACAGAGTGGTAGAACTGTTGTAACAGTAGGTACACTATCTAACACTATCTAAACCTTGACTTGACTAGACAGGATATTCTCCTGATATTTGATCTGTCCCCTCTTAATGGAGCTGCAGCAGGGGTGCTTCTGATCTCTGGAACTTGTACAGTTCACATTATAAATGCAATGGGACTCAAATTTTGAGGCTTATTTTTACCCTAGCTTTTGATCTTGATGGTATATAACAAATTAAGTTCACATAGACACATTTTATGTACTCAATGTTTTTTATTGTTTTTGGCACAGTTTCAGGTTTCCTCTCACTGAAGACTCGCATGGAGAATCCTTGTAAGTTGTCATCTCAGTCAGGGCACATGGAGCCCAGTGTCAATGGGGGAAATGAGCTTGGCCCCATGATTTGACACATGGGACGTAGACCTGAAGGGTTGTGGAAACAGCACCCAGCTCTGGGACCTTCCTGAATCCCCTCATTCTGCATGCCAGGTGAGAAAAAACAGTATTATGCCGAGTTCCCGGTACAGGGGCAGAAACCATGAATTAAGGTGGAGACAAGCTCCCTGGGTGTTTTTGGAAAACACTGCAGCAGTAGCGGGATTACATTTTCTGGCTGTGCTTACTTAACCTCTTGTGTCCCTGCCTTCACCGTGTCTAAGCTTTTTCCCCGTGGGTACCTTCCTCATGAGTAATTGGAGGAAGAGACATCTCAAATACTTCCATTCCTTCATGACAAAGAGCAGGAACACCCATAATATGCCCCCATTACTGTTCCTGGGAACACTCCACTAATACTTACAACCTGGAAGACTAAAATGTCTTTCACAGAAGCCAGTCTACTACTTGAAACATTTGTGCAGCTGTTGTGAGCTACCTAGCAGTATGCAGGGGATCCAGGCAATTCCTAGTTTACACAGGGAGATGTTTTTGCAGGACAAGTTCTTAAAAACAAGCATTTTCCAAAGCAGTAATAGAACTTCATTAAAAAATGTCCCCTTCGAGAGTAATATCTTAAGGGTTTTTTATTTGTTGGGCTTATTTTTGTGCCTTTTCTTAGGTACAGCTAGATATGGAAAGAACAATTTTTTTTCGTGTGATAACTCATGATCTTCAACAAGGATAACAGTGAGGCATCTTCTTGAAAAAACACCAGGTATGAAAGCCATTGTAATATTTAGAAGTTGATATGTGCTCACACAGAACTTTATTTTTATTTTTACACGCTGAAAGAAGACAATTGCAGCCCCGTAATGTTGAATATCAGGATACCTATCTAACACAAGTCCTATTTAAACCACTTGTCTTGTCATCTTTCTGTAGAGCAGCTATTCTTACTTCCTAAGCCCAGAGGACCTTATTGCCTCTCGCTTTCATATTGTTGAGGACAAGGGGAAACAGTCTACTTCTATTGCCTTATGCATTTTAAGTTGTTTTTGTGATGGAGCCCATATCTAGAAGCCAGAGTCCCTGATTACAAGCGCAAAAAATGCTATTTGAGCCTAAAGGGTGGCTGTGGAGTTCCAACATAAGCTTAAGAGAACAAAACACTGAAAACCATTACTAGACGTTTCAGTCTCAGGAATCTGGGAAGATGGATCTATTCCATAACTGCTACATGTTCCAGGGACGCAAGAGAGTCATCAGTATAAACTTGGAGGAGCGTTAAAAAAAATAAATAAAATCCTACAGTGTCTTAGCAGCAGCTGAAACAGGGCAAAGGTGGAGATGGGATGCATTCCCTGAAAGCCCTTCTTTCTCCTTGTGGAAAAATTCACATTTCAGAAAGTCTGGTGCTGGTCTGGGCTTCTGACGTGACTTTTAAAGCTTAAACGGCCACTTTTCTCTTTCATATCACTTTCTAGAGGCTTTAGAAAGGCAAAATGCTTCATTTCACCGATTACTTCTTATTGGGAAAATGCCTTTATAATACTTCAAGGAGCTGAATATGGATATATATGCCAGGTTGAAGATCAGCAACTCCAATAGTTTGACAAAATTGAGGGATAAAGGACAGCTGTCATTTATGCCTTTATAGATCACTGTCTCCACAGCTACAGGTTTTCCATCATCAATTTCTTTCCACTTGCTTGTCAACAGCAGCTCAAAAGTGTTTGGAGGTCTGAATTCAAATTCTTGAACTTGACTGGGCAGTCTCTCTTTGTGAGCAAATATCACCCATTGCACCTGTATGGCACAATCCCTGCGGTTTCCAAGAATGATCTGCAAATCAGGCAGCTGGTCCAGCACGCTTTATACTGCAACTCCAAAAGGGACACTGTTTGGAGATGAAATGCTCAGAGCAGCCCTGAAGAAACATTTACAAGAAAACACATTGGTATTGTATTGCTTACTGGAAGTGCTTCAGCTATATGAAGCTTTACTTTTTGCCAGAAAGAGTAGCAAGAGGTAGGAAAGTTACACGAGTCCTTTTGAATTGAGTCTGGTTCTTAAAGGATGTTTTTCAGATTACAGCTCTGCGTATTGTTTGTTGTGCAGTCAGTGCAAGCTCTGTTAGTCCTTACCTTACGTGGCAATTTCCTGAGCCAGACTATTGTAAGGTCTACGTGTCCGTCAGGGGGTATACTTCGTAAAACACTAGGGTATAAGCTGCTTTCTTCAAATTTGATAGTGTGAAGTGCCAGGTGTTGGGGCTGAGATTGAGACAAGCTCAGGACTAAGGATGAAGAAGTGACCTTGCTCTTCTGCCACCCCACCATTACTGCTTCATGAAGAAGGGCTCCTGGCATTGCTCAGACTGGCCTCCCCAAAATATATTGGGAATACCCGCAGTTCAGGGCAATGGATGCTACGGCAGCCAGGCATGTACCAAAGCCTTTACTCTTCAGCTGGCCATGGGGAAGGAGTGACACAGATGACACGATCAATCTGTTATCTCCGTAGCATCCCACAGTTCACCTGCTTCAATCATCTTGGCTGTGCAGGCAATGCAGCTAAGTCCTTTCTTATAGCAACACCAGGGCAGGGCAGTACTCTGCAATCTTTTTATGACTTACTAAGTAACGAGGAATAAAATTTACTCTGTAAATGACTTAATCTAATTAATGTGTTGGGGTAACTGCCAAATTAAGTAGTTCACTAAAACAAACCTCAAGTGACTCAACTGTATGCAGAAGAAAATGCTTTAAACAGTTTTCTGAGAAGTTATACTTGGGATTTACCTATAGGGCAAAAATATATTCAGTTTTTCACTATAGGGCTCTTATACAATTGGCTTTACATCTGCGCGTAGAAAATGTGGAATTGTGATAATTGTTCACCTTCTTCCCAACAGTACAGTTGCTTAATTTCGTGGGGGTTAATCTAAAAATAGACGCGTGTATAAAAAAGCAGTAATTTGAAAAAAATTTTTCTAGGAGCGTCTAAACTTGTTGCAAAAGACACATATGACCGTAGTGTGGAATTGAGACCTTGAATATCAGTTCTTCTTTATACTTTGCTTTAGAGATAGAAATTCACCATAAAGTGAGTGTAAAAGTGATGATCTGCAAGTATTTCAGAGCTGCTCCACATTGTAATGGCGGCCGTGATGCTCTCATCAGAAGTGGGAATCTGGTCCGACATCATGCCTTTTGTGGTTCCATTTATTTCTGAGTGCAGGGGAGCTATCTCACTGTTCAGGCCATGTAAGTGGCAACGGACAAGGTGATAGAGCAGCCGAGCGTGCGCCCTCGGGCTGGTCCAATGGACCTCTTGCTCTGGTGCCACTGACATCTGCTTGCCTTTTCCTGGTTGTGCAGAGAGACAAAAGCCAGAGTTAGGCCACTATGAGCAGTTTGACCACAGGGACGTGGAGCTCGGAGCAAAGCTTGCCTGAGAAAGCAGCTGGGATTGGGTGTGGGGAGCCTTGGGATGGGCTCGCTGCACCTTCCCAGTGGCAGAAGCCTCCCCCCCTGCCACACTCTTCGTCTGTTGGACTTAATGAATTTAGTTCCGGTAACGCTGCTCCAGTTGCATTTTCCCGCGGCAGATTGATTGCTTTAGCACAGTATTCCTTGGAATTAGCAGTGCTCCTAGCTGTCTAATCCTGTTTGGAAAACTCCTTGTAAAGCATGTGCAAAATAAAGTAAATACTTCTGCTGTTTTTACAAAACGTACTTATTCTAAGTTTTTCTTTCTACTTCATTGCTTAATTCTTTATTAATCTTTGTTTCAATGTTCATAGATGAGAGGCAGACTGGCTTGCAAGATTTGCTCTAAGCTGTCCTAAAAAAGACTTTGAGTGAATGTGTCCCACAGGGTGTGATAAAATAAAATTCAGTACACTTTAGGCCAATATAAACTCAGGAAAATTGAAACCTTTCATATTGTTGGAATCATCGCCGGAGAAGCTTTCCAAAAGTGCCAGGAAATAGTTTTATGTATGTCTGATTAACCCTGTTCGAGCAGGAAAAGCATTAGCAGCTGATTAGATAAAATGCTGGTCTACACTTGCGGCTTACCTTTTTTTTTTTTTTTTTAACTGGTTTTCTAGCATTATTACAATGCACTAAAGCTCATTCCTGCCAGCATCGGTGTTCCTGACCGAATTACGGGACGCAATTAGCTCCAGCTCCTCTGTGAGTAAGAACACGTCTTGCGATGTTTGCAATTACCCCGCGTTTGCAGCCATGGCTTTTGTTTGCCTCCAGAGGATCTCCGTGCTGGAGCTAGCGAGAGGGGTGTGCACCAGTGGAATATTGGCTTCTCCTGGGGAAGTGAGCTGCTGTGAAGTTTCAGTCTGGGTCCAGATCAGTGCTTTTCCAATCCATGGTGTGACAATCTGGGGATACGCATGTGGGCTTGCGTTCCAGTTCCTATGCTCATTGCTACATATATCTTCAAAACTTAAAACATGATTGCATTCATCTGTAGTGAAAGTGATGTATATTGTAATGAAGTCAAGAGCCCTGGACTCCCCCTCCCCTCCCAAACCCCCCTCCCGCACCCGGTAATATCTCAAGTGCTGTGGAATCAATTGTAACTCAGTGAAATGAGAGCACATTTTACTCATTATGTTTAAAATAATGATTCATATTCTTCCCTGTGGTTATGTTAGTGAAGTAGACTATTGTTACACCACAGATGAATTCGGCCTATTCTTCACACATGTGCAAAAATTTTCATTTATTTGGCCTCCCCTTTTATCAGAGGAGTTGGATTTTTTCTTTTTTGAAGAGTTAACGTTCTGGCACACATTGCAGCCCCTTAGAGCCAGTCGTTGTTACAGCTTAAATTACTGAGGAGAAAAAAATGACAGAAACGACATAAAATGGAATCATAACGTAACACTATTGATGATTTCTCCCCCAAAAGGAGAGACTCTATCACCTCTGCACTGTACATTCTCATGTTTTAGGAGAGGCGTTGCCTCTCCCAAATTAATCTTAACACCCTCTCTGAACTTTTTTTGCTGCAGTTCAGTAGTCTTAGATTATTTCTTGCTGTAACATTAGATTGGTTGTGGGAGTTGGTTTTGGGTTTTTTTAATGCTAGAAAAATGTTATTCTGTTGTGACTGAAGGACAGACTAATTAAAATTATTATTCCAACTCCTTCGCAGGGAAATAAGATCATAAGTGCCTTTTCTGAGTGGAGATGGGAATAGATATCAGAAGCTAATATTACTGTATTTCGATTTTTTTTTTTTTTTTGAGTACTTCTCTTTTGGAAACATTTTGACTAGCGAGCTGAAGCATCCTGCTTTCTTTGTGGCTGAGAGAGCAGGAGTGGAGGTTTTAATTTGGCAATTATATCCCTTTCCTAAGGGCGTCTTGCTGAGTTTTGAAGTTTTCTCTCACTTGGTAATTTAGTGACTGCACTGACATCACTGTTGGTTTATAAGCCTAAAGCACAAGACATCAATGAGAAGAATGAGCTATTTTAGCTTGAAAATTGTGATTTTTCTCTCCTCCCATGCAATTGGTGTTGCAGTATTTGGTTCTGATTAAAATGTAGCCTGAGGTTTGATATCTGCATGTAGCAATATTCTGTATCTGGCATACTACATAATCTACTGAGCATACAAACTGATAGGTTTGGTTCAGCAGGCTTTGAAACCAAGTTGATTTTTTTTTTTTTAAAACGAGCAAATTCTTCACTATGAGGGAGTATCACCAAAATGTTTTAGCAGTTGCTGCCTGAAAGAACTACATGCCCACTATCGAATTGTTGGTATGTGAATGTCTACAATGACAACATGTAAAAGTAAGTGAGATCTGAAGGAGGAAAGCAATGAAATTTAGAGGCTCTGTAACAATGCTCCAGCCACATCCTTTTTTGTCCTGTAAATGACAATCAAACTGCTGTTCTCTAGGGCATTACAACTCTGACTGCACTTTTCCCCCCTCTTTTTTGGCTTGGCAATTTATGAATATATTGAGAATGTTTACTGAAAAGGTCCCTTCTGTTGCTGGCAGTTGGTTGCCAACTCTTGTTTTTACTGCTCTTGCCAAATGGTCCCTCTGCTTTACAGAACATCACCTGGGCTTCTCTGAGCTACAGGGACAGAAAATGCTAGGAAATTTGGAAAAGGAATTTTTGTGCTGTTGTTAAGGGTAACAAAACATTGACTACGAGTACTGCAGACAGATTGTTTGTAAAATTTACAAGAAAAAGTAGGAAATCTCAGTAGATTTATGAACTGACGCTATTGAAGGATTATGTTAAGATTGTATTTGATGCAAAACCAGTGAGAGATGAGACACAGTTGAACCAACCTTAGCACATTCCTGGCTATTAGGAAAAAGGAAACAGCTTTGCCTTTACCAGTAAATAAGACTGGCCAAGGCCTGTTCTCCGGTCTGAGGACAAGTACACGGCTCGATGTGTGTCCACGTGGTAGACATCTGTGCTGCAGCAGTAGTCAAAGGCTAGTTTGCTGGGGGACAGGTGAATTTTGCCACTGTTGCTGCTATTTCTGCCAAATCTTGTGATTCTGTGCTCTAGTACGCTACAGCTGGGACTTCATCACCCTCAGCTCAGGAAGGATGCTTAAGCAGATGCATCCTAAAAACTAGGTGGGTGGTGAACATGTAGACCTGACACCCTGCTTTTGTTTGTTCTCTTTCTTCCGAGGCCATCCTTGTCTTCTTTCCTCTTCCTGCTTTTGCCTTCTGCTGGAAAGAGTTTCCCTTAATCAGCCCAGATTTGCACCCTTGCTGAGGTTTCCTGAGCAGAAGACTCTAAGTGCAGCACTTTGAGGAGCACAGCAGCCATATAATTCTGCCAGTTCTTGAAAGGGCTGACGGATGAATTATGCTTGTTGTTTTCAAGAAGCGTACTGATGCACTAACGTCAGATACTTTCTTTCCTTTTTACAGCTCTTTCCCAACAAGAACAGCACTGAATGGAGACTTTAGCCTTCAGCTGCAAAAAATCTTTGCACTCTATCCCAGAGTGGGCAGTTAATAAAAGGATGTTGAATGTACTCACTTATCTCCGTGATGAAAATGGGCAAGAACTGAGTGAATCATTAAGATGAAAGCTGTAATAGTACTTTACCTCTCACCTGCTGTAGCTGAGTTGCTTCATTTGAGTAAGGCTAAAGACTTTAAAGGTGATTACTGCAAACATAGGGAATCTAAGTCTCTTCACTTCACTCCCTGAGTGACATTTAACATACAAAGCCAAAGGGTTATTTGACCTTTCTGGGGATATTAATTTCCATCAGATTTCACACCCAAGGTCCCAGGACGAAGCAGGAGCACTGTCTCTGCCTGTGGTACTAAGTACACTGTGGAACATTGATGTAGGAAAGCTTTCATGAGGAAGTCCAGCTCGACTCCCAGAAGCAGTTTTACCATTGTTGTGTGGAGCTCAGTCAATATACATTTTGCAAAATGTTTTTATTAAGTCCATTAGTACCACTTCCCCCACCTCCCCAAATAACTCAGCCTCTCGTTTTGTAGTGATTCCTGTTTGCAGTTCTAACACATACCCAATCCAAGCTGTTGCATACTATAATCTGCTAAATTTTCTGGCAAAGCTTGGCACTGTTCATACTTTTTTTTTCCCTGTTTTTTTTTTTTTTTTCTTCTTTTCCCCTTGTATTGACAGCATCAATGCAGTCTCCAAAACACAGAAAAAAACCAGTGCAAATTGTGAGGGTCAAATTTGGCTTTAGATGGGAACACACTGTTCCTGTTGAAGTCTACTGCAGTCAAGGTGAAAGTCTGATGACAGAATTTCCTTCCTAAGTAGAAAGAGGTCACATAGCAAACCCACTTGATAAGACCTTGTGGAAGAAATTTGATGCGATATAGACCATAGCCAGAAGGCACGAAAACTTACTTTGTCTGTTGCATGAAGTATGACAACATTTTATTCTGTTTCCATTGCTAAGTCCCCAATATTAAAAGGAGTTAACACACAAACCCCTAAATCAGTAGATATTATATATAGAGCTCCACATTTCTCTCAGTACAGCTAGAAGCCCTGAAGTTAGCAAAACTTAAATGGTGACAATTTTGTGATTTTTCAGCATTTATGTGTTACTGGATTTACTAGACCAACTGTACCTCTCACTTTAAAGTGTTGTAAATCTGTAGTAATTGCGCTGAGTTTGGAAGACCGCCAGAGGCATTTACAAGTCAAATAGAGGACTTGGCCCCGATTAACTGTTCACTGCTGTGCAATCTTCATTATGCACAAGACATCAAAAGCAATGTCTTGTCAGTTTTGAAGTAGGTTGAAAACAGGATTAATTTTCCTAGAGACAAAAGAAACAGCCCATGCCATAATATCAGTTTTATTAAGTCTGTCACTGAAAATTCAGGCAGAGCATGTTGGAGTTGTAAGTAGGGCTGGGCACCTGGGCAGCTGTGGGAAGGGCTTTAATGAAGGTGTGAAAGCTTCTGATAACATCCTGATGATGACAAAAAGTAAATTTATAAGTGCAGATGATGTGGGGAAAAACTGGAGGTAAAGAACACCACAGGAACAAAGACAAGTGAAAATTTCTTGACCTGGATTTGATTTTTGTCATCTTGGGAAGAATAGTCATCTATTAAAAAGACAAAGGGTGAAGGGAGATATTAACAAAGCAGGAATATTTATTCGTAAAATCCTGTGATTTAAGAGTCAAGGAACGATCAGGAGCTGGACAGGTTCCGGAGCAGCTGGTTGGCATGAAGACTGAGGGTAAATGGAGAGAAAACAAAATACCTTTCAAATCATAGAATTATAGAATGTTAGGGGTTGGAAGGGACGTCTGGAGATCATCTAGTCCAACCCCCCTGCCAGGGCAGGTCCACCTAGAGCAGGTTGCACAGGGTGGCATCCAGGCGGGTTTGGAATGTCTCCAGGGTGAGAGACTCCACCACCTCTCTGGACAGCCTGTGCCAGTGCTCTGCCACCCTCAAGGTCAAGAAGTTCCTTCTCAGGTTTAGATGGAACTTCTTATGTTCAAGTTGGTGCCTGTTACCTCTTGTCCTATCACTGGGCACCACTGAAAAAAGCCTGGCCCCCTCCTCCTGACACTCTCCCTTGAAGTATTTACAAGCATTGATGAGGTCCCCCCTCAGTCTTCTCTCCTCCAGATTAAAAAGACCGAACTCCCTCAGCCTTTCCTCATGAGAAAGATGTTCCAGCCCCCTCATCATCTTTGTAGCCCTTTGCTGTCCCCTCTCCAGCAGTTCCCTGTCCTTCCTGAACTGAGAAGCCCGGCACTGGACACAGGACTGCAGATGCAGCCTCACCAGGTCAGAGTAGAGGGGGAGGATGACCTCCCTCCACCGCTGGCCACACTCTTCTCTTGATGCACCCCAGGATGCCATTGGCCTTCTTGGCCACAAGGACACATTGCTAGCTCATGGTCATCCTGTTGTCCACCAGGACTCCCAGGTCCCTCTCTGCAGAGCTGCTTTCCCGCAGATCACCCCCAACCTGTACTGGTGCATGGGATTATTCCTCCCCAGGTGCAGGACCCTACACTTGCTCTTGTTGAATTTCATTAGGTTTCTCTCTGCCCAGGTCTCCAGCTTGTCCAGGTTGCGCTGAATGGCAGCACAGTCTTCTGGTGTGTCAGCCACCCCTCCCAGTTTTGCGTCATCAGCAGAGTTGCTGATGGTGCACTCTGTGCCTTCATCCAGGTCATTGATGAATACATTGACCAGGACTGGACCCAGCACTGACCCCTGAGAACACCACTAGTCACAGGCCTCCAACTAGACTCTGCCCCAGAGATCACAACCGCGAGGCTGAGCTCTGTGTGCTGAATTGTAGAAGACTCTAAACTACTGAGATAACTCCACTTCACTGTAAAAATAAAGAACCATTTAAAATTATTTTTAATTCTTAATTATGTTTTCTGTATACTGCTAGGTTGAGGTTGTTATGTGGTTTTAGGGGTCCTAATCTGTATTTTTACTCTGTATGGGAAGTGAATTGAGGAGAGATCATTCTTAAGTAGGAGTACTTAAAATAAAATAACTTTACCAAGGCTACTTGAGATAGACTTGTGTATTTAAAAGCAGACTGTGTTTATCTGCATTATTCTGACACATATGGTTACAGGCATTGCACTCTGAGTGTCTTTCTTTGATAATACTGAAAAAAGCCCATGAATTTGATGGAATGTCGTTAATACCTATCACCACAAGCCCCTTTTTCTCTAACAGTTCAGAGTGAATTGTTCACAGGTTTTCTTCCTCTTCTAGCTCTATCCGTGTCTTGTCTGTCATGAGCTCGTACCCCAAACAGCTGACTGAGAACAGTCTCTTCCTTCCCTGGTAGTGTTGCACAAGCTTTTGCAAGTTACTTGCACTTTATTTTTTTCCTATGTTATAATGTAAGCTTAGATGATTTCAAATAGTATAATTGTATATAGAGTGTAGTATAATTGTATATATTTAAACCTAAATTGTATATATAAATAGTATAATTGTATATATTTTTACAGTTAGTCTTCTACGCTTTGCAATCCTGCTATTAATGAACAACTAGAATGCAAAAATATCTTTAGAAAGTGCATGGAGCACAAGAAGGAATGCATTTATTGTTGATGAACAGCCTTTCCTTTCCATTGTCACAATGAGCTTTCTGCCCTTTCACCGGCATGTCTAATAGCTCTTTTTGTAGAGCTTCCATTACCTGGTAACCCAAATCATTCACAACACTGTACCTTTGCTAAGTCTGCATCACATTTATGGTTCACTTTGTAGTGGGTCAAACACTCTTTCTCTATATGAAAGCTAAAGCTTTTTCATATTTCTGTTAGTGCTTCTTTCTTCTTTGCTAGGAAGTGTGTTTACTTAAGGCTAAATTATTGCATTTGGAAGTGGAAGTTAGTGAAGAGCACTGGATTTGCTATCTAAGCTTACATTCAAAGGTTCTTGTGACTCAGTTTCTTGTCTCTGGCCCTTGTTTAGGTAAGCAATTCTAATACCCCAAAACTCACACCCTTAAAGCCACAGGTGAAGTTGAGTGTATGTTGTGTAAAGCACTTCCTTAACAGGGGAACTTAGAAAATGATGGATAGCATATGCTTCAAAGGAAGGTTAGCAGCTCCCTACAAAAAGATTGTAGGGTACAAAAATACCTACAAAAAGATAAAAGCTCCCCCCCCCCCACGTCAAAAGTAATTTTGTAATAACTTGTGCAGAAGAAAAATTCCCTCTTCACTGCAGACAGTAAATGGGCAGGTTTTGCCTAGTGCCTAGATATAAAGTTTATATCATTTTATTGTTAAACAGAAAATGTCCCTTCTTAGGTAAGTGAGGATGAGTTTTGTCACCCATCATTTTTGAATATTTTTAATTGCAGAGGTATCTTCTGTTGATGAAATTCACAAAATACCATTTAAATGTATTTCTTACGATCAATCTGAAACAACATCCACATTTTTTTTATTAGATTGGATAATGTCTTCCTGTGTTCATTGTTGTAAATTTTACATAGGCTGTTACTGTTCAGATGCCCAAAAAATTGCTGGCTGTTGGGAATAAGATGTGCAGTGTCCAAAATCTAAAGTTGTGACTAATATTTGTCACCTGCATTTCAGAACATAAATCCTTTCACTTCTTAGAATGCTCTGGCACCTTGCTGTCCAAAATCAACAGGCTACTTGGCCATTCAGTGCTTAATTTGAAAGCCAATGCTGTAAGTTTGTTAAAATCTGGAGAGCTGCAGTGAGTCACAAGAATAAACAGTACCTGGAATTCGTTAAGTGGGCATTAAAAGTTAATTGATATGAACAGTAATATTTTCTTTGAGTTATTCAATATGCAGATTTGACTTCATAACAATGTCAACCTAGAAGTAAATGCAACATTGAATGTTATTTATTCTTCCAATACTGTAAAAATCTTCTGGTAAGGTATGTGTAGGGACCAGAGGCTTGACTTGAGATAGATGCTAAAAAAGAAAAACTGAATTATTTACTTTCTTTGGATTTACCCTGAGCCATACTGTATGTCTCTTGAATACAATGACAGTAGGATTAGGTGCATTGTCTTTTAAATGAACCTTCTGCATTGCTGAAGTGCCAGGAGGGCAGTGGTCTTTATAATTTAATGAAAGAAAAGGAAAAGTAAATTTTGTTATGGAAGAAAAATGGAGAATAACTTTAACTCAAAAGAACATGGGAAAACACTTGAAAATCTTCAGGGACTTAGTATGGCATTTTCAAAGTAGTTTTCACGTTTTCCAGAGGTGCCAAGGGGCTTTCTTCTGCCTTTTTTTTGGAAAAAACCCCTTATTGCTTACTTTTAGAATGGACATCTATGTTGCCCACTGTTATATTTAAAAGCAGAAGTAAAGAGGACATAGACATGGTTGAACATCCTGGGAAACAAAACACTTCATATGCAGTCAAATTAAAATTATCAGGTTGTCCTTAATATGAAATTTTGCTTTTCCACATCAAAACCACCCCAATTGTATGTCCACCTCTACATGTAAACCGAGGCTTTTAGTTGCTTGCACTTTTATTTCTTTTGAAGAGAGCCCGATGATGACAAAGCCCAATGAACTCAGGAAGTCACAACCGGGCTTTTAGTCGATATGACTGATTTAAACCACCACAATAATGGTTCGTGATGAAAACTTTTACGCAGCAAATAACACATCTTGCCGGACTATGAATAACAGCAACTGTGGTAGGTAACCACAGAGTAATTCCATCCTAATGGAGTAAATGGATTCATAAATGAACAAAAAGACAATGAAAAAAAAACCCTGATTACAAGACAACTTATATTTTCATTTGGTTTCAGTTTAGTGAGACCCTTTTACTTCTAATATGACCTTTTCAGTAATGAATGCCACTTCCTACACTTCCCATGTCACAATGTCCATCTGCACTGTGTTAGAAAGAACACCATATAGTTTTGGCAGTGTGCTTAGAAGAATTTTCAACTAAAAGTGGAGAATTCAACAACACATCATAAACAAAGATAATCCTTTTCCCTGCACGTGTTCTCTCTCCAGTATAAAAGTGACATTTTTCTTTACCTTTGCTTTTATGGACAGGAAAAGAAGATTTTGAATTTAAATGGGATGTGCTACTTTAATAAAACCATCCATACTTCAAAAATACAGTATTTATGTTTCACACAGGTTTGTGGTGATAAACGTCTACACAGGACTTTAAGATTATTGGGAAAGGAAATGATAGAAATACAGAAAAAAACCAAAGAATGTGTGTTTTTTACTCCAAGATGAAAAACAACTGCAGAGGTAACTTAAAAACAAGAGGCTTTTTTGTTTAATAGAATGGTATTTACTGACATTGAATCAATTATTCTAATTTGCAAGTCAGTCTGTACAACAGGATGGTGGGATAGGATATCCCAAGGTTTGGTTTTCACTATCAAAGCGTATATCAGTTACAGTTTAAGAAACTGCTTGGACTCAGATATTTATCTCTAAACTAGATAATCTTGGCCAGAATTTAAAAAAATTAAAGTTTTTACTGGCCTTTCAATGTGGGAAAAAGAAATGGAGACTGAAATGAAAAGAGACAGACCATACAGAACCGGACACTCCAGGACGTGGCTGGCTGTCAGTGCATCACGGGCCAAAAAATGTTGTCAGCTGAAACTCCTTCTTGAAAAGCTGAGGGCTGTGAGAATCTGGATAATTTTCGTTCTCATATCCTCCTATCTTGTGCCGGTGCTATCAGTTTTGCAAGTGAAATGCCAGACCATTTCTGGAGAAACTATTCTGAAGATAAACCCGACCTGACTGGACACCATTGGGGTTGGTCATCTGGGACAGAGTAGTGTTCATGGGATGTCACCTGCTCTGTTTGCAGAGATCCAGGTGAGGTGTGTGACATGTCCTCTTTCTTCACTGAAAGGTTTTTAGGCTCATTCAAAAAGTTGAGGGCAGGCTGGTGGGTTTCTGGACCTCACTGGTATCTGAACACAGGTTCTCATGAAAGGTGTCAGCATCACCTGACCCTGCATACTCTCCTTTGGGTTTACACATGTCAGCACTAGTAGTTTTCCCTTCATGACTGTGTGTGAAACCTAGAGCATTTTTGAGTGCTGTATTCTGGAATGAGGTCAGGAAAACCTGAGTGGAACAGGACTCATTCTGCTTAGCTGAACAGGGTCTTTAAATAAGCTGCTCCTGGGATCTGATGTCATAATTTTGGAGGAGGCATCTATGGTCAGTGACTGTGCTGTGTTCTCCATCCTTTCCCCTGAGGCAAGCAGGACTCAGTACCTGATTATTAAGCATTGTTATGATTATTCTTTTGTTATGCTGTTAACAACTTGCAAATACCTTTTCCCTTTTTTTTTTTTTTTTTTTTTTNNTTTTTTTTTTTTTTTATGTTTGAAAGGACATCCCTGCTGTAAGCCAGTGTAGGTGGGAGCTAGTGAGCTAGTTTAAGGCTCAGAAAAAGATGATAGATCATCCCGTTTTGCTGCAAACTCCAGAAAATAATTTTGCTTTCTATTCGGGGGGGGAGAAAGATATACATTGCCTGAGGCTAGAAAGTAATATGGTAATAGAAATGGTGTACTACGGTAATAGTTCTGCAAATACACTATGAAAAAAAAAAAAGGAAACTGGCAATGTTTTGTGTGTAGCAAAACTAAATATATTAATGTTGGTTAAGACTTCTTTTCTCCTGCCTGCAAGCAGAACACTCTTAAGAAATCCTGAGAATGTTTATTTATTATTTAATAAACTTCCTCGTTTCCTCTTCTCTACTGATTTAATACAATTGTATTATTCTGTTCCAGGACCTTTACTCCTGATTTATACTGGGCTAAGCAAGAAATAATGAAGTCAAGATCTTGGTGGAAGATATGAAATGTAAATTGCTGCCAGTTTTCTGCTGAGACAAGCCTGAGAGGTCTGGAGGTTATCAAAGAAATGGCTTGACTGCGTAGAAGACAAGGTTGGACAAGTTGGGCTTGACCTGAACCTTACCTGGAACTTGCTGACCTGACAGACCCCCTGGCAATGGTTTGGGAGAGGTTTGTGGGAAGGTTGGCACTTGGAAAGGGCAGAGACACTGGCTTCTGAGCTGCTGCCTCTCCAGTAGGTGAACGGGAGGGCTGCTCTCCCTCTCCTAGTGTTTATGCAACCCTTTTTTCCCCCTCTTGCTGGTATCTCAGTAGTCCAGAGGAAGGCTCATTGCCTCAGCTGCTTTGCATGCAGCTGTGCCCTGTTGGGGAAAAGCATAAAGAAATATAAACCTTTAGAAGTTAGGATTAACAGAGTTTTGTCATACTTCAACCAGTGTCTGTGTTTTTTGTTTTTTGGGGTTTTTTTGTTTTTTTTTTTAGATATAATAAAATTAAGTCTTTTAAGTTTATTTGCTCTTTTGGATGGACAAGACTGTGGATGTCCAACTCACCTGCGAGAACACGCTTTCTGCAGATTGAATGGTTTTATAGAGAGAATTAGCATGTGCAGCATGAAAGGTATAAATGTCAAGGACTTTTTCTGCCAGATGCCTGCAGCCTCATGAGCCCTGCGTTTACCTGAAAATGCTTTTCACTGCGTACATTGTTCCAGGTCATAATTTAAAAAAAAAAAACCTGACTGCAATCTACTACTCTAATTTTGTACTGAGACTATATTAAAATGATTTTCTTCATTGAAAACTTGTCTCCTGATCATAATTATCTAATCAATGCTGATCATAAAAGTGAGCGAAAAATGACAACCTATCTTAAAATAGATAAAGCATCTGTTACAAGTTTTGCCATCAGTTTATTCATCTGGAGCTTGATTTTTTTGTCTCTTTCTGAAGGTCCAGAAGGAAAGAACAAGCATTTTATTCTCCTCCGGCAGACTTACCTGTTTTAAAATTCAGAACTAATACATTTGTACAGTTTGTGCATCAGTAACAGGAATGATGTGCAACCCCTTTGACATCTTGCAATCGCAATTGTGTAATGGTGTATCTGTTATGAGGATGAAAAGCAGAAGTGTGCTACAGGGAGTGAGAAATATCTGCTGACCTGAAACCAGTCAAATTTGTGAAGGCATTTAGGCTGAGAACTTCATAGGCCAGGACCACTAATTAACAAAGGAGAAATTAAAACTTGAGACATCAATTTATTAAATGTGTAGAGCGTCTGTGATTCCTACTTTAAGAAGCACTTTAACACTCATAAAAATGAGGCATGTCTCACAGCAAGATCTAATAGCTCTTGAAGATTCATAAATTTCAGTAACAACACACCTTTGAGCACCTGATGAATTTAAACTGTACAAGCATAATATGAGGCATTCCATTAAAAATTCAGTGTCCGCGTAGGTTGCAAAAAGAATTACAGGTCCTAATTTGAAGGTGCAAATTGCAATTTCCTTGATTATGATTGCAGTTCATTTTTTACTAACAATTTGCAATTTATGGGAAGAGAGAAACTGACATTTGTAATCATCTGGAGGGCAGAGTTTGAACCTGTGATGCTTCATGAATTATAGGGCAAAGATTTTATTCTGGGCTTCATCATCCTGGCACCATAATCTTGGATCTAGCAGAGAGGTAAAACCTTGGTTTGTTATTAGCAATGGTATTGTTTTAATTGACTCTCATCTGAGTCCTTAGGTAGAAAGACAAATTTCCTATCTAGTAATATGTAAGTACGGCAAAGATCTTCTAAAACTACTCTAACAAGAGCGTCTTGCAGTCTATATTGTCCCACTAGCCCGCAGGTGAATTTCATACAATCATTCTAAATTTGGACTGTGCTTTGCTCTGCAGTCCTGTGGAATCAGCCTGACCTTCTCATCAGTTTTGGTGATGTGAAACAGTTACACTGATGTTATTTGAATTAAAATGTTATAAAATTGGTCACAGAAGGAAAGAATCAAGATTATCATGGTATTATCAGTACCATTTAGCACTCTTTGCCACAAATAAGTACAGCTGAAAGGGCAGAGTATGATCTATTATCTAAAGCTAAGATATTTGAACTATTTGCCCTGCAGCAATACCTCTGGCCAGCTTTCTTTACAGGAAGTAATTATAAAATTCCTGCTGTACTTGGGAGGGAGATGACTTTTCCATTCTTTTTATGTAGTTACATATGTACATATTACATGTGTGTGAATACATGTACAACACACACACATTTTATCTACAGATGGACAAGAAGTCCATGATACTTTTTTTGAGTCAAGCCAAACCTCTAACCATTGGGAGTTGACCAGTTCTTGCAACAGGGAGAGGGAGCAGCTTGAGGGACTGTGGGAGAAAAAGACCAGTTAAAGAGGAAGAGTTTGGAAAAAAACCCCAACATTCTTGCCTGCATTTATCACCAAATAATGGCTGGTAATGCTGGTTGCTGGTCGTAACTGGGGATTCCTTTGGACGTTAGAAGTAACCCCTCGCTAGACTTTATCATCAGATTAATTAGACTGACATAATTTGCAATTGCGTTGTATGTATAAATGCTGTTTGTGTGCAGCCAATTCCGTCAGAAGGAACGTGTTGAATGTGCCAGAATCAGTTCAACTGAAGTGATCCAGCCCAGCTGGGGGTCACATTTTCTGGCTGCATGAACCCATTAAAACTGGAATGCCTTGGAAAGGAGGAAGGTGAGCCTTCCCTCTGCCCAGCTGCACAAGGGATAATGACTTCTCAGGGACGTGGCAAGAGTTAAATCATTACGTTTCCAAAATGTTACAAAATTTTTGGATGAGCGTTTGGATGAGAGAGGAGTGAAAACGAAGTCAGTGTCATGCTAATGCTGTCCAAGTCCGACAGCTCTGAAATGAGCCGGAGATGAAAAGGGTCTTTGGAGTTGGTCATTGTAAGTGTGCGTTGGACCCAGGAGGTCCTGTTCCTGGTGCTTAACATTAATGCGTTTACTTTATGGTAGTTTATATCTTGGGTACCAGTGAAAAATTAGCAAAGAGGAAAAGCAATGTGCGTGTACCTTCTCTAATACGTACACACATAATTAATCATTTTATGCAAACTGAGGAAATTGTGCAGAGAAGGTGCAGTTACAGCAACAGGAAATGGGCCATTTTAAGAGGTCTTTGTTGTGCTATTTCAGCGTGTGGGGGACGACTTTAAATGGGGAAAGCTTATTATATTAATAACTCAGGAAACAGTAAATAAATAAAACGTGAGACAGTTAATCTAAATTTAAGTGCCAGGGCTTGGATCCAACTTTGTAGGATAACACAGGAAACTCCAAAACATGTAGCGCTTTCTGCAGAGAAAGTTTATCTCGGCATTGTCATCTGGCAGTGAAGGATGGGGGGCCCTGGGGGCTGATAGTTTATGCGGCCACAGCAGTGCAGATGAATTGGGTCGGCAGCTGAGGTGGGTCTCCGCCGCTCTGCTCAACAAAGCTCACCAAAGCTCACAGCGGGAGCTGTACAAGCCGAGGAGGTGGCTTAGAAGTCTAAAGGTTTTGTTAAGAGTTTCCAAGGTGATTGTGCGTTATGGGTTATTTCACTTTCCAGGGAGAGCAGACCAAAGGGATGACCATTGGGCCATCCCCTATTGCGCGCAACTACAGAGAGGTTCATGCAATTAGTAGGTCATAACCATCATCAGATGTGTTAAGGTCTGCCATAACAAGATGTACTGACAACTGCTCTTGTTCATGCGCCTACAGCAATAATGATGAATGTTTAATGTAGTAGCTCAGAAACACACATTTATGACACTTCATTTCCTATGAACACACTGCTTTTAATGAGGCATTTTGTTATGCATAACAAAGCAAAAGATGGAACTTGCTGTAAAAGACCTACCTGTAACATCCAGCATGAATGAATGTTAACTAGAGATCGTCATTCCCGAAAGTTACTCCCAAGTGTAATTAAACTTTTTGAAGTAATGACTCCCAAAGGAATAAAATCCTTTAAAGAACAAAGTGATTTTATACTCCCTCCTCCTATTTAAGAAGTCTCAGGTGTATTTTGTAACCCTTCCAGGCTGTTCTTTTTCCAACAGTTCTTGTGTGATCTGGTACTCTTCAGCCAACCAACATCTTTACACTGAAATTTGTGTAGTAATTTGTTTGCAGACTCTAGGGTGATCTCTAGTTATTTACCAAATGAGGTGGTTCAGATGTTTAATTATTTTGGGATGTCCATCTGGCATGTCCCAAATATCAGTATAGTAGCAGGACTCCTGAAAATAATAGGAATGATTTAGTACATAAGAGCAGTAGAAAGACCAGTAAAGGCCAAAATTGCATGGTATGGATTTTGTAAAATATTCAATAGTTTGCAAGAACCTCATTAAAATATGTGTATTTAAATGAGGGAAAAGGTAATAAAGTTCAAAGACTTAACTTTTAGTATGCAGTTTCTGCAATTTCATCACTTTTTTCAACTGGTGGTTTTGTCAATCACATTTGTCTTTCTGGTCTGAATTTTTTGAATCAACTGTCCTTATTCCCAGCCCAGGGAATTTTTTTTGGTTTGATGTTTTTCCAAGAACAAAAATTAAATTCACCTTCTCTCT
Organism: Chionis minor; assembly: GCA_013398295.1. Classification (NCBI taxonomy): domain Eukaryota; kingdom Metazoa; phylum Chordata; class Aves; order Charadriiformes; family Chionidae; genus Chionis; species Chionis minor. Next base: position 607,066 of record VZSF01008512.1, on the reverse strand, counting down.
CTCTGCAATTCTCAGTGAGCATGAATTCCTTGCATCTCCACTTCAGACACAGGCAACAAAGTGCTGCAAAAAGAGTGGTGTAATGTGAGTCAGTGAATTTTATAAAGAAATATTTCCAATATGGTGCCATAAAGGTGCCTTTTTGGCTGTTTTTCTGATGCTATTTCCAGCTCCTAGGGAGCTGAGCTACATTTCCTTCCCTCTGCCCCTCGTATTTGTGTTGGTGTATGTGAATATGTAGATATACATAGAAACATATGTTTTTTTATACACGCTCATACATGCACAATGTAAGTACACATGGTGTAAAGATAACATAAATGGCACCATTTGTAGCATGTTACATGCGTTCTCTATAGCTGTGATTCTGCTTTATTTTTTGGCCAGTCTCCGTGTTGTACCTCCTTTGCACAGACGTTCTTTTACTATTATTCTTGGAACTGAGATTGCTTTAGATGATGGTTCATTCACTTCCACCCCAAGACTGAAAATTTCTAGGTCTTTTAGAAATTATATTCTCAAGCCACAGTAGTCACCAGGAGAAAAATATATTATTTTGCTTTACAGATTTGGAACTCATTTTTAGGTAATATCTGCCAACACTTAATTTAAAAATATTTCAAACATCATATATTGAATTTCTGGGAGTTTTCCAGCTGATGTGAATGCTTTTTCAAAGACATTGCTTAAAATTTGGGAAAGATATTGTTTTGTCGGCTATTCTTCTAGTAAGATTAATCCGAGTTGTACTCGTGAGTGAGAATTACATACCTTTCTGAGATATCTTTTTGATAACAGGTGTGTAACATTAGGACAAACTTTTCTGTTGTGACCCCCTTCCTGTTTTTCCCATAATATTGCTGAGTCTTGATTCCCCAAGCTTTGATTCACCCACACAAAAAATTAAATGTATTTTTTTGTCTCCAGTATTACTGCATCGAATACATTTCAGAGGAACGGAAGCCATTAAATGTGTTTTGTGCTCGTGTTAGGCAGACAAATGTTTTTGATTTCCTTTTCTGTTATGTGATATAGTCCCAAAATAAATTAAAGGGAAAGACTCAACTTATTAGACTCACTTCATTATTTTCTTAAACTAGAAAAGAATTTAGCAGTGCCACTTGGTATCGAGTCCACTTTTCTGTAGTTACTCTGACCCTGTGTTCAGCTCGTAGGGATTTTACCTTTTTCTTCCTGCAGTTGTGCAGTAAAGAATAGGGCTGCAATACATGAGAGTGACCCTTCAGTGCCAGGGCTCTTTGGTTCTTGATTTTGCAGAATTCCCAAGTCTGCCGCCATAATTCGATGTCAGGCATATTGTTTATTATGAACTCTGTAGGTGTATTCAAACACAAAATGAGGTGTTGAGACAGCATCCTGAGTAACAGGTATTTTTGTGACAATGCCAGGTCTTTCCATAAATACACTTTCTCTCTCTTCCCTCCCTGNCCCCCCCTTCTTTTTTTTTTTTAATCGGAGAGCAAACTCAAACAAAGCAAAACAAGGGTCTCGGAAGAGAAGGCTTAATCCACACCCTCAGGATTTCAACAGTGTCTTTCAAAATCTGTGACTTGATCATGCGAAGTGTTGTTAAAGCTTCATTCCTGTTTGATTATGGGATGTCGGCAGTAAAAATAATTTCCATGTGTGAATGGTTTAAGCTTATAATTTAGACTATTATGCATTATTACTTACCTCAAATTAATTTATAAATTTAATTTATGTAGGCTTTGCTCTGCTACCTACTGTGTATGTCTTTTTTTGTATGAAATTATTGCTTTTGTAGAATAGTAACTATAAATAGTCAAACAAACTACTAGTGGTTATGCATACCATAGTATTTTTTAAACCAAAGATTTCTTAGTGCAGTGTATTTGTTTAATGGATACACGGTGGTTTAATATAATAGTACAGCTTTAAAGACTCTACAAAATGTTTTCTCAGAAGGACTGCACTCAACCATGAGAAAGTTACCACTTCTGTCTATTATTGCCATTATTCCCATTTCACTGTGTGAAAAGAGCACACAGCGAGTCAGTGGCAGAGCCAGGGAAAAAGAATTTGGGGCTCCAGATTCTAAATGTCCATTTGTATTTATTTTTCAATTTATTCCCGAGGAAAATAAATAAACAAAAAATATAAACCAAACCAGAAAAACAACTATGAGACTATTGAAGTAGAGGAACATGACTAATACAATATCTCATGTGAAGTGAGATAAAGGTCAAAAGGAGTTTAAGTGTGTTGTAGTCTTCTGATCTGAGATTTACAATTTGGGCAAAATGGGCCTGAACAGGACTGAAGTTATCTTTTAGTGCAAGACTATGAACTTCTGTACAGACAAGCTTAAGGCAACCTTGACCTTGAGAGAAATTAAAAGGGAATATGCCTTTTCCTGTTAAGTGAAAACAGATCTTCTAACAAAATTTAATCTCATCTGGCACCACAAACTTGTACTTTGGCAAGACCTATGAAACTAGAGTTTTGTGATTAAGTTTGTCCTAATGGTGGTGTAGCTGGGTATGTGGACTATGCTCACACACGCATCTGATGCACTTGAGACATTAATGGTCCATGTGGTCCAGGACCCTAGCTAATCATCTGCATAGCTGACATTAGGGACAGTTTGGAACAATGGACTAACCTGACCCAAGGCACTTGGCTGATCTCCTGGCCATCTTCCAAATTCAGCATACAGCTAATTGATGCAGTAGCTTTCCAACTTTGGATGTTGGATGGTCCTGAAGGTCCTCTGGCAGCTCCTGCTGCATTGTGTGCACCTAAATGTGTCTTTTAGCACCCTAGGTGGATAATCTACTCTAGAGGCTCCCCAAGAAGTTCCTGCTGCAGAGATGAGAAAAATGGCAGCAGATAAAGCACTCGTAAAGGGTTGGTAACAACTGGTCCAGGGGGTACAGAAATGTTCCCATAGGACAGTATTTTGTACGTAGTTAAGGTATTCAGGGTTATTTTGAACGTAGTTTAAGAAAACTCAATGGTGGTGGGTCATACAGATGCTATAGCGCTCACGTGGGACCCACTGTCAAATCAGTTTTTAGGAATTCAACAGAAGAGGAGGTTCAGGGAATCTCACCTGATCCAGCTGATGATGCTGTCAAGAGGACGCTTGAAACAGAGATTCCTGTTACCTTTCCAACAGATCACTTTGTAGGAGAGACTTGGGTAACATGAGTGTTACCCTGTGCCAAGATCCCAATAATTTAGGCTTATTTTTTAGACACATGCAGTTCATGAGTGCCTGTACAACAGTAAAAATCATTCTGTATGTTTTCTAGTGTCGTTACAGGGCAGAGTTAAGGTTCATTGTGTTAAAGGGACAGCCATGCACATGATGCAACTCTTGATGCTAAAACTTGTTTCCCTTTTATCTTGTAGTTCTATTAGTAAGACAGGACACAACACCTGAATAAGAGATGGTGAGACTGTTTAACTTACTGAAGGCAGGGGGGAAATTCACGAACAGCCAAACCTGTAATGTTTCCAGCTGGTTCTACACAATGTGTACTAATCAGTGAATTAGGTTTTTGGGGATCTACTAATAACTTGACTTCTTCCTCTATGGATACTGCTGCTCCATTGATATTGCTCATTCAAAGAAAGACTACAGCTGATATTATGAACTTGACCTGGGTCCTTTTAACACTTTTATTACACAGTCTAGGGAGAAATGTGGTTGAATAATGCAGATACAGTTATGTATCTTTCACAGATATATACTTTGTCTAAGCTTCTGTTGAAAATATAACATGCCTCTTTATAAGAATATGAGACCCAATTAATTTTGTGTCTGTGTTGAACAAGTCATCCAGAACTGGATTCACAGATGCATGGAGAAATGTGCCATTGATTTCAGTTCAGATACAGTCTTAAAAATGTACATCCTTACAAACCCAAACTAGTATCTTCATCGCTATGTACCAGGGCTAACTATGACTCTGAAACCTGGTATTCTGTTTATCTTTCCAAAATTATTGCTATTCACTCAAGGAATATCCCCTCACAGAGTAAAGTTGCCTTGTAGCCCTCCACAGCAGCCTTTTGGTTAGCTTGAAAAAAGTGTGGATGGTGGGACTTTGACAATATCCATGGTATTTTGCTCTCTGGAGGGAGCATGGGGGAAGATGCTCAGAGCTCCTGCATGGATGAAGAATCTCCTATCATTCTTTTATATTTTGTAGCAAGAGAACTAATTCTTCTTGCTGTATGTCATGTTAGATTTTTTAAATGAAACTATGATCAGCATAAAATTTCTTTGCATGCATCCCTGGAAAGATAAATAGATGATGTGGTTGAAAATGTAGCCAAGGAGATGAGCCCTGGGAATGGGCTCTCTTTCAGTGAGCTGCAATCACTTAATCTCTGTGGTGTTTCCATAGAGTGCTGACTAGATATTGGCTCTTTCAGGATCTTTGTCTTCAGGTTTTCGTTTGGTTTATGGAGGTTTATTTGTTGGCTCAGAAATCAGTTGTGGCTCTTTGCAATGCAGTGTCACTGTATGTTCCATTTGCAAATGATGTGGAAAAAAGAGCCAACTTCCACTGTATTCAGCAGTTTTAATACAGCCTATTTTAACAGTGGGAGTATTATCTATGTAATACATACGCTATTGGCAGTCCTGTGTTGTGAGTACAAAATTTGTTATCAAAGCTTTTAAAGAAGAATATTTTATATATTTCTTGTATTTGATTAAAGTTTTGTGTGGTCAGTTACATTTGAAATGGCTTATGTTTCAGTCATACTTTGTAAAACTCTTGTCCAGGTGTGTGTTCCGTGTTCTCCACAAAAATGGAGAAATGTGTGTGTTCAGTTTCCCTAACTTCTAAACTACCTGAACGTAAGGAGTTTCAAAGTTCAGTCAGAACTGAACAAATGTTCTTGAGCTTACGATTTTCATGTGAGTGATTAAAGAAAAAAAAGCTTTATGGACAATCCAATACACAAATAAAGAAATGCACTAGAAAGAAGACGGAGCAGCAAAATGAAAAGGGTGGATGATTCTCTCCTTTCCCATAAAACCAGGTGAAACAGAAAAGAAAATAAATTCACGTCTTAAATGAGATACATGTAGCATTCACTTTTATGGTACTTTAACCATTTTGAAAGAATACATACAGGATTATCTACATTATTTACACATACAAGCTTTTTCTTAGTTTGAAATAGCCTCTGTTTTTAAATGGAACTGCTCTCGGGAGACAAAAATGGTTTAAATTAAAGGAACAAAATTTTATAGACTCATACTAGTTTGAAAACCCAAACAATTGTCTAAGAGGATTGCAAGCTCTGGACTTTGCAGCATTCATCCATCCTGGCTGTTAATGATTATCTTAAGCCCTGTGGAATTCAGGGATGATCAGAAATGCTCAAGAAACTGGAGGTTTAGCTGTATGGCTGTTAGAAAAAACAGACAATGGTTGTATGGTTTGAATGTGGTTTATTCATTCTGAAAGTATTTGGTCTTCTTTTTTTCCTCAGCTGTTGACTCATCACTTGGTGTGCAAGTGAGATTTCCATATTCTGCTGGAAGTGTTGTGTCTGTTACAGGCATACTCAGCAGGGAATCTTAAGGATAAACGTACTTATGGTACGGTGGTCATGCTCAGTATTACACCATTTGCGACTGCAGTGTCAAACGGGACAAGAACTGTGCCGAGCTTCAGCCTCCCCATCCCTAAACAGGATTTAAGAAGACTTTCTTTACCTTCCTTACATGAAAAGAGTGCATCCAAAGGGCAGACAGTTGTGTATATCCTACTATAAATCTACCCCCTAAGGCTGGGAGAGGGCTTGTGCATGGCAAGTTAGCCAAAAACGATGTCTCCTGTGAGAATGGTGTGCATCCATGGGGAACGAATCTGAAGGGCAGCAGCTGTAGCCTTGATCAACTAATGGAGGAAGAGACCATGGTGTTGTTCAGTGGTTTCATTCTGTGTGCATCTAATTCCATGTTAAGATTCTGTCTGGAGCTGTTTACATATCAGCTCTTCTAGAAGATTCAGAAGAAAGTCTTTTTCATTAACATAGTAGGAGTTGGAAGCTATCCTGTGTTCAACTTGTATTCTGGCCTCAGATACCTGCTGCTTAAACTTTTTATAGTAAGTTTGGTTTCTGTAGTAGTTGTGCCAGAAAGAAAGCCAGTTAAACTGAACAACGACTGGATGTAGCTGATAATTGTAAGCTGTCTGTGAAAGAAAGTATCCAAAAGTATTATAAAATGCCTGACAAAAAACTTCGCTTATCCACATTTAAATACCCTCCAAGTTTAACAACATGACAAAGCAATTTCTTTAAGAAAATGCATTTCTATGCAATAGGTTAATTGAGTACCTTTGTGACTTCCTGGATGATGGCCACTCAGCTATTTTTTGATGGCCAACTCTCTTTCTTAATTGTCAAGCACAGCCAGAAGGGCTTACTGAGCATTTTGTTAACAGGGGGATTGGAGCACGGTGGGTATCATCTATGCTAGCTAGGTTTAAAATGCCAGCTAGGAATTCATAGCAACAGCAAAAGGTCGTGCTTTCTTTCCAGGGGACAGGCTGCACACTTTACATACAGATCTGGGAATGCTTCGGCAAGCATTGAGCTCAGTGGTCCACTCATTACTTCTACATAATATTTTTTTGGAGTTAAAATATCTTTATGTTTGGCCACGTAATGCACTTCTGAGAAGCAGTGCTTTCTAATTTTGCTCCCACAGTGCTATCTGTCTCTGCTCAGCAGCCATGTGGTTTCCCTTTTGAAGTGAGCTGCTTAGTTGCCTTTGAAATGGTCCAGTCAGTGTATGGCGTGCCAGGCCAGAAGAGCTACTGCTATGATGTGGTTTTTGCCAAAACTAAATGCCTAGGTACAAGTGATTCTGAGATACGGAAAACAGTAATGGGATTTTAAATTGGCAGTCCACAGGCAAATCATTGTTTTTGGTAGTCTTTGTGATGTTATACAACCAAGAAACAAACAAAAAAAACCCCAACCCCACCCCAACCTCTGCCAGTATTTGTGGTCATTGATCATAGGAGACAAACTGGGCATGTAATCGGTAGTAGGCAAAAATGCAAAGTGACCCAACTCACGGACCCTCTGGCAGCTCTTTGGAGCGCTGTTTTCTGTGCTGTTTCATGACTTGCACCCAGTGCAGCTGAATTGCAGAGTGCAGTTTTACTGGACTAGTAAATAACAAATGAATACCAGCTTGAAAGACTTTTGCTTCTCCTAATTCGGGATTAAAAACTAAAGGTGGATCCGGTCCATCCCTCTGTTTTGGGTTTTTTGGTGGGTTTTTTTGTTATTGTTTGTTTTTTGGTTTGGTTTCTTTTTTTTTTGTTTGGTTTTTTTTTTTTTTTTTTTTTAGGGGAACAGATGATGAGTTCAGATCAGAAGTAGAGAGGGAGAGAGATATTTCCCAAGGTTTTACCTTATTCTCTCTGCCTAATTTCAGTTGAATTCCTGATCCTCTTCTTGATTTAACTACATTTTTCTGCTACAGAACTCTAACTGGAATTCAATTTGGCAAGAAAAATCAGCATTGTATGTATGTCCAGAGTCATTAATATTATTTGCAACCTCAAGAGCTAGGTAATTAAAGTATTGAATAAATAAAATTATATTACCAGGTGAGCAACAAAGAATATTTTCTTATGAATAATTTTTGGTGAAGACAGGTTCAGAATAGAGCCACATCATATTGAAGGACAATAATTTCCAGATTTAAACAAGGAAACAGGAGATCTTCAAGAAAATGTGTAATTCAGAGTCATCTTGACCATGAATAAAGACCATAACAACATGACAGTAATTAACATAACAATTGTTATGGTAACTCTGGATATTTTTCAATGAGATAACTACTGATTCTGGAATTGTTTCATCTAAAAATTACACTTGATAAAAGTATTTGTCCAAAAGACTAATAGTTCTTTATAATTCAAAAATTTTAAATTGTATGTGTACTTTGGATAAATATTTGCATCTTCAGTATTTCATTTCCTTATTATGAATTCTTAGAAATTCAGAGACACTCACCTACTGGTAAGAGTCCATGAAACCTAAGTGCAATACAGTTTATACAATAGGAATAAAACCATATAGCTCATGCTTCATGAACTGGATGCTGTAGTACGTCTGGAAATTAAAAGTGTTGTAGGGATATTTAGATAAAAACACATTTTGCTTTGTGGAATGCAAAAATTATTAATTAGTAATCTCTTTCTAAATTGCATTTCCAAACCACATAGATTAGAGATATATTTATGGTATCTTGGTTCGTCATAGTGCAGTTGATTTTTCCAGGCTGTACTTACCAATTTTGGAAGAATCTTTCCTACTGGTGAAGTTTCACAGGGGAAAAAGAAAATAAGATTTAGACCGTGAAAATTCTTAACAAGGTTACAAACATTTCCCCCATGTTTTAAATGATTTTGTCATGCTTACTGCTTACTGAGAGATGTACTATGGTTTGTGGCTTGGATTTCTGTGCATTTTTATGCTTTCTTAGTGGCTTTTCATGATTCCAGAAAATTATATGTGGGTCTTTAATTTTGGGGTAGGATGCAAGGGTAGGCATGGGTGAGTGAGTTCATTGCACTATAAGGCAGATACATGAGTTTGCTTCTGATTACAGAGCTCCATCAGACACATCATGTGTGCACGTATGTTTTAAAGAGAATTTTATTTTAGTTTTTTTCTCTCTCAGAGATAATGATGCTCCAGTTAAAAATAGTTGATACAGAAGAAATGCAAACTGTGTTCAAGAATTTGAGAATTTTGGTTTTAATGCTAGGAGAAAGAAATACTAGGTTTAAGTTCCAGCTAAAGAGTGCTAAAATCAATAACAGTGAAATACAACCACTTTTTGTTTTTCTTTGATGTGAAAAACCCTTTACACTGCTTTGGTAACACAGTAGGTTTTAGAGTGGGTATAAATTACACTGGAGGAATTCAGAAGGGTCCAAATATTTTATTTGTCACAAGCCTTTCCCACCAGAAATACCGAGTGATGAATTCTGCAACATGCTTTTGTGGAATGGAGAAAAATGGTAAATCATGGTATGGAGGAAGATACCTAACTGCCGAGAGAAAAGCAGCAGAACCACTTGAAGATGATTGGTGTGGTTGCCGCAAACTTGTGTCTACTACAAAACAAACCCCTGCACATAACAGGTTTTCATGCCCTGATTATGGGGCAGCAAGCCAACTGCTGCAGCGTGTCTGTTTATATAATGTGAATATATTTACCTCTATAAGTCATATTTATAATCCTATTTTTTAAAAAACAGATTATTTTTTCTGGCAAGATGCATTTCCCATAAAATCAAACTGATTGACATTGACATTAGCTACACTGCTGCTTTCTAAGTGAATGCCTCCCATATCAGCCTTTCAAATATTTTGTTTAGATCAAAATCATGCTAACTGGGCTATGATTTCCCATGGTATGTTGTGTATGCTTATTAAATTCTAGCACAATATTCCTTTTTTCCTAGACCTTTGAAATTTCATCGTCATTTGAACTTTTTTACAAGTCATTTTCTCTACACATGAACAACTCAGTTATTTTCTCGATGATGTTATTATGATTTTGTTTTAAAAGTAACAATTGTTCCTTAACAACCTCTGCAGTTGACGGCAGAATATCTAGTAGATATTCTGCAATATATAATTCTGCAATTAGATGACATGAAATCTTTCCCCCCTGCACTGTGATAGACAAGATGTCATCCTTATTTGGGTTTGGATATAGTCATGGTAGGATTTTATTTAGAGAATCTCTTGTTTAATCCTACTGGCTATCTGCTTTTCATTCATTCATTTCCCCATCATGCACCTCTGTTACCTGGCTATCTCTTTGTATCCATTGCTACCAGTGTCACTGATTGGTATAATTACTTATTTTACTTTCATCTCCTTTATTGACCAGGGTAGTTTTCACTAGGAGAAACCTTCACTCATGAATGTGAAGTTCTTGAAGAATTCCCAGTTACCCTTGTGTTTTAGGGGTCCATTTATCCCACGCTGCCTACAGCAGTCCGAGTGACTGCTTTGAAGAGATGTGCACCATGCTCACTGGCGAAGCTAAGGAAGGAGGTGAGTGGCCCAGAGAGATGAACGGTGTCAAAAGCTGAGGAGAGGCCAAAGAATACAGTAAGACCACTCCAGAGCCCTACAAGAGGCTGTTCCGTGCTACAGTCTGCTTTGAAGGATGGAGACTTTGGTGCATCCTTCCATCTGTGGTACTTATTCATGTTAAAGTTGATGGCAGAGATGAACGACAGGGATTTACAGTGATGACTACCAAATCAGTACCAGAGAACTTTAAAGTCAGCCTTGACTTCTGCAATTAAAAACAGTATACCACACATTTTTTTCATTAGAGTGAGGGTTATCACAAACAAGATTTGTCAACCAAAGTGGAAAATACTTTTCTTTCTGCAGTTGTCTATTTCATACCGTTAAAAAAGCATGGATGGTCTAAATCACCTTTACTTTCTGTTATCTGCATTGGCTTCAGACTTTGACTTTCTGATACGTCTTCCCTAACATGGCAGGTTTTAATTTTTTTCTAAGTTTCATTTGTTTTAGTAGCATATATTACTCCTTTCCTTTGTTTGGTATCCAACCCTTTATGATAATCTTCCAGCCTAGTCACGGCTGGGTGAACTAGGCCAATTTGGGGTTGTATTTAGAATGATTTGGACTCGAATAAAAAACACGGTGGTAACTGCTGAAAGTCCTATATAAGTTATTGCAAATGACTTAAGAACTCAGTAACGTAGTAGGAACATTCTCTGCTTTTCTATGTCTATTGTGTCGGCATCCTATGACAATTCAGCACGTGACAGATGTTGGGAAGCTGGGATTGAGGTTTTATACCAGTTGCTGTGGCATTATCAGTAACTTGGTTAAATTTCTTTACACTCTGTGAAAGTTGCTTGTGGTATTTTATTTTATTTTATTTTATTTTATTTTATTTTATTTTTAACTGGAAAATGTGTTTACCAAAAGTGCTGAGCTGCTTAAGACTGAACAGAAAACGTAAGGTGTTGCTGGGAATGGAGCTTCCTCCATGGGCACCGGCAAATCCATCTGTGTCTCTTTACTATAGTTGTCTCTTCCAACAGAAGCCAATTCTGTGAGTAAACACCAAGTCAGCTTTGAAAATAGGTAAGATCTGGTGATCTAAGAGGAAATAATGTTGCATATACTTCATAAAACTCATCTACTTTTTACAGCTTTATGCCACTAATTGTGCAGATTTGGGGCAGGATGGAGAGTCTGGCAGTTTGGAAACTAAAATGCAGAAAAATAAGGATATAATGACAACTGGCTATTTTTTTCCACTGAAATGCAACATCATTGTGGGATCAGGTAGTGATTGTATTTACGTTTGCCACTTTATCAATACAAATTGTTATTTCTTACTCCCATTTGAAATCCAACTGAGAATAAGTGGGAAAAAAACCCATGCATCTTTGTGTACCATGTCTGTACTAAGTGCATTTTGGCCTAGGAGGAAGTATATAATGGATTATTAGTAGTACTAATTGGCAGTTTTGTTAAGAATCTCTGCTTGCTTACAGTCACTTTCCCAGCCTCTAAAAGACCTTCCATAATTAGAAACCGCAGCAGAGTCATGGCTTCAGATTTTCTCTTTCCTACCTGTACAAAGAGCTTTGTTTTTCTCTCTGTTACAGGTAGTTAATGCATTGCTTTNGAGGGGAAGGCTACCCCCAGGACAGAGGTGATTTCTTATCTTTTGGGATGAACCCTCTGTCAGGAGTGTGATTCTTAGCACCAACCAGTCGCACGATGTTAACCATGAATTACAGCCACCCCTTAATGAGCAGCCGCGGTGAGGGGGCAAGGTCACATAGGTGCCGATCCCTCCACAAACCACCACGAAAGAGGCATGCGCTGGCAGCAAGATGGTTTTAGAAGGAAGCTGTTGTGCTGCTCTGTTCCTCTCCGTGTTGATTTTGGGTCAGCCCTGCTTTCTGAGGAAGCCCACCCGCCCCTTTCTGCAGTGGGCAGGAGCTGACCTGGGCGCTCAGCGTGCCCTTCCCCTGGGTGGGAACAGGCAAACCCTGTGGTGCGTGTTGCAGGAAAAAAAAAAGCAAGGTGTGGGTTTTCAGAGCAATTACCAACCCAGGCTATAATACTGCTTTCATGGAGAAAATGTGCAGTAGAATGAAAAAAGGTATAGCAGGAGAGGAATAAAGGCTTCAAGAACCGATCACAAAAATCCGCATAAAGACAGCCCAGTGTTTTAACACAGAAAAGAAAAAGCCTTCCAAATCAGAAACAGAGAAGAAGAGAAGAAACAGAGAAGAAACAGAGAAGAGCTTACAGCTCTTCTAACTTCAGTTCTGAAAATCAGTTACCAGAAGTGACTGTATTTCTAATATGGTTTTATTTAAAAGCTTTTAAACAATGTTGAGGAAAAAAACCTGCTACTCGGCTTGACCTTAGCTCGGTGTGTTAGCAGTACACATGGTAGGAGGCCTTTTTGGTAACGAGAAGCAGCTGTTACTGCCCTCAGCACATAATCTACAAAGCTATTCAGTGGAAGTGAATAACTATTTATTATCCCTTTTCTTGCAAAACTTTTAGGACTAAACAGTAGGTTCATAAGCATGCCAGAAATAGCACCTCATTTTCCATTGAATAAGGTCAAAACAAGCCATAGAAAACTGATGATCACCTACTTTAGGAAATCAGAAATGCATGAAATATCCAATGCAAAGCAACCACACGTGGACATCTCGCTGTCCGGCACCGCAGAGTGGGTAGCTCCTTGAACCTAGCTGACAGTTGCTGTTTGGATTTTTCCTGAGTGACATCACTACTGGATTTACTGTTTGGTAAGTGATACATAATAGATCTCCTTGTCTCAAAGGAGATTTTCAAAAGAAAGGGAAAAGATCCTCAGGAAGAGTAGATCAAAGACAAATTTCACTCTCAGGATATGCTCTCTGTTCCCTTTTTCTTGATAGTGTCATTGGGACTTAAAAATTAGGCAGATATTAAAAATTAGGCTCCTGTTTTATCCATAAAAGCTTATGCCTTGTGTAGGTCTGTGTGAAAATCAGAAAGACATGTTAAACTTTCCCCTTACTAGGGTGTAGCTCTTTCTCAGGAAAGTCTGAAGTCAAAGTTTTCCTTGCTCTGACAGACTAAAGCAAGAAGAGGCTTCCTAAACCCATGTGTATGAAAATGCTGAAAGCTGGTATAATAACTGCTGATACCTCTAGATTAGAGTAACCTGGATTACAGACATTAAATCATACAGATTCGTGTTACTACCAACTACAATAGCTTCCAGAATTCCCTAACATGGCAAATTAAAAGTAAGGAATTTATGTAAGAAAGCAACGAGGCTCATATGGATCTGTTGCTGAGTACTAAATTCTCAAAAAATACACAAACATAAAGTTTTCAACACAATTTCACAAATTCCATCTGATTTAATGGATACGCTTGTAAAAATGAAACAGGGAAGATCCTTACTAACTAGCTTTAATTATAGTCAGATTCTCCTTGCTCTGTTGTCACCAATACTTCTGGTATCCATTAGAGTGCAGTCCGAAGAGTTACATCAGGCTTAAATCTATCATCCAGCACTGACTGTTTTAAAAGTGGAGATATGGACAGTGTGGCTTCGGGAGCAGGCGAGGAGACAACAGAAGTAGCTGGGGAATCAGTTGAGAGGTGTCGGTGTTTCACATCTGGAAATCGGGTCCCCAGTTAAAAGGTGAAAAATGTTAGAGATGTTGGAGAAAGCACAGTGAATTTGCATTGTTTCATGTGATTTTAATTTATTTCAAGAAAGAAAAAACCCTTAAACCAACAACCCAAAAGAAAATGGACTCCTGAACAGCAGTTCTGATTTCTCTAAAATAAAGAGGAACAGATTTCTGAATACATTGTTATAAGTTAATTTCTCTACGTAACAAACAACAAACTTGAAAGCTTGCAGGGCAAGTCTTGGATATCCATTGTGGTTAATAGCAGCAAAGTTTTAAATGAAAAAGAGTCTTCTAATTCATGTTTCTCATGTAATAGGGAAACTAAGAGAGGTAACTGGCTTTGAGGGGCTCGTTATTTGTCTTTCCCTTGCTTTGCAGATTACAGTTGACATGGAGGACTGACTCAATCCTGAATCTAAAGCAAATACCTAAAAATGTATTTAAACAGTTGTTCAGGTTTTTTTTATGCTATGAATTTTAAGTAACATAAGGCTACAGCACAATGAATTTTTGTTTCCAGAGTAGTTGCCACAGAAACGTGACCCACCTCTAACCTTAAATACTGCAGAATAAGTATGAAAATGACAGAGCAGTATTTTCCATTCACTAGTTTGGAGAAAATTGGAAGCATATGTTTAAGCTGTGTGTCATTTTTTTTTTTTTCTTTTTGTTTATCTGATAAAATTCAAATGGGAGCAGGTTCAGGCCTTATTAGCTCCTTCAATACCTAAAGGATTCCTACTTATACCCATCTGCTTTTGTTTTCCTATTTCCCCAGTTGCCCAGCTATGCAGCCAAAAGCAATCCCTGAGTTAGGGTGTAAATAGGCGGTATCTCCACTGGCGTAGCTGAAGCTCAATTGATTTTGGCAGAGATGCTCTAGCTTTGCTTCCCTGTAAAGTGGGAGGAGACCCATCCACTCCTCAGGAGCTCCAGTGTCTCAGTAATCTTTTGGGGGAGCCTTAGCTGTCATGACAGCGACAACAGCAGTCCGTGACGTCCTTTGAGGAAAACACCCATCACATCACAGAAACCACAGGAAATTTGGGATACTACTGGTGCAAAGAGTGGGGTACCTTCGCCACCACCTCCTGTCTGCATCAGATGGTGCCAATGGGAGGTCGCCATCCCCTCTCCTCTACCTCTGTCCGCATCATTAATATTGAGTGAAACACACCTGGGCTGTGAGGACCACTGGGTCACTATTAGAGATGTGTGGAAAAGGGATGGATTCTAGTGAGTTCTCGTTACCCTGACAGAAGTACAAGAAGGAACAAAGCCACATGGATAAATGTTAGATGTGGGCTGATATTTTAATGGTTATTCTAGGGCTGTATGTGCCATCAGAAAGGTTTTGCTTGGTTATTGCAGCTGCAGTGTGTGGACTAAAGGTTTGTCTTAGCACAAACAGCAGCGTGACTCTCACTGGGAGATAACAGCGCCTCTCCACTGGCTCCAGTTGCAGAAAGTTCATCACACACATGTATACACACACAGACTAATAAATATATAAAATGCAAAATCCGTGCTTCCTGCTGTGGTGAAATGTTTTGCATCTACTCCCTGTTTCCGAGTCCTCGTCTGCCACGGTCCTGCCTCTGGTGACTGTACACAATTTTCAAGATTTCTAAATGTATTTGGTTTTCCCAGGCTGGTTTAGAGAATACAGAGCTAAAACTACCATCTTCGCGCTTGTTTCATGCATTTCTGGGATGCCAGATTGGCTAAACAAGATAAAAGAACAGAGTAAGTTAAAAGGTTACAGCTTTTGAGTTTATCTGTTTTTAGAAAATTCTCTTCAGATGGCAAAATTTATTTAGTTAGCACTGGAAGGAATGTCATTTTAGAAATTAAGAGTCCTGAGTTTTGGGCATGATTCACATTCAAGTTGTTTAACTGTGAGGACCCTGCTACCTATTTGTACCTATGTGCGTGTGAGTGTGAGGCAGAGGAGCACATCAATTAATCCATCCACCAGAAGTGTGCAAGTGAAAGACCCAATTTTGGAAATCTTGCATAATATTGTTGACATTTTCTGTGAAGGTGTAATCTCGATCCATTCTTTGTAGGATTTCTAGTTGTTGTTGCACTGCTGAACAAAGCACAGAAACTCAACAGTGGGCTGGGAGAAATCTGCTATGTGCAGTAGCGTACACATGTGGTGAGCACACCGATTTCAAAGACTTGTCCACATGACTGTTCAAAGACCTGTAGTGCTCTACGCAGGTTTTTTTTTATTTTATTTTATTTTTTTAAAAACTTCCAGGCTGTAAACTTTGCCTTATTTGAAGTTTGACTGGCAGTACAGGTCGGTGAGTTGAGTCACAAATCCCTCACGCTGATGTCTCCTTTTCAGGTATCAAACACATGCATGTTTAATGAACAGAGCCCTTCAGGCTAGAAAAATAAACATTCAGATGAGACCCTTTTCCCACTGCTACCACAACCCTAATTCACAGACAAATGAAAACCTGATGAAGGATATATGACAGGACTTATTCCACTCCCCCTCAATGACCTCAATCTATCATGAACGCAACTGGCCTGTATCATGGCAAGCAACCCAGGCAACTGTCAGTGCTGCCGATAAATCATTGCCGTCCTAAAGTTATGAGCTCCCTGCAAATGTTGCCATAATTCTTGATGTTCAAGTAGTCACACGCCTTAGGGTTGCAAGAGTTTTGAACGAGGTTCGCTCATGTTGGTGTTACGCTCGTTAGATCAAAAAGAAACGTGCCCCCTCACAGAGGAAGAAATGGGAGCAAGTTTATTGTTGCTTCATTCTTGGGGCAAAATGCCTCCTTTGTTCTCCTGCCGGTAATAAGCTGAGGCACCCACCATCATGAGAAGCATATGACAGATGCCTTTCGTTCTTAGAAGAACAGAAGGTTTTCTAAAAAGAGTGGGGCTTCTTGTTCCTCTGAAGTAGTTGCCATGTAAATAGTGGCTGGTAGGTAGTGCTGTGCTAAAGACAGCTTTCGGTCTGTTTTGCATAAGCGGCAGTGCATACGTGGGAGTTTGGCTGAGCGCTATTCTTTTTAGCTATTCTATCCCATTTCTGTCTCTTTCATCCCACTCAACATGAAACACAGGCAATTTTCAGTAATGGAGAGATGTTTTTTTTCCACGTTTTAGCCGCTGATTCTCTACACTGATACAACAGTGATAATAATAACATGGTAATAATTCATTGTCACGTAGATCTCTCCAGTGTAAATGAGATCCCAGTTGGTCCAGCACAGTTAAGTTTCAATAGGTCTGAGCCCGGAAAATATTCTGTGCAGTGATAATGACAGTGCCTGATGGACAGCACCACAGTCAGCCCTTGCACCATAGCCCAGTGCCTTGCAGCCTCTCTGCAAAGCAGCGCTGGGAGCAACGTGTTCACTGCTTTGTTCGTTCCTAACAGGATTTTGCTCTTGCGTTGCAGAATTTTTAATTTTAGAAGTGGAACAATGAATTGCTTCTACGCTGAGAAGAGAGATGCTGTGGCTGTTTGACGTTTCAGTTCAATAATTTTTTTTCCTGCTTTTATGTTTTCGTGGCATTACGCTTAAGGAAGACTGCAGGTCTCTCGATATCCTTGTCCTACAGGCTGGCTGTCACTTCTGTCTTTTTGCCTCCTTCGGGATGACAGGTACATTGCCACTGAGCAAGCAGAGACTTCACATCAATCAGCCAAATGCAGTTCTGCTTACACTGAATAAACTCTACATTTATTGGCACATACCAGAATAAAAAGCCAAGAGAAAATAAAGCTTAATTTTTGAAAAACAGAGGTTTCCAGATGCACAGGGTGATAAACAAAGCATCCGCATTTTGTTAGAAACAGGAACTTTACTTGCATTTTAAAAATCTGCTTTGAAATATGGTAGTAACAATGTTATCGTGGGTCTAAAGGTCTAGGATTAGAAATAAAAAGTTCATAGGGAGGAGCTATAGCCTTTGTTACAGCAACTGGTAGACTATGAAAAGAAACAAGCTTTAGGGCATGAGAAACCCCCTTTCCAGGTCTGAAATGCAAGTATGAAATCCAAACAAAGGAGAAACCAGCTCCTCTGTTCTTGCCTTGATTATAGCAATCAATTATCAGTTTGTGAGAAAAGAGGGTAGCAACATCTGAGAATTAAGTTAGCAGAAATACCGGTCAAATATTCCTTATGTGATCCTGGGATGAAATCATTATCCACAGAAATTAGCAAGGAGCAATGTATTTAAAATACCAAGGGAAAAAAGTCAAATAAGAAAAAAGTCATCAAGCATGATCTATTTGAAAGGAAAGAAAAAATTCTTTTTCCATCCTGTCCTGAAACAAAGATATATTGTTGAGTCTGAAAAATGTATGTAGAGTTATCAAATTGTGATACCCTCTGCTACAAGACTCAGACATACTATTCTTCATTTTATTTTGCTTTTTCCTCTCACTATGGCATCAGGTTAATCATAATAGCCCCCAACTATCTTGTCCCTGGTAGCCCTCCAACTACCTGGTCCCCAGTATCCTAGAAGGCCCATGCATGGATGTAGGCTCTTAACTCAAGTCCCTGAGTGTCCGTGAGGTCTACTCAAGTGCTTTTACATTAAACATGTCTGTAAAATGTGCAGATCAGGGCATATATTGATAGATTTGGCTTGAACCTCATATAGTTTTGCCAAAAATATCATGCTGCTACTTTTATAGATGGAGGTTTCTCACCTTGCCAGAAGTGTTTCTGCCCAGCAGCGGCGTTTCGGCACTCTCTTAGTTTTTGGGAGGAGTTAGACAAGGGATGAAAGGACTGATGGATACACATTGCCTTACCCATGCAAATGCCCCAGCCACCAGTGGAGCTGTGCCAGTGGGAAAATATTGCCCTTGAATCCTATAGCAGAAAAGGCCTTTGTGTAGGTCAAAGTGGGGATTTCCCTCACCCCCTTCCTTGTCCTGCTACAGCTGGATAAACAGGGTTAATTTTAATGTCTCTTGTTACTCAGATCCCATTCCATATGTCCTAATTAACCCTGTCTTATTCTGGCTAAAGGTTTCTGTTAACACCTTCTTTTCAGTATTTCTCTCATGCTGAATAAACAGTCTCATGTACAAAGCTCCATTACCATGCAAATGCCTAAGTTACACTTTGTGTTGAACTTCATTAGTATGGAAAGATGCATTTCCCAGTGGGAGGTCACTTGGACAAGACTTAGTGCAATTATACAGTTTTGGTGACAGCTTAATGTCACGTGCGTGAATACTGCAACATTTTCTCTGGTGTGCTTGCTTTAGTGGAAAATGAATTTTCTTTGAGAATGTATTGCACTCTTTTGCTCAACTTTTCTGATGAATAAATACATTGGTAAATAGTCTTGCCAAACCAGTGAATTTGAAATCAGTTTATGATAAAGTTCATGTACAGTAATATTTGAATATATAAAGAAGAGTTTTCTAGTGCCAAGTTCTCAGAATATACTTTTAAGATAATCTTTCACCAGTAAACACATGTAATATCATGAGAAATACATGCCCAGTAAAATAAATCTGGCTTAGATTTTGGTAGTGATTTTCCAAAGAGGCAAACAGAATGCTTGCAAACAATCTTCAGTATTAAAAAAAAGTCAGACTAATTATAATTTATTATATAACTGTAGGTCTTAAGATCTAGTTTTGAATTCATATGCATAAAATGAGGATAAATTGATTAATCTAACAATTTCATTACTCAAATTCCATTCTGCCTGTAGCACTCATCATAAATTATTCACTCGTCTGGTGAATGCAGAGCATCAATACATTTTCTCTTTAATTCAAGCTCAGAAGACAGATGTGTTCATTATTGTATTAATTGTAATGCGTAATAAACATAATGTTTTGCCTGGAAAATTGTAATGAAGAAGACCTGAGTTCGGCCACGTTCTTAACCATCCATCTAACCTTAAGTGCTTCTGTTGTTCACGTAGGGATACGCAATTAGCTGTGTGTCGAATTATAAATGTTGTAAAAGTGGCTCTGATTCAGAGTCATGTTTTCTAGCTTCAAGAGTAAGGATGCAGACATTGAAATCATTTAAGTTTTAATTCAAAACTCACAGAACTTATTGGAAAGGAGGGGTAGGAAGGAGTGGTGGTAGTTGCCCTCAGCCGTGTCCATCGCGTGGCGTGGTCTGTGGTGGGAGCCAACGGCTGCAGCTGGGCAGACCTGAAGAAAGATGCTGTGGACCACCCTTCACTGGTTGTCTCACGTGGTACCATGTAACACTTTTTCCTCTAAAAGTAAGGACACTGGGAATGCTCTGAGAAGTCAATTAACAGCTTTGTAGGATTAGCATCATGGCTTCATCTGTGTCATCAAGCACAGATCAGCAGGGTGATGGCAGCTTATACGTCACTGACGCTGCAGACAGTGGTCACTGTCACATGATTCAGAAGAACAGCGAGAAATTTCAGTAATGGCTTTTTTTTTTCCAGTTAACTCGAACTGCTTATGATGGTGTAGGGACTTTGTGGAGCTAGTGGCTTAACTGTTTATGAGCTGAGATGATCATATTATTAATAGAAAGTCCTATGCATTTTGGACGTGTAGTATGCTTTGGGCTGTAATGCTACCCTGTGACAATGAATTTCACAGCTTTAGTATTATCTTGTATAAAAGAAGGTATTTTAGCCTTTAATTAGTTGCTGTCAGGTCATTGAATAGTCTCTTGTTTTTGAAGCTTTTTTGAGAAATCACAAAGCAATGCCGTTCTCAGTCACTGTAGTCTTGAAATGCATCTATCATTTCTGTTCTTCTGAGTGTCTTCTGTGAAATTAAGTATGCCAGATATTTCCAGTTTATTTTCTTATGGAAGCCTTTTTATGTTGTTATGCCATTCTTTTGAGACCCTTCTATTGTTACAGCATGTCTTTTACGGTAGCCAGAGTTGTAGACGAGTACCCCACTGATTTACTGAGTGACTCCATAATCCCTTTGGTGTTATTGTACGCACATATGCTTTCTATATCCTTAAAAACCCACATCTGTCCCTGCACATTTCAAAAGATACTTGCAGAGATCTCTCTATATTGTTGCCATAATTTTTTATGAATGGTTTTGTTACTGTAGAAGACAATATTTCTTGCAATATATATTGTTTTGCATGTCTTTCATCTGCTAGGTTGAAGTATAGCTGTAGTTTTTCAAATCCTCTGAAATTCTTCATGCTGTTCTCTCATCTCAACAAATTGAAATAATTTTGCCTCTATTTATATTTGTTTTTTCTTTCCTTCTGACTCCTTCTTGAGTTCCTTCTTCAAAGATGTTCTTGAAAAACTCTTTACTGACAAACATAGTGCATTTGCAGCATAGCATCTACTTCCTTCACAGTTATTGCTGGATGTAGTCTGGTATTTCCTGTGAAAAATTATCTATTGAAACATTTAATATATATTGCATGGAAAAATTAGGATAATAATTTTGCTCAAAGTATTTTTTTTTGTTTTATGCCATTAATATTGGGGTCCATCAGAAATCTGCGGTAGACGCAACAGAGTAAGCATTTTCAAAGACAGAGGAGAACAGAGTCTTTTCCAAATGAAATATTAACTTTCTATGTAGTGTGAAGCCAGGTAGAGTTATTTTAGATAAACTTAATTCAAAGCTGTGTAGCGATGAAAATCCATTGTGTCTGAATGGGAATTAGTGTGTGGGTTTTGTAGTATGTTGATGGCTGGTAGAAATCTTGGCTGGTCGCGGTGGCCCATAGAAAAGCTAGCTGCAAAGCAGTTGTACAGGCTTTTGGTGAAATGTATGGATTACTGGCAAATGAAGGTGTTTCTCAACTGTGCATAAAGATTGGAGTGGAATGATAAAGGAAGCAGGGAAAGACTGCAAGAATTTCCGAACAGAACATTTTGAAGTAGAAAATGAAGCAAAAGCTGTAGAATGTTCCAGATTAAATTGTGTTGGAGCATGTGTGTTGTGAAACAGATGATTTGTGTTTGCTATGGAATTTTATTTTAAGAAAGATCTTTAGGGATCTGTAATGTCTGCAGCTTACTACTGTGCACTGTAAATAGTTTAGTTTAACAGAGAAATGGTGCCAGAACAACTGCAACTCTAACGTCTCCAGTTCCACCCTCTTCAGAGAGTTGAAACTGCTTCAGGATCCAGTTGCATTTATTTTACCTTGTGATATATTACAGAAGTCTGCCGACTCCTGGACTGTCTTGTTGTTTTTCTGCTGGAGGTGCATCTCAAATAGTGGCAGTGGAATTCCTCCTGATTTATTTGAGGGTCTAAGAGCAGAACTCCTCAACTGTGTCCCTAACAACTAAGCAATTTCAGCAGCATGTATCAAATAAAAGGAGGAAGGAGCTCTTGCTGTGGAGAAGAAAGCTGCCAGAACCTACACGTTTCAGGAGAGTGAGTTAGGAAAACTCCAGCATATCTAAACTGTCTTTTCAATTAAAACCTTTTAAACTGTATAAGATCTTTTAGCTAACTTCAAAATGGACAGATCTGAATTAAAGTCTAAATTGCAGTTTGGATAATTTGGATTATCTAAATAATCTGGTTCTAGGCAGCTAATTAAAAAAAATAACACCCCCCTCTACCACCTCTCCCTCTATGATAAGACATAGGAGCATAAAAGACCAAGACGCTTAGCTCTGATGGAGACCAAAAGCCTGCAGCTTTGCGAAATCTCTCTTCTTTCTCTTTTCCTAAAGGACACATTTCTTAATTGTCAATGTTAGCGAGCTTGTCACAATTTACTGTGCAACAGTATTTTTCCAATGTACGCAACTCTACAATTGCTCCTACTTCCTAAGAGAATAACACTCAACTTTCTTTGTTTCTTAAAAGGTTGACAGCTGACTTCAAATAAAAGCCAAAATCATGATTACTGTTCAGGAAAATGACATAAAAATTAAACTTGTCTGTACAGTGATCTCAGGTAGCGTTGTGGCTCACCATGTACAACTTTCCATGCATTTCAGCAGAGCCAAGATTTGATGACTCCTTTTTAATTTGAATTTCTCCTTCTCTTCTGTAAAGATTGCTAGCAATATCTTCATTGGCAAACACTCAGTGTAGGGATCTGAGGTTTTCTTACTCCATATTCCAGTGCTTTACAGTGAGAAGCTCAACATGAGCCAGCAATGTGCACTGGTAGACCAGGTGGCCAACCGTATCCTGGGCTGCATCCCAGCAGCGTGGGCAGCAGGGCGAGGGAGGGGATTCTGACCCTCTAATCTGGTCCTGTGAGACCCCACCTGGAGTGCTACGTCCAGCTCTGGGGTTTCCAACATAAGAAGGACGTGGACCTGTTGGAGCAGGTCCAGCGGAAGCCAGGAAGATGATGAGCGGGCTGGAGCCCCTCGGCTGTGAGGACAGGCTGAGAGAGTTGGGGGTGTTCAGCCTGGAGAAGGGAAGGCTCCGGGGAGACCTGCAGCAGCCTTCCAGTACACTTAAAGGGGGCCCACAGGAAAGCTGGAGAGGGACTTTTTACAAGTAGTCACATGTAGCGATAGGATGAGGGGTGATGGCTTCAAACTGGAAGAGGGGAGATTTAGATCAGATCTCAGGAAGAAATGTTTCACTCTGAGGGTGGTGAGGCACTGGAACAGGTTGCCCAGAGAAGTTGTGGCTGCCCCATCCCTGGAAGTGTTCAAGGCCAGGTCGGACAAGGCTTTGAGCAACCTGGTCTAGTGGGAGGTGTTCCTGCCCATGGCAAGAGGTTGGAACTAGATGATCCATAAGGTCCCTTCCAACCTAAACCATTCTATGAATCCATGACTCTAATGCAAAACAATTATTTCTATAGAAAATTCCTATAGGGAATTGAAGTTTTGGGGAAAGCTCTAAAACTATACTGTCCTGGACACAAGAATACCTAGACTGGTTTGATCTGGAAGGGACTGTCCCATCGTCATGCCATTTTCCTTAAACAAACCACCATGTCAATAGCAAGTTTTTGGTGAACTGGTAATCTGATGCTGGGATAAAGGTAGTATAGAGGCAGACCAGCGTTATGGACTCACAGTCAAATATATCTTCCATATTCAAAAATGAAAAACATCTGTACTCTTCTGTCCATGTTGCTCAGCATCTTTTTGTTCACATCAGGATGCTAACATTTAGGAAATAAAGTTTAAGTATTTGCATATTGTTTTGAATTCCTTGTTGAGGAAATTGTCGGGGTTTTCTTGCAAGCTTCCAGCGTATGTAGAAACAATAGAAATGTCTGCCAAAATCCTCATTTTTTGGGGGAGGAGAACCCCCTCATACCTTTTGAAGTTATAGCAACAGTTCATTTCTGGCATTTAACATCACAGTAAGTGCATATTACATGTGTACTCTACATGAACTGCATTTTGAAGCAAATGAAGTTACATGCTCTGTTCTTTAAATTTGTTTGACTCCCAGGACAACATATGTAATATCTCATAACAGACTGCAGACAGGATAATATTTCTGCCATTCGAATTACCAACAAATCTTTTAATTTATGAGTTTTACTCCATTTTTAAAAGATTGCTTGGCCAAGTAGTTTCGTTTTCTTGTTAAATATTATGCACGGAGTTTATTCCTTGAAAAGTTACCAAGGGCACGCTAAAAAAACCTTACCTTTTAGCAGATTTATTTAAACCGTATGATATGGGAATTCATAAGATTTTCATGCAGTTTAAAGAGAAAAAAAACCCGACAAACCTGTTAGAATATAGAGTATTATGAGATAGTTTTGCTGAATTCAGCTTAAGAGAGCCCGATTTCTGCACTGTAGCAGCACCCGAAGCTGCTGCCCTTTGGCAAATTGGGCACATTGTGTCTCGACTTCAGCAGAGTCTAAAAGTGTGCAAACTGTCAAAATCAGAATCTGGACCATGTTCCAAGCTTTGGGCTGAATCTGTGTTTTCTTGTTGTCTACACTTGTTTGTAGCTGTACGCTTGGAACAGTACAGCAAAACTCTGTCCATTTCTATGATTCAGCATCTGCTGTGCTGAGCTACATCATCCAGCTAACAATGTGAAGGGATCAGCTAGGGCAAACATAATTCTGTGTGCGTCCTGAATTCTCAATATGACACATGGCTGGGAGATGAGACTACAATTCAAGCTGGGTTTTGCTGTGAGGAACTGTGAGAAAGGTTGACTGTCATCTCTGTAGATAGGCTGAGAAGCTGCAAACATGAATTTGGGTTTTTTTTGGGGGGGGGGAGGCTGGGTTGGCCTTGATATATTTGAATACTTTAAATGAAATGAAAAATCAAAATTTGTTTTAGCTTAAGCAGCAGTTTTGCTGNAAAGTAAGCAAGCAAGTATTTAAAGTGAAAAATTCAGGTGTTCTATTAGGAAAAAAATATTCAATGGATTGAAATGAAAATGTGATTTTTTCTTTTTCTTACTTGGCTAAAAACATTAGCCAATAGTTAGTCATGGTCTGTAGCTTGATCTTGCATCTTAGATTAGGTGTTTTAAAACAAATTTCTGCCCACAACTGCAAAAATACACAATAGGTGACAGGGATGGGTTTATATACACATTTTGCATACGATTGACAAAAAGTTGTATCTTAAAGACAGAGACAGAAGTCAGTGCAGAACCTACCCTTTGTAGCACAGAAATGATGGAAGCAACATTAGCAATTTGAATAAATTAAGATACCTAGAAATAAATAATTTTATAACCTTGATGCACCTATTGATTGGAGGAAGAGGAAGGTCTTGAACCTTTGATCCTGGGTAATGCTTAGGACTGGTGAAGTCACGTACACTTGAACAATTTTGAGCTCCACTGAACATTGAATAATTGAATGTAAACTTTTGTGTTCATAAGGTTTCCATTTACATTGTGATTTCCACAGATGCATTATTTATTTACATATTGTCACCACACTAGTGGCACAGTGGCCACAGGTTATTCATAAAATACCACTGTTGCCGCAGATATCAAATCTCTAGTAACTCACCTCACTCAGGGTTTTTGCTCTTTAACTCACTTGTTAAAGCCTTTAAATGACAATACTGTCCCACAAACTGCAGTAGCCCAGCTCAAGCATCAGACTGTGCTTTGAAAATATATCCCTTCCTGTTTAAGCTGTTGCATTAAAGATCTTGTTCTGTATAGCTGAAGGGGTGAGGAAACAGAGGATATTGAGAAATTTTATTCCTTATTAGTTACTCAAGTATCTTAAAAAATAAATGTATTGTTTTGATGGGATTAGAGAGTAACAAAGAGTTATAATTTTTTGCTTTACTATGCTTTGTGGGCCTTTATTCAGTGTTACAGCCTATATGCTTTCTCACAGGCTTTCATCCAAGCATCTGTCTAGGGACAATTAGGCAAGTATTCATTTTGAGTATACATTATGAGGCAATTAAATAAGAGCTGCTCTCCTCAGAGAGGAGATGGAGTGAGATCTGGGACATTAATTACCGAGATGTCATGAGAAACTGTAGTGAAGTAAGTCATCTGGTTCCAACTCGAACTTGCAGCCAAGCTGCAAACTCACTGCAACTCGGCACTGAAAGGCAGACCCCACGATAGCCCCTTGCTCAGCCCGGGGAAGAGGAAGGCAGACGGGAGTAAGAAAAAGAAACTCTACTCTTCTTAACAGTTCTGAGAGACGTGGGAGCTCTTTGTAAGCAAATAGAGCAGTAGCCATTAATCTTTCGAAAAGAAAATGAAAGGGCTACTGAAACTTCCCATTGGTTTTAACTTCCACGCTTGTTACTGAGACGGTCTAGCGAACTGTTCCACCTAAGGAGCCTCAGAAACTGCAGCTTGACAAGCTTTTGGTGGGTCCTGCAGACTGCTTGTATGTCATGTGCACATTTTGGTGTTATGGTTTGTAGTATTAAAAGAATTTTAAGAATCGTGTCCTAAATTAATCAAAACTTTGGTTTATAGCAGCAAACCCTTGAACCAAAAGTCTGCTGCAAACTCTTCTGTATGGCACAATTTAGTGAAAGAGCCTGAATTCTCCATGGTTGCAAGGGCTAAAGCATCAAGAAGGTGGCTGTAAAACCAATGGTGTGGTGCTGAGGGACATGGTTTAGTGGTGGTTTTGGCAGTGTTAGGTTGATGGCTGGACTCGATGATCTCAAAGGACCCTTCCAACCTAGGTGATTCTATGATTAATTTCATGCTTTCCAAGTTGGTCCCGTGTTTTCTTCTGAGGGTGATAAGACTGACTGATAATTTCAATGGCTCCTTCCTGTCTTCTGTGCGACAGGGTGGCAGGTATGATGGCTGCAAGAAGGCTTTCATGCCTGATGAAAAGGAAGAGGTGGAGGGTGACATTGTGGCTGGAGGATCACACCAGGATCACCAGCAGCAGTATTTTCAGTGGAGGTGAGTAGTGTGAATTACAGTGACACAACTGGTGTGAAGGCCAGAGGAAAAGGTTTAACAGAGGTCTGGACAGGATTGAACACATGTTTCTCAGGCCTCTCAGGACGCTACGTTAGCTTGGGCACAGCCTCCCTTTAATGCCATTACATAGTTTTCAGCCTACAGCTGGCTTGTGCCCATCTGTCTTGGAGAGTCAATGCTGGCCTACCACTACCCCTCCGTACAGACATTCCCCAAAATGATACAGCCTTGAACAGGACCTAGGCAGGAAGGATTAAATCTTCAAAAGCTCTGAAACTGGAGGTGACAGGCTAAGGGCACGATCTGCAGAGTGTGGACTGGCGATTGTGCTTAGTTTAGGAGCTTGAGCACTTGATGGGAAGGCGGAGGAATCATCCACAACGATGGAGGAAATTGAGCTAACGGGAAGGCTGGAGAAGAACAGTCAAAGTTTGGTTTTATGGAGTTTAAGTTGGCAGCTGGATCTGCACTGGGATGTGCTGTCAGGGATGTAAGAGAGCTGTAACAGGCAGTGGGGAACAGGATTTTATGAAGTGGTTGTAGCTTTGTCAAAGATGGGCTTGTGAACCTCCTCTGAACATATAGCAGGCAGCTGTTCTGAGAAAGCAGAGGTGGGAACCAGACCCAAAGGATAACACTGAAAGAAACCAGCTTGATTTCCACGTATCTTATGATTATGAAATTATTTTTACACATGTAACTTTCCCTGTGCACTGGGCATGCAGAAAAATTCAAGGGGTGAACACCCTCCCAGTGTGTCCTTTTCCTGGTGCCAGACCCCCATGGTGCCACCTCGTCTCACCAGATCGTTGTTAGCAGGCAAATACCACAAGAAAACCGATGCCCAAACTTGAGCATGAATGTATTATCAGCTGACATTGCTAGCAGAGTCAACAAGTAGTATAAGGAAGGATTTAAATGCCCTATTTTAGTGCCTAGAAGCTGATTTCTGTAAAAAAGCAGCAAAATGTCACGAGAATGGATAAATTTAACAGCCCCCACAGGGATCTGCTTTTCTGTGCGGTGAGAGGGCCATGTACATTACAGCAAGGAAGTCACTGCTAATTGGTGCATAGGAAGTGAGATCTGCTTCTCGTGCTTGCTCGGCTTACACCACAAGGAGATTTGGAGCAGAGGAGCCTGCAAACACCCTGGTTTAGACTCTTTGCTCTCCCCATGCAACCCCAATGAAGCCTTTGGCCAACTCTTGAGCCCAGTTGTGGTTTAAACCACGCCTATGTTTTCCCTTTGGCAAGGCAGGGACAAACCCAGTCTTGGATGGAAGTCAAAGCTCCCCAGAGCTGTTCTCACTTACATCCAGCTGTTTGCTGACCACTGGGGCTCTCACGATAAGTAAGGATGACCGTGGGCAGCAACAATCTGTGAAAGATTGCTTTTCTTCTCGTTATGCTGGGACAGGGTGAGGGAGACATAAGATCTGCTACGGCGATTTCTGGAGACAAGAGTATTTCCCATAAGAAAGGATGTTCTCAGGCAGCTGCAGTGAGCACTTTGGTGGCTCAGAGGAATGTGGAGGGATGCGGCGGGAAATGGGCTGAAAGGAAATAAATTTGGGTTAGAGGACCTGGGTGTTGTGGAACTCAGCTACCTAATTTTGGCATTAGGAATAATTTTTCTACATGACTCACTCATATCTGCTTTTCAGAAATGCTAGCTGTGGGTAGATGCTTACAGATGAGTCTTTACATTTTTTGGGGAGGAAAAAAAAAAGGGAAAAAGAAAATCTTGCAAACTCATTGCTTAGCTTTTTCTCCCGTTAGGTTTGGGGTAAAAAACAAAGAATCTTGAAAGCCCACAAATATTTGTATTTAGCAATTCAGTGGTTTTATCTCTGCATGAGACCAGGCTAGGATAGAGAATGTCTTGGAAACACAGATTAAAACAGCTCTTTAAATAGTGGCTCCCAACCCCCTCCCTGAAATTTCTCATGGCAATTTAATTAAAATCAGAGAAGGAGTCTGACTAACACCTCTGAAACTCAGGGACATCAATACCTAGGCTGAACTTCACCCCATTTACACAATGTGTCCAAGCAGAAATCCTGAGCAAAGTTTTAGCCTAGATCCAATCATTATGTGTCAAACTAATTAAAAATGCATCTTTTTTTAATTATTATTATTTCTGAATTCTCCATCTAGGAAAGACAGTGGGATATATTGCAAAACATATTTGTTTGAAGTAGTCCAGAAAGTCCAGCCAGTGAACAAGCTGTCTTCAAACTAAACCTAAAACTAGCCTGCAATCTCATAAGTCTTTGAATTAATTGCACTCTGCCTTTGCTAGTGCTAGCAAATGGGAAGTTTTTAAGGATCCTTTTCTGCTTGCTGTGTGACTTTCTGAAGTTTGCACAGTGTGTTGCTGCAGAATATTGTGATTTGGAAGAGCAGACCGTTGCAAACCGTAGTAAGCGATTGTCCAGGTTTGGACAGCAGGAAGGAATAACCGGCATCAGCCAGGATCACCTGTACTGGGTTTGCTGGTGTGAATTTGCTAGCTGTGAGCTCTGCCCTGGGGCGAGGCCAGTGAGCGGCTAACACGTGCCACACAGCAGGCAATGGCGGTGGGAGGAGGATGCGACGGGGATAGGCAGGGACAGACAAAGAGACGGTGTCTAATTAGGATCCCACAATAGAACCTCAATTTGTCCTCTCCTCGTCCTTTCCAGATGGAACCCAAGACAGCTACCTTCACCCTGGCTACCTTTGCAAGGCTATTTCTGGAATGAGGAGGCTCATGAGAGGAGATACTTCCCCTTGAGCTCTTCAGCACGTGCACTGGATCATCCCCTTTCCTTATGCTTCCCGTATGGCATTGCTAGCCTGCAAGGGGAGGTCATATAAGCAGGCTGTGGCAGCTCAGAGCTGGATGTCTTGTCTCCGTGGTCCGCTAAGCTCCTTTCACACCCTGTGAAGAGAAGCAGGCACCTTCAGGAGGTGATTTATGACACCCATCCTAGACCCCTGGCTTCGGATGGGATGAATCAATCATGAGAAGGGGATGTCTCTTCCCTGCGACCTTAGAGGGAGACAAGGCTGATGGTTTAGGTAAGCCTGTGAATTTTCAGTGGCTTAAATCAGGTTGGATGACACTTGCCCTCAGAAACTAAGTGAATAGAGACACGCAGCTTGGCATGACAGTTGTCATAGCAAATAGGAAATTGACAGTAGTGTTGGTCTGAACTGGAAGGCAGGAAGCCACAAGAGTAATCAGAATTTCTCTTCATGCTTAGTAATGCCTAAAGCAGTTACTGTTTTGGGAAGCAATTCCACTTGCAAGTCATCTTGTCCTCCCACAGCATTCACGTGAGTCACTGCGACCGGTTGTCTGGGACCTGGGCACAGCTATCACTGACTCACAAATTCTTTTCATGCTCTGCCCAAATTCAGAGCGCAACCTCCTATGGTGTCTCAGGACCAACCTCCTTCCATTCCTGAAGGCACCAACAGAAAAATCAGTTGCAATACCAGGTCACTAGGACCTCAGGTAGGGAGTACACCAAGTTGGAAATTTAGGCTGAAGAAAGAGTGTAACTGATAGTCTACCTTGTCTGCCGTACCCATGGCATGTGAAAGCTTCGGGTGTGTCTGCGTGGAAATCCACAACCAAGTATGACTTTTCTTTGCTCACCACCACTCTCTTCCATTTTTCTGAAATGGGGTTACTGATTTTCCTTGATTTGAGGGTCCTTAACTGGTGAACATCTAAAGAAGATAGGTTTTGCCTTGCCAGAATAATCTGACACTTTCTCAGGCTTTTATGTGCCTGAATTTTTGTGTGTAAAATATCACAACCTTTTTGGCCCAATGTAATACAAATACTTTAAAATTAAATTGACTTTTTCTAAGTATTGATTGTCCTGTGTTTGTTTGGGTTTTTTTAAGAGCCTGAAATTCTTTAAAATGTGTAAGTCACTGATCTAGAAATAGTAAGAGTAATAATGCATTTTGTGATATATCTTGATATAAGAAGGAGTTTTCTAATGGTGTCTCATAAAAAGTGCCAACTGTGTTATCATTCTGATGAAGATCATAATTCAGTGACAATTATAAACTGAGGCTTGTCATTAACACAGTATATACAAACTGGAGACATGAGAGAAGTTGTAGGGCTCATGGCTTCCTAATCCTGGATGGAAAACAGCAGTGCAAATATATACGAAAAACCAAATCTGTAACCAGACATACCCATGAAATGGTAATAAAAGCCAGTGGCACAGACTCAGCCTTGACTAATCTTGTTTAAAGGATCTAACACTGAGTTACAAAGAAAAAAAGAAGTTTAATAAAAGCATCCAAGGATTTTGAAACCCAGCACAAAATTGCTGATGCAAGGGAAAATTTGAAATAATTTCAGCATGAGTCTGTGAAGACATACGTTCAAAGGACCTGAACAACAGCAAATGCACTTTATACATCCGATGTGAGGAATAATTAACAATCTTTAATGAAAAATGAAAGCTGAACACACTTTAAAAATGGGCACCAGCATGAAATATCTTACTGATTCCAATCCAAACCTCATTCACTAACAGCCAAAATATGTCATCGTATAATATTTTGCTGACATAATAGGAAAATTTTGGTCCCATGAATGCTCAGTTGCCTGCACAGGGGATGAAAAGGAGAGACACACAGAGAGGCTTGAACCCACAACACCTATTTCTAATTTCTGTATTTATGACTGGATTTTTGTTATATTTAACTTATTGAAACTGGTAAGAATTTTTCTCTCAGAATGAGTGAAAATCACTATGCTCCTTTGTTGACCCACATAACCTAAAAAATCAGGAGCCACAAATCAAAACCATAATGCAAATACTGATTGTAAATTCTTAATGTAAATGATGAGATTTTATTGAAAAACATTTAAAGCCTTACCTTTTCTAATTGAGAAGATCTACCCTCCTGCTATAAACATTTATGTTTATGATGGAAAAAGAACATCGAGTTTTGATCATCTTTACTGGACTTTATCGACACTGTCACACTGAGATGATCTTACATTCTGTTCTTCTAAAGAAGCCAGGGCTTAGGAAAGCCTTTATAAAACTACAAAATTTTACCCAAATACAACTTATGCCATAATAAATAGCTTTTCTTCATGAAAAAAAAAAAAAAAAATTGGAGCTAGCATTTTGTTTAATCTCTTGAGCTGGAAGAGAGTAGTATTATCTTTGCACCTTATCTTTATTTCTGTCTAGTCATAGCAAAATGAAACACCAAAGAGATAGTCACTGAGTATCTTTATTAGTCAGTTTCAATATAATTATAAATATTTCATTGTTTTTATTTGTGCAACTGTTGTGGCCAGAATTCCTCCTTCTAAGCAAGAACACTTTTGTCTTGGGTGCTTTCCAACTCAAGAATGAAAAGATGATCCCTCCCTCCAAAAGCTTCGAGCACAGAAACAATAACCCTGTATTATTTGGCAAGAATTACTGTAATCACAGCGTTTCAGCAACTGCACTCATATCAACTGACTTTTATGTCACTTCCTTAGGAGAACAGAGTGCCTGTGAGGTATTAGCAATTCACCTAAATTGTATGAGAGTCATGCACAATTCTGTGTTTTTTTGAAAGCTCACAATAAGAAATTTTGAATTTTTAAGTTAAAAAAAATTCCTAGTTTAAGTAAAATTCCTATCTCTAGAGGAAAAAATTACTTTGTAAGCTGAGTTGGGGTCATTTATAATGCTAAAAATGATCACCAATCTTTTTGTGTTGTGAATTTTAGCCATCAGAAGAACTGTGCACACACATGCACATACACACACACACTCATTCCTTCTTTCTCACTTTTAGCCTCTTATTTCGATTTACAGGAGCAGACTACCTATTAAAAAAGCATTAAACATTAATTGTCAGTGGAAAGCTGGTGGTTTCCACTCTGCCTATCCAAAGGCTCTGTCAAAGAGCAAACCTGAGTAGTGATATGGCAAAAAAACTACAGATTGAAAAAGAGCATTTATTTCCCTATTCCAAAGAAACTTTAACAATATGCCATTAATAGACCATTTTTAGCCTATAAACCTCTTCCTGTGGCCTGAAACACTGACATTCCCATACCTACCTGCAAGATCAGCTTTAGCCACTTAAGCGATTACCCAGTGGAGACGTAAACTGGGCTGCCCACGCTGCCAAGGGATATAAACCTTTGCTCATTCAGTGAAGTGGGGTAATCAGTAACTATACAAACTGGCAGATGTGAGGTCTGGAGTGCTTTCTCCAGCCCACACAAAGACTGAACAGCACAGGTAACTCTCGGAGCAGCAAGTCAAACCTTTGTTTTGCAAGAGCCTGCCGTATTTCAAGCAGTTCTCCTCTTCAGTACCAATAAGATTTCAGGAAACCAGATGGGAGAAGGTATTCCCACATCACTTTTCACGTTTTATCACAAAATATGTGATATTATGTTAAGAATCTGGCTACACTCTACAGGCCTTTCTTCTGAGATGGACAGGATAAAGCAAAGATGAACAATAACCTTTGTTCTCAGATAGAAAAATGCAGTTAAATTGTCAGCTTTATTACTGAGTCTATGTGTGCATATGCATATGCATATGTTAAATGTCTGAACTGTGTGAGAAATTGCCTTTCTTAAAATACAACCCCTGAATCTTTGAGGTTGAGCCCTGATGGGATAAGCAAAAAAAGAGTTGCTGGGTGGGTAATGCTTTAAAGGTTTGAAACTGCCTTTCCTCAACCAGAAACAGCTTGACTGAAATGAAACCTTGTGCACTTGCTTAAAAACTCCTCTGTTTTTCTGGGATATAATGGCAACTCACTGGAGAAAACTGTAGCTGAAGGATTAGCTTCCTCCTTGGTTTTACTCCTCTTGAATGGATACGTTCAAAAATAATTTGTGAAAATGCAGTACGGTTGAAAAAATATTCACCCAGTTCTTTTCTCAACTGCATTATTTTGCAGTCTGAAGCAAATTGGTGTTACACTTCTCCATTTCTGTGAAATGCTCAATGAGTTCAAATGACTCTCAAATCTATTGAGACAGTTGAATTATTGCAAAAATCTGTCTAAGTCTGTGGACATGTGTTCTTTTGACTCCCCCTCCATCCTACTGAAAAATAAACTACTGTTCTTCATGGCTTATTTTGTCTCTGTCAAGGAAACTTTCTGCTCTCATCTCAGGAGAATTGTACAATAGCAATCTGATCCTGACCTTTCTACCTCTTCCTTGAATAACAGATGAAAATTGGACAGTGAAAAGTGGTGTACGCTCCATAACTTGTATCCCAGACACAATCTAATGACACTGTTCTTCTAGTAAAAACAATAGTTGCAGCAAAGGTTAACGTAAACAGGTTTAGCTAATTACCTCTTAATCAAATCCAGTTATAATTTACTGCTGTCCTCTGAAACTCTGTGCCTACTAAACCATTGACTTTGGTTGGATTAGTTTATCTCTGATAAACGCAGTCTGATTAATTTCTCCCACAGTACAGCGGCACGTAAATATCAAACGGGAATAATATATGACCAAATAAACTCAACTCGCACACTATCACAGCAGAAGTCTCCAAGGCCCTCAAGTACCAGGCACTGAAATAAAATCACTTCTTTTATAGAAGGTGACGGTAGGGAAGCAATCTTTTTTATGTTATTCTTTGTCCCAGAGACAAAAAAGAAAACATCAGAAGCAAAATGTACCACCACTTTCCTGATGAGGAAAGTCACACTGTACACATGTAATGTTTGCTTCTGCGCGTGCAAATCCTTGCTATAGGCATGTAAATCAGGTGTATGCATGTGAACACAAACATACATTTGTCATATTAAGCTTTGAAAGCGTGGCTGTTAGCACCCCAAGTGACTAATTTTTTTAAGTCGTCTTTCTGGAATATGAAAATCTGTTTTTCAAGTAAGTGAGAGGGAATAGAGAGAGCTCAATTAAAAATCCATTTGAAATGTTTATAAGAGATCTGAAACTACATATACTTCTTGAGTTTATACGTTGGTTTCAAGCTCAGACTGGTTTAATCAAAACATTTGCTACTTTTTGAGAAAACTTTAGACTACTTTTTAAAGAAGCTGCTCTGAGGTATGGTTCTGTGTCAAAATAGTAAGGAAGCCATAATCCCCCAGAGCTTTCTCAGAAGCCCTGTGAAATGCAGCAGTTTCAATTCATTTGCAGTTTGTTTTTTTAACTTTATACAAATCCAAAACCTCAGGCAGACAGTAGAAAATGTCTGCATAAAGTCCTTGTCGGACCAAGAAACAGCAGAGCTTGATACAGCCCTGTCTGCTGGCGATGCTCTGTCATGCTCAATGGGATAGAAGCAAATTACCCAACCTGAGTGATTTTAAATACAGATCTAGCCCTTCTTTAGCATTAACTTTACTTCATTGCCACTTGCTTACTGCAAACCAGCAGGCTGTCCAAACAGCAGCAACATTTACACCAAAACATTGCCCTAACTCTAACACTCTAAGTCCTTTCCCATGCTCCTGAAGAGCTGCTATTATACTGAATGCATTTTGAACGCTATTTTGCATTTCTTCATTGTCAGCCACGTATTGCTTGCTACTTTTGTTTGCCCTAGCAAAAGCTAGGACAAAGTACTTCTCGGATCTCAGCACCAGCCAATATTTAGTGTGTTGGGCAGCCCTTATTGCTGGGACATCTGAGGAGGAATTCCTCTAAATGGAAATCAATGCATTCGTGCTTCGTGACTGGTACTCTGAACAGTGGTTTTCTGTGGTCTGTAGAAAATGGGGTTCAATGTTTGAAGAGCACTGTAAAAGGTAACTGAGAAGGACAAAAATCTCCACTAATTACTAGTCTAGAAATTAAAAGGACCAAGCATTCACGGGTCTTCAGCACAGGTGAACTGGCCCACCTGCCAAAGGAACACAAAGTTTAAACAGAAAGAACTGGATTTAAAAGTGGTCCTGAAGTGGGTACGGTAGAAAATGACTTTGAAGCTGATCCACGTCCTTTCCTATAAATTAATAAATCCCTTCACTGGGGATCGTGGCATGGTGACATGTACACTATAAACAAATGATGGGCCAAGCTTTAGGAGACTTCAAACCTTCCTCTGTTGGACAGATTTACAGTTTTTCACTGCTCTTTGATTTTCTCCCTTTTGCATATATTTTTGTTAGCTCTTCTGTTGTGTGCCTTGTGAAAACAGACCTCAAATTCAAGGCTGTGTACAGTGGTTGGATTTTTCTCAAGCCATTGGAGTTCCAGCCAGTAAAGAGTCCCAGCACACAGGCCAAATTAATTCCATCATCATCAAATGGAAACAAAGTGCTTGAGACAAAGTGACTGAGAGGTCAAGGAAATCTGGAGCTGAGAATCAAACTGGGGCCAGTCGGAAATTCAATACATTAAAGGTGAACTAGGGGACATTTTTAGAGCTTGGGGTACACTCCAGTGATTGCACATGATCTTTCATGCTTTTTGTGGTTTTATCTCAAATTTATTGTTGACTGATGCATAAGATGAAACAACAAGAATTACTCTGTTATGTGAATTTTCCTTCATTGGATTAATTTTATATAGCTGATGCGATTACTATATGAAGTGACTTTTTAGAAAACATTTTTAAACTCTACACCAGTACAGGAAAGCTGTGTGTCTGACAGCTCTGGAGCTGCCCGGTCAGAAGACAGGTCAGGGTTCAACCTATTAAACTTTTGGTAGCTGCAAGATGCTACATGAGCTGAATTGCCCATCTACCAATGCAGACCTGACTGCTGCTTCCATTTCCTTATATAGTGATGGACAAAACATGGAAGAAATTAATGCACACATTTTATACCCTGCAGGGCTGACATCTTTCTGGCTGACTGATAAAAACCTTCAGACGATTAGACAGGGGAACTGTATCTGCTACGCAGTCAGTATGCCTCAAAGCAGCACTATTATTTAAGACTCACTTCCATTCAATGGCAGATGCAGGAAAATAAGGAAAAAACATAAGCTAGCTTTTGGGTGAAAACAGCTGTGAGTTTTCAGTGCAATTGCAATCTTGCACCTTAAATTCATGACCCTTTAAGTTTGGTGTCATGTGAACCCTGATTACTCATCCTCTGAGGGAAAGAAATCCTATCTGAGAAGCTGTCACACTTCCAAACTGCCACACTCTTTGTGGCTTTAAGCCACATAAAAGTATGAACTGTTCCATAAGGTGCTGCTCAATGGCTCTTGGAAATGCCTTGGAATAGGACTTATTCAGCAGATTTGCATAAAACTCAATTTCTTGTCTTTACAGTGTCTGTGGATTAAAACAAGAAATGTAATCTGTGCTTCTCCACAATGCTTTTTCATATTAAACCTGATGCTTTTTGGTTGCCTGTTGCAGACTACCAGCTGGCTCTGTTCTGCCGGAATGGGGCACTGGAATATTGTTCATCTTCAAAAAAACATTTTTTATATCTTGCCCTGCTCAAATCGTCAAACACACCCAGGCTAACTGGGGTCCACAAAGCCCTGAGTATTCTCCTGCTTTTGGGGTCCTCCTTGACTCCTTACTCCCATTTATTTTAGTTGTACAGGTCCTTACACAACATTTAGGTCATAATTTACTTAGCCTGACCTCAACCAAGGGTTTCTGTTAGAGCTTTGGTTCTTGCCCTAGACTCCCCCTTCAGACAATATGTAGAGGATCTGTATCACCATCTAGATGTACAGGCAATGATCCTGGAAGACTGCAAGACATGGGGCATTACATCTAGCTCCTCAGGACTGTAGTATGAACTTCTATGTCTGGACTAATTACCTTAAATATCCTCCAGAGTTAAGGAAGAGAAAAAAAGGTGCTTTAAGGTTGTCATTCATGTCATGACTAAAGCTAGCGAGATAAATCCCTTTCTCTTCCATTCTCAGGGGACAGTGGGATGCAGGATGGCGTGGATCTGAGGTGACCCATGCCATCTAGCTGTATTTGAGGTCCCCACTCTGTCGAGGAGTCCCATCCTGCAGTGACTGGTTTTTAAACTTAAGAGCCTCCAATAAAATTCTGATAATTCCTCAGGATCAACCTAGGGAAATGGAACCTGTGTTTTTAAAATGGTTCCTCAGTGGGGGAATGCTTAACTCTGTTAAGCACTGCTGAGTCTCTTTAAAACAGATAATGCTTGGCGGATGTTAAGAGAGTAAGTATTGCAAGTTATTTGCATTAAATTGTTGAGTCCTATTGTCTAAGTAATTTTTACCTTTTTTTGTTGTTCTTTTTTTTGTTTTCATTAGCACACAGAAAGCAATGCTTCCTTTCTGCACAGCATGGTTAATTTTATCTTGGGAGTTTTTAAACCTAATTTATAAGGTTTGAAAAGATTGTCAGCTGAGTATGAAACTGATGAATTCAGAGGCATTAATAAATGTAATCTGCACTGTGAGGGCTGCAGCAATTGTGAGTTTGAAAGCTTCTTTCCAGTGACACTAGCTCTGAAGAGTATTTTACATTTAAAAGAGTGTGGAATTCTGCTTTTGGCATTTCTAGTGAAAAGCACAGATTAAAATATATGTGTGCTTTCCCCCTCCCATTTTTATAGCGGGGGAATTGTCTATGTAGCCTTTATGAACAGTGAGAGAAAACAAGTTGGCCCTAGCCAAGTGACACTGGTCTCTGTCGCTCATTTGTCAACAGCCACAATTTTAGTGCTATGTAATGGTCAAGTCAACAGGACAATAACATGGGCATTTTCACTGTTGTTCCAAGTTCCCACCCGAGCATTGCAAAAGGATAATGCTCCAAACCCTTCTCAAGGTAACACTGAAGTTTTTGCTCGTTATTTGTAATGTTCACAAGCTAGACCAAGAAGATAAAAAAGAAAAAGCAGACTCCAAAGGACTTTGAAATTGCAGGTCCTGCCTGGGCCACTGAGAATTTTATGTGAAGTGGAAGCATCAGCAGAACAGACTGAAGGTTTCCCTCCTTCTGAGACCACATTTGCTGGGCTGACCCTCAAGTGTGAGCAAGCAGGAAGAGCATCATCAGAAATGTTGTGGCATTGGAGGAGTCCCAGTCTGCTCAGCACTATTGGATTTGTAGGAATCATAGGCACCTTCAGCTTCAGGCAGGCAGGTTTGGGAGCTTGTTTTTCAGACTCGCAGCTATTGGAGAGGTGAGCCATCCTGGTCACATTCCTGTGCAGGTCTGGCCCTATGTCCTGAGGGTTTCAGAGCTTAAACTGGTCTCCTCCAGCAATTTCCTAGTCTGGAGGCTCCTTTCAACACGTTGGCTTTGGTAGGTCCCTTTCTCACTTTGACAGCTCTCCGCTCTCCTCCTATGTTAAGTGAGGGCACCTGATCCAGATCTATGGGTCCTGCTAGAAGTGACCTGCTGCAAAGCTGAGTCTAGATCCCCTGTGTGAATCCAGTCCCTTTGTGGATGCCAGCTATGCTTCAAAATTTTTAAAATCACTTTGTAGATCCAGCCCTCGGGCACCTTTGAAAAGCCCTCCACAGGAAATGAGGGTTTTTTCACCACAAGTGTGAAATAGAGTATAGCTCTTACTGGTTTTAGTGCAACTAAGATCATGTGGCACTTTTTATAGACTGCCAAAGGGTCTAAATATGGTCAGTAAAGCAGAAGGTGTTTTAAGGGGAGTAGACAGAAGGGGCTACGTCTGCATGGGCTCATTGCCATCCGTATTTAAAGCATGGGGGGGACTGTGATGCCTTTGGGGAGGAATGCAGCTACTTGCACTTTATTTTATTCTTGTAATTGGAGTGCTGAGTCCCTGGAGCTGGGGAGAGATGATTCTTTTTCCTTTTCTTGCCTCTGAACATTCAGGTAAATAAGTAATGAAACCTTGTACACTGGTCCACTGCACAGAAAATTAATTTATTGAATAGCTTGGCCTTTCAATGATTACTTGTATTTCCAATTCATTATTTTTAGCAGTCTGGGTTTTCAGCACTCAGCTTGCCCTGGAAAAAAATACATTAAGATTTGCCCATGAGTTTTCTAACAAAATTGACTGTGAACTATTGCATGGCACAGACTGAAAGAAAAAAAAAAAAAAAAAGGAACTCTGCAGCTGTATGGATGCATGTTTTGATGTAGTGAAGGACTCTTACAACCAGTCTACAGTCATGTACCTTTTGGTGCTTGAGATGAACATTGTGGGTCTTGTGGAGACAACAATTGCTTTTGTTTTGTGAAGGCAAAATATGTAATAGTATATTTGTTTTAACAAAAAGTACCCTGTGAAGTGGACTCCTGGGGAACTGAAATTTTACCACACGGACTCCAGGCTGCAGCTCTTAGAAGTCTGGGATGGTTTGTAGTCTACAAATGCACTGACAAATGTGTGATTTAATGTGGAGAAACACTAGCACAATGATCCTTTCATAGACCTCTTAAAACATTATTGTTTCCTGTCTTCTAGCGGTCACTTCTGGAAATTTGAATGTAATGCTGAACCCTTCACTGGTTTTAATGTCATCTTCGCATAACTGCTCCCTTTTGGAAAGAGATGCACAGGTGTTAATCTACTTATGTATTTCATCTGTGTTACTGTTTTAAAGAGGGCTATGAGAAAATGTTCTGTGTTTCACATTGACCAACTTTCTTTTTGTTACAAGCAGGCTTTGTGAACACATCCAAAGACCTTTCTTTTGCAAACTCCTGAAGCTTCCAAGGAATTACTTCTTGAGTTTTATTCTGGACAGCAAGGTTATAGGAAAGTGGGATCAAAAACATCAACTGTAAGTTTTGCTTTGAAGTAGACTGGTGTCATCTGGAAGAGTCTTCTCCATAGTGGAAGCTAAGGAAATAGCAATATTTCCTCTTGTACTCACACAAAATCTTGTTTCTGAGACTCGGTTGCATCCCATTTGTAATCGTTGGTTACTGAGCTCCTTAGATGACACAGCAGATGAAGGCTGACTTATACCAGCTACTTATACCGGCATTTACTTACACCAAGTAAAGAGCTGCCCTTGAGGTTTTGAACTGAAATTTTAATTTCAGCTGGTAGGTACCTTGAGAACTTAGGGCTGTACACTGTGTTTTTTCTTTTCACCTTTTTGTGCTGCTTAAAAATGATTTAGTTGCTTAAGAGAGAGATGGTGTTATTAACCACTGAAAATATGGAAGAATGAAATTGTTGGAGCAAATGAGCTCCATTCAGGGTGATAAAACTAAGAAAAAATGTGTTTCTTCCCTGATAGAACTATCAGTGCAGTTTTCAGGATCCTTCCCTCCAGCAAAACAATGTCTTTCCACACAAGCCTCTTGATCAGCTCTGTGGTTCTGCACCCACCCTACCCAGAGGCAGCCGCTCGCAGGGGTGTCAGCACACACTGGGAGTTCGCACACATGAGATGGCATCAAACGGACATTTTAGTGGCATAGAGAGATGCCCATGGGCTGAATAGCTCAGGTAAGGGATGCCAGTGAGCAAATATGCCCTCGCTTACAGAGATATAGCCCGTTCAGAGGAGGCTTTGGCAGAGCGGGACTGCACACATGCAAAGGCAGATGGTGACAGGGGACTGATGGAGCGCAGTAGCCTGTATGGCACCGCTACACCAGGACCTTCAAACTTCATCATGTGTGAGGATGCTCACACTCCCGTGATGCCTGATGGACAAGCTGCTTGCAGGTGCCAGGGCCGTTTCTGCTTGAACTGCCTGCTTGCATATTGTGCTTTTTTGCCTACCAGCTTGCCTCCTCACAGATCTGTCAACTTCATGTCCTCCATCTGCTATTCTGCAGCTTCTCTTTTTCTAACATCTGTTTGATTTGCCAGGAACTGGATAGATAAATGAGGTGTGACTGCTGCTGAGTACTTTGGAGCAAAGAAGCTTGTCAATGAGGTCATGCTGTGGTTTTAAGATCCTGACAGTCCAGGCCATGGTTATCAGACCTGGACTTTCTACGTTTGCAGTTTGATTTTAGCAAATCATAATATCCCCTTGATTTATCTCTGTGGATTGCACTTCCACACATGCAGTGCTTTTCTATTAAATACAAACAATGCTAGTAGCTTCAACGGCAGAGGAAAATTAAGCGGAACAAGATGTACAGTTCTTTAGGTGTTTTGATGTGTTTCTGCTGACTCAGAAGATTTACCCCAAAAGAAAACATTAATTTCAAAAATTAAAATAAAAAACAGCTCTCTCCCTTCCCCCCAGATCTTTGACTATCTTGTCATGAAAGCACAGTGGAACAGAGCCAAACCTGATACAGGGTTCAACAGTGATGAATTGTGACTTTGAAGTTGTCTCTGCTGAAAAACCAGGAAACCTCCATTTGAATTGCTTTAACAAATGTTTTCCTTTAATGTTTAAATTCAGGAAGAGGATCCGAGGGCAAAAAGATCAGAATAACTGTTTCACAAATGTAGAAGTGAGTTTATTTGTCCCTGACAGCTGAAAAGGTCTCCTCTTCTATTCTCTGTCAAGAAAATTAATTGTGGGTGTTAATTGTAGCCTCAGCTACGGCATCAGCAGCTTTTAGTGTCATGCAATGCTCCTAGATGTAAGCAAAATGGAAAAGGGAAGGGACTCCAGACTTGCATGTGCTTCCAATATTACTTAGACAGCAGCTGACATAACCTTGCACTGATGTTGGAAGAAGAAGTCCCGTCCTCTCCCCTCTCCTGGCAGCTTCTTCCCACTCCTTACCAGCAAAATTGTCCAGGTAGTCATGAAGCAGAAGCAGATCCAGGTTAAAAGGATCCATAACTGTGGTCAGTCCAGTTCTCATGTTGGGTACTCTCCCCAGACTGGTTTCCCATGTCCTGGCGTGGTGTGGGGGCAGGAAGGAACCGCGAGGGACCGCGGGGAGGTGCCACCTTGTGCCGGTTGAAGCTCTGCATGCCTTTAGGAATCTTCCCAT
Organism: Chionis minor; assembly: GCA_013398295.1. Taxonomy (NCBI): domain Eukaryota; kingdom Metazoa; phylum Chordata; class Aves; order Charadriiformes; family Chionidae; genus Chionis; species Chionis minor. The sequence continues at coordinate 564,138 of VZSF01008512.1, read as the reverse complement.
GTCAATTGTACTGGCAGATGAGAAATTTGGAAGCCATCCTGCTAGGGTTTGGTTGCTGTTGTTATTTCTAATTGGTGACGTCATGATGCTGGAAAGGTTTGACCAATGACCTGAAGCCGGCTGTACTAGGTGGTGTACAGTCACAGAAGGAGAAGACAGTCCATGCCTCAAACCAGTTCAAAATAATGAATCTTGTTGCAAGAGACCACAAGTGGTGGAGAAGGAAGAACAGCAGCATCTTGTAAAGGATGTAAAAGCAATGGGTTGCCGGAATGACTCCTGTGGATCAGCATGCATATGTCTGATGGGGAAGCAAGAATGCAGAAGTCTGACATCCTAGGAGACCATCGCATTGTAATACCCAAGACTATAAAGGAAAAAGTTTAGTTAAAAGGAGAAATGCTTTGCCAGACATAACAAGCACCTCAGCAACAGAGGACGTAGAATGATGTTTGACTTGAAGATCCCAGCCATGAGCCTGAAAGACAGGCCAGGATGATGGGGAGATCGGAGACCGAGGGAGAAGATATAGCTTTGCTATAGGTATGTTGAAGTTGGGAGACTGCACAAGGAGGAATCAAGGAGGTAGCCTGAGATGAGACAAAACATTTTAGATCTGCGCAATTAGGCAAAACGAGACAAACCAGAGCAGAGAAGATCTACAAGGAGCCTGCATAGACATGTCAGTCGAATTAATGTGAATGATGGATGTTTAAGTGAGGCACAGAGGTCCCTGAGCTGCAAGTGAGGATTTTCAGTGCAGGAAATCTATATATAAATTGTATAATATTCTCATTGCAAAGTGCCTCTCTTTTCCCAAAGCACATAAAAATGAGGGCTGTGACACTATCGTTGCCATGATGGGGATTTACTCAAGGTGTAAAGGAATTTTGTAGTCAGCTATGCTAAACTGTCTCTGTGTGCATGTCTGCTTTTGAATAAATAAGCAAGTGATATCATGTATCTGTTTTACTTCATGGTTTATACATGAAATATGACTGTACCTAGGCACAGGAGAAATCACATAACTATTTTCTGTCAGATAAAATACCACAGTGTTTCCATTATTACAAATAGTTCTCAGTTACAGCTGGGAAACTAAGGAGATAGTTAATCTTTTGTCATATTCTACACAAATAGAGACAAAACTGAATATATTTCCAGTATTGAATTACTTCTTCATTTATTCCAAGTTAAAGATGCTAATTACTATCTGTATTTTCACAGCCTTATCTGATTATATTAATCTGACAAAAGGGCAGCCAAAATTCAAGATTAAATTTCAAGATAATGCTAATAGACTCCTTTCCCCCCCATCTCTTCTGTCTTTGTGATGATTTTCATTAGTTCATTTATAGGCCTCCTATTAGCCCATAGTTATTTCAACACAGTATGCAACATAGACGTGGAAATTTGATCTTGATGTTATCCTGCACTATTTAAAATCTGACTTCAGATCTGCCTATTGCCCAAGGAAAGGAGGAGAATGCAAACAATGATCTAAGATTCAAGAAAACAAATAGGCAGAGAAGTAGAAAAGTCTGCTGTGAAAATATCTTCTGGAAAGGAGTAGCAGAAGGATAGTGATAAGGAGTCATAGAGATGTGACTTACAGAAACTTTCTGGAAGAAAGAACCAGTCAGCAACACGCCCCCAAAATTTTCCAAAGTATCTCTCAGGTCAGTGGCCTTAATACTCTGTGGGATGTGTGAACTATAAAAAGGCAGAAAAAACTGGTAGTTTTGTCAGTATTTTCAAAATTATTATCACAGAATCATAGAATCATAGAATGGTTAGAGTTGGAAGGGACCTTAAAGATCATCAAGTTCCACCCCCCCTGCCATGGGCAGGGACACCTCTGACTAGAGCAGGTTGCTCAAAGCCCCATCCAGCCTGGCCTTAAACACTTCCAGGGATGGGGCCTCCACAACTTCCCTGGGTAACCTGTTCCAGTGCCTCACCACCCTCACAGTAAAGAACTTCTTCCTAATATCTAATCTAAATCTCCCCTCTTCCAATTTAAAACCATTACCCCTTGTCCTATCACCAGACTTCCTGACAAAGAGTCCCTCTCCAGCTCTCCTGTAGGCTCCCTTCAGATACTGAAAGGCTGCTCTCAGGTCTCCCCGGAGCCTTCTCTTCCCCAGGCTGAACAGCCCCAGCTCTCCCAGCCTGTCCTCATAGGAGAGGTGCTCCATCCCTCTAATCATCTTAGTGGCCCTTCGCTGGACCTGTTCCAACAGTTCCATGTCCTTTCTATGTTGAGGACTCCAGAGCTGGACACAGTACTCCAGGTGGGGTCTGACAAGCGCAGAGTAGAGGGGGAGAATCACCTCCCGTGCCCTGCTGGCCACGCTTCTTTTGATGCAACCCAGGATACGGTTGGCTTTCTGGGCTGCCAGCGCACACTGCCGGCTCACGTTGAGCTTCTCATCCACGAGCACTCCCAAGTCCTTCTCCTCAGGGCTGCTCTCCAGTCATTCTCAGCCATTATCAGTTTGAGGATTAAAGACTCAAGTTCCAAATTACATGCTAAGGTCATAAACTCAGCTTGTGTTAAAGTTAGGGTATGTTCCTGGCCCTCCTGGTTGTATTAAAAACAGGGAAAGTATGTATGTCCAAGTCTGTCACAAAAAGAAACTGCTATTTTTAAAATCTCATGGAGCTTCAGACAATGTTCTGAGGTCCCAAGCCGTGATTTTTAAATGTCCAGGGTTGGTACTGAGGAAATGTCTATTTTTGTGCTATTTTTGTCAGAATTAGTGACAAGTGGTAGCTGGAATCAACTTACATCAATAGACAATTGGGTTTTCAACCCATCAGGGTTTTCAACCCATCAGTATTTTCAACATCTTCCCTTCAGCAAGTGGCTCCAGGTCCACGCCGTTCAGAGGCCCTCAATCATATGTGTGTGTCTTAAAAGGAAGTGGGTAGGTGGTTCTATGGGGCCAAAAAATAAAAAGCATGGGGTCAAGAAGCATCTGAGGGAATCCAACAGTACCAATCAGTGGGCTTCGATGTCAGTTCTGGGAGAAAGGAATTTGCTGGTAATGGATTGTGCCGTTCCCAGGCTTGCCAGCGCTGTGTAGTATTTTGCACAGCTGTGTTAGCTACCAGCAGGGACTTTGTACCTGTCCAGGAGGACCAATGTCAGAACACAAGTATGTGCATGCAGAAGGGGCGAGAGGCTGTTACACATACTTGCCACATATGTATTATCCTTCTGCAAGAGTGATGGAGCTCTGACTTTTAGTTACACTCAAGGAGATATTTTACAGGAAGGACGAAAAACCTTATTCTTTCTCTGCTCAGACACAATGGGAACACCAAATTACATATTATGTCTAGTACACGTTATATCTCAAGCACTGTATCTCGGCTGCTGTAAACGGAAAAGTGACTGAGAAAATTAATGTTTCCTATGGAAGAGCTGCAACAACTTAAGTACTTGGAAAACCTAAATCTCATCTACTGAAGGCTCATTTATCTGGCTTGCTGTCCTTAATGAAAAATATGACAAATCCATTCCCACAGGAAAACTCTTAAATGCAGGGTTACACACAACCCCCCCCTCTTGTTATTTTTTTTCGCTCCTTGTTGTGGCAGAAGGGGATTCCTCTGGCCAGCTGTAGACCTGTGCAAGTACAGGCATGGTGAGGTGAGATTAATTTCTCTAAAACAGGTCAGATGAAGGAAAGAAATTATTACAAGAAATTATTTCTCCCCATGGATGAGGAAGAGAGTTCAGGTGTCAGATACAGATTATTTTTTTTGGGGATGACTCATGGGCTGGATCCCTCCTGTTGACCCGCTCCCTGCTATGGGCGTATCATCTTCTCCTGTCGGGGCTGTGCTGAGCAGAGGATGTGCTGCTCCACTGATGGGGTTGGTCTCCTCCCCTCCTCCTGAGATTTGCATCTGTGACCACCCCCTAAATCTCTTTCAGTCAAAATGAGCTTGCAAAAAACTTTCTAACCCAGCTTTGCTTACCTGAAAGGCATTTTGGGGGATGCATGAGCTGATTTTCACATGCAGCGAGGGAGCAGGCTGGGACCTACTGAGGTGGATAGTGCTGGGAAGCTGTGGGTGGTCCAGGATTGCAATGGATCCTGCTGGGAGAGGACCTGTGCCTAGGACCCATGGCCGCCTCTGGCTCAGGTCCTGCCCATGGACCACCATCTCCCAAAGGCACATTGGACAGACTGAGGGTGATCAGTTCTATCTGTTTTAAGTGATTTAATTTCTTCTATGAAAACAAGGTCAGATAGAGGGCTTTGGTGTGGGTTTCACTGGTCTGGCTAGTAAAAAGGAGAAATAATTGTTATAGATCTTGAAACAGGAGCAGAGGAGCTGGAGCAGGCAGAGTCCCCTGAACGGGTGACTACGTGTGCTAGTTTGCTTCCTTGGCAAAAACTGGAAACAATCTGTCCTTCTTTAGATGGTCCAAAAACCTACTTAAAAAATCAAACACTGAAGCCTATTTTAGTTCAAATCATTTGAAGCTGATCCAGTTTATATTTTCAAAAGGATTTGATTCCTACATACATATATATGGCTTTATATTAAATATTATATAAAAATAATAAAAACACTAGTGAAACCACGACTGAACTGATCATAGAGTTCATTAGTTTACTGAGAGTACATTTTTCATTATACTAAAAAGACTGACAATCAGCAGACATTGGCAACAATCTTCATATTTACATAATTTCTAAAAATACTGATAAGGAAAGAGAAAAAGAAAAATGTCCATAACTCAGTGTAAATGCTTTCACAAAACAGAAATAAAGGGCCTTTTTTGGGGAAAGTACTTTTCACCCGAGCTGCCCACCTGAAAATTTGACAGATTAATGTATTAATGTGTGCATTTCTGTCTCCAGGTTTTAAACATTTCCTCCCCCAGTCAGCTAGTTTCATTATCAATCTTCTCTTTGCCATACTTGCAGATCTGTATGCTGCTACAAACACCCACAGTCTTGGCACTGAAACCTCAAGTTTCAGTAAATCAAGATCTTCTTTTCACTGATATGTATTCCATCTGAATTGTACGTCAGATTTTTAGCACTATCATTTTTGGGTTAGATGTGCACAAATGTCTAGGCATCCTTGACATAAGGGCAGGGGAAAAATTATGTATTTGTGTTTGCCTTAAGCCAACAGGGGACGCATCTGGGATTTATGTAGAAAGTCAGCTTGCAAAACTATGCCTTAATAAAAAATGAGAGCCTAGTTCATCTAAATCATGACCCTGTTGTATTTACATGCAATATTTCTACCGTTCCAGGTAGCAAACCCCTTGCTTTTTCTTGCCTTTAAATAATGAATTGACATCACAAAGCATTGATTAGGGCCTCTGTGACATACTGCTGCTCGCACAACATTCAAAATATTCTGGCCATAGTGCCACACATCCATTGGTGTGCCAAGATCTCTAGATCGCTAGATTGGTAGCGCTCAAGTTATGAGCCAGATCCTTGGCTCCACAAAGCACTAGAGGGCAGGCTAGACTAGAGTTACCCCCCCAGATGAGGAATAAATGAAATTAAGTTCACAATTCTACTCAGAGATACAGCTTAAAGTTAGAAAGAAAGCCTCACATCACACCTAAAACCTTTAACAGGTTAATAAGAAACATTGACAGGGATTTTCTTTTTTTTTTTGCTCTTACTGGGAAGCTTTACTTCTGAGCACAAGCAACAAAAGGTTCTGCAAGGAAACAGACATGGATAACAGTTAGGTGCAGCCCTGGACTGCTGAGGGGAAAGTCTGACCCCGCGGTTCCCATGGGGGACCTGCTTCCCCCATCCCACCAGCGCTGATGCTGAGACCTGTGCTCCTCAGCTCCTTCGGAGGAGGCAGCACCCTGCACCCTCCCTGCACCCTGGCCCTGCTCTGGTGGTCCCCTGAGTCAAGATCTTGACTCTTTGCTGGCCTGTAGAGCAAGGAACTGACTTTAGTGCTGTTAATGGCCCAATTCTGCAAGCTTTCCAGAGTTGTGTTTGCTTCTGGCTCATCCATACGTTGGGGCAGAATGAGATGGGTGGTGGTTCAGCATGTCGGGATGCAAAGCTAATGACTCCCATCCTTCCTTTGCAAGGAATTGCTGCTAGTTTCTCAGTTCTGCAGAGCCCAAATTGTACAGGCCCATCCTGACATTGCTCTTGATGCTGTGATGCAATTACTTTCCTCTCTGTGGCATTCAGTTATTAGTGGGCTCTGAGCTGACCAGGGCGAAGCAGCCCAGCTTGGTGGAAAGGAGCCATTGACTTAGAAAAAATACTGGTGTGAATAAATTAGCCCTGCAACAGTTCTCAGAAGAGGCACAGAGTTTGAGTTCTAGTGGGTATATGTATTTTTTGTGAGCTCTCTTGCATTTCTTCTTCACCCCTTATCACTTTCCATTCAGCTTAACCATCCGCCCTAAATTGCCAAGGAAACTTTAAGCCTGCTAGTGATATGTTTTAAGTGTACTGTAAAAACAACGTACATTAACTGTGAAGGAGATGTCTTCAGTCACTTTGTCCATTCCTCTATCGAGACAGATTATTTTTATAGTGTGTTTCTTACCACTTTGTCCGGTTCGAAAGTGCCTTCCATTTAGAAATTTCTTCCAGAGTTTCTGAGGCCAAGTTTATCCTGGTATAACATAAATTACTGAAACTCTCTGATCCTTGGTCAGGATAGAAGTACTCTTCATTAAGATTATTATTAGTTTCAAGGTACAGCCTAATTTATCACGGTGTCCTTCACAGAATTTCCTAGTGTTGCTCAGCCTAACTAGGCTCAGAGCACTTTCACTTTTCTTATAGCAAACTGCAATAATTTACCTGGGTGGCAAACAAAGTTAACAAACTTGCATAAAAGCTGCCAAGGACACATATTTTGAGAAGTGCGTTGGTCTGCATTGTCTTTTCTGGCACAGTAGTGATGGACGGATGAGACGAAAGGAATTATCTGTCTCTGCTTCTACTTTAGTTCTTAAGATTTTTCTTTCCGAGTACAACAAATCCTGAGTTCCCAGGATAAACAGAAATTTGGCCGAGCACCAGCCAAATAAAAACTCCCTTAACACCTTAAGATTGCGCCCTGTCTGAGCAAACATCCTGGAGGGAGTTTTCTGCAGATTTCTGCCTTTGCCTGACCTTGTGTCATGGGAACTGAAGGAGGTTTGATATTGATTTTGGGGGAGCGGGATTGCTCTGGTGCTGACTACTCTGTATACCCTAGCATTGGTTTATAACATGATATGCTGCGCTGGTGACTAAGCTGATCACCACCTGAGCTGAGGTGTGACCTCTGAGAGATGGATAGAGGACGGGAAAGTGACTTGCCTTGGTTAAGGAGAGATCGAGGTGAAAGTGTCCAAAAGTTCCATTTTTCCATGTAAAATTTTCCTACTATGGGCACTGACCTGCTAGGCGTGCTCCACAAAACGTCGGTTGTAGAAGTGAGGGTGCAAAAGCTGATTTTGCTTTTGCAAAAGGTCTCTACAAAAGAGCCGGTACTGAAGTCCATTGGAGATGGTGGATAGATCCCCACTGCCTTTGAGTCCAGCCTCAAGCGTGCAAGAGCAGGATCGCTCGCTTGCTCATGAGCTACGTCTGCCCAGACCTACTCAGACACACAGCTAAGGTTTGGGTGAAAGAATCAAATATCTTCAGAATACATTTATTTTCTGTGTTGCACAGCTCCATGGAGTACCAGAAAGAGAAGTCTTTTGTAAGCTAGCTGCCTCTGGGCTCTTATGGCAGACTTGATAGGAGTGTCGTGAAATTTTGTACAAACACGGATAATCTGTGCGATTTCCTTTGTGTACAGCACGGGATGCACTTCTCTATCATGTTGGTCGACGGGGATGCAGCTCTCACTGTCCTTGCATACGACTGCAAAAGAACGGGTTTGATTTATGAGCAGGGTGCTGGAGTTCACATTTGAGGGCTTCCCTAGCACCGGAGAAGACGTAAGAAGCATTTGGTTTAGACATTTGAGGGTCCTAGCAACGGGACAGCCTGCAGCTGAACGGCAGAAGTACCAAAAAGGCGGTGTTATTCTATCCTCAGCTGAGGTTTCTCCTCATACCTTGAATTTTAGCTTTTCTCAAAACCAACACATACTCCAGCAGAGGCATAGGCTGCTTTTTCAAATGAAAATGCCCAGAATTGGAGGATTTGGCTAATACATGATGATGCTTTCTTATGTTATTCTTCAGTCATTCTGAAATTCCTCTGCAGAACCCCACATGCAAATTTAAAGGCAATGTTCCTTTTAAAGGCCAAATTTCAGCAAAACATTTAAGCATGTGCTTAACTTGATGTGTTTGATGAGATTTCACCTTATCCTTCCTTGTGCTGCTGAACTGAAACCTAGATTATGTTCACTGCAGCATTGGTTCCATGGATCATTAGTGAGTTTACAACCTCCATGATATATTGAACAAGCCCATTATCTATATAATGTATAATATCATAATTATAATAGTAGCATATAGGGTATAGTATGTAGTATAGTACCACATGGTACTACAATTAGTATTATCTAGTACAATATTATAAATTCTAAATTATATACTACGTTACATATTATGAATTGTGTATTATACATTATATATTAATGAGTATTGTAATAGTACTAATATTACAGTATAATATTCTGTATTTATATAGTACATGTAATATTTGTAGCAAATCTAATGTATTTCTATATTTATTAATATTTATTTTACCTGTAATATATAATGTATAATATTATATATTACAGTATATAGCATTTGGCATACAATGTACAGAAGATAGTAGATGTATAGTACACACTATAGATATAACTGCAGTATAAATTGTGTGTTATCTGCATTTTACCCTCTGCAATTGACATTGTGAACATTGTAACTTCATATTAGTTTTCCAACTGTTCTCTAGTTAACTGCATGTAAAGATTACACTAAAATACACTTTTCACATACTTAGAATGTTGAATCAATAGTCTACCTCTCAGGGAGAAGGTGTAACATAGTAGTAAGGGAATAAAAGGGTGAATGTGAATATGGTGACTAGGTCTGGGGGGCTTTACTTACTGTGCAGTTAATCAATCTCCTGACTTTTTTTTTTAAAAATCTGAATATAAACATCCTGGATGAATACACATCTCTTGTCCAGGAAATTTAAAATAATGTACAGAAGTTACATGTGAATTATATGCATAGCAATTAATTTTGTTATCTCGAGCCTGATTTCTCTATCAGTGGAGTCAAAATTGTATTTTTGAAGTCAAAACTACTCTTGAAGTCAAACTAGAGGCCTTTTAATCCTGTTCCTTAAAAACGTATTTACATAACATTTGTATTACATAGTCCATTTCTATTTTCTGTGCTGTTTTGTGTACATTTCCGTATAGGAAAACCAGATAATGTTCTTGGTATTGAATTGTAAGTTTGATCCTTCGTCTGAGAAACAAGTATGAACTATGCAACTGAATGATCTGAAGCACACTGGGTAAATGGAATATAATCTTGTATAAATATTTAAAATGTTTTCTGTATTTATAAGGACGATTCCCTTGAGGAAACACAGTCTCTCAGGGTAGAAGTTAATTCAAAGCTAAAGCAGAGCAGCTGACTTTTCATATTCCCCCACACTGCTGAAATGTTGATTGATTCAGGAGCTAGTGTGGAAAGTGATGGCGTTGACGCTAAAAAAAAATAATTACTTGCCCTCAGTAAAATACACAGAAAAGGGAACCCCACAGCAAGGTCTAGTCCCAACAGAGATGTCACACCGAAGATGAGTGATTGCTGATGAGGAAAGTGTGTTTGATGGTTTTATGATAGATTTTTGCTGTTTGTCCTTGTTCTGAGCGAGCTGGAGCTCATCAGCCAGGAAGGAAGACCATCGAGACCTCCTGCAAATGATGAAGCCTGTTGTTAATGAGTTAAAGCCTTCCCTGAAGTCACCATCCCAGAGACCTGCCTGGGGACATCGCTGCGCTCCAGGAAGGACACACTCTGTGGTGCCACCTGAAAAAGCTGAGAGATGAGTGGTTTGACTAACAAGAACCGCAATTAAATGGAATCTTTGCTATCCATAACTTGGCCAATATCAAGTTTCAAGCACAGACTAGGCAAGGCAATTGGCACACTTGTTATATAAGACCATAGCAGCGCCCCAAACCTCTCCAAGATGACATCGCAGTGGATCAGTAATGCAATTATCTCGAGAATAAGAGAGTCTTAATCTTTCTGGACCTCACTTCCACTGTTAAAAAGAAGTTATTGATAATAAAAAAAAAATAATCTTTGAGTGCTGAAGGGACCTGCCTACATTGTTTCACCAAAAATTGTCTTTCATAAAAAATATTGTTTTCTTAGTAAACATCAGTTTTAAAAATATTAAGGCATTAATTAAAATACGCAAATTAAAATACTAAACATCAGTTTTAAAATCAATTAATATTAATTTAAAAATATTAAAGCTGCATTTATAATGTTCTCTTGAAAGGAAGGGTTAATATTATGTTGCCATAATTTTTAAACCAAAATATCTGTAAAAATTGAAAAGGATCAGAATGGTGTGTCATTTTTAATATTTAATCATGTTTTATAATTTAAGTGGTACAGGAAGTGACAAATTTCTTTTTTCATATTGTTTTGTAACAGGCAGAATGTAAATATAATTTTTTTCCTGAGAAACAGCAAATGCAAGCCTTCCCTTCCACAGGTCCTGCTGCAGGCGCTGGTATTTCTGGGGTTTGGCTCCTTAATGCGCTGGTATCCCTAGATAAAAAAGTACACAATTATCATCATTGTCATAAGGAAACTGTACCATCTTTTAATTCTTATTGTTATCTTTGCAGTGTTCTAGGAATGTGCTTGGAAGCACCTTTGCTTCTCGATATGATATATATATAGAGAAACTCTTTACCAGAGCATTCTCAGGAGACATTCTGCCTAATTTTTTTCATGCTTTGCTGGTTTTGTAGTGATGTAAATTTTTATTTTAAGCACTTCAGTTTTGAACACAGGACTGGAGACACATTGGGTAAAATGCACTAATTTTTGTTGATTTACTGCCTGAAGGATTTACCTGGGATGGGAACACCACTGTGCTGGAAACTGTGAAATCACTTTAGGCTGAGTCTGGGCCCATTAAAGTCGGTGGCAGAAATGCCATTTGATGGAGCCAAGAGTCAGGTTTCACCCACAGTGAGAGACTGTCCTTGTCTAGAAACTCTAGACCTCGCCACTCTTGTGCTTTGGCAAGTGAGTCAGGAAACCTTTCCAGCCACCCGTACGCAGGGTAAAAGCTCCAAGAGGTTCCTATCAATAGGACTCAAACACAAACAAACAAAACCCAAGGATGTGGCCCATGCAACAGCCCAAGTCCCTTTGTCTCTTCTCTGGGACTCTGCACAGGCCCCTCAATTTCTAATTGAAATCTGCGAAATGCCAAATTCGTTATTGTCTCTCCATTGTGCTTCTGGGCAGAGGCAAAGACTGTTATATGTCACTGCTTGGTATTGGCAGCATACAGTTAGACAGATAGACGCAGACTTCATTTAGTGTTGGAGAACCATTCTTCCTGGAGTTTATTGTTTGTTTGTGGGTTGTTTGGTTTGGGGTTTGGGTTGTTTTTTTTTTTTTTTTTGTTGGGGAGGGGGGAGTTGTTTGTTTGTTTTTTAGTAGTCTCAGACTAGAAATCCCTGCATCTTTTAGCTCCTATTTTGGTACCACCTTCACGGTAGGACACTCCCAAGTTCATAGTCTTTACAGTGTTCTCAAATTGTGAGGTTTTCAACATGTCTTATATTTTAAGCTTTTCAACATGTCTTATATTTTAAACTTGGATAATTCTCCTGAGTGAGAAAAGTCACAGGTGGGGATGTCTTGCACCATCCTTTCTCATGTTGGGGATACAGGGCTTCCAGCAGAGAAGGAAAAGGAGATTGAAGGCTTGGTCAAAGAAACAGAATATTTGTCTATTTGCCCTTCAAAGTGCCTCTTGCTTCTCCTGAACAGATACATTTCAGGGGAAGCAGACTGACTCTGCTGCAGTTATGGGTATGGGGTGGGCAGTTTTCATCTGAATGAAATCATTCAGAGGTGAGAAACAAGTAAATCATGTTGCTAATCTAGCCTGCCCCTCTGTTCTTCTGGCAAGCTCTTTTGCTGACTGAGATTAGTTTAAATCTGCAGTGGGTTTGTGTAAAGAGGTAATATTAACAGTTTCAGGCAGAAAAAAGGGGCCAAGCTTTTTGGTATGTAAGTTACCCAGATCTCTTAGCTATTTTAAGAAATGATGCTGCTCTTCCTTACAAAGGTTGCCTCATTTATAAGCGAAGAACATCACACCTACCATGTAAAGCATCTTTATTCTATCTATCCCTGTATACAGTCTTTCTCATGAATTTCTTTGAGAGGCAATGAAGAACCGGTAAACTCAACATTCTGTGGTGTTCGATCCATATTCTGCAGCAGAATATAAACAGGTAAGGCTCCAATCTAATTCCATTTGCAGGGTATCAAAAGCAATCCAGTTGCTCTTTTGACATGTGTTTCCGCTGATCTATGTTGTATCCCATTTGTGGGATTGTGAAGTTTTAGAAGAATGGATTATTGAAAGTCTTAAAACTGTTTTTTATCACTTCTTATTCTGTCACCAGATTTCGTGCTTCATTAGGCTTCTCCACATTCCAGTTCCATCATTGTTCCCAGAGTTCAAGGGAAAAAAGCCAGAGAAGACTGAGAAACATAAAAGGAAAATATGAACAAAATAACCATCTTAAGCCAAGTGCTGGTGGGAGGTGCTATGCATAATAGGGTAATCCCATGTTCCTGCAATAAAACAATCACATGATAGAGGATAAAGAAGAGTCACAAATAATGGTGGGAAAGTCTTCTATAAAGAACATCAAGAACAAATATAATTACCAAAGGCATTATTAATTGTGGGGAAAAGCACTTCGACCAGCCTTTCCTATGATTTAGAATGTTTACCAATGGTGCACACACAATTCACCAAGCCAATAAAAAGCAACGGCTATAAAAATGTTAGCAGAGGGGGGGAGGAGCCTGTGTGTTGTGCCTCAAAGGGCATTTTGGTAGTGCTGAACAACCCTCTTAATTCACCCAAGCGTGACTCATACTTGTGCCCGGAGTGATGGTTGAGGTAACCTTGCCAGCCCTCACTGCCTGCAAGCACCATAGCATACTTTGTCTGTGTCTTAAAGCTACCTGCCTACAGTGATGTGTCCTCCCTGTTCCCAGCATCACAACCCATGAGAGATCCTCACAAGATAAAGTTCAGTGCTTTCTCTCATCATTTCTGCAGCAGATCTCTTTATGGGTGCTGGAGCCAAGTGTTCCTCAACTCTTCTAGCTGGCATAGGGAGCCACAGCCAGGTTGAAGCTGGACAGAACCAGCTTGGAAAGCAGATAGAAGACTAGACAACCAAGTTAAGCACTACACACTTGTGTGGTGACTATTTTGGCGTACCATCAAAATCTGTGAAGAAAGGAAAGGGACAGAGGAATTTTCTATTGGCTGAATGCTCATTTGTCACGACTAGCATGTATGAAAATTATCTATCTGTTACTGTTGAGGGAGTCTTTTACGGGTATAGTCAGACTAGTCTTCACACAACAAAACCTCCAGCCATCTACAAGGACAGTGCCACAACCTTTCAATAGGAAATCTGCCTGACAAAGTCACAGAACTATTTATGTGGGGCCAAGGGCTGGTTTGCAAATCCCTGAAGCTTTCCATCATGTTAAGACCTGTGTTGATATGGTAAGGGCTATGTTAGTTTTTACTAGCTGGAAACTGTATTTTTATTTATGTCATGGTGTCACAATGATATATGACTATCTTTGCAAGTCTAAATATATACATATGAGGACTTTTTATTTTTATTTTTAACTGTAACTGTCTAAAATATTCCCTGTCATAACTAGAGAGAAATTAGCAAAAAAGGAAGTGAAGTAACAAGAAAGCTATAAGTCAAATTATATTGAGTCTGAGAAAGATCTCATTGAAGAAATAGACCCTAATTGGGCAGCAAAATATTGTCCTTAGTCCCAGAGACTAGAAATCTGGCAGCTTTATCCTGTATAGTTCTCCACCTTCTTTCAAAGCTACTGTCCATTCCTGATTTAAATATATAAATTCTATTTAATATTTGAATGAATGAGGTCAGTATTTTCACGGGTGAATTGTCCCATGTAGCCTGGGGCCTATTTCTGTGCTAAACCTTCATATCCATTTACAGTCCTATCGCAGGGCTGACTATACAGAAAGCTCATTGTTTGAAAGTTACAACGAGAAGCCTACTAGTTCATGAAACAAAATCATTTTTAACTCTGTTGCACATCCTTCAGCAGAAGCTTGCTCTCAGAACAGCAATTTATCACTGCAAAATGGTAAGTGGACCTGGGGACAGACAGTAGTGTCCTCTAGAAGGGAGCTAGTTTCAAAAGTTACTGCTTACCGTTGGCTAAGAGATACAGCTCATGTTCAAAAAGCCCCTTGTGGTTCCTTGCAGAGACCCTGCCTGCTAGACTGAAAATCCAGACAGCTGCCAGTATTTATCTCGCTGAGTCCATTATTTTATCTTAGCGTGCAATCACACAAAGTGAGAGAAAAACACACATACACAACTTTATGAGCACTGAGCCCACATGAGGCACATTCGATATTTTGGCAGTAAGCTTTCAATTTTCCAGCTGTGCCAAGTCAAGAAACATGCTAGGAAAAGACACTAGTGCATAATTAAGTCTTCCTTTTTTTTTTTTTTTTTTCTTTTTTTTCCTTTTTTTTTTTTTTTTTCCCTCCTTGGAGACTTCTCAGTTGACTTTAATTATTCTCTTTTTCTCTTTCTCCCTTGGCATAGGACGTTGCTTTGTTTTTAATTTTTTTCAAGTGAGCTTTCTGGCCAAACAGGTTTGTTTAAGTTCTCACCATTCTACTGATTACTAACAAAACAGTTCAGCTTTCAAATACCAAGCAAGAAGAGGAGTTATATAGTAGGGAAACAGGGATGCAGCACTAATATTTATTTTATTGCTATTGATGTTACGTTGTTGGTGTTGTTAAATGCTCCTGCTGTGGTATTGTCATTTCAGTCATGGGTCCTCCCCCTTTGCTTCCTACTTGTGCCTATTATCTGTGTCCTTTTCTGTGTCCCTTACATGAGATTATCCTCCTGTCATCTTCCCACTCATCTTCTTTATAACTCAATCGGTATGGCTCCTTCCCCAGCTGAGCGGAGTTACTGTAGGGAAAAGACAAAGAAGATGTTAATAACAAAAGTTCTTGGATTGTGGCTTGTCTTAATCTCTGTATGGCTTCTTGGAAGCAGTAGACACCAGGAGGATGAATCCAGAGCAAGGCATTCTGAAATACAATGATTAGAAAAGAAACTTGTGATGTAAGATTGCAAAACCCTCAGTGAAAGATCGAAGATCTTCCAAGATTCCAAGATAATTGTGATCCTTAAGATCCTAGAGCAGAATATATATACTGTTTTCCTTTCCTATCTGTTGCGCTGGGGATTTTTTGTATTTCTGCTCACTTAAAGGAAAACGCCAGATTGCACTATCCAAGATTTGGGACTTCTCAGTCTAACTGTAGGTCCTTACTGGGAAAAGTTTTGGTGGTGACAGCCAGGTCATGGTTCTGGGACCCCACTGCAGCTACCTGTGGGAATGAAGATACTCACAGGTTCATACAGTATCTGCAGAGACAAAGGCTATAAATTATTTCTGAAGGGAGGACTATGCCTTTCTCTTGCCAAGTATCAGACATGGTGGTGACACTCACAGTGGTAACTGAAGTGGGTCAGAGACGGTTGCCTCTCCCTGAGGTCAAGTGGCAAGTTGTGTTTGGGTCCACAGACCCAAAGTCTCTCCGCCCTGCCAGGGAAGCGGGATCTTCCCCCCAGCCCTTGGGATCTGGGCTGGGTGTGGGTCACCTGCAAACCACGAAGCGGTGGCAGCCGGGGGAGTGCGGGTCGGCACGACGAAGGGCTGAGCTGGGGCATCACCTAAGAGCTGGACCACACAGGTGATGCCGTGAGGGTGCTCGGACCTGTGCCCCGCTGGCTTTTACTGAGCGCAGTCGATGCTGGGTTTGTGTGCAAAGCGTTGGTGCAGGCGATCCTCTCCCCCCGCCTTTGGTGGCTGTGCACCTTCAGGACAAAAGGGTGCAAAAGTCCTTTTTTACCCTCCAGCATGAAGAGGAGGCGTTCAGCTGCTGGTGGGGAGGTGGAGGGAAAACGCCAAGGGGGGAGCCTTGCTGTGTTTCGTCTCTTTGCACTCGTCCTGCAGCAGCACCACCAGGCTGTAGGTCTAATAATGTGAATGGTGTTAACTGATCACCAGAGTTAGTCTTACTTCAGGGATGTACCAGGGAAATCTATAGTCTTTCTACTCATGGGCAAAGAATCATGTATCAAAAACTGTTTTTCAGGAGCTGGATTTGTAGGCAAATCCAGTGAATAGTTTTAGATGAAAGAGGGGTCGATTTCTGAAATTTTGAAATATGTCAAAAGGGTTTTTTCAACTGTCAAATCATTTGTTCTTTTATAAAATAAACAAAACACTTTGGGTTTTGCTTTTTTTTTTTTTTAATTTGAGTAAGTTCAGAAAAAGAAAAGAACTTGTTAGTTAAATGAAAGAGACAGCTTGTCTCAAAATGTAATGTTTTCAGAGTCCCCTTTAAAAAACCTACAAAACTTAATTATCTGTCTCTTTCACCTGAGCATATTTTCTTCATCATTTAAAAAAATTTTTCACTGAAAGACAAGAACTGTTTTTTTCCCTGGGCCTAACTAGAATCTCCTATGCTGTTATTCACACAAAAAGCTGCCTCCATCTTATGTCTTCTTGAACACAAAGCCGAAAGATTAAAAAGAGAAACCTATGCAAACTGCTTTATTGGAGTAGACTATCTAATACTTAGGAAACAAATGTAAGGGAATTGATATTTTTGCACTGTATCCTGAAATTTGTTAAGATGGAAATTTCCCTACTTTACAAAAATTTAGCTGTAAATGTTCATCCAAATGCTCCGTTAATGTCTTCTGACTCCTGTTCTCATATTCAGATAAGATTTTCCTTGGGATCCTGAGAAGAGAGCATTGCCAAACATTCAGATTTGTTTTTTACAATTACATTTGAATAGAGGTTGAGATTTGCAGGGATGCCTAGGAGATTCAGACACTTCTTTTCCAGAAAAATGAACATTAGCTTGATATTGCCAGACAAAATATTTTCAATCCACTTAAAAAAGAACTTTTTACATATACCAAGTATTAGGCAAGTGTCTGGTGTTGGTAATATTTTTTTCCTCATTTGTATTATATGTTTTCTACAAGGAAAAGAAATCTGAAGCTTGCACCACAAACTGGAAAGACAGCTCAAGTCAATTCAGACAATGAACAACAGGGAGGAGGAATGTATCCGCGAAATTAGTCAGGAGGGACATTTCTGCCCACCAGAGGAGAATTCCTCTTCGCCAGCTGTGATATCATTTAACAATGACAGCTCTCTGGTTTGTAAGTGCAGCATGTGTTTTCAATGCCTTATTTGCAACTGTTTTCTGAAATAATGATTTAGGGTCACATCCTGATCGCTCGATCTGCTTGTAGTTGCCGCGCCTGTGACAAGACAACGGCCATGAGTGGAGGTGAATAGGCTTGTGGCCTCCAAGGGAAAATTTGCAGTGCTTCAGAGCTTGGACCCATCCTTAACTAGCAAGAGTTAGGGATGAACTTTCTCCATGGGTGGCCTGGGTCGGCCATGTCTGTCTTTGAAGTGCACCATACTGGCCACAGTTGGTGACAAGGTATTAGATGAGACAGCAGTTTCTGTGTTCGTAAGCCACCCCTAACATTTTGCTCTGAAGGCATCGCAAATACCTTGTTAACAACATTTTACGGGAACCGCTTTGGGAAGGGAAGGGATTGGAGACGTTCCCATGAACTTTGTTACCCCTTCGTCCCCCTACCCCCCCTGAAATCACAGTCTTAAAGCAGCTAGCATGTGTCTGATGAAAAGCCACTAATGTATATGCTCATCTTGCACTAAGTGAGATGTAGCTGGATATTTACATGGCTTAAGGAATGCTTGGTCTTTCTCAGGGCCAAGAAAAATAAAGTCACCAGCCACCCCCCGTAATGAAAAATGAGGTGCTGCTCCCAGCCATCTGCAGCAAGCCTTGCAGCATTGCTTGATTGTGTGTTTGTTTTTTTTTTTCTTTTTTTAATAATGTTCTAAAACTTGGTTTAGATTATTTTGTTTCCAAAGCCTCTGCCCCTAAAGAGGCAAATAACCTTTTTTTTTAAAAAAAAAACCACAAACCCATAAAAATACGTACACGGGGACATCTGTGCATAATTTTTTAAGAGCATGGTACAGGAGAAAGCAGGTTAGTTTGGGACAGGCTGGAACTACATTCTGACAGCAGGAGATGCAAAGAGGGCTATTGTCTTTGTTAAAAATAAATAAATGAAAGCTGGAAGAAATTCTTTCATTAAATTGGAAACAGCATTATCCAAGGAGTTCGCAGTATTAATTAAATCACGTGCTCTAAAATGTAATTTTTGCCATGATAACATTTCATTTTAGGACTCAGGCTCAAGAGAGCAGCGAATGCCTGATTCTTGCCCTGAGCACGAGGAGGTGAGGATATGTTGGAACAAAGGATTACCTTTTATGAAAGCCTTGAACAAGGGTGAGGGGGAAGGGAGCCTGCTTTGTCAGTCAGAGGGAAAATACTTATCACTGCGGACTGCTGCTTTGCTGTGGGCCCAGCCTGCAGAAGAGGAATTGTACCTGCGGATGTGCAGTGACCTGCAAGCAACAGCGCCAGACGTTGCTGCAGGCTGTGTTTATAGGAAGGTAGATATTTCTGTATGAGATAAAACCATTGCTTTTTCAAGTTCTCTCTGGTATTGGCAGGACCAGATGATTCCGGAGTAGATGTAAACATCCCTGCCGCAAAAA
Organism: Chionis minor; assembly: GCA_013398295.1. Classification (NCBI taxonomy): domain Eukaryota; kingdom Metazoa; phylum Chordata; class Aves; order Charadriiformes; family Chionidae; genus Chionis; species Chionis minor. Next base: position 545,144 of record VZSF01008512.1, on the reverse strand, counting down.
ATAATGAAAAATCACTGATTTGAGAGATTCTGATTTTTTATTTTTTTTTTTATAGGATGTATATTATCTTGTGGCAGAACAAAACCTGCTGAAGTCAATAGGTTCCTCAGCTTCAAAGGGGTTGTTAGAAAGGAGAGGTTCTCGAGAAATAAATGCTTTAAAAACATTTGCAGTTAGAAATGTCTGGGCATTTCACTGCAAGTTTAATCCTCATCTGCCCGTGCAGCCATGGTGATTGAGAAGAGTTTTAGTCCGGGTGCGTGTTGCTTTCATGCATTGGACTCCACAGGCCGCTGCACCTCATATCATTTAAGTGCCTGAATCTGCTCTACTGTACAACAGGAAGGAAATCTGTTGTTTTGTAAGAAGTATGTGCCTGCAAAGGAGCCCAGGACATTAGAGAGACATCAGTTCCCATGATGACTCCATGGTTGTTCACACTGCTTATGAAAGAAAGAAAAAATCATTACAAGTCTGATCATGCACCTGTAAGTAATCCCTTGTCAACTCTAGTGATTGACTGATGCTCTGAGATGTGAAGTTTTATGTAATTTCTCAAAAAGTAAATTCTCTATGCAACTATAGATGTTTTGCCATGGAAATTTCTAAAGCATTATTAGGAAAAACTCCCCTAAAACAGAGCCTGAGAATTTCGTGGGATGTCAAAAGAAAGAAAAACACTGAATCCATCAATGGCCACTGAAATTATTTCCCAAGTTATCCTGGTTTGAGCGATACAGGACTAATTTATCTTCTAATGTTTGGGAAAACTGTACTTTTAGAAGACTGTAGTGTCTCAGTTTAGGAAAATATTTACTTTATATCCAGCTATGGTGTTTGGGTTTCAAGGTCTCATGGTTTTTGAGTGTGCCAGGTGCAAGGATGAGGAGGAGTGGGACCTGGGCACTTGACCCAAGCTGGCCAACAGGATCACTTCATGCCATGAACGTCACATTCAATATAAATCAGAAAGTTTGCTGCAAAGCTGTCTCCCTTGATGACCGTGATACACAGAACTTCTTGCCCCAGTGCTGGTCCCCTGAGCCCTTCCTTTCCTTTTGAAGCCATAGCAGCTGCAGTGTCCAACATTCACTGTCCACTGCTGGGATTGCACAGATTCCTATGGATGGAGTTGGCTGAGTATAATCCTTTTGTATTTTGCATTGGTATTGGGATCAATAATAGCTCTTTAGTGTAATTAATGTTAGTTATCTAGTCTTATTCTATTAAATCTGTTTATTTTTCATCCCCTGTGTTTCCTTGTTTTTTCCTGATTCCCCTTCCCGGGTGGGGAGGGGTTATCAGGTGATAGAATAATTGTCTAAACGGCAATAAATTCTTGTGGGTTTCTCAAACCATAACACAAGTTATGGTGGATTTGTCTTCACTTTGAGTGTTCAAAACAAACTTAGTTGTCCCTTACTAGGGATGTTTTTGCTGAACCACCACTTACTGGGGCTCGTGCAGGAATTACGAATAGCTACAAGAAACACAGTTATTATAGCAGCCTATACTGTCTTAGTGAAGATGTACCTAGTAATCTCTTTTAGCAATTTTTTTTTCTTTTTCCCATCAGGTTTGTGCTCCCCTCTGCAAGTATCACTCCGAGAAAAGGAGTTAAGTGGGACTAAACAAGAGTCTTCTGACTACAATAGGCAGAAAAGTCCTTCCCACGACCCCTTTGATTTCTTACAGTATTTTTGAGGTTGCTCAGCGAAAACAGATGAGCTGACTTTTTCCGAACAGCTGCATGAGACAGCTATCCATACATGAGATCTCAGGTCCATATCATGGTTGCATTCACAGTGCATGAGACAGTTGCAGTACTTTACTCAAGAACATCTCTTTGGAACATCTCCTATTTGCTCATGATCATCTTAGAAGAACGCTTTTAATTGATTTAGGACGCCTCTGCTCTGGGCTCCATGAGATTTCTTTTCAGTCAGTTTTGTTAGTTGTGTGTTAACACCATCCTGTTCCTACTGTCTTACCCAGTTATGCAGCAGCTATGATTTTGCATTTACTGAGCATACCCCTCCCATGGCCTTATCCCATGGTAAAGCTACTGTAAGATATAATTTTACACCTACTTTGGTGTCATAGATTTCTGCATTTGGGTATAATTTCATGTGATGCACTTGCCTCATCTTGTTTTCTTATTTAACAGATGTATCCATTCCATGTACCTAGGTTTAAATACATTCTTGCAAAAGTCTAAGAAACGCAGACTGAATTCCTTAGTTGTTCCTCAATAAAATCTACTGAAGAACATTATCCTGTGGCAAAATTTTGATTGTAACATTTCACTTTAAAAGTCCTCCATAATTTGCTACAAAATAGTAATTTCCCCCCAATATTAAATCACATAAGGGTTAAATTATATATGATTATGTTCTTCTGTTTGCAAAATTAGGTTTGCTGTCAACCGTGGCCTAGGTAGGCGTAAGGTACAGGTATCAGATAGTATCTTTTGGTACAGTATGAACAGAACAACTACATATTTAGAAAGTACCTTGTGTTGTCTATTGCACAGACTGCACTGTTTTAAGAAATTGCTCTAGAAGGTGACACTAACAGGTTGCCAGAATTAGAATGAATGAGACCTATGCCCTCTGCTTTACCCAGGGGTCTTCCATATGGTGAGTGGATGAAAAAAGACAATAGGAAGAATTTTACAAATGATGTTAAAATTATCATGTTGCTTCCTTTCTCAAGGGTCTGTTCAATAATCTTTAATTACTTTTCTCCTTACTGAATTTATCGTGAAAACTGAAATTTTGAAAGTAGAGGGAAGTCAGAGATATAATTTCTGAATGTTCAGACATATCCGAATGTCCTATTTAGTGAAACATGAAATTAAGGGCAGTAATGAGTCCTACTGTGGGAAATAAGGGTAAATTTCTGATGGGTTTGTTCAGACACATAAGAACTGGCTGCTTGCTTTAAAAGCTGTTAACAGAGTTAGGAAGTGGTAAATTACACTTTTCAGTATTCTTAATTATACATATTAGCCTGATGGTGCCTTCACAGGAATCGTGTATACATGTGTAGGGATTCCCATTCATTTGCCTGATGTCCTGGTGTTGGAGGAGTTACTACTCAACTCAAGAGCTGTTCTGGGCGGTTAGCGAAGTGCTGAGACCTCATTAGCGCAGCCTGGCTGCTGACGCATCTGTCCACAATGCGGAATGTCATAACAGCACTGGCAGCTCCAGCCACATTTCGTTAGGGGATTTCTTCAAGCTGTTTTCATCTGATGATCTCCTCTCAGAATCTGTGTTCTTGAGGGTAAACGTACAGGGCCAGGCAATGGAGGTTGGCCAGGTACAGGCAGCTGACTATCTGCCTGTTGGATTGCAGAGAAGATATTCTAGATATTTATTGAAATAATTAACATCCGGATTTAGCCCTTTGAATCACCCTTGTTAGTTAGCAGAATTCCTCTTTTATTAGAGTGTAATTCCCGCTGAAGAAAATGACCTCTGATGTATACCCTTCTGTACACATACAAAGATACGGGCTCCTACTGGCTTCTATACTCAGCAAAGGGAATTTGGGGTGATGGTGGACAGTCCATTAAAGATACGACCTCAGCGCCTTGCGGTTAGTTAAAATGGTGGTCAGGATGCACAGAACAGTCGGACAAGGCATGTTCTCCCTGCGTGCTGTGGTTTGACTTTTGCAGTCACTCCATCTCCAAAGGGATCTAGGAGAAGGGGTAGTAAGCTTGGCCAGAGGTGCAAAAGGACTTCTGATTACTGCAAAGCAGAATAGACTGTACTCTAAAGCTTGGAAAAGAGAGTGGAGGTATAGCAGAGATTTATAAAGACATAAATGAGACAGGTAAGTGCCCTCCTGCAGTGCTGTATCTCATCTTTTTGCCACAAATATTTCCTATGAGCAGCAGAGGAGGGAGGACAAGGGCCGAAGTGGACGTTTGGTTTCACTCAATATGGTGTTTTTCCTCTCCTTACGTGCTTCTTCCCAGCCGAGTGCAGCTCTTCTGCTGGTGAATGGGGGGAAATACTGCTGGCTGTGGGTAGGAATTGGTTGGTATCTTTGAGCCCTGGCTCCCATCCCTCCCCCAGTGGCTTTGCCCCACCCCATACCTCTTGTCACCACCAGGCTCTGCCACAGCACCTGCCAGTTTCAACATAAAATGAGGCATTTCTTTTTCTGTAGCCTTCTTATAACTTTTTCACCAGGAAATTTCCCAGGCCTGTCTCTTCCCCAAGTGTGTCTTTCGTAATAGCATCTGCTAGTGTGAAATGAGATAAACCCCCATTCGTGTGAAGCAAGAACAATAAAATGGATGTCACATTCTGTGTAATACTTAAGGCTCTAATTGCATCCCCCCTCTTAAAAGTGAGGGGAGGTGATTGTGATAACAGGCTGTTTGTCTTACGTTTGTCAGCAATTAGCCTGAGAAGGTGCTTGTCGTGACAATTTTCTGATCAGGAGCCAGGATGCAAGGGAAAGTCTTGTCGCGGTGTGTTTTCTTACTGCTGCTAATACACTCCCTTTGATTGATTATTACCCATATGGATTGTTACCAAAGTGGGATTATCTACAGTACTGATAGCGAAAGGCAGAGGGGATCTGGTTTGTTTCCTGCTTGATTTACGGGCAGGGGTAAAGCTGAGAGAGAGGGAGAAGCACATGGATCTGTTTCTTCAGGAGTGCTCAGCTTCAAGTACAACTGATCTTTCTCCAATTAGTGCGTCTGATCAAGGTGTATCCAGCATCCAGGGTTGCACTTGCTCAAGGCGTGTGCAAGCTCAGGAGAAAGGGCCACTGCAACAAGGGTGACATCAGTTTTACCTAAATTCCTTAAGTGTCCTGCTAACTTGGCTGAACAGGGCGTTCAAAAACAAGGAAAGCTGGAGGGAGACAGGTGATGTTTTGAAGATGAAGTATATTGAGCTCTCTCACACTGCTAAATCATAAGAGCATGGTATTAAGTCTTTTTTTTTTTCCCCTGTCTAAATTTTAGACTGAAAGGGCCTTAACTGATGGGTATTGCGCTGGGTGTTTTCCACTTGTTCTAACAGTTGCTTGATTGACATGTTTGAAAATATTTACAAGTATTAGGAGACCATGTCTTAAGTCCACTGATGAGGTACTCCAGGTGATGTCAGTGTAAATTTCGTCTGACCAGGGAGGGGAAAAAAATCAATGTGAAATTGTGTTGTACTCAACCTTTAAATGAAGCAAGGTAAAGCTGCCAAAAGTTTGAAGCACTTTCATTCTTTCCGAAAGCAACTCTGAAAAGAAGCTCACTGGTTCCTAAGGCTCAGGTTAACTGTTTTCAAGAAAATGAAGAATAATCTTGATTCATGTTAGTGAAAACATTTATGATGAGAGATGAGAAAATGCATTAAAGAAATGCAGAATCTTTATCTGTGTTTCCATATGATAACAGGTGAAGAGTGAATTTGTTTGATATAATTTACTTAAGGTGACAGAAAGTGTATGACAATTTTCCTGGAGCTTCTTGCTATATGTTTGTCAGGTGTTTTCTAAAACAGTTGATTTTGAAAGAGCAGTGCTGGGTTAAAAGGTTCAGCTTTAGAAATTAGGGTTGTAAAATACCAGGAATCCCCCGTTTGACAATGCATGTACAGATAATAACTATTCAGGCTTACCATTTTGTTTGTAAACTTATTCCGTTGATATTTTATATTCTCATGCACCAGACTCTCAAATTGCAGTTGTCACTCTGAGAAGTTTTAGCAAAGTCTTCAGTCATAGGCAGGTGAGAAAGCTGAGACATATACAAAAGGTATTTAAGGGATGTAGCCTAGTCCACTTTTGAAAGGTGTGTGGACAGACCAGCTGATGAAAACTTCCTACTTAATGGTATGGTTTATATAGAGAGAAGTGTTTTATTTGGTGGTATTTGTACCAGCTACAGCAAGAAATGTAGCAGAGGTGAAAAAACTTATTTTTCTGCTCAAGTAGCTGTACTTAGGCCAGGAATCTAGCGGGATAATAATGCTGCAATCCTCAGAAATTGCTGCTCACTTGAATAAATCAGTAACTGAATTAAACAAGGCTGCAAATAATTTCCAAGTAAATTAGTGGCATTTTTCAATGTGATTACAGGATCCTGCAATTCCAATTTTTAAGAGCTTGATTCTGTTTACAGTTACTGCTGCAGGACCTTTGCATTGTCAGAGCTAAGGTCTAGTAGCTTTAGGCCATTTTTGTATTCCCTTGTCCCAGTAAAACTACCAAAAGCAATCTGTGGTTAAAAAAGATTTCTCCAGAAGACAAAAAGAAGTTAATTGAATCTGCATTATTCTGCATGAAACTAATAACTGGGCACATGGTTTTGAGATACATTTAGGGAAAAGAAGTTGCTTATGTAAGGGGATAAATGAACATAACGGGATGGAATTAAGAATGGAGGCTTTGGAATGTGTATCAAGCAAAAAGCTTCCTAACGGGTAGGATAGGCTGAAAATAATCATTCACAGGAGGCATTGCTCAAGACAAATTAACTTGATGGGACAAAAAAAGCCAAGAAATGACTGAACGAATCCAACTGAGCTTTTCTGTCTCCTTACATACATCATTGAAGAGTGCGAAAAGAGACATGAGAGATGAATATTTTTGAATGAAGACATCAAAACTAGTACTCATGCTGCCAATGGGGCCAAGATCCAGCTTCAAAAAAGGATTTGCATGCAGGCCTAAGGACTCTGGCATCCAACGTGGGTGTGAAATCGTGAGTTCCCCATGCTGACTCCTAGCCCAGGGACTGTGCATTTTAACATCACCCTGCACTATAGACTTGCTCTAGGGATGGAGGCTCAGACAGCAGCTCCTCCACCAGCGTGGTGACTGACAAGAGACTTCTTTTTTCATCTTTTACTGCCCCAGGAGCACTGAGCTCCTCACTAGTCCAGCAGCCCAGGTTCAGAGGTGAGGGTGGGGGATGCTCTCACCATTGGACCCTAATTATTGTGGTAAGCTCCAGGCAGGCAGGACCATCGGGGCAGTCTCCTGCTAAACATTGACTCCAGGCCCTGCAGCTCCAGATAGATGACTTGGTTTAGACGTGTACCATCCAAAAAGTGACTCAGGCATCATACGTGTTTATTAGGAATAAAAAAGATCTGTTGCTGGCTGCTTTAGGTGCCTGTGGTTTTGTAAGAGACCGTACAGAGAAGACCATGAGAACTGTGGCCTGATCAGACTGGACAAGTGGAGGTAACATGAAATAGCAGCTGAGTGTTTGCATGGGAACAGGACTCTCAGTGCCGGCAACGCCTGAGGCTAAGGCTGGAAGTACACAGTGATGTTAGCTGCTGCCAGGGCTAAATGACAGCCAAGTGTGAGAGGGTCTTTTTTGGCTTGGTAGTCTTCGGCCAGCTAAGCCGTGCTGGGGAGTGTTATCGTTTTTCCCCAGAAGGGACATGGGAAATGAGAAAGACCTGTCTCAGTCCATAGGCTCTCCAGAGTTGTCCACACTGAACAAAACCACAAAGTTTTGGGTTTCAGATTAAGTTTATCTAAAAGTTTGATTGACTGTGTGAAATGTCCCATGTAACACCTGCTGAAATTTTTTTCCTCAGACTGGAAGGTAAGTGAAGCATCTGCTGTCTTGTACGTATTAATGTGCAAGTATCTGTATTTCCTGACTGACACATCCGTATCAACGCAGGCATTTGATCAGTTGAGGAGTCCCTGAGGATGTTAGACAGTGAGTCCACTAGGATTCAGCCATTCTACAGTTTTCTTCCTTCATGGATTTGAAACAGCTTACAAAAGCAAACCAAAAAAACCCTATCATAAATATATCCCTTCCTCATCTCTTCCCTAGTATCCTTGATTAGGCTTTTTAGTGGGTCACATTGCACTTCCCCACAAAGCCTGCTAAGATTTTTTTTCTCCTCGTGTTTGAAACAAATAGGAGTTGTGTAGATACAACTGCACACAATGTGTTGGAAAGCTGCACGCCTAACTCTTTTGAGCTGGATTACAATGGGTTTGTTAGAACAAAGAAGTAGAGACACAGCTAAAGCCTGAGCACTGGATGCTTCTATAGCTGCACCATGCCCAATTTTTCTCTCAGTCTGTGCACAGCATTGTCAGGGCTCAGGATAAACCACGTGTGGAAATACAAGGGGTGAGCAGTATGCAGATGTTGAGGTGTGTTCTGTTGGGTGCTTTATGCCTCAGGTACTGAAAAGGTGAGGATAGGCATGCCAGCTCTTGTTAACTAGAAAATAACAAAACTCCCCAACCCAAAACCTAACATTTCCAGTGAGACAGCTGGAGGAGTCTTCTGAGATTGTAACTTCGTCTCTATTTTTCCTTCCCTGTAAATTCTTCAAGAATTTCTTCTTATTGATCAGTATTCATTGAACAAATTTCAAGGAAGCTGGTAGGAAATGTTCTATCACGAAATTTTAGAAGAATTTTTAGCATTTTATTACAGTGCATGTTCAGCGCAAATGTCAGTGTCATTAATTAGAAAGGGACAAGTCTATTTTCACCTGTTGACCTTTCTGGTGCATGTGTGCACTTCCAGTTTTGCCTATTTTAGCCCTTCATCTGAAATGGAAAAAAGATAGATTTCAAAACTCAAAACTGAATTATATTTATTTTTGTTGTCATAGTTATCTTTTAGAGGTCACCCAATTTAGCTGTTCCTTGCATAAAGACATATGGGACATATTGCTGTCTACCCAGAAAGGAAGACCAGAAAGTTCCTTTGTCCATCCTAAATGAGTTTCAAAAGCACATGTGGGGAGGGGTGGGACAGGACAGGAACGTTAACAGTGCATATTCAGCTTCATGTTTATGTTAAGAAGAAAAAGTATGGGTGGAAACCAGCAGCTACTGACAAAACAGCTGTGCAGGGAGAAGAGGTTACTCACCCTTGTTCTTCTACACGTGCCATCACCACCTCTCCATTAGAGGTTAGCAATGAAATGGTTCATTACATCTGGAACTGCCAACGGTATGATTGTTTCTGAAACTACATTAGAAAGACTAGTCGGATTGGGTTAAGTAGTGTAAATTCATATTGGTAACCTGGCTATTTCTAACGGTTGAGCAAAGTCAGCTGACAGAGTCCAAAACAAATTAGGAGCACTCAGAGCAACAGTCATATTGTCAGATGGGATGTCAGCAAATTTAGGAAGGGGACGGCAGTGATGAGTTTGTGGAGTATTTTGGGGTGGATACCTGCTTCCAGGATCCAGTCTGTCTGCATTCCACAGGAGAGATTTTTCTCACAAACCAGTATTCAATTCAGACTAACCCTCCTTAGCTCTCCACTTTTATTTCCAGAGCTTTAGTTTTCCTGAAGTGGTACCAACTGTGTTGCATGACAAAATTACAAGTAGTTTTAATGACAATCATACACTGGAAGCAAAGTTACCTCCAAATATGACCTCTTAAAATCAGCAAAACTTCCCTTCCTCCCACCCTTTTTTGGTTTTTTTGAGTGTAGACTTTGTCTAAGGCATTGGATCAGGAGATCTTCATATATTTCTCTTCATTTGTAACTGTGACCTTCTAGATATCTCTCTTTTAAACCTCTTTTTGCTATTTTTAAAGGAACTGAGAAATTAATTCTCTCATCACAGACTGTTCTGGCTCAGTGACGCCCCTTTCTATTGGTGATACTGGGGTAACGTAAAGTCAGGGCCTTGGAAGAACCTGGACATTCATCCCTGGATAGCCATTTTTGACAGGAGATGCAGAAGATTTAGTCAAACCCATCACATGGTAGAGCATGCCTGTTTATGGATTTCATTAGTGGCACAGAGCATGAGCCAGACTTTTTGAAATTTACAGTCTTTCTGGCAAATCTAAACTGAACAGAGAGCAGAGACTGATAGATTTTAAAGGTCAGAAAGAACTTTTATGACCATCCTGAGCTGGGTGAACAATTGACAATGAAAAAATTAATAATTTACTCAATGGCATTAAGTATTTTCTAAAATGCTAATCAAGAAACAAAGGGAAAAGATTTATGAAAGTCAGAGTGAAAAAACCCTACTAACACAATGTTTTTGTCTCCCATAAGACAACCATATTTTAACTGGAGGTACATGGTTTGCCGTCTCTTTTATGTATGAGAAGATAATATGTTCAAACAACTCACACCTTTGGATTCAATAAGCTGCTTCCACCACCTTTTCTAATCCATAAATGGTAGGCTGCACTGTATTGTGTCTGCCATCCATGAACATCCTGAAGAATGGTGAGAAAGCATGAATGCGTCCCAAACCAGGAGACACAGCAGCAGCTGACAACACAGATGTCACAACTCATTAAAAACGAAGGCAAAAAATATCTGCCTTAAATATGCACACTGATGTTCTAAAAGTTGTCTTTTTTTCCTCTCTAACTTCAGTAAAGATCACACAACAGTAGATATATTATCTAAGCTGGGAGGGCCAATCTCTGTCTTTTTTGGCCAGAAATACTGAGTGGGAGATTTCTGCAGCATCTGTAATGACTGAAGGAGTCCCGTCTACAGTGTTCTCAGATTGGGCTGGAACGGGAAACAAGATAAGTTTTTGGGATGCAGAACTAATTCTCTCACTTTGGAGGGGGAAGAACAAACTGCAGGACTATTGTGCCAGCCCAAGAATAATAGTGTTCTTATACCTCTTCCAGAAGAGTCTCATAAAGTTTCCAAGTGCTTTAGTCACTGTGAGAGCTTGTAAAGTTCTGGAAGAAACAGAGGAAAAAACAGGAAGTGCTAACTTGAAACTGTGTTTTGTCCATACTGGCAGGTGAGAACAACCACAAATAAGTGATCTATTTACAGAGCACATGTCACACCATGCTGCTTGTAGCCACACTCTTTATTTGGGGCTAGATTGGGGCATATGAAGGGAGGGTTTTGAGGAGATCAGGGCATATTGTTCTGGTGAGGACATGAGGACATGTTGCCCCCTGATCCTCCTCTGAAACATGATCCGTGTACAGGTTCTTCATCAGAGGGGAGGAAAACTTCTGCAGTTGCCTTCACAGGTGAAATATCCTTGTATTTAGGAAGTGTGCTGCTGCTTTTCTCACTGGTGCAGAAAGCGTCTTCATCACCCAGGTGCCATGAGGTTGCCTGCAGCAGAACCAGTGCACCCTGCCTGGTCATGTCCCCATCACCCATCTCTTTGAAAAATAATTGGTTTTGTTTGGTATTTTTCAAAATCAAACTTTAATCATATTCTGCCTTTTCACTTACTGATTTAAACAAACAAAAAAACCCCTCACAGATATAGTCTCGGTATGTTTTTCCAGGGGGGGTAAATTGCCCACAGGGATATATTCCAAACTCACGTCAGAAAAGCCACACTAGAGAGTTTCACTTATCAAGGCTTTGTATAAGACATTCTGCTTGGGTTTAGTCCCAATTACAGCCTTCAGTTTGGATATAAGCAAACGCAAAGCAAAGCTCTCTTGAAATTCCTCTGTTTGGTATATTTTTTGCTGACGCCATAGCAAAATGTAAGTATTTTATGAGTTTTCTGCAACTCTGCAGCTGACCACAGGTACACTAACTGTTTGTCTCAAGTGCTCTCCAAAGCTTTCTGACCTGTAGCCAGCCTCTGGCTCTGCTGCTCTGAGCTTCAGGTTCATAACAAAAGTCAAGCAGTGAGAAGCTTCATTCAGTAACTGCCTAAAGAACTACTATAACCACAGTGAGATAAAAGAATCCTGTCTTTGAAGGGTAAATATTAATTTACATCATATGAATTAGGCATCTATCAGAAAAATACTTGGAAAATTCCCTGTGAGCTACATCTGGAGCTTAGAAGTACATCTCCTGTTCCACTATATTTGCTATGCTTATAGGGAAGTTAAGATACTGGGTATCTGCTTTCAATTACCAAATTAAAATACAATTAACCAGTTCAAGTGAACAAACAATGATTTCTTTAAAAACTCATTTTTAAAATGTAAAATGTTTGTGGGAATCAGATTTCCATGGTTAGGATGTTTTCACTTAAGAAACCACCCTGTGAATTACCACTGAGAACAGGCTTTTTTTTTTCTTTTTCTTTTTCTTTCTTCTTTCTTTCTTTTTTTTTTTTTTTAAAGAACTTAGCACATTTTCAGCTCTGCCGTGTATAGAATAGAGCCATTTGCGTTAAGCAGAAGTAAACTTTGCTTTTCCAGAAATAATGTTGTGAGGCAAATACTCAACTGAATTAAGTGACCATAGGTTCTCCACAGAAATCACTGTTTGTATAGACTCAAAATCAGAAAGACTACAATAGCAGCTGCTGGATGCAATATGAAATGGCCAGCTTATTTGCAAATCTGCGATGGAAACTATGTTTAACACAGTGATAAGTTTGCACAACTAAGCACTTTCTGTCTGAGAAGTCTGAAAGTAAAGTTAATCTGCAGATTAAAATATTTCTCTAGTTATAAACAGTCAGCAATAAATCACTTTTAAATAAAATGAGTTTTCAGCATTACTACATATTAGAATCATAAAAGCATAGAACTGTAGAAAGGTTAGAGTTGGAAGGGACCTTATAGGTGATGCAATTCCATCTCCCCTGCTTTGGGCAGGGACACCTTCCACTACACCAGGTTGCTCAAAGCTCCATACAACCTGGCCTTGGACACCTCCAGGGATGGGGCAACCACAGCTTCTCTGTGCAACCTGTGCCTGTGTCTCAGCACCCTCAGAGTAAAGAATTTCTCCCTAATAGCTGATCTAAATCTACCTGCTTTCTGTATAAAACCATTAACCCTCAGCTTACCACTATGCTCCCTGGTCAAGAGTCCCTCCCCATCTTTCCTGTAGGCCCCATTCAAATACTGGAATGCTTCTGTAAGGTGTCTCTGGAGCCTTTTTGTCTCCACACTGCACAGCCCCAACTCTTTCAGCCTGTCTTCATAGGCGACGTGCTCCAGCCTGCTGATCATCTTTGTGGCTATCCTCTGGACTTGGGTGCAACACTGGACTTGGAAATGGACACATCCATTTCCTTCTTATACTGGGGGCCTTGGAGGTGGATGCAGTATTCTGGGTGGGGTCTCAAGAAAGCCCAGTAGAGGGGGGCAGAATCCCCTCCCTCTCCCTGCTGGACACACTTCTGTTGATGTAGCCCATTATATGGTTGGCCTTCTGGGCTGTAAGTGCACACCACTGGCTCTTGTTGAGATTCTCATCAACCAACACCGCCAAGTCCTTCTCCTCAGGGCTGCTCTCAATCCCTTCTCCGCACAGCCTGTATTTGTGCTTGGGATTGTCCTGACCCACATGCAGGACCTCAAACTTAGCCTTCTTGAACTTCATGAGGTTCTCACGAGCCCACTTCTCAAGCCTGTCAAGGTCCCTCTTGATGGCATCCCTTCCCTCCAGTGTGTTGACCGCACCACACAGCTTCGTGTCATCAGCAGACTTGCCACAATCCCACTGTCCATGTCGCCAATAAAGATGTTAAACAGCACTGGTCCTAGTTCTGACCCCTCAGGAGAACCACTTGTCACTGATCTCCACTTGGACATTGAGCTGTTGATTACAATTCTTTGACTGCCACCATCCAGTCAGTTCCTTTCCACCCAGTGGTCCATCCATCAAATCCATGTCTCTCCAATTTGGAGACAAGGATGTCATGTGGGCCAGTATCAAATGCTTTGCTCAAGTCCAGCTAGATGATGTCACTTGCTCTTCCCTTATCCACCAATGCTCTAACCCTGGCATAAAAGGCCACCAAATGTGTCAAACACAATTTGCCCTTGGTGAAGCCATGTTGGCCATCACCAGTCACCTCCTTATTTTCCATATGTCTTAGCATAGTTTCCAGGAGGATCTGCTCCATGACCTTGCTGGGGACAGAGGTGTGACTGACCGGCCTGTAGTTACCCAGGTCTTCCTTTTTTCCCTTTTTTAAACCTGGGGGTTATGTTTCCCCTTTTCTGGTCAGTGGGAACTTCACTGCACTTCTCAAATATGATGGATAGTTTGCAACTTCATCCACCACTTCGCTCAAGACCCACACCTCATCAGGCCCCATGGATTTGTGCACCTTCAGATTCCTCAGATGGTCTCAAACCTCATCTTCTCCTACAGTGGGTGGTTCTTCATTCTTCCAGTCCCTGCCTTTGCCTTCTGTGACTTGGGTGGTGTGGCTAGAGCACTTGCAGGTGAAGAGCAGGGCAACAAAGTCATTAAGTACCTCAGTCTACTCCATACCGGGGTAATCAGGGCTCCTGTTTCCTTCCTGAGAGGGCCCACATTTTCCCTAGTGTTCCTTTTGTCACTGATGTACCTGTAGAAGCTTTTCTTGTTGCCCTTGATGACCCTGGCCAGATTTAATTCTATCAGGGCTTTAGCTTTCATAACTTGATTCCCTGGCTGCTCTGGGAATTTCTCTGTATTCGTCCCAGGCTACATGTCCTTTTTTCCACCCTCTCTGTAGGCTTCCCTTTTGTGTTAGTTTGTCCAAGAGCTCCTTGCTCATCCATACAGATCTCCTGGGTTTTTGTCCTGACTTCCTCTTTTTCATGATGCATTGCTCCTGAGCTTGGAGGATGTGATCCTTGAATATTAATCAGGTTTCTTGGGCCCTTCCTCCCTCCAGGGCTGAACATCTGTTCAGGATGAGCTCTTATTTGCACTGCAATAACTTTTACATTATAAAAGGCCTTCAAAATTGACAGAATATTGTCATGTGCCCCTCTAAATACCCTTTTGCCTTGCCAAAATGTTGTAGTGTTGTGGAGAATCAGTTCTGTACCTGCCTGAGGTAACATGTTATTATGCTCATATTGGCTGTACGGCTCCACCGTCCTGGTGGAGGTGGACTATTAATGCAGCAGAGCAGGTGCACCAAGATTCACTTGCTGAGAGCTGAAATTAGGCAAATGCCTCCTGAAACTGAACTATGCCTTTCTGTCTACGAAAGAAGTGGATTTTCTTTCACTCCAAATATTTAAGCTTGGCCTAGATGACTAACATTTATGCTCTGAGCCTGGCTCAATGGGAAATTGTGGCTTCCACTCCTGACTGCTCTTCTGTGGCTTGTGTTATGTGGGAAGTCCAACAAAGTTAAAACAGAAAGACAGCAAAAGAGGAAGGAGAAGGGTCATAGAGCCCCCCTTGACATTCCATGTGTTGTTTTGCAGCTGAACTGAGATCCTAACGAGTTTTCCAGTCTCTCTGCCTCTCTCCTCCACCGTGTTGTCCTCTGCTCCTTTTTCTCCAATGTCACGGAGAGCTGAGATCCCCCTCCTCTGATCTCTGCCTTGTAATCAGCCTAAGAAACTTCCCTTTCAGGCGCCTTCCTTCCCTTCTAAAAAGGTCTCGCCTATGCTCTTCTAGCAATGGTCCATTGTAGCTTTGATGTCTAGTTATATTCCTCCAATGGGTGCAGACATAACTCCTTATAGCTAATATACACCAGTGGTATACTCATGAGTTGGTTCATGACAGGCCTTAACAGGCATTTCTGTGCTCTTTGTACCCCAGCGGATATTTCTATGCATATTATTTTGATAAATGAACAGATTAAAAAAAAAAACCAACCCTAATACTGACATCATGGTCTCTTCCTCCTTTTCTACCCTCCTCACTGTTCCTTCACATGTCATTTTTTGAGACCTTATGTGTTTCCAGCCACTCCAAGGTGTTAGCACTGCATGTGAACCTTAAATCGTTCTAGAACACAGCATGGATTTACATAGCTGGGACCATATTAAGCAGCTCATACATGACCTTCTGCTCTTAGATTGTGTGTTACTTTGAAGTAACACACAATCAACATTGAAAATATTATTGATCAGTCTTGTGTCCTGGGTATTACAGGGTATGACAAAAAACTGGGAAGCAGTCAAATAGTTGGACTTTAATTCCCAATTAAATGTCAAGGTAAATAATAAGAAAAAGAATTTGCACATATGAATGGAATTACTCAAATCCAGGTTACTGGCAGTTATGCTGATTCTGTTGCAAAACACAAATTTTACTGCTTCCTAACCACCCCCCCTCTCCATCATATGGAGGAGAGGGTAGGAATGTTACCATGTCTCTGCTCACATTTACTGTGGTCCTCTGGAACAATATTTATTCTGTACTCAGTTTGAGTGACACTTACACTGACTAGCCACAAGAATTTGGCCTCTATGAAGAAACTTGACAGGCATTATCTCCTTACACTTTTTATACCATTTGTTAGCACATTGACCCAAAAGCCTGGGCAATTCAGTTCTTGGAAAGTATGTGTGGGGAGGCAGACGCACTTTGAAGTTCCGTACATTCCTGTGCACTCTTGCTTGCAGATCTGCACAAGTACTACAGACCTTCCTGTGAAGGAACACCACCATCAGACTGGTTCAGTCAATTTTATTTGAAAAGACAAGGATGCTTTACAGACACCAAGGGACACATTTTCAAGCACTTCGTGGGGTTTTAGCTACATGAGTCCCATCAACATCAATGGGACTCAAGCAGCCAAATCCACATGCTTTGCACTGAAAATGTACCCCTGAGGGCCCAGTTCACAGCAGCAGAAACAACACAAGCCATTTTACCCCCAAGACTTTTGCTTCCGTCATCCATGAAGAGAGCAAAATACACTTTGTGGCTCATTAAACCTTTTCACAGTACACAAGTGAACAGACACAGCTGGGTAATGGTTGGTGCTCTCCAGTTCCTGCATGAAGAGCCAGGGAAGTATTCCGTAGTGTACATTCTTTTTGCATTTAAATATTGTACTGAGATTTTCCTCAAAAAAAGACACATTAATTATCTGGAAACACTGGTGGTTGTAAAGTGTTTGCACCTTTCTCTGGAGAAATGTGTTTAATGAGCCTTTCAGCTTCCTGTCCAACTGTTCCAGTGATCGGCAAATCCATCATTTTCTTGCTGTCTTTCTTCAATCTGATCATCATTTGGTGGGCTGTGTAAAAGTCTCAATCCGGATTTCTATTAGCAGAAAAGCCTCAATTAAGCATGAATTTTCCTTGTAAAATATGTGTCTGCTCCTCTTTTTTGATATTTATTGCCTTGAACATATTTATTATCCTGCAGGGAGCAGGAATCCTAAACTAGCTTATGAGACTAACAAAGTGGTAAGTGAGGTCTCCAAAATAAAAATGAAAAATGAAAAATAAAATTAAGACTTCACTCCTGGCTTTCAGTTGCTACTGGCATTTTCCCTATTGGCTACAACTGGGAAAAGAGCTTCAGCATTCAAACAAGGAGTTAACATTTGTTCCTGTTCCATGTAAAAGATGAAAAAGAATCTGTTCATCTGCTGTTTTATGCCAATTTTCATTGGGATAACTCGATATCAGGTGATGTTGTAGTGTAATAGCTGTGTTTAGCTTGTATAACAAAGCAGAGAACTGGGTTTAAAAGTTCACTTGTAAGCTACACGGTGTATTCCTGGGTATCTCTGTCTATTGTGCATTGACACAGTGAAAAAAATATGTGATTTGGGCTGTTATCCCTAGATTTGGGGGTAGGATGAATTATTTGAGTTTTCTAAACAGCTGGGTTTTATAATACTGTTGTAAGCTATTCTTCTTCTTTGGGAACCTGCTGGTAAGAGGATATATATTGGGACCTAGAGCTTGGGTTTGGAACAAGTCCATGAGGAAAAAAGACATTTCCATCTGTATCTGTTTGGTCCGGGTCCAGCTTTTAATGAATAGTGATCCATATAATAAAATCTGTTGGCAGTCACAGCAGAGTGCCTAAAGACTGGATTGTCTCATGGTGCCTCTGCTCCCAGTGCTGAGTCAGTGTGGAGGGGTCCCTTCCCCTTCTGTCCCGAATCGATGGACGGGTGTCAGTCAGCGGAGCTGTGCCCCGCGACAGGTCACCAGCAACAGCTGAGCTCTGAGCTGCGAGCATTTAATCTGCCCTCTGCAAAAACTGGACGGGGAGGAAACTTTGCAATTAATAATGGAAACTCTTGCAGGCTGGACACTTGAATTAATGGTTGGAATATTCACTCTGGTTTTCTTTACATTTTCACTTGGATGTAATTTTTTTTTTTTCTTTTGCGAAAGGCACCCATAGGAACCTATCTATCTTATTGCCTAGTTTGAAGAACGGGTGTCACACTTGTAGGGTAATCAGATTCCTTCTGTTCAACAAGAGTGGCATGCCAGTCTCAACACACATCACAGCCCTTGGTGTGAGGGCAGCTGAGGCGCAATTTGGCATTCAGTTTCAAGGGCAGTTCATGCCAGCTGAGGTCCCCTGAGATATGCCCAGGGAGGTGGTGGAATCGCCGTCCCTGCAGGTATTTAAAAGACGGGTGGACGTGGTGCTGAGGGACATGCGTTAGGGGTGGTTTTGGCAGTGTAGGTTTAAGGTTGGACTCGGTGATCTTGAAGGTCTGTTCCAAACCAAGTGATTCTATGATTCTATATAAGTAACAGGTAGGAAGAAGCAAATTCATTACCGGCAGTTGCATCGCCAGCTCTGGCTGTTACAGAGCACTGACTTCACTCTGCTGTCTCACCTATGATCTCTGAGCAATACAATTATCTTGTTCCAGGATGTCCTGTGCTTGGTAAGACAACCTCAAGTGACTTGCTTTGTGTGGGATCTCCCCTGGATTGGGCAGAACCTGTGTCCAGGATGTTGGACTAGCTGCGTGACAGCACGGTCGAAGCCAGTGGCAGAGGCAAAGGGCTCTGAAGCCACTCTGCTCTCACCACTTTTCTGCTTTTTTTTAGCGGCTGTGACACGATTAATACTGCATTTCACAGCTTTTTTGTTGCTTCGTTTCGATTGCATGTCTCAGAGGGAAAACCCCCTTGTTTCAGCAAAGCGATTAAAATCACAACAGCGGCAGGGATCGATGCTCACTTTGAACTAGGGGTTTCGGCAAGATGATTTACGGCTACTGCTGAAGCGGGTGGCTCCTGTGTGACTCTGCATCGCATGTGCCATTCTTATTGGTGTGTAACATGTGGCCTGGGGTGGGTGGCAGAGGTCCAGGTCTGCCTCCCACGTGCAGTGCACTCTAACAACGCCAAGCGCAAGGTCAAGAGCATCTGCTGGGGAAGAGCTGGTCCTCAAAATGGATCCACTCCACTCTGAATACTGCTTGGGAAAACCTACATGCTGCACAGGAACAAAAAGGACTACCTGTCCAAAACAAGGGAACCAGCTGCGTCTTGGCGGTTCATGTCACTGCAAGAAGGAGCTCGAAGTGTCCAGTTTGCTCTGCAGCAGAACTGGTGTCTCTTTGCAACGATCCTTTGGCAACACGCTTCTGCTGTTTCATGTACGCCTGGTCTTCATAAGGAAACCAGAGTAGAGAGTGGCTGGAGGTGTGTTTTAATTACAGCCTTGATGTATAGTTTACCCTCTAAAATTGAGATTTGTCTGCAGTCAAAATACCCCAGAATCTCAAGAAACTGCAGTAAATAAAAAGAGAGGAAAGACACCAGTATTTCATTTGAAGGTGCTATTGGGTTTTTTTCCACTAAAAAAACAACAACAAAAGAAAAAAAAACAACAACAAAAGAAAAAAAAACAAACCAAACCCAAAACTCCTATTCACTTATCTTGTTGCTCATTTGGTTTGAGAGTCCTGCTTTAAGATTCAACACTAATCTTTTGAATTGGTCTTGGATTTTGTCTCAGTAACCTCTCCCCTCCGTTTACCAAGAACAGGCACTCCGCTCTAACTGATCAAAGAATTGCTACTCTCTTTGGGAAAACTGGAAAATTTTGCTTAAAAATAATCTGCACTGCGTGCTGGTTTTTATATTCACCACCTCCTTTTCCTTTAGGTGCTCAGTCTCTGCTGTACTCATGAAGACAGGGATCTCCCCATCCATGCTATAGGTCATCACTGAAGATTCCCTGGGGCAATAAGATAAAGCAACTCTTCGAAGAGAGCAAAGTGAACTCCTGCCTAGAAGTAGGAAGTAGAAATTATGGAGAGCAGGCCTCAGAGCTAGAGGAGACCATCTTTCTCCTTCACTGAGAATCAGGAGAGTATACTTCTCAGGCAGCTGCTAACATTTGTCAGTTGAATTTTTGTTGTGTTTGTTATTATGTTGGTTTTCTAAAGCTGTAAGAAATGCCTGAAGCTGAGCATCGTCAGAGCACCAATGTTGGGATGCCATTACATTATCAACATTTTGTGACACCACTTTTTTTTTTTTTTTTTTTTTTTTTTATTGAATTGCTCACTTGCTCCTCTGTTTCCTGCAGGCAGTGGCTTTGGTCTGTGCAAGTTCAGTTACGCTGTTGTCACATCTCAGCCACAGGACGCTGCTGACTATGACACGTCTGTGAGGTTACTTCTGCTCTGAATTTGGTTCCAAAATATCTTCATATATCTGCCTTCCTTACACGATATTTACCTTTGGCATGCGATATTGAAAATGTTTTGTCTTTTTGCTACCCAGAAAGTATTTTCTCATTTGCAGGTACTGGAACTGTCAGCCCTGTTGTTGGTGTAGTTCGAAGGTATAGCTCTATGGAAATATTCAGCTTAAACAATTTGTCGATGACTATGTGGCTGTTACACATTCTAATGGATTCTGTGACTTCAGCAATGATGTCTTGTCTTCCATTTGCTTTATTGCTCCTCGTTCTTTCCTTCAAGCAAGGAAGTGCCTAGTGGGGCTAGATTTGTGTGCCGATGCATGTGTACAGTCCCTGTGTAAGGCACAGCTGGTTGGGAAGCACTAATTGCTGCTGCTTGTGCTCCTGATGACACCCTTCAAGTACATGAGTAGTAGATGGTCTAGATGGTTGAGGGGTGTGTCCTGTGTTAAACACGGTTTTGTATCGTATTTTCTCCACAACATCCTTGGCATTTGTGTTTTATGTCTTCTTAGCTATCAGTGTGGTCTCTGTGTGTAGTCACAGCACAATGGCTCTTTTCAGAGAGGTTTATATTGTGAGCCAGTTGCAACATCCATATGTTGGTTTTCTCTTTCCTGAGGTTCAACAACTCTTCATAAAAACTTTTAAATATGGAATTTAAAAGGGCTGAGAAATACTTCCTGAGCATTTCTGGCAGTGTGCTTTTGTCTTCTAAGGCCTTTGTTGACAAGATCAGGTAAAGCGTGGAGCTACTTTTGCTCCATTACATCCGGTAGTATCCTTTAATTTTGTCCCCGCTCCTATTCAGCTCTAGCAAATCTGTTGTTTCTCTTGCTGTTTAATCAGCACCCAGTTTCAGGAACATGTCCCCTTTCATAACTATCAGCCTAGGGACTAGAATTTGGTTTATGTGGTTTATGTTATGCTCTCATTATTATTGTTCTCTTAATTCATATCTTGGGGTAGAATGACTCGAGCTTCTGAAAACTCATCTTTGTACAAGCCAACTTATTTGCAACATTATGTGCTGTGTAATTACCATGTGCTGTGCAAACAGAGCCAAGACAATGCAACATTCAGGCTTTGTTTCGTCATCCAAATAGAGGATGAGGATGGATGGATGGATGGATGGATGGACGGAAGTACATATGGATGGATGAGGAAACATCTTTCAGTAGCTACGTCTTGAAAGTAGAACAGTATAAATGCCAGAATATTAACTCTTCATCAATGGTTCCTGGCATGTTTTTTGTGAATGATAATGAAGGTAAAGCCTTGGCAGAACTTGCTGTATTTTGCAATCTTGGGACAGAGACCAGGAAACACAAAGGTAAGTGTTTTAGAAATGTGAACGTGCAGAGTGGGGCCGGAACAGTCTAGTGACACCGGTTGACAGTACAGCTTGGCAGCTGAAATTTATTGAAAGAAAAAAAAGGAGAGAAGGTGTACAGGCTAGAGTTTAGGACCCTCACCCAGGAGACATCAGCCCCTGTCTCATTTTACATTCACCAGTGAAAGGTATAAACTGACCCAGAGCCCAGGACTCCCTCATTCCCTGTGTCTTCTCACAGAGTTGTGCTACTTCCTGTTGTACTTCACACCATTTATTTTTAAAAACAGTGTAAATGGTGTTCTTAATTTGTGTATTGTCATATTTTATAACAGGAAAGGTAGATTTTCAGCTTCATAGAGAGCAACTTTCACTGTAGGTCAGCTTCTGGTGAAGAGTAGTAATGTGTGTGTTTCCTGTCCAGCTAATTCTAGGAATGCCTGTGAAATCCAGGCAGAGGAGGGTTGGACCTGACTGTACCCTGACAGTACGACTGGTGCATGTGTCACATGGGAGGCAGAAGCCTGGAATCTGTGTTGCTTTACTAATATAGCTCAGGAGTTCTTTCTTTTACTAAAATTCATTTAAAGTAGCAGTGAGAAATGCTAATCTGCTTCTGTGGGGTGCACTGCAAACAAACACTCCTGAAATACTTGTCCACTTTATAAATGCATGAAGAGCTTTACTACAGATTTTTCTCTCCTTTTGACAGTATCTTAGCCTTGCCCCATTCCTGAGTTATTACTCCTTTTTAAAAAAAAATATTCAGAACTTGAATATAAATCCATAGGATCTCTTAAGGGGGTCATTCAGAGATGTGACTATACTGCCCAGGGCTGATCTGACAAGTGTGCAAAGCCCACCCAAAGGACTGGTTCGTATCTTGGGAGACATCCATGTGTGTGTTGCCTAGAGTCCATGGAGCAAACGGTCCGCACAGCCTGGGAGGACTCATCATTGCAGATGTCCTAGCAACTTTAATGTTTTAGTATTCATCTCCTGGTGGGAATAATTGTTTTGTTGACTCTTGAGTGTGGTAAAATCATCCTCATTGCTCTCAGAAAATTGCAGCAGAGGATGATTGGAGTGCAGCTTTATACAAGGAGCAAGAGTGAGAGGTGCAGGAGGAGGCAATTTTTGTTTTAAATCAGTCAAGCATAGTGTGTTTTGAATTCTTCTTTCACTGGCAGAGATAAACTCTTCAAATAGGAAAAGATCTGAAGAGTTTTCAGTTTAAGGTGATTTTCAGAAACCAGAGACAGCTGAAGGCTACAGCTATTAACATAGCAAAGTGATGACAAAAGAGTGAGATGGTACAAGAAAGGATCGATCAGCAAGGGACTGTGAAAGGAGATGGCGGGATTCATGTTGCCAGTTTTCTCTGGTTATTCTAGCTACCGTATTCATATTGTGAATTTAAAGACACATGCAGCTCCCATTTGTAACATTTGACGGACAGATTTCTGCTTTCTATTTATCTGAGATGCAGTTTTAATCAGGTAAAATAAAAAGGGCGACAATTGCTTTTGCTAATTGGAATGTGCTGTAGGACTCCACATTCCTTCTATTGTGTTGTATGGTGATTGCATTTGTGACTTGAGATGGATCTGCTTAGAGCATTCCCTTGTACTAAGTTCCCCCAAAAAGGCTTTTGAGTACAAAAAGGCAGGGTTTGTTTGAATTTAAAAAGAGAAAAAAAGAAAGCAAAATCCATCTTTTTAAGCAGTGTAAGATCCGAACAGCTAGGGAAGACAGTGCAAAAGTAAAAAGGTTTGTAAACAAGGCTGCCATCACCTTCTCCATCTTCTGCTGAGCCCTGGCTCTGAGCCAGCCCCGTGACTTTCTGAGCAGCAGTAAGCACTGCAGCTTGCCTTTGGTCTCCAGGATGCCTCCTCCATCCTGCCGAGGCCCTGATGGTCTGTTCCCTCTCCTCCCTGCTGTCTCCATTCTGTGCCTTGCTTGCTCATCGTGTCAGTCTGGGGAAGCCTGTTTCCACTGACCACACTCAGAAGAGCCCCAGGGAAGGAGACATCTCCCCCTCCGACTTGCATGTGGGAGCAAACCACAAGCCAAGAACAAACACGTAGTGCAGATGCCATCCATCACAGACATTGTCACCAAAGAGGGACTCACAAACCTTGTGTGAACACTTTTTCACTTTTTCATCTGTTTAAGGTTTTGAGCTGTCCCATTCAGGTTTGCCTTATGCTTTCAAAGTTGATTTTTTTTTCCTTCTTCATTGTCCTCCAAATACGCTTGTAGAAGTTACCAAACCCAACAGCCTACGTGCAGAGAATTGACCCACTGTCAAGTGGGAATGAGAGCTTGTCCTCTACCCAGCAGGTCCAGGTGGCCCCTCTCACACCGATGACCTCAGAGGCCATTGTGTCCTGCCCAATGTGCCACACTCCCTGATGTACCACAAATAAGAGGTTTTACATGAGGGCTCAAAAGAGTCTGCTTGACTTGCTACAATCAAATGAGGTCCCATGCCTCAGCTGGGCTGCAGTTAACGGGCCACATGTGCAATCCTGGCTTGCTTCAAGCATGAAGCTAGAACCTGAAATACCAGTAAAAAAGATGAAACTCTTGGTAAGCCAAAATTTTGATGGACTAAGAGCAGGTATGTGGTTGGAGACTGTGCTCAGCCCAAGGGGCATCTCACTGTGCTGCCATAACCCCAGGGTGTGTGCTGGAACCCTGGGCAGGAGTTGCTCCAGTGATCTTTAAGAGAAGTTGAACATAAAGGATTTTTATTTATTTTCCACAGGAATAATAGGTCCCAGAAAGCTTAGTATTGCAGTTTGTGCGCAAAGTTACATGAGGTATTTGATAACCATATGTGGTTAATACCTCACATTTATGTACCATGTGAAAGATGAAACTTCCAATAACGTATGTCACTAGATTTTAGCATTAAAAGTAAATTCAGAGCAAAAAGTATACTGCTACCACCTCTCCTTACAGCACAAATATTTTCTTGGCTCCCTCTTCTGAAAAAGGCTCATCTCCAATGCCACTTACTTCAAGTACCTTAAAGTCACAAAGCAACATGAACAAATGCTAAATGTAGAAACATAAAAGCTTAAAAAAGAATTCTACCAAATAGGATCATTCTTTTTCCTTAGAAGATTTCATCTCTTCTGTCTTCAGGTTCATAACAGATAATCGGACAGTCCAACATCCAAAAGGTCTCTGAGAGTGACATAGACAGTAGGGTGCAAGTTAGAAAGATTTTTAAATATTAAAGAACTGCATGGAGCTATTTCTATTAGTTACACTGCCTGGATAATGGCTTGAATAACGTATGTGCAGTTTTCACAACATTGTTCACTATCAGTGTCATCTTCAGTTTTACAACACTCCCACAGGGAGTTAAAAAAAAAATAATTAATTATTAAGATCATTAACCTTAATCACTATGTAGGCTTTACATTGTGCACTAGTTTCAATATGAAACAACGCCTTTTTTACTTGTTAAGAGATTTTTCTACTGTCAAGGACATTCAGAGTATTGCTGGAAGTTCAAGGCTTAATTTTACTCTCAAGCTTCTGTGCAGGGGACCCTACCAGTGTTTCTTAGAAGTGTTTTCCCTGGTCTACAACACAGCTGTAAAAGTTATTTAGTGAATGTGGTTTTTTCTGTCTTAGAAGGGATGTTTTATGAGAACTTGAGAGAAAAAGCAAATATCAATAAGATTATAAGGCTGATAATAAGCAGAAGATGAATCTGTCAGAATTAAAGCAGCCTTCTCCTCACCCCTCTCTGGTATCAAGTATTAGAATACCTATAGCTGTAGTCACCGGTTTTTTTCTTTTTTCTTAGGGAATTCTGCAACATGTGCACACTGATCTTGAAACTGGGTTGAAGTTAAATCATGTTCTGAGGTTTGACAGACCTCCCGAGTTATCAACAAAGACCACTCCAAAAAGAAAGAAAGAAGTGATTTAGTATCAAACCCTCCCAAAACAGGAGAGGTAATCCAGATTCATCATTCAGGAAACCTCCCATGAGCTGACTGGAAGCCTACACATGCTCCAGATGCTGAGTTGGAAGCTTTTGTCCTAGCTCAGGGAGTGGAGCACAACAGCTCATCAGCCTCATGGTGAATACTGGGGTCTGACTACCATGTTCATCCTTACCCGTTCCACTAATTCAGAATAATTCTATTTCTTAAATGGAACATAGGAAATTTCCAAAAATAGCGTTTCTGAAAATGAGGTGATGGCAGTGCATTTGATGGAATTCCCTCTTAATGATGGAGGGACTGACTACTGAGTAACCTCAGCATGCCAGCACTTTCCTTCCATTCCCTCATGACAGGTCACAGGAACAGGGTCCCCAGGGAAGTAGTCACGGCACCAAGCCTGTCAGAGTTCAAGGAGCATCTGTATAACACTCTTAGTTGTATGGTTTAGTTTTAAGCAGTCTTGTGACGAGCAGGGAGTTGGACTACAACTTATGGGTCCCTTCCAGCTTGAGATATTCTATGATTCTATGAGGTGCTAGATCACGCAAGTGGAAAGTGATGAGCATTTAAATCACTACAAGCTACAAGAAGTTGGTTAATGTTAAGTACACTGGTGATCTAGATGACCTTGCCTGATGAACACCAGAATATATTATCCCTTATGGATGGGCATAATTTAGAAGAAAAGCACACGTTTTCAGGTTTCTTAACCAAAATATTGTGAAGATACCATTTTGACAAAATGGCCGTTCTTTAATTAGAAAGAGGCTATTGACCCCTCAGTCTTCTGGGAGAAGAAAGTGCTCAAATGTACAAAAACTGGAAGAATCTGATTGTCTCCTCATGAGGGAAAAGAGACCTTCTCATAACCCTCAGCGAGTCATTACTTCAATCCTTTGGGGTCCGTAACTGTTACTGCGAACACTGGAACAACAACTAGCAGCTCTTGAACCAGGTGCTGCATGGATACATAATGCAGTTAACCGTTTGAAATCAAGAGGAGGTCTTGTCATTTAAAAGCAGGACATGCCATGGCAGCTGTGTTTCTGCATTTTGCTTTTCTCTACTCCAACAACTGGAACAGTCTGAAGAAATAAGGATTTCCTTCAGGATTTTTAGAAGGCAATAGGAAGATTCAGGGCAACAACTATTTTATACCTTTAAAATTTCCACTTCAAATTCTCAAGTGTTTTACAATTGTGGTCTCAGACATAGATACTCAGATAAAACTATGAACTCACAGACATCTGTGCACAACTGACTCAGAACGAAAAATAGGGCAATGCGTGTGTGTGGTTTTTTAATTTTTTTTGACATGGTAACATTTTATTATGGTGTTTCCTGAAGAACTAACCTAACCTGTCTGTGTGCTTGAGCATCTGGTATGACAGATGAATATCTATATCCACTGTACTTGAAAATGCTTTGAAGAATATCAACGAGGTCAAGATGCCAAATGATTGATAAAGAGATCATGAAATCCCACCCACTGAAAAATGTCTTTTTTCTGACTATGTGATTTATATCATGATGCCTGATTCATTAACATGGCTGTTGTTACTAAAACAGGCTCACTGAAACATAATGATATTTTCTTTTAATTAGTGATTATCTCAAGTATTAGGAACAGTACTCATCTCTTTACATAGCAACTACTTTAGGAAACATGATCAGAGAAACTCTGCATGGATTAACCTTCCAGTATCTTTTCTTCTGCTTGACTCACAGCCCGTTTTACCTTAAAGCATCACTTCTGTTCTTTGTCTCTGTCTCTTCCTTCCTCTCTGCTTCTGCTTTTTTTGTCGTATTATGGTATTGGATGTGAGAATAAGCTTTTTACAACACAGTGTGTCTGTCAATTGTTAACCTGCCCCAAAGTTAATTCCACCTATGTGTGGAAACAAAGGAGTTTATTTCACAGAGGTATTTTCCCTGTATGCTTGAGCTTTAAAAAATGGCTTGATCAGCTATACCTGGGTGGTCTCCTCAAGAAAGATGAAGTCAGCTGTCAGAAGAGGGAAGAGAAGGATGCTGAAGGGATGTGACGGGAAGAGCTACTCTGGCCACTTGGCGGTACGTTTCTGAAAGCCAGGGTAGCATCCCTGCTCAGCAGTGCGCTGGGCTATGCCCATAAGAATATCTGGAAACAGCTCATGAGGTATAGAAATAGCCCTAGGTTTGTCCTTAACTTTAGCAGATATGTATGTTCCTGAAGCTGTGATTAGGCACTAACTGCAATTCACAAAAATGCCTGTTTGAATATGTCGGGTTTGAATATGGCTCCATTATGATGACTTGTATAAATCAAATTTTAGTGGAATTCTGACACTAATGACAGCTGTTAAATCAGCTCGACAAATATTTGTCATTACATTTCAGAGCTAATACTTAATTCCCACAACCTGTTCATGACTATGGACCTTTTAAGTGCCTTGTACTCAAGAAGTCTTTACAATGCCGTAATGAACAAATTAAATGAAATTATTACTAACACAGTTGTGTTTTCACCTTGTGCAGAATAGATTTAGGTTGCAATCATTATTTGTCAAAAAAAGGATTTGATTCAGATTTGCTATGGTTCACCCTATAACAAGGATTATATCTTTGCGTGGTGAGATAATTTTTTGACCTGATGTTTAAAGTTTACTGCAGCTCATTTGGATAAGCCTAGCTTGGGGTTGTATGCAGTTCTTCAAGATGAAATCATTCCATTCTTCCACCTGGTGTGTTTCTGATTAAAACCTAGTTTTATTGTTAGTGTGTATTTCCTGTTTTCCACCTATCTTAATTCCCACGTGTCACATAAGAACGCCTCTAATATGATAGATTTATGGAGAGACCTGTTAACATGGCAATAACCGCAGCTTCTCTCAACTACTGCCTGTCAGCACACACACCAAAGCGGTGCAAGATGATTCAGGTTCAGCAACGGCTCCTTCTCCCCATTTTTCATGCAGTCAGGCTTTTGCGCAGGCACAGCTGAGATCTGGCCGTCTGCTGTGCTTAAGCTGAGCCAAGAGCTGATGTCTGCTCTTTGCTATACGTGACCAGAGGATGGACAAGTATTTGAAGATGATATCAATAGGACAAAGCACTTTGGACAGAACTTTCCTCTTTCAACAAGAATTCCTGGTGAGGGAAACAGAGCCCTGCAAAATTCACAACAAAGGAGCAGTAGTCTTGAACAGCAATATTGAAGATAATAAAAGTCAATCACTGGTTGACAGAAGTCTGATTTCTGTGCTGGTGCTAGCATGAAGGAACCTTAGTTTATTACTTAATTAATTTGGTTTTTCTAATGCACTAATCAAGTGAATTCACATGCAGGTCCTGCATGCCAATCTTTCCTTAAAAATCCACCTGAGTAGAGAGCAAAAATGAATTTGAGAAAGGACAAAAAGAACTAATCACACTCAATGTGAATCACAAGTACAAGTGACATGGAAAGAAATACAGAGAGACAAGTAGAAAATCAGTCCAACTCCATGGTGAAGACACATTGATTTAAATGAACCTGTACCAGGCTCATTTCGTGGCAATTTCTTGTGTCATCCCTTTCCTTCTACCATCTATTGGATACATGACTGTGCCAGATTTTCGGATACCTGTCTTTTGACAAAATATAGAAATTGCTGTTTACACGTTAGGCTACTTTGAGTCAGATTCTTGGGTGGCAGCTGCGATAGATACATAGATTTCCATGCAGTGTTCTCAGCTGCCATCAGTTGGCCCTAGATGAGCTGGCTGTGTGCTTCTAATATCCAGTTGCTACCATGGGAGAAAAGACTTCCAGAAAAAAACAGGTCAGGTCCTGAAATGGTGTGTGTGAGCTCCTGCAGTCCATCTCTTTTCAGACATTCAAACCCAGCAAGAGCCATGAGAGAGCCATCGAGAGCAAATGTCAACCTGCCTGGAGGTCAAATGCAGCACAAGCTGGGTCTTTAATAATTCCTCAGTAACTGTACTGCTAAAAAGCCTATAATACCCATGTAACATCACTTTTTCTCACACTGGTTTTGATTTGGGTACATAGATGCATCTGACCTGTGTCTGATGTTGTCTAACACGTGACAAGCAGCGCTATTAACGTCATGGAGAATTTGGAGAAATTCCCAGAGCAGCCAGGGGCGCAAGTTATGAAAGCTAAAGCTCTGATAGAATTAAATTTGGCCAGGGTTATCAAGGGCAACAAGAAAAGCTTCTACAGGTACATCAGTGACAAAAGGAACACTAGGGAAAATGTGGGCCCTCTCAGGAAGGAAACAGGAGCCCTGATTACCCCGGTATGGAGTAGACTGGGGTACTTAATGACTTTGTTGCCCTGCTCTTCACCTGCAAGTGCTCTAGCCACACCACCCAAGTCACAGAAGGCAAAGGCGGGGACTGGAAGAATGAAGAACCACCCACTGTAGGAGAAGATGAGGTTTGAGACCATCTGAGGAATCTGAAGGTGCACAAATCCATGGGGCCTGATGAGGTGTGGGTCTTGAGCGAAGTGGTGGATGAAGTTGCAAACTATCCATCATATTTGAGAAGTGCAGTGAAGTTCCCACTGACCAGAAAAGGGGAAACATAACCCCCAGGTTTAAAAAGGGAAAAAAGGAAGACCTGGGTAACTACAGGCCCATCAGTCTCACTTCTGTCCCCAGCAAGGTCATGGAGCAGATCCTCCTGGAAACTATGCTAAGACATATGGAAAATAAGGAGGTGACTGGTGATGGCCAACATGGCTTCACCAAGGGCAAATTGTGTTTGACACATTTGGTGGCCTTTTATGCCAGGGTTAGAGCATTGGTGGATAAGGGAAGAGCAAGTGACATCATCTAGCTGGACTTGAGCAAAGCATTTGACACTGGCCCACATGACATCCTTGTCTCCAAATTGGAGAGACATGGATTTGATGGATGGACCACTGGGTGGAAAGGAACTGACTGGATGGTGGCAGTCAAAGAATTGTAATCAACAGCTCAATGTCCAAGTGGAGACCAGTGACGAGTGGCGTTCCTGAGGGGTCAATACTGGGACCAGTGCTGTTTAAGAAGGAATGAACATGTTGGAGAAAGTCCAGAGAAGGGTCATGAAGATGATGAGAGGGCTGGAGCACCTCTGCTGTGAGGACAGGCTGAGAGAGTTGGGGTTTTGCATTGTGGAGATGAGAAGGCTTGGTGGAGACCTTATGGCATCCTTCCAGTATTTGAATGGGGCCTACAGGAAAGATGGGGAGGGACTCTTGATCAGGGAGCATAGTGGTAAGCTGAGGGTTAATGGTTTTATACAGGAAGTGGGTAGTTCAGGGAGTGTAGCAATAGAATGAGGGGTAAACTGAAAGAGAATGGGTTTAGAATAGATATTAGAAGAAAATTCTTTACTGGGAGNCTGAGGGTTAATGGTTTTATACAGGAAGTGGGTAGTTCAGGGAGTGTAGCAATAGAATGAGGGGTAAACTGAAAGAGAATGGGTTTAGAATAGATATTAGAAGAAAATTCTTTACTGGGAGGAGGGTACTGAGACACTGGCACAGGTTGCCTAGAGCAGTTATGAATGCCCCATCCATAGAAGTGTTCAAGGCCAGGTTGGATGGGGTTTTGAGCAACCTGGTATAGTGGAAGGTGTCCCTGCCCAAGTCAGGGGAGTTGGAATTAGATGACCTTTAAGATCCCTTCCAACCCAAACCATTCTATGATTTTATGATACTAATATGTAATCAGAGGCTGCACTGGAAGAGAGGTGCTAGTTGACAAGCTGTCTTCCCCGTCACTGCATTTCCGCCCCTATACTTGGTGTTATTAACCATTAGATCATCTCTGGAGGAAAGCTGCTAGAGATGCAGGTATGACTAGTTAAGAGGATACTTTGGTCTTGCCATTGGATGGGATTTGTGATTCTTTTCGTAATTCTTTCCTGCTCAGACTCTATCACAGATGTGGATTCCAGGAACGGCCTTTGCAAAAGTGTCTTGTTTCTGATCCTCTGAAGTACGGTTGCGTGCAGCAATTCAGAACAACCTGAGATAACTGGATGCGGTGCAGTGTAACTTATCACCGAGTGTCTAAAAGTCACGAACCAGACAGAGAAGAATTTAATCACCACATTACTTGAGAGATAGCCTGAACTCATTCGTCCACAAAAGAAACAAAAGTGAGCAAACAACTTGATAATGCCTCACAGTTTGAAGATTGTTTCTAGAAGAATGACTTCTCTGCAAGCATAAGCACAGGGCTGCTGCTCTGACATGTGATAAGAACAGACAATCTATTTCCTCAAAAGGGATTTTTCATTTGATGATATCTGATATGTGCACGCAGTTTTGAAACATGTTCTCCCCTGCATCTTTGTTCCACCATTAATTAGAACCAAAGGCACAACTTATGTTCAACACATTCAGTTTGGTTCTCTATGCTATTTTACAAGCAAACTTGACTTTTCTGTATGAATGTGGTTACTATTATTATTATATTCAAAGTAAATTGGTGAATGAGTGAGCATGTCATAGTCTGTGGCACCTCAGCTTATTCGTTATGTTGATTCATTTGCAGCTCATAATTTGTTGATGGTGCTCAGTAATTATCACTAGCTCACCTGATATTATTTTGTACTCTGTGCCAGGACACTTCCCAGACCAGAGCTGACAGATGAAAGCTGGCTGCACAAACCTTTCTGTAACAGCTCTCTGTAAGCCCATACTAAACAGGTATTCATACAGGTGCTCATGCAAATCATTGAATGGAGTTGCTCTGCTCATCAAGTGCTACATCACAGCATTGTTGTGCAAAAAATTTTATTGTCAGAAAGCTGCTAGTTATCTGTCTGGAAAGGGACTTTGAACAGATGCTGCATTCCCCATCTTGTCTTGGCTGGAGGACAGCGAAGCATCAGATACAGGAGGACTCAAATTTATTTCTCTCAGATAAGCAGTTTACATCCAGTAGTGCTAATAACGTTTTTTTAGCAAATATTTTATTGTCCCTTTTTACCTTCTACCCCTACCTTCTGCTGGCTGGGGGAGGGGATACTCCCCTTTGCTGGTGGTTCTCAGGCTAGCTGAGGCTACCGAGCTCACCCAAGAGGTGAGCTAAGAGGCTCTGCAAAGGAGACAACAGTGGCTCCTGACCCCTGAGTACGATCTGCTGCCTCAGAGGTGGGATTTTCTGGGTTGGAGATCTGCGTGAACAGTGGCTTACTGTCCAGAGGGGGTTAGCTGACGAGGACATTTGAGTGGGCTCCCCTTGGAGACTTCCTGGTGCCTCGGATGGAGGTTCACTTCTCTTCATCGTTAACACTTTTCTATGTGCATCCTTCTAGTTTTCATTTTATTTGGTGGGCTAGTATTTAAAAGAGCCACATTTGAAAGCTCCTTAAATTAATTACAGACCCCATGATGCAATTTTTGTCATACTGACGTGAATACCTCTGCTGCTAATGAAGTTGGGGGTAGTTTAGAAAATATTAGGCACACTGACCAACCTGCCTTCCACCCGCCAGCTCGGTAGCTTTGCTTGCAAGGCTGAACTTTTCTGTAAACGTTACCAGCTAATTAGAATGCATTAAAAATGACAGTGCCTGTTGATTGTAGGGCTGAAAACCAGAGATTATAGTGTCATACAACACCACGCAATATGTGAGTCAGTCGGCCCCCTTTGAACGCCCTTCACATCTGGCTGGCCGTGAATGGACCCACTGTCAAAGGGGCTGCTGCTGTAGTACCTGGTTCCTTATGTACTAATTACAAGCTCCGAATGCAGGAGTTAGGAGAGTCTGGGGACTTGTGGCTGGAGTTCACACGGGCTGGTGAAACAAAGGACGCCCTGTTCCTCATTACGCTCCTACACTTAATTAGGAAGTGAGTTTGTTGATCACTGGCTGTGTTAAGAATCACTCATTTATAGCAGAGCACTTTGTGATTTTTTTTTGTGAAAGTTTATTTAAATGACATCTTACACTTTGGCCATAAGGGACATGCCTTTATTTTATCTGAGTTTAAATATGGCTCTTGTAGTCTCCCGGTCTGACGGAAAGGGAAACAGGGGCGTTTTGTTTCACGGGGCAAGCAGGGAGGAGGGGTTGGGGGGGCGAGAGGAAGCATTTCATTGCAGGGCTTGGTGGATTGTTTTGGGATTGGCACGTTGCTGTGTGAGTGCTGGTAAGCCATTTAGAGATTTGTCCCTCGAATTTAGAGGAGAGGGCTGCCGGTGATGGCGGTGCCACTCTCCTGCCTGCTGGTGAGGAGTTCAAGGTGAAAACATTTTATTGGTCTGACAGCTTGTCACACTGAGCCTGGATGTGGAACTCTGCCAGGTCTGTGAGCTGGGGTAACGCTTTCCCCTCTCCTACTGCCAGCTGTCTTGTCCGGAGGTCGATGAGACAGAGGTGGAGGCTGCATGGGGTCCATTGGCATTCAGAGATGTTTTGTCCTTTGAGAACTAAATGCTGCAGCAATCCTTTCAATGCAGCTTGTGTTGGGAGTCAATTGCTTCCCCTTCTCTATTACAAGGATGCCATTAATATCCAGTGCCACTGTAGGAGAGAGCAATTCTTCACTGCTAGAGACAGTGGAGATGAATGATGGACTGTTTTCCTCGCCCAGAAACAGAGTTCCTGGGCTCTGACACACAGTGGCAAGGGAATCGCAAGAAAGCAGAGTGGAGAAAAGCTTTAAGAGAGAAGCCAAGAGTGAGATATAATGGAAAAAACAGAGACCCATCTGATTTTTCTATAGTAGCTCTAACTGGGATTAATCAGCCATTTATGGAAAGAAATTTACTGTGACCTTTGCTCAGATCCCATACATCATTATTACTTAATTACAGACGTTTACCCAGGCACTGCTTGCTATCCATTCTAATTCCTCAAGCATAAAATGCCTCTAATCTCAAAGCTGTTATGTAAATTCTCCTAGCTGCATGTCTGCAGGAAACAAGCAAGCAGTGATGCAGGGGAGCCGGTAGGTGTTTCTTGGAGGTTTTTTTGTAAGGTAGCTTAAGTTTAGTGCATATGAAGTCAGTACACTAGGGTGAACAGACATTTTAAATACTGGGGGAAGGGAACAATCCCACATTGGTAAAAGGAAAACTGTCAATTTTTTCCTAAATTTTACTAAATTAAATTAGGTTTCTATGGTGTTTTGTAAATTGTCTCTGACCTTTACGCTGATGACAAAGACTGCTTTAACCTCTTTTTTGCAATGTGTATATTGCTTCCTACCCCACCGAAAAGAGTAAAAATCAACTGATAGCAGCTTCAGACTCAGCAGGTAATAGTTGATCCTGAGCTTCTGCTCATGTAATATTTTCCAGATGAGAGACTGAAAGTTTGCCTTGCTTAGAGGAAACCATTCATTCAATCCATAAGGAGTCTCTGGCCCCTACCCAGAAATGTGAGTGGATTCCTTGTTGTTACGGTTGTTGTTTTCAAACAGTATCTAATTGTGTATTGAGGAGAGTGGAGGAAAAAGATGAGATTAAAAACCAAACTAATCATGCTACTATGGATAGTTTGCATAAAGGTTATTTTCAGGAATAAAACACTATAGTACTCATGTGAAGCTAGGTAGGTAATACAGTGTTTCAGTTTGTTCAGATGCATGAGGCATTTGCAGATTATCAGAAGGAGTTATGCATAGCTAACTATAGACCAGGAAAAAATAGTGGAGTATGTGATTACATAGCAAAAGTCTTGCTTCCAAAAAAATTAAGTTCAGCCCGAAGTCTATAAACATTTACACATGCATTTAACTCCATTAAAAGGCAAACAGCTGTAACTTCCTTTACAGTTATCCACTGTTCTTCCTCTTGAAAGAGCTCTTTTGATCTGTAGAGTGCATGGAGTTTAGATCTTCCTCAGGTCTGGTGCTGACCAGTAGAAAAGAGGAAATTCGCCCCTTTGATTAAAACAGTGCTAGTGGAGGGCTTGATACTCCAAACACAAACTTGCATGTCAGCTCCCTTTAACAGCATGTTGCACTGCTTCTGCAGGAATGGTCTCCAGTAGTAACTGAACATAAAACATATAAAGCAGTTGAAGAAAAAGAAGAGTGAAAAAAAATCATGGAGGGGTGGGAGGCAAAATCTTCTCCCTGTACTATTTTACCTGGTCTTTAGATGTGTAGACATGGCGGAAGGCTTTTCTGTGATGAATGTTGAATCAAATTGCTGCAGTGTGCCACGTGCCAAAGATTCCTGGGCTGGGCACTTACCCAGGTGAGATTCCTTACCTTCAGGGTGTTTTAAACATTGCTTCAGCATGAACCCCTCTGTTGTGTTTCTTGTCTGCAGAATCAAGTATGGGACCAACTACCATTCAAACCAAGACCCATCAAACCTGCAAATCACTGTCTCTAATGTTTTCTTAACCCAGCTGCCACCTGAGACATGACACTACTGTGACTAAGTAAGATCCTATTGAATTGAGCCTTCAGTTCAGCATGGATGTCATTGAGAAGACCAGCTATGATCACTGTTGGCTTCTACTGACCCTCTGAACCAAGCAAAATTGCTTGCTGCTTCATAGTTCTGAGCTGACCAATTCAAGACATAGTCCATTTAAAGAAAGTCTCTACATATATAGCATTAAAAATGCTCTTAAAATTAGTACTATTGCCAAGGAATCCATGCCTGGAACCATGATTTCAACTGCAACCACATTGTGTTTCTGGTTTTTTTGTACGGTCTTTAAAAATACCTCTTTCAAATGCTTCTTTTTCAAAATGGAAGACAGTACCACTCAGCTTCCTATGATAAAGTTTAACCTCTTCTGTGTGATTTGACTCATTCTAAGTTTTTGTGAGACACAAAGATAAGGCAAGAATAGGCCACAATGGGAAATAGTTAGGGATTATGGCATTTACCCTTTAAAAGGGATATTGATGCAACCTTACCAGAGCGCCTTAAGAGCCAGTTGCTATTTAGGTGTTAATCTCTCTGCCTCTGTGAAAATGCTTTCCTTGCATTCTTCTACAAAGCAAAATCCAGCACCTAAAGCACTAGTTTTCCATCAGATCTTTGCTCTTGAGGTACTGCCTAGCTTCCAAAGACAGTGGAATTCTGATATGACAGTTCTTTACATAATTTTTAATCTGTTTCTATGATTCTCATTTCTGAGGAAAAACCCCTGTGTATCACATGGGATGAAACAGGACCATTACTCTAATTTGTCTCCACTGCCCTTTAACCATGAGCATTATTTGGGCCCACCTTTGTTGTTGCTTTGCATTTCCAGTTCTGGATTTGGCAGGACGCTCTGTGAAAAGGTTGTGGGTAAAATCCTGTGTGACAGCAGCAGAGTTTCTACTGTGTGAGGGCCCTGACTGCTCTCTTGGGGGTATTTTTGGGCAATGGCTTTACACACTCATCTTGTACATGTGCTTTAGCCAACCGTTCCTGACATATTTGCTATGCTGATGGTGGATGTTGCCTCCATGGAGTAAATCTCAGCGTCATCCAAGGAATATACTGTCTTTCTACAGGAGAACAATCTAATGCTGCGTTTTCCCACATATGGAATAGGAAAGAGCAATATTTTCAAACTGTTGCGGAGTATGAACTGAGGATGACTTCTAATGGAGGACTGCTCTATGTGAAGCTGGGAGTTAAGCCTTCAGTGAAATGTAGTTTCACCAGAGAAGCTTTGCCTTTCCATCTGTTCCTTGGATTTAGATTTCTAGTGTTTCATTGTGTTCATATTATCATGCAGCTCTATGTCTGGCATAGGCATTAAAATGTCTGGGTGTGCAGGTTCCATAATCCAACCGCTGGCTTCATCTTTCATGGGCTGTAATACTTGGTTTGCCGTATTTTTATTGTTACCACTGTAATTGTATTGTGAGGTCTCTTACTCCAGCTCTAGCTTGTTAAATAAATAGAACATATCCTTGTGTCTCATGCCTCCGTGTCTGGAAGGGATTTAAACCTCTTCTTTTGTCTGCATGTTTTGGCTGAGCTAAGATTTTCTCTTGAAAGACCCTGCAAGTTTCAGGGTATGTGTGTATTATACGGAGTTTTCTTTCATTAAGTTGTGAGTTATTACAGCTTTGTTTGTGCTTGGGGTGTTGAGAATCACGCAGGCCAGTTCCTGTTAAACACTGAAGAGTACAAATAACCCAGGAATATGTATCTTGATTGATGTAGCTGCTGCTGCAGCTCACATGTGCTGTAATTCTGCATTGTTGTATTTTCTAAACAGTGGGTTTCATAGACTGTATCATCCCATGGTGGTACCTGGTAAAAGGACAAGAAGTAGTAAAAAGAAAGAGAGTCACTCAAACACTGCAAAATAATAAAGAATATTTTTCTCAATCCTCACCCACTGTCATTATTCAGCCATGGTCTAGCCTGGTTCTTTTCCGTTGCTTGCCCAGAAATCACCTAAAAAGGTGGTTTATTTATGTGAATATATTGGAAGGATTCATTCTTCACATAAATGCTGATATTCAATATACACAAGGCAATTTTTCTGTAAAACCTGCTTTTGGAAGATGTTTTACAACTTCTCTGACTTGTCTCCCCAGCCTCAGCCAGAGGAAGCAGAAATGCGAACTTTCTTCATAAAGTGTCGGTGGGAAAAATCAAGTAGTCCATCTCCTACCTAAACAATATTTAAAGTCTTTCCAGTTACAAACTCATTTTAACATCCTTATGAGATGAAGCTTAAATGGCATCCTGAGTCAGTTTATGTTAGGGCTTGGTCAATCTACCTTTTACTGTTTTTCCCTTTACCTAGCCTACATTTTCCTTGACTGGATATAACTATTTTTCCTACATGTAAGGGGATTTTCTATCGTAGACATTTACACTGTTGAAGCCAGTTTACTTTGTTTTCTGCCATCTTTTCTGTGCAGCACTATTTCTCCCAGCCTTTTCAACAGGCTGCAGTTTATGGACATCTCAGAGTTGTCCTCTGGGTTCTCGCTGGTTGGCTGACATCTTCTTCAAAACATTGTGCTCAAAAATGGACACAATGCTTCATCTGAACCCTTATCAGGGCAGAGTGGGTTTTGGGGGATTACTTCACGTGTCCCGTCTTTGGCAGTCCTTTTGGACATCCCCTGAGAGTGTCCGTCTCACAGCACTGAGACACTATTGACTCTCCAGCTGTGCTCCAGCACAGTCCCCAGCTCCTGTCTATGCAACTGGTTTCCAGCCAGTCACTCGCTATCTTCTTTTTACAGAGTTGATTTTTTTCTATCTATGTCTGACACTTTTACTATTCATTTACATTGTCTTTTGTTCTACTTACCTCAAAAAATAGTCATGGTTGTAGAGATCTTCTAAAATTTGAGTCCTTAGAAACCGATCCAGTTACATTCTGATACAATCTGCAGATGTAACTGAGATACCTTCTTCCATTGGGTAACACAAGTGATAATGCCAAATATTGCCAAACCCCACACAGACTCTTCTGCAGCTGTTTGTGTGCAGGTTTGTTCATGAACTGTAAAGCCTTTGTAATATTTGGAATGAAAGATACATGTGGCATATCATGATATACTACTGAGTTTGCATAATATATTTATATGTCTAATTTTTCAATATAATTTATTTACTGAGCTGGTCCTTCTCCAGAGCATCCACATATGTTTTTTCTTTCCTTTAATTGATTTCTCTTTCCCTGTCCTGATGCGGAGCAGCATATTTTTCCCTCTGCATGTTTTGTAGTACTGTGAAGACAATGGAGATTTTTTTTCATTAGCTTTTTGGGCTTAGTGGATTATAGATGGGGAGGAAAGCTTCCAGCATCTTAAAATGAGGATGAACTGCGCAAACTGCAGATAGGTCATTCTTCAATAGAGGAAACATTGTATGCTGGAATAGATGATTAGAGTTTCACTCCTTCCCAAGCTCCCAGCCTGGACTATAAACCCTGTAGTAGCTCCTTTTTCTTCCCAGCTTGTTTCATGGGTGAACCAGGACCTTATGGGACCCACCTTGTGGAGCGTGTGCTCAGGAAAACGGAAGCCACCAGAGGTTTCTGGAGCACAGCTGCACGAATAACCCCATCTGCACATAAATACACGCAGAGACAGTTCAAGGCTTCTCAGCACCACAGGCAAAAATGAACTTTCCTGACCTAAGGCTGTGGAATGGGGGGCTAGCAGAGGCAGGGGTGGGAATGGACCACGCTGGAGCAGGAACAGAGCGCTCTGCTCTGCAGAGGCAAGCCTGCTGCTTTTGCAGCTGTGGAGGCTGTCCTGGCTGCAGTTTAGGTGGGCTTCCCTTTCCTCCAGCATAGCCCTTTCCACCTTATGCTTGGCTCTTCCCTCCGTGGCAGCAGCCAGCCTGTGACATTGGCCTTAACCGTGGTGGGGCCAGGAGCATTTTGCATCCTCTCAGCAGTCCGCTGCGCTAAGTTTGTTCTGCTCATACATCAAAGTTAGCCCTGAACATGCATGGAGGACCTGGTGTGAAATGCATCATTCTTCAAATGGGTATTTAAGATCAGATTGGTTCAGAGTTCATAATATTTTGCTTGGTCACAGTTTTGAGGCTGGTCGCTATTATTAAGAGTACTTTCTTATAATCCGAGGTTCACATTTCCGCATTAGTGTTGTTTTGCTGAATATATCTCTTGTCACAGCGATCTGCACTGCTAAAAGAGTATTCACTTTGTCTGAATCACTCTGGGTTTTGTGGGCTTAGCTGAAATGAGCTTCTCTGGACTTGGTCAAAATCACCTGCACGTTTTTAATTTGATTAATATGATTAACCCTGTTGGCAACTTCTGTGAAAATGCATAGAAGGTGCAGCTGAGGGCATTCACTACCCTTGTAGAGCCATGGGAGGGCAAAAATTTAGTGAGGACAAGTGCTTGTTCTTGCAAAATCTCTGGTTCTTTTCAGGTATAGGAAGAGCTCCAGCGGTCAGTACGGGTGTTAGCTATCTGTATGTACCACAGGTTTTTAACAGATACTTGAATTTCAATAAGAGTGTCAATAATTTTGGGGTATGATTTATTTAACTCTTACTGTGAGAAAAAGACCAGGCTGTAGTCATGTTCATATCACCTAAAAGTTACGGTAATAATATGCCTTCATGGATTAAATGCAGGTTTGGACCGAAGACGAGGATCATTACCTTCTATTATATGGAGAACCAGCCTAGGAAAGAAAGCAGAGTCTGAAAAACTTTGTGAAAACTCTCCTATTGTACAAGAAACCATGCATCATATTAATATGGTGACTGGGCAAATGTATTGTAAGATGTATGCTTTTTGGAGAGCTTATTTAATGTTTTCAGTGTTTTCCTTCTGAGACAGAGTATGTTTTAATGAAGAAGCTGAAATCTGTTCTCAGTTACCAGAATTACTCCAGATTTAACATGTGCAAGAGAGTAGTTTTGAACCAATCTTTTTAAGGCCATGGACAACTTCCATTATTTCTTGTGAAGATTATGTGGTCTTATCATTGAACAAGTAATTGAAAACACTCTAGAGATGAGATAAGTGAAGTACATTTTAATATGGAGCTGCAGTCATTTAGCAATCTCCTAAGGACTAGCAGTGATCAATCGGCAGCAGTTTGGAAATACCTCATTCTGTTTATTTATAAATTTCCAGTTGCTTGACTGCTAGGAAGATCTCTCTTCAGATTCCATTTCTGCAGAATTTTTGGTCCAGCACAAGTGACTAATACAGACTCTAAATAGAGAAATGGCATACAAATTTGAAGTTTCCAGAGATATTTCCCTTTGTCAAAGGTGTTTTTGCCTGTTAGTGAAAAAACTTCAATATTTTAAAATACATTTAACTTCACTGAGGAAAAGGAAAAGCTTTTTTCATTTTCACTTTTAATCCCTGACTGAATTCTCCTGATGAAATGGGTCTGTAATTGTATAAGAATGTAAATTCTCTTGTGGACTAAGAAGTCAGGAAAAAAGATGAGGAATAAATAATCACTTTTCACAATGTACCTTAAAGTCTGTGTTGGGAACCAGACTCTTCAGTATATTCACAAATGGAAAGAAAAAGAAATAAGAAATGACATAATTAAGTTTACTGAAATACAAATGATTCAGGACAGCTGAAGCTAAACCGTTTGCAAAGATGTTTTGGAAGATTTTGCAAGACTGGCTTATAGGTAACCTGCTGAAATTCAGCCTACAGAAAAATCTCTCACTGGTAAAACAGACTCTTAATTTCTTTATTATCACCAAAAAAGAAAAGTTTTGGGGATTATTTTGGGCACTTCTCTAAGAATTGAACTTATTGCTGCAGGATGTTGTGGAAACCAGATGTGGAAATGAATTCCATAAGGGCTGAGATATATTCATGGGATGTATGTCATTTAAAGGTTATTTAAGAGTACTGCACCTAGGCAACTGGTATCTCAATCCTAAAATGCTGATTGCTGAAGGCAACACAGTACATGCCAGAAAAGATGCTCCTCACTGACTGATAAAGTTTTTTTATATATTGCTGTTCTACACAATTCTCGTATGCATGTGTTCCTCTGACATATGCAGTCCGCTAGCCTGGCAAGACGATGTCTCTAGATGGAGAATGGCTATTTTCAGATTTTGTGGGCATTATCTGGAATATTCTTTTGTCACATATTCCCAAAAGTGCAGTGTCCCTGCCCAGGCAGTTGCAACCACAGTTGGAAGAGGTCTAGCAGGGAAAACGTTGTGCAATCTGATAATTTCCAGTTTGGGTCTGCCTCAGGAAATGTGACCCAGAGTGGAAGTCTGTCAAGTTTCAAACCCACTTGAATGAGAATCATCACTAAATAGGCAAATTCTAAAATGACTTTGAAAGTCATCTGAGATAATGCACAAATATCTTGCTCTGTCTTCCTTTCTAGCTGAATTATGTAGCTGCAATCTGGGGAAACAGAAGCTGGTGCAAACTCAAGACCTACTGACTTTGGACGGTTTCTTTTTTTTTTTTTTCTGTTGCTGGTGATCAAGAAAATTCTGGATTTACTCACTTCATAAACACTATACCCTTTGCGATACTTTAAATAGCTTCTCTTTCAAACTGGGCTGGATTAGCTTCAGTGTGTAAATGTGAACAAAATGGAATCCCTTCCAACCTAAAAATTAATGATATATTTAACTACAAAAATGCTGAATTGCTTAATACGGAAACAATATTTCTTCATTTATGGGTAATCAAACATTTTAACCTGCCAAATATAATAAGATGTATTGTAAAATGACTATTACTGAGAAATCATACATTGTTTTTCAAAAAAAGAATTATCTGCACAAAATCTGGATTTTTTTTCTCCCATTCTTCTCCACTTTTCTTCTTCTCCTTTTCGCCTCATTAGTGGCACTTGAGAAAAGTGAGGGAAAGGGAAAATGATAATCCAGAAGCTTAGGAAACCTAAAAGTTGGCAACATATTTCAGTTGAAAGAAGGAAAGAAGGAAAGAAGACGAGAGAGAGAGAGAAAGAAAGAAAAAGAGAGAATGAGAGAAAGAGAGAAAGAGAGAGAGAAAGAGAGAAAGAAAGAGTGAAAGAGAGAAAGAAAGAGAGAAAGAAAGAGAAAGAGAGAAAGAGAGAAAGAGAGAAAGAGAAAGAAAGAAAGAGAAAGAAAGAAAGAAAGAAAGAGAAAGAAACAAAATTCTGGCACAGCATTGCTTCTTATTAACGGCTGTTTTGTTGAGAAACTATTGTTCACCTCTAAAAAGGAAATAGTTAAACAAACTGCAGATGGTTCAGTCTTAACATCCTCACTTAGTTCCAACTGTGCCTCGGAGAACTGCAAATGAAGCGACTGTTCACACAGGCTTTTCCCTCCTGCAAAGAAACAGCACCAGCACTGTCATGGCAGCATTTCCCAATCCTTCCTCAGACAGGACTCCTCTGAGAGCAGTTTCAGATGGATTGGGAGCCTGAGACCGGATAAGGACACAGTTAGCAGACTGTGGGGCTACACCTCATTTCACATTGCCCCGTTGAGCTCAAGTTACCAGAAACCAGGTTGGGGTATGTCAGTGGATTCCGCTTTCCTCTGGGAGATCATCCTTCTTTGGTGGAGAACATGGTGGCATAGTTAAGTCCTGTGCTGAGTCTCTCACTGTTTGATCGATTCAGGAAGAAAAATCTCAGTAAAGGAAACTGAATACAAATTTTACTCAATTTGAAGGGGACAAAAAATTGTTCCTTGGGTTTTACTCAAGTCAAGAAAACTTTCAATGAGCAAAACATGAAGGAGAACATCAGAAATATGACATTTCTACCTCCATGACAACTGGTACCAAAGCCTTGGATAGCAGGTTCAGTGACAGCAGTGTGTGAAGGCATATGGATCCAGTTTTCCTGTCCTCATCCTAAGATGATGGCAGGATGACAGGATTGTTCTTGGTATGCAGGTGTTGGCGAGAAGCTAGGAAGTGTTGGGTCCTCCCCTCTAATCCCTTTGTAGTGCTCCAACACAAAACCCCGTGTGTTTTCAACGTCTCCCATAAGGAGAGAGAAAGGAAATTTCCCAGATGGATTTCTGCATTGGACTAGAGTTTTTGTCTTTACAGCAGTTTAAAATAATGGACTCTATTTAGAAGTAATAATTTCTTAACCAACTCTAATAAAAGTGGGGGGTTTTTTAATTTTTTTTTTTTTTTTTTTTTTAAGCATCAGTATATAGTTGTAGCTTTTTCAGGTAAGAAGAAATGCAGGGATTTTTTTTTATGGGGACTGCGTTCTGAAATTAATTCCCATTAGTGTATGTAAGAATGACCTTTAGCTTTGGTTTTCATCCAATAGCTTGTGAAGACACAGCTGCTTTTGGTCATTTTTATGAGTGAAAATCTAAATAATGTTTTACATCTATTAGACTAAATAGAAAAGAAATTTGGAAGCAATTCAATGATGCCAAAAAACAGAAGGATATATGCAGGAATGTAAATTATATGCAGAGATGCTATGGTTGTAAGAGTAAGTGAGAGCAGCTGTTAAAGTACTGGGAAACTAGTGCTGCGCTTTATTTGGCATTGAAAACTTAGGCCAGGTTTCCCTG
This sequence comes from Chionis minor, assembly GCA_013398295.1. Taxonomy (NCBI): domain Eukaryota; kingdom Metazoa; phylum Chordata; class Aves; order Charadriiformes; family Chionidae; genus Chionis; species Chionis minor. Next base: position 500,603 of record VZSF01008512.1, on the reverse strand, counting down.
GGTGACTGTACCAGCTGGAGGGAATCTGAACTGATGGGTCTGCAATGGAGACACAGAGCTCAGTGGTAGCACCATCAGATGTGGTGGATGCTTGCACCTGGGCAACCAGCTAGCAGGGCTTGTTGGCTCAGGGGCAGCACTGTGCAAAAGCGGCTGTCCCCCTCTGGGACTCCAGCTGGTGTCCTTGCACCTCATCTCAGAGACGTGTGGGTTCCAGGCACTGAGTACTGTGGATCAGTACACAAGGGAAAGAGAAAGATTCTTCTCTTCATCCATGCAGGAGCACTGAGCACCACGGTCTTTGGGATCTGGAAGCCCCAGGGACCATGTTGTCAGCATTGCCCAACTTCTCTTGATGGGTACAGTGCAGAAGAGAGGGCGTCTGCCCAGGGGTGAGGGCTGTTTGTGCTGGCTGTCATCTGTACGCAACCACATGTTGATGCCCCATAAGCGGATTGTGGTGATATTTGACCTCTTCTCCTCTTGAGCCCAAGCCTGTGTGCTGGAGGTGGAGCTGTGGTGGTCCTGGGTAAGGCAGGACCTCAAGGCAGCGTCTCGTTCCTGTTAGATAGAATCTTGTGAGCGGTTTCCATCCTGAAAGTGAGTACGGGGACTTAGACAGTAACCTCTCAGAAAGACAACAAATGTAAAATAAAGTAGTCTAAAAACCTTCTTAAGTCTTTTGCTCTGTAACAGCAAGAGTTTTTTTGGGAGGTATTATGTGGTTTTGACTGGCTTATCCAGTTTTTTGACTATAGTAGAACTATTTGGGAGGAGTAGGAGTAAGGATGCTCATTTATTAATTCATAATTCATTGGATTAACTTTTTTTTTTTTATTTTAATGGACAAAAAAAAATCCTTCTTGAAGACTGCAAGTCAAGAACACGTCGCTCCTGCCAAAAATCTTTCTTGACTGCTTTGTCTATGGCAAAGTATGAAGTATAAAATACATTACAATAAACTGAGACTTTCAAGTGGACAGTATAAGAGCCCTGTTCTTCAGTCCCATTGTTGCATGCTTGATCTTCCTTCCACTTTTGCTGTTGCAAAATGATTTGAACTCCATTGTTAGCAGGAGAGCTGGAGAACTGTGACTCTGGCAGAAAGTGTCAGAATGTTCAGATTTGTTTGCCTGAAATGATCATGAAATTAAATTTATTGTTTATGACTAGTTTATTGCTGGTGCTGATTAACCATCAATACTTGGGAGGGAATGAGCAGAAGGCTCACTGCTCATTTAATTGGACATTAGCACATCAGCTGAAATGGTTCTAGCACTGCAATCCCATACCCGGTGCATGAAGGAATGCTAGACTAAAAGTCTATTTCCTCCTTTTCAGGCACATGCACTATTCCCAGTAACCCAATTATATGGCTTTCTTCACACTTTATGCATAAAATGCTACTAACACATCAAAAACAAGTGAATCCTTACATCCTGCCGTTTTATAGCCCATAAAGCCAGCTTCACCCATTTTACCCAAAGGAGTGTACAGCCAAAACCAGGACAAAGCCAATGAAAAAAAAAAAAAAGAAGAGTGTGTGTGTGTCTGGCTCTATATATGAATTATGACTATTCAAGGGAAAAAAAATTGGAATGATTGCCAAAAAGCCAAGTGTGTAAAGGGACAGCTGGAGTTTTATGCTGGAGTTTACAATGCATTACTGTTCAATAAAAAAAGAGTCCTTTACAACAGCAGCTCACGCATCACATGATACATAAGCTACCTCTGAATACAGAGCACCTTCTTCAAAGGAAATGTCATTTTCTATTGAATTTGCTATTAAAGGAACAGTAGGTGATCTAGCTAGAGATGTGTCATGGTGTGGAAAAGATCTGATTCCAATGCTTGTAATGGTTTCATAGTGGACCTACTCGCTACAACAGTCCTTTCCTTCCCATCATACTGCTCGTCTCAGCACTTAAAGTTTTTCTCTTTTCAAGGGTAGCGGGCTTTAAAACCCGGGCCAAGGTTTCCAGATTTGGCAGCAGCAAATAGCTGTTTGGGTGCTTACAATGAGGGAGGATAGAGGAAGGAAGAAAAGGTGAGAGGCAAGCTAAATCTGTCCAAAGGAAAGCTGGCGCTGGTCATGTCCAAACTGTCTGAGCACCTTGAATTTTCAGAGAAGGTTTCATGCCTAACTATTTTTTTTTCCCATAAAGGCCAATCAAACTCTGTTGGATGCTTATAAGGTATTCCCCCCTTTGCTTATTTTGTATTCTGCCTGCCTGCAGAAATGGTAATTATGGGTATAAAACCACCAAACTTCTTCTCTGTGACTGCTTGTTGAAACACAGGGTTGTCAAGAGATATCCTGGAATTGGAGGAGAAAGAGTGGGAGACTGGCAAGCAAGAGAATAATGAGGTTTAAACCAAACAAACCAAGGTTTAAGAAGGGGAGGACTTATGACAAAAATTGTTGCAGGATGATAAAGACTACTAGGAGCACAGGTACTGGATATTCAAAATAGTGTGAGGTCGTGGGAACAGCAGCAAAGAGAGGTATTTCTTCGGTCGGGCATTATGGTTTAGCTGTGAAAGAAGATCTCTGCCTCTCCATGTGGAGAGCGAAAATGACCCCTGCAGACACCCTATAAAGCTTGTGTTGCTGACCCACCCATGCTTCTATCTCCCTCTGTAGGTCCTGAATTTCACCCAGACAAACCTGCCTTCTGCAGGCACAGGTGGATTTTGGTTGAGATCAGTCACCTACCTGAGCTACCTCTTTGAACTAACTTGGTGTGTCTCTACATTTCTGCTGACTTCAAGGACTGCCTGTTTGGGTTCAATCCAGAGCAAAACCATGAATTCAATCCTAAGCTGTGTACTGCTTCTAGAGACAACAGCATTTATGCTGCCACTGCACGTCTATTTTACTGTTGCTGTGTATCCTTAGATACTTTAATTTCTCATTCTCTCTAAACCCTGGGATTTTGTAATGCTAGGCACAGAAGGTTAAAGTTTGTAATACTGGAAACATTCATGATGTTCTTGTGTTATTCATGATATTTACTTTTCTTCCAATAGTTCCATGAATCCTTGAATAATGCGATTATAAGTACTGCTCAGCTTTGGTACTTGCAAAAAGTACCAAATTGTGGAGAAACTCTGAATATATGGATAGTAGATTCTGAAATGAGGAATAAGAAATCTCTTATATGGTAAAGTCACAGCAAAACATGATGGGGGAGCCTAGATGCAAAATGTAATGGCTTCCTGAAACCAGCCAGGCAGCTAAGAGACACTAGTTTTGCTATATTTCTGAGCAGTGCACAAGATCTGGCTAAAAATGTGGCTGTTCAACAGCCATGTTTAATAGTAATCACAATATACTCAAATTCCTTGGGTTTTGTTGGTTTGACAGGGTTTTTTCAAGGAAAAACACACTAGTGTTAACTAAAAGAAATTAAGTTGAATTAAAATGCGGAAACTTCTTAAAAAACAAATAGAAATGAACAGCCAAAAGAGAAAATAAAATGCTTACAGATGGCATGGAGATTTTTTTGAAGAGGAACAGCATAACACGTAACAGCCTATCGACAAAAAAACCCCCCAACTTTGAAAGGAAACTCAAAGGAAAAAGCCAATTCAATAGTGGTGTAAATGAGGCTGTTTGGTAAGGGAGGCTATCAGAAGTAAAAAGAAATTTTTTTTAAGGAGCAGAGGCTGTGCCCAAACAGGGAAACCAGAAAGGATTGTAAGCAAGGGAGGTTAAGTGGAAACCATCAAAAAAAAAGAAAAAAAAAAAAGAACAAAAAAGAAGAACAAAAAGGTCTCAAGGAAGAACTTTTAAAGGCAAAAAAATTAATAATAACCCCTTGTTACCCTTTTTATAAACACGTATACCTTCCAAATTGTCTGCAAGGCCAATGGAAGATGAAAGGATAATGGAAGTACTTGGGGAAGATAAGAACCAACACAAAGTTAAATTAATTGTTTGTATCAGTGCTTACAGAGGAAAAGCTTAGGGAGTTTCTCACAGCGGATGAGTCACCACGGATCCCTCCAGTTGTGGTTTTGGGATAGGCCTGAGTGGGTCTAAATCCACGCTACTTCCAAAAGGAGCAGTCCTGGTCTCGGAGCCTCACTGACCCTCACTGGTCTTGTCATCCCGCTCCCTCCCTTGTGCCAGGATTAGCATTCCTGCAGCCGTGTGGGTGGCCAGATCATGAAGCTAATGCCATTAATTATCATGCATTGGGTTTAAGACAAAAGAAATGAAGGTTGGGTTTGTGGGGTTTTTTTTTATCATGTAGTGCATAGTTACATGGTGCTATGGGATGCTATGGGGATCTGAATGTCAATTAGGTTGCAAAGGCAGCTGATGAATTTGTGAGGAAAAAGCTCATTGAGGGAGATAACATTTCTTATCAAGGAACAACCATGTCAATAAGCTTCAGTATGGTGGGGAGGTATAAGTGATAACTGTTTGCTCAGGTTTTATGCCCTTCCTGAAGAGTTTCCTATTGGTCTCTGTCTGGGTAGCAGGCTAAACGGGCTTCTGCCCTGAAGACATGCCATTCTACTCTTTATGACACCAGAAGGGAACTGGCAGGAGCCAAAGGGCACCTCTCAAAATGTTATGATTTTAGGCCAGTGTCAGGAGATGTAGCACTTTCCCTGGTATCATGCATTTGCATGTATCTCCTGTGCAGAGTATGGTGGCGATTACAGAGGTCAGTTGATTTTTCCAATATAAATAGTTAACAATAACATGTTTTGATAACATTTTAATGGAATAAAGGAGAAAGAATCAAGTTTTTCTTTTTTAATCCACCCTTCTGTTCCAGAGTACAAAGAAATGTAAAAGCATGTGTAGTTTAGTCTGTGCAAGAAGACAGGAGCGTATCACTGCACTCCCAGGGACTACAATTAACAAGACCTGTCCTTTTTCCCTGCAAAATAAATCTTTTGATCCACACTGAGACTAAACAAAGATTTCTCTGTTTACTTTTGGAAGCACTAAGCATCAAGACGCTAACACTAGGGGATAATCTACTAAAGAAGATTTCTTTGTGTGAAAATCCAGCCTTTGTAGAAGACTTTGCAACAAATCTTACTAAAATATTGCTATATTACCTTAGTTTCCTTGTGGCAAAATTCATTGGTGCTTAATTGTCTTTAAAACAAAAGAGAATGAAAGAAGTAAAAAAGCATACATCTGGAAGTGTTTTGTTTTTATCACTAGTCCCCCCACAGTTAGGGACATTGAATTTCTGCATCTCTTGTGTTTGGTTACTTCATGTTGTAAAAGCTTCATTACAGGGTACAAACAGCCCAAGTTTAGGGTTGGGGTTTTTTTCATGACTCACAGCTTCCACAACCAATGAAAACTTACTGTTAAGCATTAAGCCTACCACATGCTTCCAGGCCTGAGGCTGCAGAAGGTATCAGCTGTAACCACCGGGGTAAATAGTTGCGTAGAAAGGAGAACACAATTGATTACAACCACTGGATCTCTGCAAGAGACTGAGGCTTATTAGAGGGCAGAAGAATGAAAGCAGATGGGAGATTTAAACTGCATCAAGTGATTTAAAGATGCATGGATGAGCCTTTTATTACATGGGATGATTGATGATGCACCAGAAACTAATGCTGACCACACTTGTAAGAATTAATTTGGAGCCCCAATTAGAGCTAAACTGTTACTCAGTCCCAGGCTGTGAAAGAAAATCTAGCCATTTGTCTAGGGGCATCGGAAGGTTTCGGATAGTTATCCGAAGAAGGAAACATGGTTATGCTTGGCTTTACTGTGTTGTTTTTAGCGTGTCTGCCTCTCATTTGGTCTCACATGTTTACTTTTCTTCCTTTCTAATGTAAACTGCACCACCTGCCTCAGCATGAGAGTCGGCATGCAACACTCAGTAAGAGCCTGTATCAACGTTGACTGCAACTTCAATACTCGAACCTGCTTATTGTCAGTGGTCTTGACAAATACGTTTTATTTCCCTTTGAGCCTGCACCAACAAGCCGGAAGGTGCCTGCAGTGTCTGCACTCAGGTCTTTAATTCTTATCTGCATCAAGTCCTCGGGGCAAGGAATTTACTGCATGTAAATGTGTTGGCTTGTTTTGATAAAACTTGCAGTGGAAAACCCAGATTCAACACCTATACAGCCTCAGGCAAAAGGCAACAGTACTTCCACCACGAGTAGTATAATTTGTCGAAGAGCTTTATTAACCATAGATGTGCCTATTGTGAACTGGATGAAAATGAAGTGTAATGCTAGCGCACTCACTAAAAAAACGATCAAGACTGGTTTTCGTTCACACCCTATGCCCATGTCAAAGACCTAGCAGTCTGCTAATGAGCGCACTGGACTTTTTTCTCCCATTGCTAAGTCAGTGTGCTGAGCTGAGGTTTTGAAATCCCACGAAATCGTGGTGAAAACTGTCATCCAGTGAATACGACACCGATGTCTTCAAAGATTACTCCAAGCATTTTGGTCTGAATTTTCCTTCTGCTTTGCCTCTGGAAACTCCTAAGTATTTACCACAGCAAGTGGTTGATGGCTGGGGATACATTTTTGGACACCAAATCCTGATCAACAGCTCCAGCAAAGCACTCTTGAGCTTTTGTAAGGCATTGACTACCCAGAGATCGCCTCCTCCTCCTCCTACGACGACAGTTTGGGTTTTCAATTTTGACGGTGTTGATCTCCTTCAGGATGCTCCCAGCTGAGGCTGTCTTAGTTCCTGATTCAGTCTCAAATTTATTCCAAATGTGTGACAGCCAAATGATGGTGATGCTTAATTTGTTGTTGTGGTTGTTCTAAGGGCTGTGGCTGGAGAAGCCACCCTGTACATACGCCTCTGCAATAGTTCACAGACCAAAACTCCCAGTCATCCAAAACCCATGTGGTCCTGCCATCTCCAGAGACTTATGTTCAAAATCATCCTTGAAAGTGAGAAAGTGAGTTAAGGGTTTTGGAGATGCATATGGTCCCTGAGAGTCAGGAAAAAAATAAAATATGCATGGAGTATACAGAACACAACAACATAGAGGTAACTTTTCTGAACACCTGTTTGGACAGACCATAATTACTGTTGCTCTACTCATGTCAATCAACCAGCTTTGCATCCAGGCATCCAGGTCTTCCACTTCAACCTCGTGTCCTGAACTGTGCTCTGGATTGATGCTAGTGGTTGCAGATAGTCCTGATGTTTTTATTGCCGTGCTAAGGGCAGCTCTTCACATCTATGTGGGATAGCATTAAGGACAAAGAAGGTTTAGGAGGACAGAGGACAAGGTAGATAATACATTTACTGTGCCAGCTTTCCACTGATTTCTTAAGGAGGCCACACTGCTGGCACAGGTATCTGGAAACGGGTCTAAGCACCATTTGGGCAGCTTGCTATAACCAGCTTCTTGGTGCTTCTTCAACATCCTCTTCATCTCTACTGAGCTCCTCGATGAAAGAGAGTCAACCCAGCCTAGACTACTTCATCAACAGATTGAGACCAAGTTTGTCATGTAGGCGGATTCTTGCTTTTTGTCAAGTTTTTTTATTGGCAGAGTGATAAACTGGGGTTTGCTTCCTTTTTGTTTGGTTTTTTTTTTTTTTCTTTTTTTCCAGAGAGACTAACTAGTAAGAGTTTGGGATTGACTCAATAAGAGTGTTTTGTTGCAGGAGGGTTAATACACTTTAGAGCCAAGACGAAGGCATGTGAACTCATAAATTGTGGGAGCGTGCCATAACTTCTAAAAACCCTAATGAAATTTAGGGACTTTGTAACCAATGTTAAATAAGAAGGTAAATTTTTGGATGTCTCCCACTTGCACTGTATGGCTACATGTAGTAATAGTAGAGGTTTCTTCTGAGATGCATTATCCTTCCATAAAGTTGGTTTGTAGAGCAACACAACAAAGTACATGCACTGAACCAACTTCAGAGGCTTTGTATAAGTACCCTCATCAGAAATCTTGCAAAATTTCTGTATTTACCAAAAACTTGTGCTGGCATGAATCAGCTGCGTATTTTTGCTTTCACAGAACTGGAAAACACTGTCTAAGCTTCTTGTGTTCTTCAGGGTATTTTCCTGCAACGTGTATTTTTGTGTTCCTGCTCTTGCAGTAAATCTTGATTAAAAAAGACGACCACCTAAACCTCCATGCCCCTTCCCTGCTTCAGGGACAATAGTAGGGCCTGTATACATTTCAGTACAGTGAAACCAGCATTTCAACCCCCTATTGTAAATTTGGTAAAATTGAGACTAACTGCTGCCCCATCCCAGGTCAGTGTCCTAGCTGCTATAGGCATTGCCTGTGCTGAGGTTTTTCTCTCCCATCGTGTTCCTTCCTTAAAAAGCTCAGAGGTACTCCTTCTCAACCTTGCCACCTTTTGCATATTTTCTTGGTCATTGTTGCCCTTTTCTCAGACCTGGGGCATGTTCAGTCCTAGCTGGTAACAATTTCTCAGCCCACTTTGTTGGCCTGACAGCCCAAAGAGAGGAAAGTAGTTTCATTTACAGTCTTAACGTTTGAGAATGCTAAGACTGATGTGGAAGCCTTGCAAAAATTTTTATCTCATTTCAGTTGGCTGTTCTTAGAACCTTTTCACTCACATTGGCATTAGAGGGACAGAACCCATTGGATGTATGGGTCACTTTCTAGCTGAGAGCTGTAGCAGTTGACTAAATCTATTTTACTATCAAGATAGCTAAGCCTATACACTGGCAGTCGCCACATTTCCACATTCCCTTCACTTCCACAACAAGTTTCATGGAATAAATCAAATGAGTAAGTTTTCTGCTTGTTTTTTTGTAAAATTACTGATTCAACCCGGAGGCACGAAGCACTACTCTTGCTGTCTTTGGAGGAAGTTCAGACTATTGCATTTGTCACGCTGCTCAGATGAACTTACTGCTGCATACAAACACAACAGGGCAGATGCTGGATAACGTTCACAGTTCCTGAAGAAGCTTGTTATGTACTAGAATCAGCATGAACCTGAAAGTGGATATGGAGGTTTATTTGTTCTTCTTTCTCTTCTTGGATGGCAGGGGGGAAGATATTTCTTTCTTTTTCTCTTTTTTTTTTTTTTTTTAAGCAGTAAACAAAACAAGATATTCACATCCACCTTACTAAATGGACGGATGTTTCCCTTGTTGTAAAAATAAGCAGCAGTCAAAGGCTGAATGTGTGGCCGTAATAAGATACATCTCTATATCACATGTGTTTTCAGACAAAAGAAGAGAGAATAAAGGCCTGAATCTAAGTCAGGAGGAGTTCCATGGAAGTCAGCAGCACCAGCTCTTGTAGGTTATTTATGCTGCTGTTTCACACTCATGTTTGATTGCATGGTCCAAAATCCAGCAATCTGTATTAATGATTTCTAAAGTTCTCAGAATGTCCTTCTGCATTCTGCCACCAACATCTCACGCTTACATGGTGCTCCCCTTGCCAGAAGACCATCACCTTCTTTTCCCGGTGATATGCCTAAATCTAAACAATGATTATGTTCTCTAGTGTTGTGCCTGATTTTTGTCATGCCAATCATTCTGTCAGTGTTTCCTTGCATTTTCCCCTTCAACACCTCTTTTGGGGCAGAGAATGTGTGTTTTGTGGGCACAAAACACATGGGGTGCTGAACTTGTGTTCCCTGATGTTGCAGTAATGATAGCAGTCGTGATAAAAATTCTCTGTTTCAAATCTCACGTTAGATCAGAATCCAAGGACTGTATTACCAACGCTTGTAGGGAAACACATGAGCATAGAGGAGAGATGAAGTATTTTCTCCTGCGAATTTTCATCGTGGAAGAAGAGTTTCATTACATGCACATATTAGGGTCATCATTTGATGGGTTTGATGGGATTGATCTCAAAGAGTTTCAGCTGTCCAAAAAGTATCTCATGTAAACTTAACTTACTTGTGTTCTCACTGTCTTTGGTGGAGAACAGCATGTTCTTTCAGGGAGTGTTTCAACTTACATATCTTAAAATGGAATATATTACCCATCTGTCCCTCTGGTCACTACTGACTATTGAGTTAAGTAGTTTAAACTAGAAGCTGAGCTTATAAATAGCAAAAATTGGGCTAAACAAATCCCAGCCCAAATCCCTGGTGGTTGTATTGCTGGGATCTTTATCAGACTGGAGGATTCTGCAGTTAGAGACACAGAAATTAAGTCTGAATTGAGAAATCTGAGTGAATATGGGGAAAAAATGCAAGGCAGCTTAATCTGAGAGTATCATTCTTTAACCAGCTGGAGGAGAAGTTGGAGTTAGGGCCTTTCAAGCAACATTTATAACTTGCAGAACAATTTGTAAAATTAAGATGGATTTTTCTATTGTAAGTGTTGATATTGCTAAAGAAACCAGAAAGATAACAAGCCAAGCAATGCTTTTCATAAGCTGGTAAAAATAGCATACTGTTCTATGTCCAGGGCATTGTTGCTCCACCTTTTTCTTGCAAACAGGTATCTGAGAATTGCACTTCATCAGCTGAAATTTATTGGAACATTGCCTCAATGCATGCAGGATCATTAGCTTCACTCCCACTAATGCAACCTTCCTTTCTGCGCCATGCCTAGGTAGAGATAGAATAGAATAGAATCGAATCACCCAGGTTGGAAGAGACCTTTAAGATCATTGAGTCCAACCATAAACCTAACACTGCCAAAACCACCACTAACCCATGTCCCTGAGCATCACATCTACCTGTTTTTAAACACCTCCAGGGAGGGTGATTCCACCACTTCCCCGGGCAGTCTGCTCCGATGTTTGTTAATCCTTTCAGTGAAGAAATTTTTCCTGATATCCAATCTAAAAGCAAACACCTGTATCCCACCTCCTGATTTCTGTCCACAGGCACAAGACATACAGGTTTCAGAATATCTTGGGGAGTCTTTCTGTGGATAGTTGAGATGTTTGCTCTGTAGGATGCCATACCAGCTGGCCGTGAGCTACAGCGCTTCCAGACCAGACTTGCTCTCCAGTTGGACACCTAGAAGTGCAGGTGGAGCGGATACACGGCTGTTTGCACCTGGCTGTCTAGACACCATGCTCCTATCTATGAGCTATCATCTGTGTTGATAGTATCTCTCTCCCTTCAAGCAGTCCCTTTGAAGACCACAGCCGCCTTATATTTTTGCTGTATTTCTTTGTAACATGGCCTCTAAGGATAAAAGGATAATTTTTTATATTTTTTTTTCAGGTCACAATCTAGCTGGCAACAATGCAGTGGAATGGAAAGGCTTTGCTGAGTGTTTAGCCTCCTTGCTCTCTGGGTTGCAAAACCTGCACGGTTGTGGGTTCCAAGCCATGGAGATACACAAACTAGTTGCATCTCACGGTTACATCCCCTTGCCTGCATGGGGTTCGTCTAACCCAGATCACAAGTTCTTTGGGAAAACAAGCCAGGGTTGGTTCTGGTCCAGTGGAATTGGGTTTAACCTGGTGACTTTGCACCGGGATCTCAACAGCATCACACTCTCCCAGCTGAAGGAAAAGTATCCCTGACTAATGTCACTGAAAGCACATGCAGAATGTGGCTGTGCAAGTTCTGCCCTTTCCTTTAGTAGGCACTCCTTCTGTTTTTAAAATAATACACCATTTTGCGCTGTGTTCATTCATTTATTATCTTTGTTATTTTATCTAATGGGTTGTTATTAGTTGCTGAGGCCTGTCCAGGTTCTTTGGGCCATCCACAAAACAACTAAACTCTGCTTTGAATTTGAGAATGCATATGTCCATCACCCATACTGTCCTTATAATACTTCTTCTGCTGTAGATAGCACCCTTTTCCATAAGAAATAACGCTATATGACATTTCATCAGCTCAGATGCCTAATTACATTTATTGATCTAATTTATTGTAAATGTCTTAAGGGCCTTGACTTCATCCAAGGTCACAGTTATGGAGTTTTCCAGTAGCTGTTCCTTATTCCTTTCTTACAGCGTATGACAACTTTCTGTATTTCATAATTTTTCATATTCCCAAGGTATCTCGTGTTCAGAAGGAGCTATCAGCATATTTTATTTACTAAAGAAACAGATTATTAAGGAGACTAAGCAGACAATTAGTTGCTTAGGGAAAAGTCTTGACAAACTGAGTTTAAGAAAAGGAGCAATACATGCGAAAGGAGTTATTAATCTCCCACATGTATTTTGCACTAGGAAAGCTTTAATGAAAACACTCCACAGAGGGTACCTGTCTCCAGCTATGATAAAATATATATTCAAATCAGGAAGCTTTTTATTTAGCACTACTTGGAGAGATAGAACCTGCTTTTTGCATACATGGTGATCATGTCTAGGTGAATATGACCAGAAAACTAACCACAGTAGTATGTAGCAGTACCTTCAGATACCTGGTTTGCCTTCTAAATACTTTTGTTAAAGAGGTTTACTGAGACTGCAGTGAAAAAAAGCTACAGTTTCCTCTTGTACTCTAAATTATAATTTGCACAAATGTGGAAGGGTCACAGCCTTCCAGTTACCTCCTGTAAGTGTGAAATTCTAGTGTCAGGGACAGCTTGGTGATGCAGAAAATATCTCAACCCATCAAGAAAAGAGGCAAAAGAAGAAGAGCCATTTATAAAAAGAGATTTTGTTACTGAGTTAAGCAGAAATGGCAAATGCTCTTCAATTTATCAATCTGACACCTTAATGTAATAATTTGAATATAAATAACGTTGAGATTTTGCATTTGTAAATCAATATAATGATAGTAGATGTAATGCTTTCTTTGTAAGACACATGGTGTAGGCTTCCTTCCTAAGATTCAATTATAAAGTGTCCCTTTACCTTCCTCCGGGTATTTGGGGCTTTTCTGAAGAAGAGCTGTATGTAACTGACACCTTAGGAAAAAAACAAAGATTTTGTCTTTTCTTTTTCAGGTCTTGAACAATACATTTAGATCTTGAGCAATACATTTTCAGGTCTTCAGACTGGTGAGTATCTGACCTTAGGATTATGGGTATATTTTGGTCTATATGGAATTTGTCAGGATGTGATACTATCACCTTCTTTTTCCATGTATTCTGTAAGAAGACAACCTTCCGTTTCTGGTGTTTGCTGCCTTGTCACCCTTGTGACTGTGGCTGAAAATACATTACTGACAGTGTCTGTGGGTCCCTGAGCCAGTTGCTCTTCTTGATTGACAGAGTAATGGGAAATCCCCTGTTGCTTACCATCATCTTTCTGTATGTTTTACAAGATTTTGTTTCTGAACTGTTCTAGCCCATTTAGGCCTGTGACATTTACAATGTGTTGGATGTTTCCAAGAGCTGGTGTTTTGAGCAATCATTAAATGTGCAATATATTTTGACATTGGATGAATTGTCCCTTTCTCTTCCTGATCTCAAGAAGGACCATAACGCATGAACTACCATTTTGAGGTAAGCATGGTTGTGTGCAACAACCCCTGAAAAATGAACACGAGCAACTGCATGGATGTGGGTCCTGGAGAATGGTGTGCACAGACAGTAGGGGAGAGGAAAGACTATGTCCAGTGAAAACACTAAAAAGACCCATGAGTAATATAGAACAGTGTATTAATGCATTATATGACCTTCATGATTCTGGGGAACTTGTCCAGTGGACTGCTTTCTTGTTTTGTCTTCTTCCTTTCTGAATACAAGCTCTCCAAGGAAGGGACTCTGCCAGTGCCTGGGCAGCATCTTGTCTGTTTGGGAAGCCTCTGTAGTCCAAACTCCCCTGAAGATAAAGGCAGAAACTGGGCCAGAATGAATGAAATTACATTTCACACTCTAGCTCTAAATCATGTGAGACATTATTGCTGAGTATTCTGCAGTCTGAGCCTAGTATAATGACTGCAACCCTGAAAAGAAGAAAGCTGATATTAAATCATATTTTTCTTTGAAACTTTAAACTAATAAAAGGTATCATTTTCTTTGTTTTGTGTTGTTTAAGGGATAACTACTGCCACACAAGCCTGAAAGTATTAAATCTTTTCTGTTCTTCCTGCTACCTCTGTGACCACATCCAAATACCCAGGAAAATTTATCAAGCTGAAGGCATTTTGCTGTCAGTTTCACATCCTAAAATGAGTTGAGAGCCGGCTTAATCCAGCTGTTTTCTGGGTACTTAACTATGTAGTCTGATGGTGGTAGAACAGTTGCAGATGCGCAGTGTAATTATGTCTGTATGATCCTAATTATTTTAGCAGCTGCCATTACTTTATATTTTTCCAAGAATGAGTAGTTTGTGAGCAAGTTGTGGAATGAGCTCTTCTGCCCTTTTGAGATGGTGAATTTGTAACCAGACTGGGGACTGCTTTGGATTCTTATCAATTCTTTCAAGATTTATAGCATATTATTTCCTCTGCAAATGGATTTCTAACATACAATTTGTTTATGTTGTAATCCCACCAGTTTTTCTGGAAGAAACCTTTAAAATGAAAAACTGTCTTTGAAGTAGAAATTGAAAGCAGTTCAACAGTTTAAGGGTCTGGAACTGATGAAAGATTCTATGATTTATTATTAGAGGAACATCATATTTGTGTTGGTGTCAGTTGGGTCACCTAATGAAACTCACATGGGAGAATAGACATTGTCCCTGTGGCATCTACAGTGGAGGTATTTCAGATCTAGACAGGGATGTTCCAAAACAGGGAGTCTACATGAGGCAAAACAGCCACAGCTTCTCCTGGAAGATGTGCTGTAGCAAGTGGAAAGTGTTGGTTAATATGTGTAAGATCCAGGTTTTGGCCCACACACTAGCTTATATGCCACAGGAGCATACAGGCATTCAGCTAGTAACTCTACATGCCATGATTGCTCATCTAGTCATCTCTTATTATCACTGTTCACGCTGCTGGCTGCTTATTAACAGTGGAGAAGCAGCATGTGGTTTGTAAAGTCAGGAAACTGGTATGGGGACAAATACTCATGAGGTATAAATCAGTGCAGTCTTGTGAGCTCAATTAAGTTAGAGTGTTTCCTTATACCATGTCCTGTTTCAGGAAAGCGCAAAGGCTGGTGTTTAGACCCACCCCTATTCAGAGGAGTAGCTACATCCAGGAAGTACAGATTTCCAAAAATCACACTACCTGAGAACCTTGTAATCTTTACACGATTGCAACTGTGAAAAAATTGATTATAGGCGTTGACCAGACACAAACATTCCCAGAACATTTGTCAAAAGCCTAATAATCATAATATGGGAAAGAAAAAAGACTTAAAACTGAAAACAAACGCATAAGTAACAACAGCGGACCAGATTCTTTTTCTTCTTTTTTTTTTCTTTCCTTCTGGTACATGAATCTTTTTTTCTTAGTCTCCGTGGCTGTAGAGCAAAGGTAGGAAATGTGACAAAAATATATCCAAAATAAGGCATCTAAAAGCTGAGAAGGTAAATGAAATGAAGACAAAGTTTATTTCAAGTACAATGTCATGTTGGTAGTCTAATTCCTATATATTCATTTTGAGTGGACAGGGATGACAATGTTTCTCTTTGCCTCTTACCTCAGAGCCACTGATTCCAAGAGAAATACCTCAGCTTCCAGCTGAAGCATTTTCTGGGGGACATGTCATTTTATATCTGTCAACAAATCAATCAATCAATCAATCAACCCCCCAATGTTTTTGGATGTCTTTTGTTTGTGTGATTAATATTCTTAAGTCAAAGCTTCAGCTTTTTGTTGGGAGACCAGTACCACTTGAAAAAATTCACCTGAAGAATTTTGGAAGAACATAGGAAAATGTCTGGAGACCATAAAACAAAGTGTCAGAAGTCTGAGTTTGCAGTCTGAAATGTAAGATGGGGCAATCACACACTTCAAGGAGCTAGCAAGGGGAATGGTCTGTTAGTGCTACTTCAGGTGGGAGCCTAATGCTAGTAAGAAAATATCCCAACTAGAGGAAACTACGGTCACAACAACAGGAAATAAATATTTTGCGTTAGAAAAGAAGATTTTAGAGAGATGGAGAAAGAAACTAACGATGTCAGCTAGTGTTATTCTTCCATAACAATTTCCCATAATTTCCCTCCAAAACATGATCAGAAAATGCTCTGCAAAGGGGGACAGTGCTGTGCTTTGGATCTGCCTGCAATTCACGGCAGCTCTCCCTTCAGTTTTCTGAAAAAGTCAAGCCAATAAAATATCATGAAAAATTTTAAAGTGGGAAGCTTTCACAAGCTCTTTGCTGGGATGCCAATGATTGGTACTAGAAAGTTGACATTTTACTTTCAAAAGGTCAGTTACAGCACTAAGAGCTTCAGTGAAAAAATGTTGTCAAAACCATGAGTCCAAAAAGATAAAGATATTGCATGTGCTGTCTGTGTGCTCTGTGCCCTCATTTATTGGACAGTGAACATAGCGAACATAAATCTGGAGGTATACAGGAACTATGACTAAGAAAGAGCTGTATGCCTGATTGTACTTCATAACTTTTAGTTTCTGACATACATCATGTTGAAACAGTTTCTCAGAACATTGCTCATTCCTGTTCCCAAAAATACTGTTTACTGAGCGGAAAATTCAAATCCCAAAGTTCAGGAAATAAAGCCCGAATTGTTTCTGTCCGCTTCAGCAGCCGCTGTTCCTCATTTTCATTTCCCCTCCCTTCTCTCCCACTTCCATTGCTCCTGTTGTTTCAGCTGCTGCTACGTTTCCCTTTCATCTTGTCGATCCCTGCCAGCAGCGAGGGTCCGAGTTCCTATTCCCCTGGGTCTGGGGGAAGATTTCCCGTGCTTTGCCTGCACTGCTGAGATTAAAGACCATTGCATTGTTTATCTCCTCTGATACCATCTTCTTTTTTGTACTTAATTCATATGTGCAGTGCCCCCTTCTCCCCTTTTGAGAGCATACAGCATTTCCCAGCTTTGGGGAGAGGCTGAACACCAGCTTCAGGAGGATATTAACGTGTCAGACTTCTGTTGTGCTGAGGACTCAACTGTCCAGGAAGGCTCTCCAGGAGGCTTTCATCTTCCTAGAGCTGGAGCCTAAGTGTGTCCAGAGGGAGAAGACAAGCGGGACTGACGTTGATTATTTGTATAATTTTGTATTTGTATAAATTTGTATAATATATTAATTTGTTTGCACTCTGAGGCTGCACCTCAAACCCATGTCCCTTTAGGCAGAGGCTCATTCCTTGCCTAGCTGTCACCCCACCATGAGCAAGCACACTGCTTGAGTTCATGGTTCAGGTATGTTCTTCTAGGCATAAGCTCCACAGGCTTTCCATCCACCTTTTCGGATGACAACAGCAACTCATACAGGCAGCTTACTGCCAGCAATACACTTTGCTGTGGCTCAGAGGGCCCCACAGAACGGCAGAAGGTGGAACGTGTTTTCTCTGCTTTGGAGAACCAGGGAGAAGGACCAGGGATGAAGTCCCCAGAAGGATGCCAATTATACAGATGATTTTCATATATAGAGTAAAAAAGGAAACATATGTTCTTATATCTATATTAATGCTCACTATTTATAAGTGTTGGAAAGTATCGTCTCTGATTGTCCTCTTATTTATGCTATTATTATCAATCTGATAAACCCAACAAAATTATCTGTGGTACTAGGACAAAACATTCTTTGTTTCACTCCTCCTTTCTCGCTCTTTTTTTCCTTTTTTTTTTGTAACTACCAATGTGCCTGTTAGCACATTTTTATTATATAATCAAACAGGTAAACATAGAAATATCATCTGATGAATTCAGAGTTGTTTTATTAAAACTGGGGACTATGGGTTCAGCCACAAGAAAATTTTCAGTGGAAAATGAAGACGCACAGAGCCTGTGCTTATTGTCACAAATAGTCTCCATGGTTAGGACAGATGAACACTTATTTCATACCAGACAAACTGTGTAGGAACTATGGTACAAAAATGATACAAATAACTGGCAAGGCATGAAGTCTTTTTTTCTAAAAGAAGTGCTCAGCCAAACATGAGCAAATCCAAGTCTTGCTCATTGGTACACTCATTAAATGGGTAAAAACATAATAATGTACTAAAAATATTGACAATGTAATGAATGTATCAATGGAAAATGTGCCACTGAAAAATAAAGTCAAAATCAAACCCATAAAATCCCTTTTTGCTCAAGTTAGCTAGCAAGTACACACACAACTTGTGTCTTGCTTAGTGTTGTTTTAACGTAAATGGAAAAAGAACATTTTTGCTAGGCTTTTTGGCAGAGGTGTGACAGATGCCTGTGTGGGAAACCAAATAAAGAAATTGACCAAATTGAAAGTAAGGAGAAACAAATATTAGCAAAAAAATAAAATGAAAGGCCAAGTAAGAGCTGGCTGTGAATGTGAAATAACACCTTGAATGAAGTCCCAATTCTCTTCTGTGATTTATTGATACAGTCTCTGGGCACTTGTGGTTTATTTAAACAGGAAGAGTAGTTGCTATGTACAACTACCATTGCTACTCAGCAACCTGTGGAGTTACTGAGAGCTACGACGAACTTCTGAAAGTGGATTTACCGCTATGCAATTAGTGGCTTCTGGCTGTGGCAGTATCTACTGTCCACAATTCTTACCTCTGATTCCCCTCCTGATATGCTTCATTGCTATAAATCAAATCACATTATTTGCTGAGGGACCTGGAAGAATGATTTGTGGTATGAGGGTGAAAGGTTTCTTTGTTCAGCTCTCTCTGGGATCAGATGTGCAGAGCTTGAGTAGCAGAGTAACCTGACCTGCAATTTTAGGGGATATTGTGGAAGAACTTCTGCGCTCTTAAAATCAACAGCTATTATTCAATCAAGATAATGAACCATGGGAATTAATGCAGTGGTTGTCAACTAGAAAGACTAAGAACAGAAGAGCAGATATTTACAACCAATCCTACAAAGAACTACAGGATGCTTGTATGTTCTTGAGAACAAAACACTGAGTCTCGGGGTCTTAGCTTTGTGTATACACTTGTGAGGGCTTACCAACCTTATAATATTAAGCAATATAGCATTAAGATAAATTATGGATGCTAAATGAGTGTTTAGATGTCTATGCAACCTAAAATTCTACAAGAGGAAGGAAAGGTCCATGAATTGAGGCCCTTTTACTCCGGGATTACAGCACCCACAAGGAGCAGAGGAGGGAGAGCACTTATGCATCTTTGAAGGAAGATGTGAATTGCTTCATAGGGGTCCTTATTGCAGACCCTTGGATAATATCACCTTGAATGATCATTTTCTTTAGCGTCTACATCTGGACATGGCTTGGGTATGTGCATGTTCTTTTTAAAATCCTTATAGCATAGATCATTCTTGGAGACTTCGGAGGAAAAGTTATTTATGGTACTGTCCTCTGTGCCGTAGACTATTCTCTTCGCATCGAAGAGAACCAGGGAGAAGATAACCTAGAGCAATTCCTTTCTTTTCTGTAGTGACTAGTGGCATTTTGTTTTCCCTTCAGTGAGGTCCAGGAAAGGGATAAGGTATGGTTGCACTATTCCCACTGCATGCTCTGAGGCGTCTTTGCATTTCACCCCTCTTCTGAGAGGGATGTGCCCTGTGCCAGCTGTAGCCCAGCTCATTATTGCCATGCTTCTGGCACTGCTGCACTGCTGCAGAAAAGCAAAGGGATGAGGAGTGAAACGCTCAGCTATGATGAACCCCCACTCCTCGCCCATGTCGGGGAAAGAGTGCCCTGCGGTGACTTCTCCTCGTGATGCTGTTTGCAATTAGTTTATAGCCTGTGACAGAGGATGCAAGCATTTAACAAGCAGGAGCACAAAAAACCCCGTGTTGAGCCCTGGTAGAAGAGTGTATCAATAGGAGTGTAATTAAATGCAACGGATGCACCAAAGATGTAATACTGAGAGAGGAGGAGCCTGTAATCTGTTGAGCAATACTTGCTGCAAATTAAAACCACCTGCTGATAGTTGCCCGGCATGCATGTGATGGAGGCAGAGATTTGCAGACGGTGAGATGCTGCATAGAATAGAATCATAGAGTTACTTGTGTTGGAAGAGACCTTCAAGATCATCGAGTACAACTATAAACCTACACTGCCAAAACCACCCCTAAACCATGTCCCTCAGCACCACGTCTACCCATCTTTTAAATACCTCCAGGGATGGCGATTCCACCGTCTCCCTGGGCAGCCTGTTTCAGTGCCTGATAACCCTTTTGGTAAAGAAGTTTTTCCTAATATCCAATCTAAACCTTCCCTGGCACAACTTGAGGCCGTTTCCTCTTGTCCTATCGCTTGTTACTTGGGAGAAGAGACTGACCCACACCTCGCTACAACCTCTTTTCAGGTAGCTGTAGAGAGAGTTGTAGTTCAGAGCCTTTCTGTCTGCTTACGTGGCTCGGTGGTCTGGGCTGTAGAGGTGTTTGCACCAGCTGTACGTGCACTGGATCAACACCCGGAGCAGCAAATGCCGCGGCATGAGAGAAGCGGGGCATTAACTCAGGTAGAGCAACACACAGCTTTCTGCATCTGGGCTAGTTCTGCAGTGCTGGCTCATGTACCTAGTCAGCCTTGTCCTGTGCCACCCAAACGTTGCAGGCAGAAGGAATATGAACAGCTGGAAAAATTTCCCTCTTGCATTATAGTGGCTTTCATGAAAGCTGTTAAGTGTGGTTTTGCTTTGTGCTATGATACTATTATTACAAAAAATAATGCGCATAACTGAGACGTCATTAAATGATCATGGTTGTTTGGTTTTTTTTAATTGTGAGACGTAAATAGAATTGTGAGACTTGAACAAAACCATTCTTTTAAAAAAAATTATGTGTCAAGCACATGGAGTATGAGACACTGCGAGTGATTCAGGTGCCTGACTCTATCTCTCCAATACTCTTTTAGACACCTCTGAGAGTCTGAGGCCTTTGTTTGAGGCTGACAAATATATAAGAGAACCTATGGGAGACCTAACCTCTTTGGACCATAGCTGGAGATCGACTGGGATATTTGTGGATGTACATATGCTTTTGAACACCTTTAGGTGTTAGATGCCTATGTGCAAACACCTGAATCTACCCCCTGAATCACAGAGGCTAGAAATGTGAAAATGAAACATAAGTGTTGCTCCATGAAATGAAAAATTCACATGAGGAAGAGTGTTCAAAACTTGTAGACTTTTTTGGGACAGGTCTTCTAAATGGTTAATTGCATGGTATTGTGCTGCTTCGCTACCTCTGCTTGGGTTTGGGCTTAACAAGTTGCTCTGAGCATGGTGGACCAAAGGGAAGAATATGTCAACAGAGTGCAAGATCCACAGCAGAATTCTAAAAAGAGGAACTGAAAACAAGGGGAAAAAAAACAAAAGGAAAAGTATAGTTATAGATGTGTGTGTATATATATATTCCATATATGTGTTTTCCAATTCATTCGATGTTATGGAATTGTGAAAATACATTCATGTCCATTGATTAATAAGTATCAATATTCCTATTATTAAAAATTTTGTAATGTAGAACAATGATCTATATAATAATTACAAGTCAGAGTGGTAGGCATGCGATGACTTGAAAAACTCTGAAAAGCTACTGGTTACTAGCTAAAAGGCAGCATCCAGTATATACCCACAATAAAAAATATACAACTTTTCCTTTGGATGTAACGCTTCAGTGATGAGCTTGAAAGCAAATTCATAGTGTTTCATCTCCAGGCTTTCCTGAGCCTTGGCCTTTCCCAAGATATAATGTCAAAGAAGTATTTCAAAGAAGTTCTTCCGAATTTCAGTCGTTCCTTGCCAGTTATATTTTTCAGAACTTTGATTGTTCTTTTTTCTTCCTTCATTTCTCTTCAGTTGAGACACTTCTTGAAGTTCTGTGCAAAAAATGGCACAAAATTCTAATCAAGGTCATGCCAGTAGAGCAGCAGGAGTATTTAACTTTTTTTTCAGGATGTAATCCATTTTCAGGTATCCCAGGATAGTGTTAACTCTTTTTTTGTAATTGCATGTCAAACTTGTAAGCCACCACCCATTCCCAGACTCTTTCCTCTCTAGCCACAATATCCATACCTGTATTTGTGCAGCTGATCGTTCCTGTCAAAGGAAAATATGTCTCTCAAACCCATTTTTTTGTTTTGAAATGTCAAGATAATTTTCAGTCTACTCCTTTTCACCTACAGGTATTTGAGGATTATTGGGTAAAAATTTAATAGACATACTTTATTCCTTTATCCATTTTGTTAAGGAAAATACTTGCAACCAAATGAACATAATTACAAACATGTTAATAAAATATTGAAAAACACATCTAAAACCTTACTTGAGAAATTCTTTCTGTTTAACAGGAAGAAGCAATAAATACCCTCCAGAATCAATGTCTCTGACAGTTTTCAAGCAGATCATAACATTTTCCTCTAGAGTTTGCTTATAAGAATATTGTATGAAGTGGTGTCAAATGCTGTAAGTAAGTCATGATATAGATATGCTTTTTCTAAGAGTAACAAGGTTCCTGGAATCATGACAAAAGCTAGTTTATTTGATTTGTCTTAGTTTCTTCTAAAAGACAAATCTGCTGCCTGTTTGTTAATGTATTTATTTTTTTCTGGAATCCAAGTGGTACAAGTAGCATGACTATTTATTCTGTTACTTTTCCAGAAACTACAGTCAAGATGATAACCCTCTCTTCTTCTGTCCCTCTCTTTCCTTTTACAGAGCTATGTCTACCCTTTTTTCCTCTTCTGGTGCTTTGCCCATGGACTGTGGAATTTCTGAGAAATAAAGATTGAGAAAGTTCCTCATCCAATTCCCTCAGCCCCCTAGAAAAAAGGTCATCAGACCCAGCCTGCTTGAAATAATTAAATTGCCTGTATGCCCTGTTGCCTTAAGGTGATGTCTTGCCTTGTCGTATGTGTTAGTCTGTCATGATGCTAACTGGTGACTATTTAGGTATTTAAACTACATTCAAGTAAAAGTGGTTTAATGCTAGCAATGAATCCACTTTGTATTGGAGTGCAAATATTGTAGCACAAGTAAATGTGTCCTTCATACAGCTTAGTTCTTGACAGAAGGTTCTAAAAGCAGCTTAAAAGACGTTCACAGCTTATGTTAATATTAAACACTACTTTGACAACATAGTGCTAACTAAAGAGGGAACTCAAAAGAGGAAAGTTTAATCTAAAGATTTAGTCTCCCTTTGCCAGACCACCTATTGGGAAGACAATCTTGACAGTAAGCACATAACAACCATGACACAGGAAGACAAGCCAAGATACCTCGGGTCTCATTTTGCCGTGATAAGGAGTTTTTACCAGCAGATGAAGAAATTGCTGGTGATAGAAATTAATAGTGGTAGATCCCTCGCTGGCAGCAGGATGGGACAGCGGAAGCTGGAGGTGTGGAACAAGACTCTGCTGAAATCTCTTTTACATGGGTCTTGGGAAATGGGGGAGATTGCATTGGAGGAGGGGATGAATTTGCATGGCTCCAAAAGCTTTCGCAAAGAAAATAAAGATCACTGTAAAGAGAGCACCATATCTCACCAACAGTAAATGACATAATTCCTGCACTGAATGGTAGCATTGTGTGTCTGAAGCTTGATCTCATCAAAGGATATCACCAGCTGCAACAAGCTTCTGCTTTCTATCTGCCAAATGTTTCAACACATACTGGTCTGAGATGGTATGGAAAGCTAGCATCTGGAGTTTATTCAGCCTCCAAAATTTTTCAAGATATGCTTTCATGTATTATTTTAGTACACCTCCAATATCTTTAATGGCACTAATGACTTCATAGAACATGACATAATCTATAAAGTCATTTCACTTTCACTGTCTTGTTATATGAAAAATTCCCCTCAAACTAAACAGAGCCATCCTTCAGTTTTCAGTCATATTTCTTCACCCACATGAACGCTTTTTAACCTGAAGAAGGTAATAGCAACTGACACAGCAATAGCTCCCAGAGATGCTAGGGAAGGTTGGGTTCTTCTCATGGGTGGTCCACAAACACCCATGTTATTTCAACATTAAGGTCCCTTTCCATGGCAACTTGATATTCATGCAAACAGGCCTTTTTCATGCAACAAAAGTTTCATACACAAGTTTTTTCAATATGTCAGCTTATAAACGAAAAACATAACAAGTGCACTGAAAGAGGAATGCCTCTGAGTGAAAAAAAAATGAATAAGGAATTCTGTAAGACAACATTTGCCATTAAGGATTTGCCTGCTTTTCACTCAGAGGTATACCTAAGGAAGCTTTAATTAATTTGCTTACTGCTTGGGGAGTGGCTATGCAAGCATAGACTAAATGCCAAAACATTTGTCCAGTGTTTCAGGTACATTTTACTACCTGTGCTAACTAAGAACTGTGCTAATAGGCTAAGAACAAAGGTTATCTTGTTATGCTGTTAGCTATAATCAAGCTAAAAGAAAAGTGATACAAACTTTGTCTAATCTCTTCAGTCTGGGCAGATAACAGCACTTTTTGATCGAGATTTTTCTGTGAAACCAGCCACTGTCAATGCCACAAAGAAGTTTAACTCAGCAGAAGCAAGGAACTGATACTCTGAAGTAGGTGGGATATGCAGACCATGTACTAAAGTAGGTGGGATATGCAGACCATGTACTAGATGAGTAGAATAAAAAAAATTATTTTTTTTAAATGGGATATTTGCAAAAGAAGGGGTGACAAGAGAAGGGCATAATCGTGAGACTGATTTGAGGTCTGTAAAAGAAATCTTACACTGAGAAATTTAAGGAATTCACCCATTTATCTCATCAAAGTGAAATTTAGAAGGCACATTGCCTGCGGCCTATAATTAGGGTCTTTAAGTCCTTTTGTAAGCATTCAAGTGCATAACAATATCCCATAGTTAAAAGGGGAAGATAGAAAAAAAAAAAAAAAAGAAAAGGCTACTTATCTAGTCTTTTTACAGAGAGAGCATTTTGTAACAACTGATTTTCACCGCTGAAGTAGCTTGCTATGGCTTTTAGAAGATTGTCTGTCGTTTGGAATGTTAAGCTTAGAATGGATGTTTTCCAAAAGATACTTGTTTAGTCTAACCACGTCTCGCACTCTGTGCCTAAATCGCTGGGGTTAGTGTTCAGTCGCAAACGGTTTGCATCTATGCAAAGGATGGTTGCATGAGAGAGGACGAATGCTGGTGAAGTGCCTCCTGATGAACAGTTTTTCATTTACAAGCTTAAAATATGTAGGAATGGCACTGTGACCTTGAAAACCCAGAAAAATCATTGAGCATCCACCACTGTCTGTGGTAATGCATGAGCTAAATAGAGGATATGCAGAAATCTTGTATTTCAAGGGCTTCAGCTGACACATACACACCTAGGATTGCCAGGGGCTATTATCTGGACTACTTATCTTGTCACTTAATGTTCTTTTGATCATGTCATTGTATTGAAGCTGCAAACGTCTGTGTCTTGCACAAGCACCAAAAGGCATTCAAGGGCCATGAGCAGACTGACACCAAAGATTTAGAGCTGTCAGAATCAGTCACTTGTTGGAGACAGAAATGGGGAAGGGTTATTTAATTAACGGGAAGATTTTCCAGAGGTGGTACTGCCTTAACCGTAGTATCATACATGGCTGCAGTGGAAATTTTCTCATGCTTACTTGCATTGTCTGCATTAATGTGTGTCTCTGATTATTTCTTTTCAGCTCCAAGGGTCTGACCTAACAGCTTGCCAAATATGCAAATTCTTTCCAAACTGGGAATTACATGAAGACACCATTGTTAGAACTTGCTAAAAGTTCCATGATGCTCAAAGATGATCAGTGTTTGCCAGGCCACGTCAGATGGGGCCTGACTGACAGCATGAGAAGGATAAAGCAGCAGTTCAGAAACATTATTTCTAGGTTCCTTTTTTTTTTTTTTTTTTTTTTTTTCCCCCAGTCCACATCAGGAGTAAACTAAGGTGTTATTTTGTCAGCAAATGCCTGCCTGTTCCTATTCTTCCTGTGCTAGCTGTTTTTGAGGGTGCACTGCAGAACCACAGGAAACTCTGGTGGAAGGGCTGCATGAAGTTCCTCCAGGGCTGTTCTCTGTGACCAGTTTAATGAGGACTCCAGCAGATAGGATCAGTCGGGTAACCTTGAGATGGAAGGCTGGAAAGACACCTGATATCCATCCTGAATGCCCACAACAGGGCTTTCAGTCCATTCCCGGAGTAATCCAAGCCGAGAGGCCATTCCACTCACCGAGCTGCTCTTTGCTTTCACCTTGTAAACAGGCTCTTTTCTTTGCTGTAGCCCTTGTGGTTTTGTGGTTGTCTTCTTTTTATTTGAAAGTGTTAGAACACATTAAAATCCAACTCTATCTTGACATCTAATTCCCACTGGAAGCAGGATCTTGTACGCTGTTACTGACCTGCCCTGTAGGGAGAATTGCAGAGACAGTGTAAATAACCAAGGAAAGATCACATGCCAGCCAGGCAATAGACTCTCAATTTACCAATACCATGTAGAGAATGAGGTTGTTCTGTGTGATCCAGTTTGTGATTTTTCTTATTTCTTCAGATACAGCACAGATTGCAGAAAGTGACCCTATAACCACATTAGTCAATGACCCCTCTTTGTTCCCTGAAGCTTTTTAAGGGAGCTGAAGAGGTAATGTTTTTGTGCACAAGAGCCAAAAAACTAGATTAAAGCCAGAGACTTGTTTCTAAAAGTTCACCAAAGTCCTTTTCTTTTTGTATATGTCTCTGTTTCCCATAAGTTGGCAGGAGGTTAACTGGCATATCTTTAAGGTTTTATTCCCATTTGAAATGGTTCTTCATTAAGGGTTGGTTCCCTGTTGGGTCTTTGCCATAAGGTTTTGGTTCTGGTACTAGTGGTGGGGCTGTTTTTTTCCCATTTTCATTTTAATCATCTCAGGGTGAACCACCCAGGGTTTGGGTGGACTTTCCACTACATCTGCACGTATCAGACAGCATTTCCTTGCCTGATCTGTATGAAAGGACTTCTCTCAGAAGCCAACACAGCTTCAAGAGGGATATTCTCTTTTGTTCTTCTGATTTTCTAGGGACTATGTTCCCTCTGTCTATCTGCCTTGCTGGGGATGTGTTTTCAACAGGCTCCTCAGCTGGAAAGTGGGTTTTCATGTGCTTTCATCTCAGGTTGCATTCATTAGCAAGAACTTTTCAAATGCAATTTGGTGTAAGCAGGTGAAGCTGAACTTTTGTAACCACATTGTTTATTTTATACGTTGTAAATAATTATAAACATATTTGTATTGTGTAACATACAATGCAAACATTCATGTGGCTTTTGTATTAGCCTGTCTTAAGGTAATAATTGATTCAAGATAACTGGTTAACAACAAGTTAGCTTCATCCGAAGGATCAGTAAATTGCACGATGGGGATACTGGTATATCTTCATGGCTACTCAGGGTCCCCAGCACATTCTCCGGGGTACTCAAATAATGGCAGACTGTGCCTTGCTGGGGTCAAAGGAAAGTCTCCCTCCAATAAGCAAGGTTGCATGGAGCACACCTGAGCACTGAGGGGATCAAGAGGTCTGACACCTCAGGAAAAGGATATCCACCCAGGTGAAGGTTTCTACTTACTGTTCAGATTTGTTGTCCTGAAATCTGATGAGTTCCACACTTTCTGTCTTCCAGTGAGGAGGAATGAAAAGCAGTGATTTGTCCTTGCTCAGTACATTCTAGACACTCTTCTGAGACGGGGCTTGTTTTGGCTCTTGACTGCAAGCTTGTTACACGTTCAGCTTTAATTACGACTTTGAGTATCACCTTTCATTCTTGAATGGTGTGAAAAGTCAGCTCCTGGTGCTATGGAAATATTGCAAGTGATGTCTTCATTTTCAGAGTTTGCCACTACTGCTACGTCTAAACCTCCTCAGCACTTTCTGTATTTTTTGATGTATCTGTGACCCTGGAACTCATTTAAAGTCTTAAAGTAATAAATCTGAACACCAAAGCTGCATGAGAGGAAGAGGCGGCAGTTGAAAGTATATCCTTTGATGTCTACCGTCCCCTCCTACCTTCCTTTTTATAAAGATGTATTTTGCTCAGTGAAATAGATTCTTATTGGCAGCTTTGAATTTGAACGTAACAGGAGGAAATATTCTTTTGTTTTACCTCGGTAATTTTTTGCTCATCTCAAACCCTACACTGGGAAATTTCAGACAGGATATGCTGGCTGTTTGTAAAATGAAAAGTCAGATCCTTAAAAATGTTTCATAAATGTGCAATGCCAGGGGAGAAATACAAAGAAAGAATAGGATACGCTTTATTCTATAATTACAGGTATTTTATTTTTACTTTTTTAATAATAAGACAGTAGTCTAAGCAGGACAATAATACAGAGTTGATATGACAGGGACAGAAGATATACTCAGCTTCATTAGTCCTGTAAAGATAAGCAGACTTGTTAAGATATCTGTACAGACAAATGACAGAGATTGTTACTCAGTACCTTTTCCCAAGCACATTAATTGAGATTTAAATGACAGTGTAGGTAGTATTTATGTATGTATGCCAATTTTTAAATGAAATTATACTGTCCAAGATAATTCATTATGCCAAAGTGAAAGACACTGGTGACTTAATTAATAAATGTTCTAATTGTATTTTGTTCAACATGAATCCTATGCTAATGTTGCCTCATTGGTGACAAGATTTTAATATAGGCCCCACCCAGAAAGAGCTTATATTCTAATTAAAGTACATGTAAATGAGAGATGAGAAAATGGAGGTAATAATAGCTCATAACGTTAAACACAGTTTGTTAGGCCTGTGATTTTTGTCTCTGTAATGGGATTTTCGTCTGTATGAAGTATCATTACCACCATTGCTGTCGAGCGGGGTGAAGTCTGCCTTGAAGAGCTGCGGGTCGAGCTGACAGCTCCAGATGGATGACGGAGCTGTTGAACAGATGATTGCTGCTGCCTTCTTCCTGGTGCTCGACCTGCTCCTCACTGGGCAGCTGTCACCCAGCATCTGTGTGCATCTGGTGTTCCTCTGCTGAGCCTAAACCATGGCATTTATTTATTTTTATATTTATTTATCTATTTATTTATTTTAAATAAAATATTTCTGCAAGGTGAAGATGGTTCACCATACCAAAGACTTTTCAGGCATTTTGAAAGTGATGTGTCTCCAGAAATTGCCCTGCTTGCTTAAGTAATAATTTTACTGTTTAACACACAAGGAATCAGTTGTGCTCAGCTGATTTAAAAGATAGTCACATAGATTTTGACTAAGCAGAAGTCAGATGGGTTTCCATGGTGTGGAAACCTGCCTGCTCTTGCCAGCTGGGCTAACAGGAAACTGCTGAGCTGTAGAAACACTTTTGCTAATTTCCAGTTTGCATGGGACATATTTGTAATCATGGTCTCCTTCCCTTTCCTCTCACTTTCCTCATATGGAGAGAAACTAACCTAAGGTAGAGTTCAAAATTACTCTAGTCAGGCATTTTTTAGGGACTTCAACTTAGAATGCTGCATGGCTTCCCAGATGGAAGTTCAGCCATTAATATGCATCTTAGATGTGTGCATGCATGCTTCAGCAGACTGATTTAGTAGACATAGTGTCTACTAAGAAGACAGTTGTAATAAGGTAGCTGTGCTACCTGCATTAGACCACCTGCTGCTATCTGTTTGCAAGGCATCACCAAAGTCATGCCAGTGGAGAATCTGGAGGGGTTCATCACCAGAACATGTACCACGAGTTCTAAAAATGACGTATGCATGTTTATTTCAAACAGCCTTGTATTTTGTAATATGTAGGCAACATTTCACTGTCTTGCCACTTTCCCACCTTATTCTAGTGGCTTTCAGTCCACTTTGTCTATACCTCTACTTGTGCTGCCTGTGGTAGGAAAACATTCACACACTTATGTTCTTAGACTTTTTAACTTATTTGTGTTTTTATTTATGGATAAAATAATGTTTAATTCCAACTGGCATTGCCCATCCAAAAGCAAAGCGTGAAAGTGCACAGAAAATCCTGTTTTCCTGTAGGGATTTTTTGACTGAAAATTGCAGTTGTGTCCTGATTAACAGCAGCCTATGCTTGTTATCTGTGGAAGGCTATTTGATAGCGTGTGTGATGAAGTGATTGAGTATAACTCATCACAAAGAATCAGTGGTGGCCACTTCCCTTCATACATGTCAAAAACTGAAGGTCCCGAAGAGTGAAACGCATTGGACATATGATGAGCCTTGCTAATGCTTTGCACGCTGCTGATGGTGAAGTGGTAGTATTGCCCTCTGTGTCACAGCTCTCAGCAAAAAATTAGAAAACTTTCTCCTTCTGCAGGTCTGGAGAAACTAGATTCCTTGCCCTAGGTTTAGAAAAGGCATTGGTGTAGGGCTAATAATCTGAAAGCTCGTCATGTGCCTGTGTTTTAACTGTTTGTTATTGTTTCAAGTATGACTGAATTAGATAAAGGACAAGGACAAGGAGCAGTGGTTTAAAAGGACAAGAAGATACGGTTTACTAGAGCATGTGGTATCAGATGGTACTGATTACAGGTATGTACATGTTGGATAGAGAAGGACGTGAGTCACCGCTCTGTTTACACGAGTGAAACCACAGTATCAGGAGTGACATTTACAGAAATATCCAGTAGATCAATCAGTGAATTTAGATGATACTAAATATACATTTATAGGCTACTATTGTTCCATCATTAAAAACCACAGGGAAAGATATTTTAAGAATAAATAAAGAGTATGCAGTTATAGTACCGTATATGGTCGCATTAGACAGGGACTCCAATAGAAGGGGGTTGAAAACCAATGTGCACTTTATTTTGAGATTAAAAGGTCAGTTCTGCATCAAAATTGAGTAATCGGCAGAAGGAGAGGTCGGACGCAGAGCAGACACTTACCTCTCCATCCAGCACTGCCAAGCAGACCCCCCCCTTCGGAGGGACACAACTGTGGTCTTTGAGGTAAAGTAGTGGCAGCAGTGGAAATCAAGCGTGAAATTAAGTCACAAAAGGTCAAACAGAATTCTCATTTCAATCGTCACAGACAAGTTTTATGGTCCAAGAAACAGGACCTTAAAGGCCGTTAGCTACATTTTTAAGAGGTAGACAAGTCTCCAAGTGTGTTTCTCCCACCAAATCCCAAACAGTGTAATGAAAACAGTCTTTATTAAAATAAAGCACTTGAAGTATGTTGTCAGAACGTATATGAATCAAGGGGCAAGGCTCCATGGAAGAACTTGGAACATAAATGTTAAATTCCCCTCAGCTGAAGTAGAGGAAGAATGTATACAAAAGAAAATTACAAATGGAGAAAAGTGAAATGTTTTTACATTACTGGCCAAGGGGAAGCTAACTGGGGGTGATATCCAATATGGGAAATGATGTATTTTCACAAATAATACCTCAGAGGTTGTTGAATTAATGTGTTCTTTTGCCAAAGGGTGCTTTGTGGAGCGTTACAAGAAACATATTTTTTTTGGTTACTGTGCCTTTGAAGGTCACTGTAACTTACTCACACATTCATAAAGCGTCTACCTAAACAGATTAAACGGCTCATCAGCTTGAAGTCCTTCATCATGAGGAAGAGTACCTTACTTGGAAGACATATGACATTAGACACTATAGGTATGATACTAGATAATAAGATTCATACTGCTTCTTTGGTGAGTAGATGGCTTTTAGATTGCAGAAAAGTCGTCTATTCCCTTTTGCAGCACCTGAGCTTGCCCAACAGCACCTCCCATGCTGGTGTCCTGCCCAGGGACACCAAGACACGTATATGTTGTTTGCTCCTCCCGAGATCTTACTATCTTCTTGAACTATTTTCTCACTTTGCATTCTTTCCAGCTCTTGGAAACATCTGATGGGTGTTTACCCATGGAAACAGAGCTTCTGCTTGTTTGTAAAGCAAATACAGGAATTAAATCCATCCCAAACTTCTCCCATGTGTCTCCTGTCATCCCCTCAGATTTCTGTTCCTAAAAAAGGACTCCTACGCATTTCCATGTGCTTCTTTTAATAATCAGTCACCATGACCCTATCAATGGAACCTTCTTTTTTACTGGAGCTAGCTGACTGCTTAGTGTAAGCATGTGTACTGACAGCTCTCTGGCCTCAGTTAATTTTCTTTTTCAAGAAGGGTCTGTTGCACATCGATGCTTGTAAGGAGTTAAAAAATTTACCTACCCTTATCTGAATTACTCTCTGATTTCTAGTGAGGTTGGAAAAAAGGGAGCCTCTGAAAATAGGGCAAATGGTTGTCTGAGCAAGAGTCCAACATGACCCTCTATAGGAAGCAACCACCCTTGTTTAATTGAAGTATCCACATACTGAAGTATCATCACTGTATAGCTGGCATTAACTAATTAGGGGTAAGAAAGATATGGTGCATCTTTTCACTCCAAATGCTACAGATCGCAAAGGGCTTAGTATCACCATGCATTAGTAGCTGACTTTTTCATACTATTTAATAAATTCCCAATGTACGTATAGGATTGCTCAGTTAAGTGTAGATATTCAGCTACAGAACAAATAAGAGACACAAGATCTGAATAATTATTAAACAATAATAATTCAAGAATTCAAGATTTACAATTTTAAATCAAAATCTGTCCTCAGCATTTTGATTTTATATAAAAAAATAGTGGGTTTAATCCTTTTTTTATCCTGTGTTTTGATCTGCTTTAGGAATAGGGTTTCTTCTTTAGTAAGCAGATTTGAAAACAATTCTTTACAATACAATAAAACTTGCCTGATTTCTGATTTCACCAGAAACAAAAGCCTGACAAATACTAACTTCTGCAAAGTAACATTAGTGATCAGTAAAGAGCTGCATTACAGGAAAAAATAGAGCTGGTAAAAGTTCCATGAGAATTTGACCGGATTCACTTCTAATTCCCACAGTCTGATGCAAACTAAAATGTGGGCTTTGACAACTAAAACAATGCCGCAGAATAAAAAGAAGCTCTCACTGGAAGAGATGGACTTGACCATGGATATTTTAATGAGGGGTCACGCTTCTATACCAGAGATAATAATCCCCTTTCATGGGTGAGATATCTTTTATTTCATCATGAAAGCTGAACTTGAGTATTACATTTGTTCACATTCAGTTATGGGATCTGAGTACGCAATACTGCTTTGTCGTCCCCCGAGCTGTGCTTCGACTCACAATGCGAGTGTCACACTGGGGATGGGTGACTTGACATTGACAAGTGATTTCTTGGCTTTTAGAAAAAAAACTTCTCCACATGACAGGTCCATCACACTATAAGGCAATTGTGCTCTTTCACTCCCTCTCTTACTTTGCAAGACACACCACAAATAAAATACTGCACAGGGCAAGGATCGAAAGAATAATGTTTTTGCTTAGACACTAATAATCTTTTTCTTTTGCCACTGTGCATTTGTTTAACTTAATCACTTATAAATTAACATTTATGAATCACTTAGGGCAGTTTACTTGTTGTACATCACCATATATATTGATAATGCCATGAGAATATTAAATGCAATTATTCATAATGCTACCATGTGTAAGCTTTCTCAAGTAATTAGTTCCCTGATTTAAATCCCACCGAAATCAGTAATATAAGCAGTGGATTTCATGAACTTTGGACCAGTCTTGATTTATAGTACTCCTGGTATTCCATTCCTGGACTTAGCTTCTCAGTGAGTATAAATGCTTCAGATGAAAAATATGCATTACGAGCAAGTAATTTCACCCAAGAGTTTACCCAGATGAGCACGCTATTTTTGTAAGTCCACAGTGTAAGTTTATTGGGCCATATAATTTGTTATTTTTTATCCAGTCAGAGCGTATCAGAATTTCAAGTCCACCATGCAATCAGTTGGTCTATAAACAAGAAATCACGAGCAGAGAGGAATGTTTACTGATCGCAATGCTCTGAACAGAAACAATGAAGTCAGAAATGAATGCAATTGTCAGTTCTTGTTCCTGTTTAATTTCAGACAAAATAACTGCACACAGTGGTTGGAAATGGGTGCAGATGTGATCCACAATTTCTTCATCAATTTTTCTCACATTTGTTGGCACTATTGATGACAGGGAATTTATTACTGATTTGGATTGGTGGATCAAATCTAAATTATACCCTTTGTTTATTATGTTAAACCCACCTGAATACAATGAGACAAGGAAAAAACACAAGCTTTCTGGAAGTATTCTAGTTTCATAAATGTGGAAATGGGAGAACATTCTCATCTAGTGTATCAGTATGAATTCAAAAATTTTGAGAGTTGGTAACTCCAGATACAGGATTGCAAAGATCTAGCAGTGGAATGGATAAATTAAAGAAAGGTAAATTCAAATAGAAAATAAATACTTATTGTAGAATTTGGCCATTTTTAAACCTGTCTTTTCAGTTTGTAATTTCAATGGTATAATTATTGTAGAATCACATCACTATAACAATAAGCAAACCTAGCATAAAATAATTACTTACAAACTATTATTTCTTATTACCAGTTCTGGATAGCTCTGCAGGTTTTAAATATGCACCTAATGCCTTCTGATCCAGAATATCACAACCAAATTTTAGGGAACAAAATTATTTGAATAACTAACAACATAGTAACTAGGATGGAAGTTAAAAGACTTATTCCTCACAATATCCTTGCAAGTTAGATCTAGGGCATTTCTTGCAAAATTCAAAATCCAGCAATGACCGTCACTGAAGACTGGCCTAAACAAAGGTCTTGTTTTTAGCCCTGACATAAGCAAAAGAAGTTTCCTGTGCTGCTTCTTCCCAAAGCTTGCATTTTCTATTAGGCTGTAATTCCCTTATGAATCCCACATCAATCTGAAACTTTCTTTTCATTTCCTACACTGCTTTGAAATTTTTCATAGCATTCTGACAACAAAACACACTGTAATGTTCTAGGTTGAATGATGGGTACTGCTTAAACTGCCTCTGTTATCTAAGCCAAGGTAAACCCTGGTCCCTGGGCCAACCACCTGTAAAAATCCCCTGTGCTGTATTTCCCAGTTTTATTGCACTGGGAATTAATTGGTTAACAGCAGGTTGGATGTTAGTAGTGAGCTAACCATGTACATAGCAGGGACAATCAAAGGACTAGGGCTAAAAGTGAGACAGCATAGAAATCTTCCCAGAGTGCAGGGTGGCTGGTTAACAAAATGCTTTGGCCTCCCAATCATACCCATAAAAGAATGTTAATATAATAATGCACTGTCACTGCATTTTTGAACGAGTATCTATGCACAGTGCAAAGTAGAGAAATAGAGCCACGAGTACTAGTCACCCTAATTTCATAGATTTTATTTCGGGTGAAGGGTTTCTTAAAAATTCCTTGCAAGCACATTCTGAATTAATCTTGCCTAAAAGTGTGAATTTTATTAGCAGTCAAAATACCTCCTAGTATGCTGGCAATACTTGCATGCGGGGTGAACATACACATATAATACGTACCAGGAGCCAAGGCACGTGTTATCACATTCAAAGCTAGGAACGTCTCTGTTATGTATCACATGTTATTGTGGCAGTGGCAAAATACAGGACAATTCTTTCCTTGTTAGCACAAAATGTCTTAGAACCATAGAATCATAGAATGGTTTAGGTTGGAAGGGATCTTAAAGATTGCCTAGTTCCAGTCCCCCTGCCTTGGGCAAGGAGACTTCCCGTTAGACCAGGTTACTCAAAGCCCCATCCAACCTGGCCTTAAACACTTCCAGGGACGGGGCAGCCACAGCTTCCCTGGCCAACTTCTTCCACTGTCTCACCACCCTCATGTAAGAAATTTCTTCCTTGTAACCAGTCTGAATCTACCCTCTTTTTAGTTGAAAACCATGACCCTTTGTCCTATCACAACACTACTAAAAAGTTTCTTTCCGGTTGCTGCAATTGCATGTCTTCTTTGTGGCATTGTCATCTGTGACCTTTGGCACCTCCTAAACATGAAAGAGCTTCTCATAATCCTGCAATCATGCTGAAGATGCATAGGCACACTGACTACTCATTTTAGATATCATGAAAAAAGTGCTAAGCAGGGTCTCTGTGCCACATACAGATGGCTTTGTGTGAGCTGCGGCTGGTGCGTACTCATGAGCACATTGTGCAGCCTATCTCCTTGCCAGCACCAACAGCACCATTACCTGTTCCAGGGTCTGGCCACTGCTGAGGAACTAATCAATTTCTTTTATTAGATTTATTAGTAGTTTATGAGGGTTTTTAATCTGAAAGCACAGGCTTTTCTTGTTTCCAATTAGGGTTGGATGGAGTCCTTAGGAAGGCACATTCCATTTAAAAAAATGGATATCACGTAACAGTATTTTACATGCTGGTAAGTGGGGAGTGTAGCTGCTGAATCCTGGCTATGCGATGTGGTCTCACGGCCAGAAGGACCCTGCAGATCAGATCAAGCAGTCTGACCTCCCAGGTTTTAAATTTCATCTAGCATCTCCCAAGTGGAGCACATTAACTTCGGCTGGAGTTTTTCAGCCTAATACCAGGTACTAAATTATTGCCTCTCACAGGTGGGGAACAGGAGCCAGCGGACACACCCCCAGATGCCAAAAGCCTCTCCAAAGGAAGGAAAGGATGGGTTGAGTGGTCCCTTGTGTTGGGGGAGTAGAGTGTGGGGATATAAAATCCCCCAAATGCCCCTGGCACTCTGGCTTTGAGGGAATTTCCTTTTAGCCTTCAAATCTAGCATCTCCTTTAGCTCTGTGCATGCAGGTGGAGCAGGAGAGCCCAAAAGGATGGCCCTCAGCATGTGGGACCTCTGTCCTCTGCCAGGGGCCAGCCACCCCATCAGCTGCTGGAGGAGGAAGGAGGAAAATGGCAATAAAGCTGTGCACAGAGAAAATAAATTTTTCCTGGCTCCTTAGGGCACTGGTAAGGCTAATGCAGTTATAGCTGTGGGAACAAGGCGAAGCAGCCTTGAACATGGTCTGACCTGCTGGCCCATGAGAAATACGCTTCTTTTGCCAATTCTTTTGAAAATGTCAGAAGGGAAATTGAAAAATTTCACAAATTGCCCTGTAAAGTTTCAAACAAAACTTTGAAAAGGACACTTTCATTCCAACTTGAGTACAAAATAGAAGTATTTTAATACTTCTAAAATAAAATATTTCATTTATTTATTATTTATTATCATATTTATTACTCTTCATTTTGGCATAATAACATGTTGCATTTATTCTGATTTTATTTTTTCCCCCTGTATTTATGTTACATGGTTTCATTTCGACAGAACCAAAAAATATTTAGCATTTGTTCCATTCTGATTCTTACTCCTTTTATGCTTTGAAACCTGCCGTGAAAAGCACCATATGGCAGCTAGGTGGCATTACTATTGTTCCTACTGGTTTTACTTGCCATTCCTTTTGTTACACAAAG
This sequence comes from Chionis minor, assembly GCA_013398295.1. NCBI lineage: Eukaryota > Metazoa > Chordata > Aves > Charadriiformes > Chionidae > Chionis > Chionis minor. Next base: position 463,430 of record VZSF01008512.1, on the reverse strand, counting down.
ATTGCGCTATCTCTGTTACCACAGATTGAGGCTTCGAACACGTTTCCAAGCGATTATTTATGATGTTCCCTAAATTCTTCTCTGAATCACTGGTTTCTAAGAAAATTCTTCAGTTTTCTAGGAACAGTATTCTTTGTTCCCAATGATGAAGATTTTATTATTTACAGGGTTTGCAAACACAATCATCAGAACTGCTAATGAATGGTTTCTTATAAGACTTTTCTAGCTTTCTTCTTTACTGTCATTTCAGCAGTAAACAAGGAATTTTAAGCACAAGGTATTTTAGTTAGCTAATGTTTCTGCAATACTGAGGGTTATACATAATGCTCACTAAGAAAAAATCACTATAATTATTTTGGACACGAACTCAGTGCCCTCACACTTTTAAAATAAATTATATCATCTGGCATAGGGGAGTGATCATATGGGGAGCAGCCCCATGGCTTCATATTTCTAGATTTATTTGGAGATATACAGAACAGTCCTTCAACTGAAATGATTAAAATGCATGCATGCCCCTGCCTTCTTTGCAGACAAGTTTCGCTTTGCTAAGATAGTATTTGTCCCAAGAGCTGACTCTAATTGTAGAGGCAGTGGGTCACTTTGGTGTCTGCTAGTGCCCTCCTAGAAGAAACGGTACTGAGAACGAACTGGGCCCATTCCCCTGAGGCAGAAATATTCCTTAAATACCGTAAAAAAGAAATTGTAAAACTGTGCATGCCATCTGGCAGTCTCAGGTGTAAAAATATCACAACTTCTAGTAAAGATCTGTTGAAGGAGTCACCTCATAATCATAGAATCATAGAATCATAGAACGGTTAGAGTTGGAAGGGACCTTAAAGACCGTCAAGTCCCAACCCCCTGCCATGGGCAGGGACACCTCTCACTAGAGCAGGTTGCTCAAAGCCCCATCCAGCCTGGCCTTAAACACTTCCAGGGATGGGGCAGCCACAACTTCTCTGGGCAACCTGTTCCAGTGCCTCACCACCCTCACAGTAAAGAACTTCTTCCTAATATCTAATCTAAATCTCCCCTCTTCCAATTTAAAACCATTACCCCTTGTCCTATCACTAGACTTCCTGACAAAGAGTCCCTCTCCAGCTCTCCTGTAGGCTCCCTTCAGATACTGAAAGGCTGCTATCAGGTCTCCCCGGAGCCTTCTCTTCTCCAGGCTGAACAGCCCCAGCTCTCTCAGCCTGTCCTCATAGGAGAGGTGCTCCATCCCTCTAATCATCTTAGTGGCCCTTCGCTGGACCTGTTCCAACAGTTCCATGTCCTTTCTATGTTGAGGACTCCAGAGCTGGACACAGTACTCCAGGTGGGGTCTCACAAGCGCAGAGTAGAGGGGGAGAATCACCTCCCGTGCCCTGCTGGCCACGCTTCTTTTGATGCAACCCAGGATACGGTTGGCTTTCTGGGCTGCCAGCGCGCACTGCCGGCTCATGTTGAGCTTCTCATCCATGAGCACTCCCAAGTCCTTCTCCTCAGGGCTGCTCTCCAGCCATTCTCTGCCCAGCCTGTATTTATGCCTGGGATTGCCACGTCCCAGGTGTAGGACTCTGCACTTGGCTTGGTTGAACTTCATGCCATTTGCATTAGCCCACCTCTCAAGCCTGTCCAGGTCCCTCTGGATGGCATCCCTTCCCTCCAGTGTGTCAACCGCGCCACCGAGCTTGGTGTCATCGGCAAACTTGCTGAGGGTGCACTCGATCCCACTGTCCATGTCTCCAACAAAGATGTTAAATAGCACTGGTCCCAGTACTGACCCTTGCGGGACACCACTCGTCACTGGCCGCCACGTGGACATTGACCCATTAACCACAACCCTTTGAGTGCGGCCATCCAGCCAGTTCCTTATCCACCGAGTGGTCCATTCATCGAACCCGTGACTCTCCAATTTGGAGACCAGGATGTCATGCGGGACAGTGTCAAATGCTTTGCTTAAGTCCAGGTAGATGACGTCCGTTGCTCTGCCTTTGTCCACCAAGTTCGTGGCAGTATCGTAGAAGGCCATCAGGTTTGTCAGGCAGGATTTGCCCTTGGTGAAGCCATGTTGGCTGTCTCCAATCACCTCCTTATTTTCCATGTGCCTTAGCAGAGATTCCAGGAGGATCTGCTCCATGATCTTGCCAGGCACAGAGGTGAGACTGACTGGCCTATAGTTTCCTGGGTCCTCTTTTTTTCCTTTCTTGAATATCGGGGTTATGTTCCCCTTTTTCCAATCCACAGGAATTTCACCAGACTGCCACGATTTCTCAAATATGATGGAAAGTGGCTTCGCAACTTGGTCCGCCAGCTCCTTCAGGACCCGGGGATGAATTTCATCAGGTCCCATGGACTTGTGCACTTTCAGGTTGTTCAGGTGGTCTCGAACCTGATCTCCTACTGTGGGCAGTTCTCCATTCTCAGAGCCCCTGGTTTTACCTACTGTGACTTGAGCAGTGCAGTTAGAGCCCTTGCCAGTGAAGACTGAGGCAAAGAAGTCATTCAGTACCTCAGCTTTATCCTTATCCTGGGTGGCCAGGTCTCCCGTTTCCTTCCGGAGAGGGCCCACAGCCTCCCAAGTCCTACCTTTTTCCCTGACATAGCTATAGAATTTTTTCTTACTGTCTTTGATGTCCTTGGTCAGATTCAGTTCTCTTAGGGCTTTCGCCTGCCTGATATGGTTCCTGGCCACTCGGACAGTTTCTCTGTATTCTGCCCAGTCCACCTGTCCTTGCTTCCACCCTCTATAATGAGTTCCCTGAGATTCTTCTGGAGAAATCAGAAGGTGATAGAAAGGTGATTCGGGTGAGGGCTAGAGGGAAACTTCCATGGAAAGGTGATTCAATCAACAATTCTGAAAACATGTCCTTATCCTCAAGAAGGATTAAGGTTAAATGGAAAAGATGATCAGGAAAATACTGCTACTCTGTGTTGTGACAGAACTGCTACCTTCCTGCATTAATGCATAATAAATGGATTGGGATGGGGGTATTTTTCCTCACACACCCCGCAAAGGCAAAAGCCTTGTCGAACTAGAACAAGGTGAGCGTTGCCTCCTTTGAGGTGGATGCAGGAGCTACAGTAGCTCGGCTGGTCTTCAACTGGTGTTGAGCGTGCAGGGTGAACATGGTCTGTACGTAAGATGAGGCTCTAGCAAGATCCATCACCAAACAACACAAGGCAAAGCAGGGATGATCACACTGACCTCTTTCTCCTAGGATGATTACCATGACACGCTCTGCTCTTCCTCCTGCCTCGCACCAGATGCAAGGGGGGAAGAGAGAGAGAGGACAACACTTTGTCTGCCACATTCCAAACTTTTTTGTGTTGTGGCAGTTTGGGGGGGGGGATTTTTTTTTTGGTTTTTGGGGTTTTTTTTCCCGCTACTGGGCATCACTGCAGACTTTTGTTCAGGCCTTCTGAGAAGGGAGCACTTTGCCATTTTTCCTCAGATGCATTTTTCCTCCTGGCTGTGTGGCTGCATTGCCCCCCATGCTCTCCACTCTCCCGAGCACCATCCAGCCCTCGCCGGACGACGCTGCTCCGCAGATTACAACAACGAGCTTGACACGGCACATTCACCAAACCCCCTGTTTGCAAGTGGTGATCTTGTGAGGCGTTTTCTCAGATGTTACCACTGGACAGTTAAATGGAGACCCTTGGTGGGTCACCCTGTTTTTCCCCCTGCAGCTTGCATAAACAGCAAGGAATTGTTTTCAGGAAGCGGCGGGAAAGTAAAAAGCTATTATCACAATAAACACTGAATGGCAGGCTGCTCTTTTGAAACAGTCATTTGGGTTAGAGATGGTGTGACATCCAGTTAAGACCTGCTCTTTTCTGTTAGTAAAAAGACTTCCCTACCTTTAGCACAGACTATATGGATCAGTATTAGGGGGGTTGTTAAAAATATTGTGCATTTATTATCCGTCATAATTTGCAACTAAAAATCAGTTACAATGGTTATGATCACAGACAGATATTCAAATGTACGCCCACACTCTTGCCCTTTGGTGGTACAGAAACTGTGCTGGGAATTAATCACAGGCCTGCCAGCCAGAGCAAACTACGCCAAGCAGCTCTTTCAAACCTGACAATGGGCTGGGATGCACAAAATCTTCTCTGTTCTCTCCTGCTATATCCTGTTGTCCAATAAAACCACACACTTTCTTATCCCAGATAAGGGAAATGACTTTTAGTGTGGGTCTCCATTTGGCATGGGCTAAAGCAGCCATAAAGCTCCTCTGCCTTATATCCAAGCCAAATCAGCTCCAGGATTCCCCTGCCAGAAGGCAAGTTTACAGAGTCACTCATAAACCTGCCTTTCTTATCTGCTTTGTCCACAGCTGACAAATCCAATTTTACAAATTTGCCCTATGCCTCAGAACCTATCATGGCATTTCTGTGTTGGTTTAATATCTTGATCTCATTTACATCACCGATGTGAATCGGTAAAATCAATGAATATGTTTACTGACTGTCGCTGTGTGCAGAATTTAGATATGTGTAACATATAACTTTATGCTGTTAGAGCAAAACTACTAATGGTAGGCATTCAGCAAAGGAATGAAAGAAACTGAATTTAGATCCTGCAACACCCATGCCTAGGATTACTAGGAAGCAAGAGTAAATTCTTCTGCATTGCCAAAGCAAAAAGATAACATNAAAAAAAAAAAAAAAGAAAGAACGATTTTGACTTGTCTAAACAGTAACAAGTAAATAATCAAGTTTCAGTTTTGTAAGAATTCGCCACGGCTGGTTGGACCCTGTGACAGAAGAAGCAGACTTGGGGTGCATCCAGGTTTCATGTTGCACTCCGGTTCCTGCAGCAGAGGTTTGGTTAACACCCTTGACACCTCTTAGTGAGGTGGATCACCACTATGAAAGCTACGAGGAAGAGGGTTCTTGGAAAAATCTGTCCTCCACCGGATTAGGAAAGCTGGTGAACAAACCAGAAGAACCTGAGGGAAACCTTTGGTGTTGTTAAGGCTGAATATCTTTCTTTTCGGTGGATAGAGAATGTTCCTTTTTTTGCCAAAACCAGAAGGTATTAGAGAATATATCACTGTCCAGAATAAACGCAAAAATGGTGAGACTTAGGAACTAGCTTTTCAGAATGGAACAAGAAAAAACAAAATAACAAGAAGTTGGACTTATTTGAATCTGCTCCTGGAAGCAAATTTTGAGCCAAAAGGAATATAGTGTACTAAGTGCACAGCATGTACCATGCAAATTTAAGTGTTCCCATGTACATAAAACAATATATCCCCACCGACACAAAAAAACCCAAACAAATTTCACCCAAAACCATAACCACAAATCTGATCTAAAACTCACAAAAGAAAAGTATCTTCTGTATTGTCCATGTGTTTTAAAGTCAACAAACTGTTGTATTGGATTTCTCTATGCATTTAGTTTCTTGTTTTTTCCAACAAAACCAAGCACATCAACAAAGATGGATATATTCAGATTCCAGGTCATGCTTATCAAACCGCAGAGGATTTCTTGATAAATGGTGAGTTTTCTACAGGGCAAAGATACCAGCTATACCAAAAGAAATCTGACCTCCAACATGACTCCAAGGTGAGAAATAAAAATTACTGAACTTTTGTATCATCTGAAAATATTCTTTTTTAAATTCCCTTCTGTAATACTTCTTTCCCCCTGTCTTTTATAGCTTTCAATTTCACTGTTTTCTTCAGTCACATTTTTTTGGCAGTCATTATGAGACTGGCTTCCACAAGTTTGTTGTGAACTTGTCCTTTGAGAAATACTTCTCTTTGAAGTGTCAGTTTTAAATATATTATTCTTATAAGACCAGCTCCAATTTTCCATTTAAGTTCTGTTAAGTTTAGCTGGTCTTCTACAATACAAGTTCTCTCCTTATTCGGGATTTTTCAGGATTTTGATAAAATTATAGTTTTCACTTGCCTTTAAATTTAAATAAGAAAAATATTTGTGGTTTTGTTGCGTTTCTTTACAAAAAATAAACTGAAAATATCTCCTTTTTCAGCTCAGTTCTCAAATCATTAAAATGTCCACAAATGTAATTAATAGGTTAAAATGAGTCATATTATGGACTAAGCCCTGCAGAACCACAGTCTGAACTTGTGATATCTCTGAATTTTTAATAATATCTCTTACTTACACAGAGGGAGTAGGGTTATTCAAGGGTATGCCTTTCAGAAATAACTGAATAATTTAGGAGAGAAAGTCCCATTGCAAGGAGAAAGTGATCCTAAAGTAAAGACTCTGAAAGCCCATAAGAGGGAATTCAGAAAGCTTCAGCTTCTTCTTGCCCGTTACTAGGTTTTGAACTTGAAATTGAAGTGCTTTGAAATAAAGACAAATGAGCAACCTGAGGGAATACATTCTCCTGACAGTGCCTTTGGGAGTGTCTATTCTCATGAAACACATTCTTGGCTTGGCTGCTTGCCTGCATTTGATGGCTGCACTGATAAGATGAGGTCGTAACATTTGGGAATGCTCTAACTTGATATAATCAAAGTATCTTCCAAAACTACAACTGCAGAGTAGGAAAACTGTTCTTAAGGAGAACAAAAAGTGTCAGTTAGAGGGACAGGAACCATGGGAAAGAGGGGAGCTATGAGGAGGTAGAAAATGGCAGGAAAAGATGAGACAAAATAGATGAGATGTGTAGAAAAGAAGAATGACGGCAGAAGTGGGAAAGGGAAGAAATTCAAAGGTCTCGGGGAGAAGAAAAAGCAGAGGTGATACAAGGGCTTTATGGGAGGAATGTCTAATGGGAAAAGACAAAGGAAACTCCCCCTGTTGAAGACATTGAGGGTCAATTGAAAAGCCTTGGTGGGAAGTCAATGAAGGTAATAAAAACAAGACTTGGGGCAAAGTAGCGATAGAGGAACTGCCTTGATCAACTGAAGGGAAATTGTTGTTTGCCTCTAAGAATGGAAGATGAAAGATGAAAGATGAAATCTCTGAAAGTCTATCTTCCAGCTGGTACTACCCTTCCAGAACTGTAAGCATCTATCTGAATGGTAATATTTAAGCTGCAGAGGAAGAATCATTGTCAATGACCTGGAGGAGATGATGGGATGCTCTCTCATTGAGTGTGCAGACGACACCAAGCCAGGGTAACCAGTGGATGCCGTTGGGGGCAAGGCTGCCACCAACAAGGTCCAGGATGGGGGAATAAGCAGTCAACAGGGACAAACGCAAAGCCCTGTCCTGGTCAGAAAGAGTCCCTGCAAGGGAATAAGTGTTCAGTTTTGGGACGTCCACCTCAGAAAAGACCTGGATAAAACAGAGTGAGGTCAGGGGAGGTTGCCATGCTGGTTGGGGCTGGAGTCCCTGCCCTGCAAGAAGATACTGTGGGACTGGTGCTGATTCAGGCATGGTAGAGGGTAGTTTCAGCAGCCCTGGTGCCTGTGGAGAGATGAACAAGGAGACAGAGACAAGCCCTTTACAGCAGTATGAGTAACTGGGATTTTAAGAGTTCAGTAAATGAGAAAGAGATCATTATCTCCACACCTCATGGATTAAAAATTTTCCCATGCCAATAAAGTTTGTGTTAAATATAAAGTTACACAGCTTGCAATTCTCATGAAGGTTTTGCAAGAACATTGATGGAAGACTGGCCTGTACAGTCGTTACATCAAATGTGTAGTTATAATGGCAGTTACAGTTTGACTAGAGTATGCTGTGTGCTGCAATTTCACTGCACACTTAAAAATACGTTATAGCAATTAATTCTATACCTACCCATGAATGTCCAGGACATTCAGAACAGGATTTCCAGCTGTATGGACAGCAAACAGAAAGGCATCACTCCCAAAGAGCTGCCATATACAAATCACAGTACAGTCTAGACAGCAGTAAACCATAGCATGTGGAAATCCTGCCTTTCATTATTTTCCAGGACATGTTATTAAAAAAAAAAAGAGTTTCCTAGCCACTCTGGTGACTAAAGCAACGCTGTACATGATGTTCAACATGAGAAACGGGCAGTTCTCTATTCGTAGATTGCACAGTACTTATTAGAGACACTATTATTTTCTACCAGTGTTACAGTTTCTATGTTTGTGCCGATTCACTTCAAGTAAAATCAACAGCAGGAGAAGGGTGGAGGACTGACCTGCCTTACTTTTAATGGTGGATTATGCATTTTCACAAAGAGTCTGATGCAAGGGCCTTTGTCTAAAGTGAATTGAAAGGCACTTACTCACTTTGATGGCAGTTGTATCAGGTCCTGAGAAGAACAAGAGTCTTAGGAAAAGCTGCTGCTGCTGCAGTATTTAGAGAACTAATTAATAGCAAGGTTAGAGGGAGATCAAAGGGCTATGGTGGGTAATTAGAAAAGTGGGGAAATTGCTTCTTATAAAACAAAACCTGTACAAAAAAGGAAAAAAATAAAGCTGTGTGTTGCTGCCCTGCCAAACGAAAAATATGTTTCTTATTTCTATTGCAAAACAGGCTCAGAAAATAGACTATAATTTGTTTCTCCCTGCTACTTTAGTCAGTCATGGTAAAATTCAGTTATGCCAATAAGAAGCAATAAGAACGACCTAGACAGATGACTGCTTACTTGCCTTTTCATTAGGAGAGCAACAGTGAGAGCCCATTTCACTGCAGGCAGAGAATTAGAGGATTAGGTTCATTTGCTGCACTTTTACTTTGGACTCCATGTGGTCCCCATCTGGACCTGTTGGAAGAGGAGTACTTGACAACACATGCTCGCCAGCTCATTTCCACTTTGTTTTTGCTAACGTGACTCTCAGGCCCGAAGCGGCGACACAGACTGGGGGGGGTCTGCTGTGGAAAACAGGCTGCAAAATGAGATGCTCACAGCATCTTCGCCAGGGTCCTGCTCCCTGTCCCCAGTGGCTGCCTCCCCGGACAGGATATCCGGGAATGGGATTTACAGCTGTCCAGAAACACCACGTGGGGACGTACGAACCAAACACCAGCTGCCATTTACTGGGGGCCCCTTCTACCAAAGGAAAGACCATTGTCCTGCAGCAGGAAGGGGGATGAACTCAAGACAGTGTGTGAAGATAATGTGAAGTCTAGTTAATAGGCATGGTCTGGGGATGAGTTACGCGGGATCAGGCACAGGGCATTCAGGAAAGACAACAGATGGCACGAAAACCCACTCTTCTCTCCTTCTTCCTCAAGGAGATCATACTGATGGGAATCATGCCAAAATATTCCAGAGTCTCAAAGCCTGAGTAAAGAGTTATTACGTTTCCATGAATAAGAAAGCAAGTATTTTCAGCCAGTTTTGATCACAGTGGCTTCTCCAGCTGTAGAAGACTCCCCACATTTGCTTCACACGGTAACTTTGGACCATGGAGAGACATAGCATCCACAGCCAAGAGCGCCATTTCTCTGTCCCTACAGCCAAGACAATTACAATCCTGACAAGGGGGTGCTACCACTTATCTATTTCTTATTTCACACCAGTATGAGGTAGCACGTCCCCTAGGGAAGGCAAAATCATCAGGCTTCCAACCTCTTACACCACATTGACGTCAGCCACTTTTTTGTTCTCCCTTTTTAAAGATTTGTTCATTTTTCTCTGTTTATGAAATTTTTTGCATGCTGCTGTGTGGTCCCACCTGCTCTTGCTATCTACCAAGGCAGGTTCAGACCCTGAGTGCCAGCCGAGGGAGACTCGAAGGTCTGCAGGGCAAGGAGGTACCTGTGCTGTAGGTGGCACTCTTTGATCCAACTCAGCCCGCGACCAAGGACTGGCCTCTGTTAGCCACCACACTGCAGTTGGAGGTGCTGTCTTTCCACAGAGACATAAAACAGAGGTTCAGGCAAATCACCATCATTAAAAACGTGGTGGCACTTTCCCTGCAATGGTAGGAGTTTTACCTCCAGTGCTCAAATCAGATTTTAATTTGAGTAATTTACATGCTACTTACCTAGAATTCTCCTGATGGTTTCAACCAGATAAGGCGATTTCAGTTTTTGTGGTCGCTGCCATGATCTGCGGTGTTGCTTTGTGTTGTTACACAGCTGTTGCATTTCACCTCGAGGTGGCTGTACAGCAGCTGTTGACAAAGTGATTCTACATTTACAACATGTGTAAGTGTGTTGGTGAAGTTTGTAAAGCATGTTGAGTGCTTTCTGGATTAAAAGCAAAGCGCGCATGTAAATGTGTTGTAATTACCATTATGCACATCTTCCTCCAAATATGCGTTTACAGAACTCTTAGCCTTAATGGGAGCTGCAAACATGCATCTGAAAAGGATTCTTAATTCTCTCAAGGCATAATAGCCACATCAGTAAAAGATGTGTTAATAGAAAATGGCTCTATTCATGTGAACTTATCAAAGAAAAGCTTCAACTATTTTGCTCCGTACAGCAACTTCAAAGACGTCTTCATTCATTCATGTACTACAAACCAGCCTCACTGAGGATGAACGCTGAGTAAACACTGAAAGGGAGAAAATAAGATAAGGCACATGGGAGGTTTTACAAAGAGAGAACACGTTTCGCTCTTCCCACTGCCCTACATGGGTTTAAGTGCCTGACCGTGAGCCCCCAATCATGTTATTGTTGAAGTGCCTTTGAAGCACTATGCAAGCTCTTATATTCCAAGGAGTCACAGGAAAGGATGTTGCCCTTGTTTTTATGCAGTTCACCAGTTCTTAATGGACTTCATATGGCCTTTGCTTTTTCAAAGCAGCCTTCCTTATCACAACTGCAGTATGGCTCTTTTCTCTGCAAGGTCTTCATAACAAATTTATTGTTTCTCCCTCTCCAAACCCATATATACACATAAATCTCCCTCTAATCCTGCAAAGGCATGTAAAGTGACAACCTCAGTCAACTATTAATTCAAACAGCAACAGTATAAGTATAAAAATTAACTTCCAATCAACTGCATTGCTGTCTGTCCTGGTATACCAGGTCCAGACCAAGCTCAGAATCCAAACTTGACACAAAGAGAAGTGGGAACATCTTCAGAGACTTCATGGAAATACCACCAGACTGCAGTATGATGGTGCTTAACGGTGATTATTCCTGCTTTATTACCTCCTATTTGTGAGACAGCATCAGGGGCAGAGCCCAGGCCCGACCTTTGGGGTACCCGATTTGTGGTAATCCCAGGGGAGCACAGAGCCGCGAGCAGAACAGAGCTGCTGAGCAACACAGTCTCATCTCTTGGACTTTTCAAAGTCTCTTGGACTCTTGTTGGTCTTTTGGTAATATTCTGTGTGTGACCCAGGGGGTGAATTAGCTGTTAACTTTGACTTCAGTGTGACTTCTAGAAAAAAAATAGCCATGAATAGTCCTTGACTATTTCGAAGTATCATATTATTCATCTAATCCTGTTGTGAAAACGACAAAGCTACAGCCTCTTTTACAGCTGTGTGTGTGACATAAGTCAATAAGACTCTTGGCTTCTTGCTGCTAGGCTTAGAAAAAGAAAAAAAAAAAAAAAACAGGAGAATGGGCTTATTATCTTCTTATCAGGCTCTTCCTCTAGAAGTAGCTGCTTACTCTGCTTGAGTGAGACCAACTTCCGCAATTCAAAGCCCGAAACCTTCACCTGAACCTGAAGCTACAGCTGGGCAGGATTCTCAGCTGTGCATGCTGACGGCACTGTGCAGATAAGGCAATATTTGACCAAGTACTGGTTGGGCCTGGAGGTGAACATGCTTAGGAAAAAAATGAGAGTTTTCAGCTTACAGACAAATAATTCACACAAGTGAACAAACGTATAAAAATAAGGATTTTTTTTTTTTTTAAGTAGGTGGATTTTATTGTTTCTATGTCCACACAGCTGGATGTTGCAGTTCACACAATATCTTCAAAATAGTTTACATACCAGCTAATTGCAAAATCATGTAATTAGTATGTACAGATACTTATTGTGTTATTAAGGAGAACAACACAGAAATTATAAGCCTGCAACAGACTCGTCTTAAGAAGGTAAAAGCCAAGTTATTCCTAGTTATACCCTTCAAATCTAAATATCACTAGCCAGCTTTGTTTTTCACTGGCACATTTAGAACCACTTAAGCAGTACTTCCTCAACAAATGGGAAACGTGACCAGGCATTGACGATACCAAACAGCCTTCATCCCAACGTTGGCGCTTGAAACGCTGAGCATGGGTTTATCACAAGGCCCCGCGGCCACCAAACCACCGCTCCTCCAGGTGGCTCTCATGTATGTGAGTGGTGGGGACGTTCCACCCAGGCAGCCAAACTAAACTTTCCCTGAAGTGAAACCCCCAAACAAGTATCATGTAGCTGTGCAGGTGGCCTCAGCAACAACTGCTTTGATTTATTGTGCTAAATGACTTGTTAGCGCAGAGCTGCTGGAGAGGATGTCCTGGCTCTGTCTTCCTGTGGAGCCTGAAAAGAGAGTGGGGAAACTCCAAAGGAGTTGGAGTGGGTAAGGTCTGCTAAGGAAGGTCCAGACTCAGCAACTCTGAGAAAACACAAACTCTGCTAAGGAGCAGAGTTCCTGGCTTCCCCCTGGAAGCCTTAACATTTCTCAAGAACTGTTTATCATCTATATGTGAAACCCAGACACATTGCAAACCCACAGGGACTATTGCACGCTGACTACCAGCACCTTCTCCTAATCCAGGAGCGCTATAAACATCTCAGACTCTTGAAGGGTACTTTATTTTTTCAGTATGTTCAGATTTTGTTTGAGCCTGTACACGTAAGAGTGCTATCTCAGTGAGCAACGCTGATACGCACGTCATATTGGAAGCATGTTATCTTCTTAATATCTTTTATTTCACTGCTTGTTTTCTGCAAACTTGTTGCTGAAATCTGAAATGGTCCTCCCTGGATTTGTCTGTGCAGCTAAACACTGATTTCTTGGTCTACAGCCAGGCTGGCTGGCTGCCCGTTTCTAAGTAGGGAGACTAAAGTGGATCCTTCAAACTTAAATTTAAATTTAAATACTCTTTTAGTTGCGTAGGAATGAGATCACTTCCTTAGTTAATAACTACCAGGGATGCTGGTTTACACTGCTCAGTGGAAAAAAGAATAAAAATTGTAGACATTATTAGCTGCACAGATTTCTGAGAATTTCCCATTTTATTCTGATATGATTTAAAAAAAGAAAAAATGTTGCATGACTGGCAAGCATGCTATTTTTTCAGGTGGCTGGAATGTACATTAATAATTTACATCATGGGGAAAGAGAAATATAAATGACATTTCATGCATTGTTAGTCACTGACTGATTTCTTCTCTTTGTATTAGTTCATATATTAAATTAATGTGGCAGTCTTTTTCAGTTAGTAGAATAAAAAAAGCAAGACACCATCATTCAAGAAGAGCATCCAGGCAGATCACGAGGCTATTTTGCTTCAGGTATTAAAGCTAGCTTTAAATGAACTGAGCTAGATACTTCCATGCAGCATTGTGCTGTATCAGTTAGGCATACCCTTCCTTGCACTGTCCACACACACTTACACACTGTATTGTATCATTTGAAAACTAGCCCAGAAACATTTGTTTTTTCAGCCATCATGCTTTTTTAAAAAAAATGTATTTTGTGAGAAATTAATTTTTTTATAAGGAATGCTCACAAAGTACCTGCTAGTTTCACCCACATAAATAATCTGCAAAGCGTATCGGTATTGAGGCAGTGTTTCTCAGAGGACAAGAGACAAGAGAGTGTTTTTAATAAATCTGTTAGATTCTTCTTCCTGATCTCTGCAGTCAGATGCAGTACAAAGAAAAGGCTGGTTGTGCAGAAAGAATCAACGCATAGGAAGAACAAACATTTCAGAAATGAAATAAGAAACCCCTCCTCTACGTTATGGATTTCACCTATGGGTAAAATGGCCTTCCTTGGTCATTTATTAAACCAAACTTCTTTTTTTTTTTTTCTTTTTAGTTTTTGGCTGCCTAGCCCTACAACTGCAGTGCAGCTTATTTTATTGTGATTTGGAGAAATTATATATAATAGCAGCCAGGAAAGGAAGTCGAGCCTCTTAGCAGCATTTCTCTGTGTCTCACCTTCATTACAGAATAACTTACTCCTGGCTGGGCAAGCCTGTGAAGCTTAGTTTGCCTTTAGAGGGAACTTTGAAGCTACTAACATCCTTGGAAATTGGATAAGTGTTGCATTACAGTGGCTTGCAGCCTCAGATAGAGCTCTTATCTGCTTTGAACTTCAATAACAACCTCAGAAAAATTCAAACGCTTTTAGCAGGCAAGAACCCACTTTCCACACTCAGGTTCAGATTTCCAAAGCATAAAAAGATTTTTTTTCCTTTCTTTTTTTTTTTTTCTTTTTCCTTCCCTGAAAGCAGGGCTAACACAACCCTCAAGCAAAATAAGAGCCCCATCCTGCCAGTTTAAGTTCCTCTGAGGAGGGAGCCCTTGTGAACACGGATATAGTCCAGATATAGAAGAAATTGCCTGTGTGAGTGCAGATTGCTTACTGGAGCAGCGTTTGTACAGCCAGGCCCTACAACATCATTTTACTCAGGCTGAAACAGCTGAAACCTTTTGAAATTGTTTGGACTGTGCATGCCAGCAACTTAAATCAGAAAGGTTTTCTTTTGCACAATCACAGTTTTTTGTGTCTTTTGTTGTTTGTTTTTTTTTTCTTCTCCCGGAGTGATAATTACAAACGTAGTTAATCCCGCTCAGACTATATCGGGACATAGCTATAATTCATTCTGGCAAGGTGGCCTTGCCAGCCATTTATAAAGACTGTGAGAAAGGTCTCGGCTCTGCTTTGCTCTTGTCCTCTGAGAACCACCACCAAGACCACATGCCAGTGCAACATGGACATATTGATATCATACACGCTGTTTGCAGCATAGAGGAAACAACTGCTTCCAAAACTCTAGCAAACTGGTTCTTAGCACAGAGATATCCTATTATTGCTTCCATTGCAGTAAAATGCCACTTCTTAACTCCCGATTTGTTCACGATTGTTCCTCATCCCAGTGTGATATCCCTCTGGAGCGCGGGGCTTTTTGAAGATTGATGTGAGATTCTTGGACCAGGGGAAGGGAATATCTGCATGTCTCTGCCTTTCTGAAACTATGCATTTTGTGTCACGGAAAGCGTCCTAAACAATTGTTCATTATCTTGGTTCCAAACCACTTCTAAGTCTCTTACAGGCATCGTCGCTGTAAATCACAGAAACACAGAATAACCTAGGTTGGAAGAGACCTTTAAGATCATTGAGTCCAACCATAAACCCAACACTGCTAAAACCCACCGCTAAACCATGTCCCATGTGTGGTTAGCACCACATCTACCCATCTTTTAATACCTCCAGGGATGGTACCGGGGAGAGGTTCAGTCCTTGGATGAAATCTAGACTCTGACAAAGTCAGGGGGGCGTTTGTCATTGACTTCCTGAGGGAAAGGCTGTACCCCTGTTGTGTAGCACTGGCTTAATCTGAAGTCAGCACGTGTCGAGGGGGTCTGAACAGATTTTCCCTGCCCGCATTTCCAGTAATTGCCTATTTAGTTTTGTTTGGAGGATGCAATAGCCGCTCTTGGTTATTGCTCACGCCAAGCAACTGTACGTGTCACGCAGACCTTTATGAACCCTTTCGCCTTTGCTGCGGTGCAGACACATTGTACAGCTACACTATTCAAAGGGTCCTTGAAAGTTCAGAAGTTCTATTTTTATTAGCTGTTAAAGTTCCAGTAAGTGAGAAATGTATCCGCTCTGAGATAACACAAATATAGCACACTAACGAGTGGTTAAGAGGATTTTTACAATACTTGAAAAATGTCGCCTCAAAACATTTTTCAGCGGTTAATAAACTCTCAAATGACTTTGTCCTCAGAGAACTGGGACTGATCCTGCAAACATGGGTCACCCACCACAACCCTGGAAGGTGTGCTCAGTGCGAGCCCAAGAAGTCTGCTGAGCACAGAAGTATTGTTCCCAGGCTTAAAAGTCAACCAGCAGCCTGAGTGCTTTGCTGGAGAAAGGCCAGAGTGACCAGCATCTTGGAGAATTAAGCTCTCAAACTCAGTAGTAAGAATTTGAAGGGACAGGCCTATAACTCCTAAAACTAAACCTGGTTCTGATCCTTTAAGCAGTCTAAACAAATCTTCTATAACTATCTTATGTCCCTTTTAAACAAAATTCCTGCATAAACAACAAGACAGCATAAGATGATATGGTGAAATCAACAACAGCTACGTCCACAAATGGTTATTTAATTCACACAAGTACCTTCACTGAAGTTGAAGAGTCTATTTGAGTGAGCAGAGATTTATTAAATCGGCTAAAGAACTCCTGCATCTTCTCTTTAGATAAAGGAAAACACTTAACAACTTAGGTCTGAGAGGGACTTCCTGAACCAGCAGCTGCATCATACATCAGTGTGTCAGCTCAGATGGGCAGTGCTCTTTTGAAGAGAAATTCCCGGCCATCTCCTGGTCCTCTGCTTTGGTTTGCTCCAAGGAAGGATGCACACACATCAAGGTGTGTGTGAATGGGATTACTTTTGGATGAAGTTAAATGGACACGTGTTCCACGAGCACCTTTGCTGCACCCCAGTCACAAGCAAGTGGTCGGTAACCAGTCCACAAGACCATACTGGAGCTTGTCTGAAATAATGGTAATTGAAAACCCAGAAATGTGTAAGGCAGAGATATTGGATCCTGAGCACCACCTGTTTTGCCCTGCAAGATGTACTTACATTGCTCCTTACAACTCGCTGATGTGACCATAACCGAGTGGGACTCCAGCATCCCACCAGTAGGGGTAATTTTGTCACATAAGCCCTTTCACAGAAGGAGTGTATCACAGCACTTATGAATGGCATTCCTGACTCAGGTCTCATGGCTTGCCTCACTCTCAGAGGTCCTGTTGCAGTTTGATATATTTTTCTCAAACTCATTTCAGTTCCTTCAGATCCCCTCAGTCATAATCTTCCACTGTTCTTGGTCCCACCTTGCCCCATCATTAATTTTTAATTAAAATATTTTCATGAATTATTACTTCAGGGCCTTTGTTATTTCCTTGAAGTTAATCCTTTTACCTGAAATTGTTATTACAATATGGCACAATCGTTTCCTTTTGTTACTATAAGTTCGTGCATGGAGTACCTATTGCTGTTGAGAGTAGCTGACCCTGTTACTCTCTGCCAAAAAATATTATACTTGTTGCCCTCTAATTCAACAGGGTGAAAATATGGTGCTTAGGGTGCTTAGGGTAGAACTTTTTGGACCCGGTGCCTCTGCCTTTCTGTTGATATTGAGTCTGCTGTCACCAGCTCCGTCTTCATTGCAGCTGGCCTTTGTCTCTCACGCGTCTTTCACCAAACTGCACACTAGGACCTGGGACAAAATAGGACAAACTCAGCTCAGCGTTTACAGCCTGCTAGCTTGTTTTTTCTAGAAAGGACAGGCACCCACAGCTGCGTATTGTCTAGAGGGAAACCAGGGACACACCACCAGAGAAAAACTGTGCTCTTCGATAACATTAGTATGTTATAGCCTTATGTACAGAGGAAGGATGGTCAAAGAAAATTCGAGCTGCAAACTCAAATTTGGAACCGGTCTTCATGAACCAGAAATGTTTTTGTTTTTTTTTCTTTTTTCCTCCAAATGTAGGCTTTCGGGCAGAAAAAAAAGCAAATTGCGACCGCCGTCTGCAGTGGCACCATCTGCTGGTCCCCACGTCAGGCTTCATGCACCTTCTGAAGTCCTCTGCTCGCCTGGAGCAGAAGCGCTGCTGAGACGCCCGTCCTTTGGCTCGCCCTTGAAACCCAATGCTGTGGTGGAGCACGAGCATCTCTCGCACGTGCCCCTGCAGCTACCCACTCGGTCTGCACCTATTATGGAGAAGGAGGGACAGAACAACGATGTGATTGTGCATTTAAGTAATTGCTGTCCAAGTCTCTGGCAAGGACTGCTGAGGCAAGCAGCAAACAAATCGCTCTCCCAGGCCGGCAGAGGGAAGGGGACTGAAAAGCACCATCTAAACTGTTAAACAAAAATAAAGGCTATAAGTACAGCTTGTGGCAATTTATAATTGCCATTTCCACATGGCACTAAATACTAATGTAAAAAATACTGAGGACCCCTTTCTAATACGTTTTAAAGCAAAATTGGAAACATATTTCTGTGTTACAAGTCACTAGGCACAACTTCTTGGGGAATAATGGTCAATGTTTTATGAGATTGCTTGTTAAAGTTGTTTCTAAATGGGAAGGACCCCAGGGAAGCTGGCATGAACAGTAAACATTCAAAGGAATAATTTGTGGTGACAAGTGATTCCTTCAGTATTTATTTAACATTTAAAATTTGTCTGAATGAAAAAGGAGGCCAAAGACTGACTAGGTCTGTGATTTGCTCCTGACTGTCTGCCTCCGTTCATCACGGGTTTCGCCAGGTTAAGAAAGCCCTTGGGACGCTGGCAGGAGATAGCCCAGCTGATTCCTGGAAACCATAAAGGCAATGCAATTTGTTCATTGTCCTGTGTGGTTAACTGTGCTCATGCGGAGCTCATAGCACGTGCCGCAGTTTGGGTCGTTTCCCTTCCTCTTAGTGAAAAATACAGGAACAAAATCTGTTTCTTAAAGGTTTCATGAACTGTGTTTTCCAAAGTGCCGTAAAGACCCAGGACACTGTGCTGTACTCCAGAGGCTGTTTCTGCAAAAAAACCCCAAAAATATATGTGAAATAAAAGGTCATAATCCAGCCTACCCCAACACCTACCATAGCCCCATCCGTGCTCAGCCTGGTGTGCTGGACCATGCTGGTACAGGGATGAGACCTCTGCAGAGGAGAATGCCAGTAGAATGGTTTGTGACCACCATAAGGAGCCTGCAGCAAAATCAGCTGTTAATCAAGGATGAAAACTACTTTAACACAGATTTTTGTGCTGAACTCATCCATTAATTTTAACACAAGGCATGTTTACGAGCTTCATATTCTTTCTCTTCCTTCTGAAATCTGTACAGGACCGCCCCATCTCCCCCAGGCCAGCCTCATGTCTGCCACCTTGCAACTGTTCAGAGAGGGAAGATTTTAGTGCACTCTTTAAAATATATGTTGTTTCTTCTGCCAGAGCCAAACAGAATTTGACAGAAAGAGAAAAATATACATGACAAATACTATTTCTTCAGAGAATATACTCCCAGACAGATTAATGGTAACAGTCTTTACAGAAACTCTGACTTTTGAATGGCTACATTTTAATCAAATTAAGATAAATAAAACCCAGACTTGGGATGGAAAACAAATACGAAAAAGGTTTCTGCAAGGCCAAACGAGATTCATTTTGAATTTGTAATTAATAGTTAGTGAAGAGATTTATCAGTGTTCCTCCAGACATATTTTCCCCCAGGAAAATAAACCTGAATAAATTATCATATTCTAAAGCACTGACAGATCTAGGGTTTTAACTAGCACAGGTTTTTTCATGTGATCAGTGTTTTCCAAAAGTTTTGTGGTTCCAAACAACTTAAAAGAAATTTTCTGGGTGTTGACTTTCAAGTCTATTTGGCTACCTAGCCATCTATCCTCCAGACTGTCTGCCTTTGTAACACTATTCAGTCATCATAAACACAATTAGTGTTTAGTGTTTTTAAGGGCCTGTGTTTAGGTTTTCTTTAAGAGTAAGGATATCACAGCAAGTCTTTTTGAAATTAATGCCTTCTTCCACCAGGACTAGAAGGGCAACTGGTAGTCAAACTTTCTTTTTGTTCAAATTGTTACGCTTTCTGAACTAAACCCTGAGGCTGCTCACCTTAGCTTCTGAGCATCTCATTGCATGCTTTCCTTTGTTAGAAAAAAGTGATCTAGATGTAAAGATGGCTTTTCCTATAGTAACAACAGACATTTTACCCTTATTATCGTTGTTTGCTAATTATTCTTGACTTATGAATGAGCAAAAACTTGAGTCATAGTTGCAAGGTATGTTCAGATAACCTACGTCTGCCCTCTGAATGGAGGCCAACATGTCTGCTCTATGTGCATGTTGTTGAGGCACTTGGGGGAAGTTTTGACCCCATGTAGATTTTACTACTTCTTTACTGAAGTATGCCAACATATGGCTGGTGTTGTACAGACAGGCTGGCACAAGCTCCTCCCCAAGCGTTTCCCAATCTGTGGAGGTATAACATACTCTGAACTCTCAATATGACTGCTAGTAATGGGGATATTTCTACTCACAATTCAGTCTTCCCTCTCCCTTTTCTTGAAAAGCTCCAGTATTAGGTTCACGTTTAAATCGGTCATTATGGAAATTGGAGTTTATTAAAGATTCAAGCAGAAATTTTACTCCACTCCGGCTCAAAGACAACACTCTCTTTGATTTTTATGGGACTAAATTCCTTTCAAAGGTAGATTGACCTTGCCAGCAGAGAAATCCTGCAAAAATGTGATATGAAGGCATCTGGATTGCACGGATGCTGTGTGTGTGTGCAGAGAAAGGCATGAAGTCCCACTATAATTACTGTTAAAGGATATTCATCATTGTTGTGTCTGTAACATCAAAGAAATGGTAAAATAGTCACAGCCCTTGGCTAGAAGGAGAAAATGGACACAGGGGAAAAAAAAAAGACAGACAGAGAAAAAAGTACTCAGGAGTGTGATGATATCTATTTCAACGTTGCCCCACTATTTTGTGGGCGCTGTTGGAAGTCTCTACGAGGTGTCTGAACAAGGAGGGGGCAGAACTGGAAAATGGCAAGGCAACCCTTGGTCTCTCAAATCTGGCCTTTTCAGGTGGTTGAAGGTCCAAATCCTCCACATCACCATGCAAGCTGTGCAGGTATCCATTATAACCACACACATTGTCATATGTTTTTGCTTCCCCTCAGCCCAGGGTCCGTGGCAGCTCTCCAACATCCTCTTCGTGTGTTATTGTACTGCTGCCGTCCCCTGTAGCAGAGTGTGAGGTTCTTTCTCCTTTGAAATGATTTCCCATGCCATTCCCAGACCTTGGTCGTCTTCCAAGTCCTCCCTAATCAATCTAGCATTGTAGGATGTCAGGTCTCATTTTCTTTCCTATGAGCTTATGTGACTATACATTTTATATTTGTGGCATAACAGTCTTTCTGTTCCCAACTTTTGTTCATTAGTTCCTTTCTTCCCCGAGAGGTTTTCTTCTCTTACTCTTTGGCCTCTCACTGAATCATCACCACCTCCTTCTTCTTCTGTGTAGCATAGCTGTGAGAATATTTTCAAGCAAAAGCAAATCAGCAAAACGCGTATTTCCTGATGTTATTGCACTTACCGGAGGTCCTGCGCTCTGTCTTGGGAAAAGGTACGTAACAAAAGGAGCAGTCTACAATTTTACCTAAGGGCTGCACTGAAGTAAAAGAAACAAACAAACAAACAAAAAGACATAAACTGAGAATAATACAAAACTTGTCAGGCTTCCTCTGGTGAAAGGTTGACATGACTGCGGGGCCACACTGTGCCCTAGATAAGTGAGTTCCACGAAAGCTTAAGAAAAGGCTCTGGTTTACCTTTACTTGCCTTTTTTTTCCCCCTCTTGTTTCCTTCTGTCTGTCCTTATGCAAGACTGACTTGGGGTTTTGTCACTTGGAGGGCAACAGTGAGGCCAGGCCACCTCGTCCAAATGTTGTGGTGGCAGTGCCCTACATTGTCTCACCCACCACATCTGAGGTCCTGGGGGACAAAAGATGATGGGTAGTCAGTAGATGCTGCCTCCACCACGACTGCGGGTGGGCTCTGACCCCCATGCACAGGATTTACCGCAGGGAGAAAATGCAGTGCTGGGTGGCTGAGAGGTTACAGAAAGGGGGACAAGGCAAAGCAGGAGTGAGAAGGGTGTTATTGTTCTCCCCTCACGTGCTTCTTCTGTGGGGATCGTGTACTGTAACGCACAAAGAAGTGATCGCTTTCTTCTGCGTGTCTCGCCGTGCTGCCGAGTGATGGACTTAATTGGCTTTATACCGGGAGCATCTCTGTTTCCAGGCTGATGTTGTAGGGCTGAGGTAGAGCATTAGGTCAGATGGGTTAATTTTATAGTAGGGAATCATCAGTCAGCAAGAGCTGGGTACAGCATGTTCTGGCTGTGATCCTTTTCTGCTTCTTTCTTGGCTGAGTAGGACTGGCAAAACCAAATATTTTTATTATTTTGTTTGTGTGTGTGTGTCCCTTCTCCTTTAATGTGTGTAAACAGTGGTTCTCAGGATGATGTCTCAATTGCAAAACTTGATTTTTGCAAGGGAGAAAAGAGGCTAATTTGTTAGGATTCAAACAGCATAATGAAATAATGCTCTGCTTTTCTGGAACAAATTTTATTAGCAAACGTTTTCAGTTAACACAGGAGAGAAATAATTGCACCATCAGCATGTATGGAATAATACATTCATCCGAGAGCATATGATTTTTTTTAACCATTGCATTTCTTTTGATTTTGAGCCAATGTATACTTGCAGGGAATTAAGGGGAGGAAATGAGTACAAAGCAGGATGACTGGTCAATAAACACCATGGTGATAAGGTTTCATGTTCTTCTTCCTTGCTTGGCATACTGCATCACTGAACCCTGCATGATAAATTGTACCAAGGAGGACACAGCTTTCATTGTAGTCACAAGAGGACATGTATCCTAAGCAAAGCCGACATTTTGGCAGAGGGAGAGGTGAGGGGAGACGTACGCCAATACGTGATGCTGTTTTGAATTAGACAGGAGTTTCCTGCTGTAATTCAAAAATAATAGCCATGAATTTTGTCTGAGAGAAAGGTAAGTCTCAGGAAACAATGCAAGGCCTATTTCACCCCAATTCAGATTACGTACATCTTTCATGATTAAATGTTGTCCCGAAATAGTGAAAGCCATGGCAACAGCAAGCACTGTTGCTGGTGTTGCTAGTGGAAGCAGGTGGCATATTCCCAGCATGACTCACTGTCTTCTGCAAACAAGCTGAACGAAAGCATCGTTCGTACGTGGAGATGTGTACCTGGGTGGGACAGAACCCATCCAAAATCCGGCTTCAACAACCTGGCAGATTTCCATGCTGCCCACCTCCGGGATGGCTGGTGAAACCCACCAGTTGAGGGCTGCCTGCCTGTGGCATTAAATGATCTTGCCCTCTACCCTCTACCCTCTGAAAACCCTCTACCCATGTGCTCCCGTTAGCTCATGTGGCCCCTGTGTTTGGGCCAAGGCCATTGTAACGGACTGCCATCCCAGAAAAAAAAAAAAAAAAGGCCCTTTAATTATTTTCCTCTTGTTTTCTGGCACAGTCAAAAATATATTTTTTATTTTTTTTTCAGTACAAAATAATCTGTTTCTCCTTCTAGACAATTCACCTTGTTTTTCCCACTGGCAGCCTGATCCCTTTATTGTTGCTCTGGTTTTTAGTACCAGTAGCAATGCAGGGAAGACAGGAGAGGCAGCCCCATGCTTGTGTGAAACAACATGCTAGATCCCATCATCAAAGGAAGACAGAGCTGCAAGAAACTGAGACGCCCGTGGGAGCAATGAGGAGGTCTGAGGGGCTGCCTGGTATGCTGAGAACAAATAGTGTCAGGGTGCTCGAGAAGTGCAGACCTTAGTCTGGTGCGTCCTTGGCCTTGGGAAAAGGGAGCAAGGACAGCAGCAGCTCCTGCCTGTACTCCCAGAAAAACCAGGATCCTCAAAGAGGGGTGACATTGCACTCAAGGGTGTCCAGCTGAAAGCTAAGACATTGGCATTTGCTGTTTCTTACTCATATATGTCCATGGGTATCACATATGCATACATTTATACAAAAATATACATAGTGTCTGTACTCTATCACACTTTTTCCGTCGTCCACAGCTGATTTTTGTCCCTAATACCCCTTCGTCTTGCAGACTTGTGCATGGGTTTACCTGTTTCTACGGAGCCCTCGAACCAAGTGGAGCACTAAGATCCGCCCTGCACAGGAGATCTGGATTTCATGTGGTGTTTCAGGTAGCGGGAAAGTAGTACCTCCAGGTTATGCAGATCTATTTGGGCTTCTTGAAGCTAGGGTTGCAGAATAGCCCAGCAAGTTATCAGTAAGAATACAGGGTTTGTCAGTTCCTCCCAAGTGAAAAAAAAAAAAAAACACCCTAAAAATCTAACCCTTTCCTAGCATTTCCAGTGTTCATGCTACTGTCATTTTTTTTAAAAAATCAACTCATTCTTTGGAAATAGTTGAGCATATGCATCACTGTCTGGAAATCTGTCTGAAAACATTATATGATCTCTTCAAATGAATCCATTATTTTCTTCTTCTTCTTTTTTTTTTTTTTTAAGTTCTTGCCCTTCCATCTGCTTCCTTAAGTAAAACTGACAGAAGTTTCATTTTTGTTCACAAGCGAGGTCACGGTTCCTTGCAGACTCACATATCTGACAGTGATTTCTGGGAATGTCCCCTTTCTAGAGAGTGTGTCTTTTTGTCCAGGAAAATAAATTAGAAGTTTTGCTTGAAAAAGGATGATAAATCCTAAAGTGGTGCAAGCTGTCTTATGAAAAAGTGAGTTTATAAGCTAAAGGTGCAATGAAGTAAATGTTTCTTCATATCTGAATGAGATAAGCATTGGTCCTTCATCTTCATGTGATGGCGTATCAACTGTTCTAGAAACTTTGCTCGTAATAGTAAGTTTTTAGACACCTCTTTTTGCTGAGAAGCTCTTGATTCTGTTACTAGGGATCTTGTCTTTTCTCATCAGCAATTTCGTTCATTTGTTAGTTCAGCTTCTTGAGTGGAAGCTCATGTTTTTAATGAATTGCAGGATCCTTCATACATTTCTATATACCTCAGCGACTCTGTTGTGGAACTGCAATCTATGTCATCCATTTGAGATAGCACAATCCACTGTACAGAGATCTTGTGGCTGTAGTCCTTTTATTTTGTCATGAGTGCTGGAGGTCTAGTACATTAAGTATTCTACTTCAAAAGGTTAAATAACCTTCTAAAATAGCCAGCTTTAAAAATCAAAAATATAACAAAGTTGTTTAATGGAAAGGATACAAGCGCAAGCCTGTATTTCTCACTTGCTTTCTAATCCATGTGGAATAATGTATTAGTGGTTTTTGTAATGTGAAGATATCTGGTTCAGCAGATTTTGATCACAAGACCTTGAATTTCAATTAGGATGTTACACCTCAACAGGCATCAGGTCTGAGGCATTTGGAATATTAATATCTACTTCCCAAATATTCTATTGGAAAAACTCCACATTTATCACAATAAAAATGAGAAATCCATCAAGCGAGAAAAAAAATAATTTGCAAGTGAACCCTCATTTTGTGTGTAATTTATTACTCTTTCATGATGTGACCATTATCTAAAAACTGTATCTGCAGGCTTGGCATTATTAACACAAATAGATTTTTAATAAAATTTTTTAATCTACCTTAGTCTTTCCCTTATGGCTCATTTGTAATCCTGATGGTGAGTAAACAGGCTAGACACTCAATTCTATCTGTTGCATCCTGCACATTGGAAATCTCACAGACTCTATAGTTGTAGGACTGATCTAGCTTTAATAATATTTTTATTTGTGTTTAGTACGACCGGAGTGGTAGGATTAGTTGTGTGTATTCCCAAAGTAAAGTGAATATAACTCCCGTGTTCCTTTGCTCTTCCTGTTCCAACACAACTCTGTTGTTTGCAAACAAAATCTCTTAGAAACAATGGTCTTTGTTCCCTCTCTTACTTGCATTCTTCTTTTCTGGACTTGTAAGTGTTAACATATGTGATGAAAGAAGGTAGTTTTTGAAGTAATATACCATAACCATGTAAGCCAGTAAACTGGACAGATGTTCCCAAAGATAACTGCAGTTTAAAATATAAGCAAGTTCTCCCTCTGTGATGGGCAGTCAAGGAAATCAGGATAATCTTAAATACCATCATTTTTTTGTATTCTTAGAACATTGTTAGAGAAAATATTTTTATGGTAGTATCAGCAGTTTTTCTTTTAATCTCATTCTCAGACTAGAAATATTTGTACCCATGGGTCCCTCGACTTACATGTCACAGCAGGGATCCCTGGAATATCCTGAAGTGGGAGTCCTGCATTTCAGCTGGGGTTCTTCAGGTGCTAAAATGAAGTGCGAGGGACTGTGGCAGTATATGTATGTACATGTACATATATGTATGTATAGATATATTTACTTTTTTATTTTGCTTCATAAAAATCAAGCAAAACAGGATAATAGAGAAAAATTTGAAATAACTATTATGGCATATCATTAAAAGGGTATTTGAAAGGAAGGTGAACCTCAGGATTTATTAAATTTACCTTAAGGACTTACTTGAAGGACCACAACCACTGTATTTATTATGGAGATTTTGGTGGTTTTTTTGGGCAGGTGTGGCTTCTATTAACAGGCTATTTCTAATGCCTTCTCCTTGCTTCAAGCAGACTTAACTCTCATCTTCTGTTTTGTCTGACAGTTCGGCCTATTGCTTTCCCAAAACTCTTGAAAGAGCAATATAAGATTTATTGCTGTTGTTGTGTCTTAGGTACAAAAATCAGGGTTTTAGGCAGGGCACGGCATGGATTAGGTTGAGTGACACTAGTTTCTGCATCAAAAGTTTGAAAATAAAGACAAAGAGGGCTGAAGGAGGGTCTCTTAGTGGCACTTTCCCTCTAGGCAACCACAGTCTCTAACCAGAACTAAACGAGTTAATTGGAATCCTCTCTTTCAAACATCGATTGATTCTGCGATAGTCTAATGAATTGCTAAAGCATGACAGCCTGGAATAAATTATTATTAAAATCTTTCTGCTCTTTAACCAGGAAAGAAAGAACATTTGAAAGTATAAGACAGGTAAATCTCATATTAAGCTTAGCAATTAATATCCTAAAAAGTATTACTACTCACAATAAGACATACTTTAATCAACATTGAACTCGAAGACCAGCAAAAATATTATGGTTTTGCTGTCACATGTCTGCAGAGCCTGTACACGATTCATTAATTTTTGTTCTGGAGTTTGTAACTTCACACTGGGAAAAAAACCCAACCAAACCTCTTGCTGATTCATCTTATGATATTTATTTTATTAATGCTTAAATATTCCCTTTCTGTTTCAATCATAGTATAATAATATGGCAGTAAGTCAAAGGAAAATGAAATTACCGGTTATGTTGCAAATAACATATCTGTTTTTATGTGCAGCCTGTTCCAATTGAATTTGATTTTGCGAGGTTTGATGCCACAACATACAGTTAAGAAAGGAAAAAAAACACAACAGGAGATGAGTTAAGAAAAGTGTTTGAAAATTTGTAGGAGAAAATGTTTTCTGAAAGTTGTAGTTCATACTAACAGTGATAGGGAAGAACAGGAATTTATTGGCAGAATATGAGCTTGCATTGCTACTTGGTGAGATGATTGCATGGAAAGATGTTCATCTGTTGTACACGCTGACGGGTACACAGTTTTGTCCCTTGGAAATGAGCTATGCTGGGGAAAAAGATATAATATACTTAGAAAAAAGTTATTAACCTGCCCTTTCTGCTTAAAAGCAATCCTTGTCATAACTGTGAATCTGTAATAAGTTGAGGACAGTGCATTATTCGTGTTTGGATGCTGGGTTTCTCTTGGTGTCTGTCTGAGAAACCTGTATCTCTTCATACTCCCAACTGAGACCATAAAGACCAAGAGAGCTGGCTTCAGTGCTAGTGCCGAATCCAGTGCTGGTGCTGTGTTTTGGCAACCTTTGTCGTGATTTATCTGCTTGATGGGTAGCTAGAAACACTTTCCACCAGAAGATATTCAGATGGTTTATGTTGGGGTTGACACAATCTGTGTTTACCGAGTATTCACTCAATTAGAGTGCTTGCTCAAAATAAAGGGCTTTGCCAGGTAGAAATCAGAATGAGTTCATCCCAGGTTGGATAAGACATGAATGTGCCCCAAAACAGGCTGAAGAAGTTTTGTCGCAACTAGAGCAATTCCTGCACTGAAAACAAGCTTATCAGAATTTATTTAAAGCTTTAATTTGGATTAGAAAGTAACGTGGTGTTTACACCCAGCTTGCAACCTGCTGCCAATGGTTGAAAGAATGGCAGTGCAAAGAGTGTGAAGGATTCATGACCCCAGGCACATGCTCAGTGATGGTGAAACCCATACTCTTACGTACTCAGAGAAAAAAATCCTTGTTATATTTGCAGGGGTTAGTTCTTTTCAGACTTGAATGTTGCATTTCTTGTGCCTTCTTACTCTCAGGTACAACAGAGAGGAGGATTTTCCCCAAATGCATGCAGTAGCTCCAGGATGAGGACTGTTTCAGAGAACTCAATATTTTTTGCCTAGTGAAACTCTCTTGGAAGCAGAAAGCTCACCTATGTGGGGATGGGCTGCAAGCTGCCCTTGTCTGCAGCAATTGGAGAGGTGGCGAGGGCCACAAAATATGCTCACACTCCTTTTCCACAGAATGGAAAACCAGAAACTCAGAGACTACTGCTCCAACTCTCCCCCAAGCAACTCAGGAGTATGTGGCCTTCAGGAGATCCTTTCTGTGCTACTAGAAAGGAGATTGTAGCGAGGTGGAGGTTGGTCTCTTCTCCCAAGTAACAGGTGATAGGGCAAGAGGAAATGGCCTCAGCTTATGCCAGGGGAGGTTTAGATTGGGTGTTAGGAAAAATATCTTCACCAAAAACCTTATCAAACATCGGAACAGGCTGCCCAGGGAAATGGTGGAGTTGACATCCCTGGAGGTTTTTAAAAGACGGGGAGATGCGATGCTGAGGGACAGGGGTTAGTGTAACTTGGCAGTGTTAAGTTTATCCATCAAGCTGGACTTGATGATCTTAAAGGTCTCTTTCAACCAAACAATTCTGTGATTCTGTGCTGGCACCATGGGATCAGTCAAAGACTGGGGATCTTCCAGCCTCAGCCCTTCTACTCCAATAACAAGGCATGTTGCTTTGTAGTGGTCTTCTTGACAAGAGTTTTTCAAGACTGAAAATGCTGCCTGGATGACAGACATGGATACCTCCATGAAAGAGACTAGTCATGTCCCTCTAGAGACGTGTCCCATCTGAAATCCTAATTTTTGCAACTAAGATACAATACCAAGTTTGATATATTAAAGATTTGTGAAAAGCAATAGAGCAAAATATCAAATAACCAGAAAAGAAGAACTTTTTTGGTTCACAGCAGCGTGAGCTGCCTCACCTGAATTGGGGACACTTCCTCTGCTGCACAGAAATACAGTGCAGAACTAAGTTGCGGAGTGTTCTGGGGTATGCTACGCTTTCTGCTTGTGGACCTGCCCTGGTTTCCTGACGGACTATATAGCACGCCTTTCCTGGGCCACAGCCAGACTTATGGAATAAGATGGGCATGCCTGAATAAGTCTTCTCAAATAATTTATTAAAAATAAAGATAGATGCATTGCTCTGTAACAAATGTCACTGACAAAGTTCCTCAGAAATGGAAAGTAGTAGTTTTATAAAGTTCTAATCAGAGAAAAAAAAAAAATGAAAATAGCTACCCTAAAAGCAGGGGGGTTTTTGGTTTTTTGGGGTTTTTTTGTGCAAAGCAGAGGAATAGTACTGTGTGAAAGAACTAAAAATATTTCCTTAACTCCTGGTCTTCAAATGCTATCACAAAAATAAGCTCCACATCTCCAGCTTGAACAGAAACAGCTTGGGGATCGACAGTGGCTCCACAGAAGAGTCCAGTTCTGCCCACCCTGCTCTGGGGTCAGCAAGGCTGCTGTGCCAAAAGCAAACAATTGTGCACTAAAAGTCTGAGCTTATACACAGACCTGATGGCATCCTGAATCTGTCAGAAGAGAGAGAGAACAGGTGTATTGTACCTAGATATTAATTTTTCCAATGCTTTTTTTTCCATTCGCAACATTATACCCGCCTGTTTACCTCAACAGCGTTCAGCTGCCTGCATTTCTACATTGATATTGCCAAATTACAGGCTCCTTGCAGGACGTTAAAGGTTTTCAGTGCTGACGGTTACGCAGCCAAAGCCAGGTGGTGTCAGGGTTAGGCTACAAAGGTGTCACAAATACCCAAAGTAGGGATCAAACGCAAAGACCGGCTTCTTCATGTGCTTGTTACTCATGCAGATACAGCACGCGTCACTCCAAGGAGGAGGCAGGCGGACGTAAAAGAATGATGACCATAACCTAAGTGTCTATGTGGTCTGCAAACTAATACTGCTCGCGTTTTTGCCGGTTCTCCTTAGGTCTGTCGAGCACCCACTTGATCCTAATTCAACTGAAAAGCAGTTGAGTTGGCTGATAACTACCCCCCTGTTTTCAAGCACCTCTGACTACCCTCCAGGTTTATTACTGATTTTCCTGTGTGTTCCAGCTCCACGCTGTCTGCTCTGATTTATTCCATATGTCTTAAATTGAAATATGTCATGGTATGGAGGAAGTCTGTAATCCCTCTCAAGTTTCTGTTGAATATTGCTTGAATCTATGTGCTGCCTGTTGCTTTACACTAGCCCCTGATAAAAGCTGTATTGAAATGGTCTAAAATACCAGCTGCTTCTTTCTTTTCAACTCTTGCTTCTTCTTCTGATAGTCTACCTTTTGGTATTAAACATTATAAACCCACACTCTGGCTTGTATATAAAATGCAAAAGAGACCAGAAAAACTGTGAAACGCTTATAGCTAAGGCTGTGTTTAACGTAGTGTTAACATCACTGTTGCAATTACCTAACTGTGATCCCAGCTGCAAATGTGAAACGGTGCAGCTACCCTGCTCTGTCACACTCCAGATTCACTCCTGGGACAGCAACGGGACAAGGACAGTGACATCTCTGCTGCCCACAAGGAATGTAGACATCGCTAAGTAGTTTCTGGACTGTATGACTCCATTGTCATGCTGTTAGAAAAAATAATCCTTTCTGCACCCCCCTCTTTGAAAAAGAAAAAAAAATCTCCCCCTACATTACTGTGAAGCTGAATTGACAGAGCTATTTTTAAAGCTAGATTTAAAAAACAGCCTGGCTAATATATTAAGCTATTGTATGCCCTTTTAAAAAGGCACAAAACAATGTATTTTTCCATCCTGGATATGACCTACAGGGAACATTAAGGTTTCCCTAGCTTTGACTGCCCTGAAACTGTTTGTAAAGGAAATTTTTCTTTCTTTTTCTTCAGGAGAGAAGGCCTGTGGCTCTTGCATAAAAACATGCTTGTAGGACCGGACTCCTCCATTTGCATTCTCATTTATTCAGGCTATGTGTCCAGGCTGACAGCTGGCAAGGGCAAAATTCAAGGCACAGCGCTTTCTCAGGGACTGGCCCGTGAATGTGGAATGAATCAAGGGCCTTAATAAGACCCAACACTTTCTCTTCTAAGCCATAACTTTGACTTTCCCTTTTCTAACATAAACACTACATCTCACACACTTTTTCCTGGGGACAGGAGGAGGAAAATTAGAACAGGAGGGATGCTGCTCCTGTTGTTTAAAGCACAACCAAGCTTGCTCCAGGTGCTGTAGTAACAATGGCAGGAAAGCGAGGTATTTAGAATAGACTAGAGCAGAAATCACAAACATACCTTTTCAAACTGCCCACCATTAGAAGGAGATACATTTTATTTAAACATTTAAAGCCTATGATAACAACCCTCATCAGCCATCTCACTGAAACCTATACTAGACTAAGCTTTATTGTAGTAGGTTTCTGAATTTGCCTAAACAGATGGTTAACATAGATTGCAATATTATCTAGAAATATCCTATATTTAATTTCCTTCTGACTTCTTTTCTCCCTTCCGTGCGTTTATAAATTTTGGTTTTTGATGATGAATTCTAGATTATTGAAATCTATTATCATCACACTTTTTTTACTTTTTCTCCTGAAATCCTTCAGAAACGTATCGGTAATAAAGATGAGATCAAAGTCATGAGTTGGTGGGAAACGTTTTTTAATCTGGCATTAAGTTTCAGATGGTCACGACACTTTTCTTAGTGCTCCATATTACATCTATTTTAAATGCAGTGCACATACAGAAGCAATGAATGAAAGACTGTTTTAAATGGATTCATGAAAAACAAATGACTTTGGGGGAAAGCAAGAAACCCCTCAGTAACTTACCATGCATAATAAGAAATACATCCAGATAAAATCTTCCTGCTGTGGTTATTATGATAATTATTTATTTTTTATTATTATTTCACTAAATCATAAATGATGATCAGTTTATAAAAATATTGGAGGAGGTCAAACAAATGAAAAATATGAACCACAGAATGATGTGTACTAGTGAGTGTTGGTATTTGCTTAAGGACTCATAGTCTGTTTATCAACCCCGATTAATTTACAGGTTCTAGAATCCATCTCTGCTTTCTACAGTTTCTTTTCAGTATATGTGGAAAAGTGGACAGAAAACCATATGCAAATGCACTCACACCTACACTTGGTGTTACAATTTATTGGACTGGATGCAGAGATAGGTCTGTTAGAAATGATCAAACTACAATAATTTTCAGCATGCCATGTCAAGTTCTGCTCATCAAAAAGGGAAAATTTTGGAATTAGTCCTCTTTTCTACTGCAAGATAGTAATGCAATTTTAAGCAATAAGTGAAAAATGGCCTTACTAGGTCAGACAAAAGGTCTGTCTGTTTTAGTACCCTGTCTCTGAGTTTAGCTATTAAGTGAAGAGACTTTTTTAAAAAAGCATACAATGTTTTTGCAAGTACTCAGTAACCTAATGATGGGTTCTCCTTGATTCTCTGTTCCTTCTTTAGCAAGTCCTGCCATTGCATTTGCCTTCTGACTCCTGCTACTCGTTGAATTGATGTCCTGTAAAAAGCATCCTCAGTGATCCCACAATCAGATATTTTGCTCCTGTTAGTCGTGTACATTATTTCATAATCATTCAAACTGAATTTCTCTGCTTTTTTATCATCTAGTTTCTCGGTATCTAAAGAATCACTTGTGACTCCTTTGAGGCTAAGTTTTAATCAGCTTGACTACTTTAGTATCAGATGAAAACTTTTATTCAATACTTTCTCCAAATTAGTTATGAATATTGGTAATAAATGCATTAAATATTTACCTCTATTTTATGTGATGTGTATGTATTAATCAACATTAATAATTTAATCTTTTACTTTATAAATAATTAATATATATCAAAAGTAGAACTATAAACGGAAAAGTTTGAATTCTGTATAACAAATATCAGCAGTCTTTGAGAATGTTTTACTAAAAAATGTGCGTAACTTAGTATTCTTTTCTTATGCATTGTTCACATCAGGGTTGCTTTACCAAAGTGTTACATACCATTTTAAGGCATACCAGGGGTGGCAGTTAGAAAATTATATTTTCATAGGGTTTTATAACTGACTGTGGCTTTTTGTGAATCAATTATTTTGATAAACATACACAAATATCGTGTATGTGATACCTGACACATGGTTTATCAGAATAGTTCTTGAAAAACTGTAGTTTATAGAGGAAATCGCATTTGTTGTGGTGACAAAACAAGAAAATAAAGACGCCTCAATGACTCTTTCATGGTGGTGTCCTTTATTTGGAGAGCAACATCACTAAATTGCGTGGCTATGTTATTGAAGGACTGGTCTAATTCTGCACGTTTGTGAATTGCTGCCTGAGAGGTTGGCTGCAGGTGACCCTTGAAAGTGTACAGTTTAATTGTGGAGCATTAATAGGACCTGATTTACACTGCAAGAGGCTTCCTCTCTGTAGCTTCTAATATCAGCTTTTACTACCTAGGCCTGTGGCTGGTCAGAAAAAGGAATGGGGAAAAGAGGATAATTAATCCTTTCACCCTCCAGAATTCCCACTGTTGTTGAAAGTAAGAATGTGAACGTTATTGTTACCACTACTATTACTTACAGTAAGCAGTGACAGTATATCCCGTCCACAAAACACGGAAAGCACAAAAGGAGGACTCACTCACGACACTAAGAACTGCAGCTCTTCCCTCAAGCGATGCTTTTTTCCCTGCATTTGAAATAAACTTATTCTCAGCCACTGCCTCAATGTCAGCTGAACTTCTGGCAGGGTTATGTTCTCCTCACCATCTGCAAAGACTTAAAAGCCTGGCCTTCACTTTGTCTGATACTGTTGGGTAATCTCATAGACTTAGCAATTCAGAAAATTTCTGATGCAGTCAAGACAATGTAATGCATTTTTCTCAATTATACTTGTTATTAAGTATTGTTTAATACTGCAATATTTAATAACCATCCAGTTTATTTCAATACTGTTGTCCCTATGTTGAGAGACTAGACTCCAAAGCAGGCAAATATAATATACGGAAAAAGACATGGGAATGGGTAAGGCAGAATAGAAGACAAGATTCAGTTGAGCAAGGTCATAAATGTTTAATAAATAAATCATAAGGCACTGTTTAGATTTTTCATCATTTTGAGATATACAGGCTGGAAAAAATGAGGTTGTTACAGTCTTTTGTCCGCTTACTTGTGCACAGGGAACTACAGCTCTGCAAAATGACACTAATTAGCTGAAGATTGTTAAGGAGAAAGAGCTTCCCATCCACCAGAGAAAGGCGTAGCACAGCAGCCTGAGCATTGCCAAGGCCCAGCACACTGCTGCTCGGTAGTACTGATCAGTTTTATTAGTTTACAGTATCTAGCTGTGTTTTTATGGTTTGTGAAACGAATGAATAGTATTTAAAGTGCACTCTAACATAACAAGATACCACTGTTATTCTAGTTTTCTTTCCAGGAAAAAATTCTCGGATGTTGCCCAGTAAGATGTCTTGTTTGTTTTCTGTGGGCTACATCCCAGTTTCTTGGACAGTGCTTCTTACCACTACTATAGAAGAAGTGTAATAAATGGGGTTATTCACGTTACTGTTAGCAATGGACAACAGTCAAAACCTCCAGAGGTTTGGATCAGCTTGGACAAGCACTGATAAATCTGGACTTCCTAAACTCCAGGAGACTCCTTTGACCATCTCTTTAACACTCCACTTTATTGTAAGCTTCTAGCAAGAAGCTTTCAAAGTCTGTTTGTTTTTATGCTCTTTGCCTCAACTTGTTTTCACTCTATGGCAGATAGATTTGGGTTTCAATTGCGGGGCACTGGTGCAAGGCGGCTCTGTTTCATATTCATGAATATCAGTATTTACACAGTTACAAGACAGTTATTCAGCCTTAAGACTTCAATACAGGCCAATGGAAAGGGTAGCCACAAAACAATGATGAAAACCTGCCTTTGCTTACTTAAAACAGTTACCTGGAATAGCATGAGAAAGGTTGACTTGTTGTCTTCAGTGTACCACAAAAGCCCTGTACAGTAAATTACTCGCTGCCTTCATATGAGTGGCAAAGTGTCATAAGTAGCACATAAGGAAGTCACATATTGTTGTATTTAAATATTTTAAAATATTACATGTGGTTCTTTTTCTTTAAATGCATTGGTAACTAGTCCTAAACCAGTTATTTTTCCTGGCTAATTTTTTCAGCCTCTCTTATGTATGCTTGACAACTTTTGACAAGTTAAATCCCTTTTTCCTGAGAGTCGTGTGGGCACTTTTACCTCTTTTTTAACCAATTTTGTGACTTAGAACAGAAGGCTGTTCTTTCGGATTTGATCTTTCTGACTGAAAAATCACTAAACCTATCCTAAAGACCAGCATAACGGCCTAATTTCAGAGCCTTCCTGAGGTAAAAGAAGGTGAGAGGCAGAAACCTCCCTCACTTGACATGTTTTTAAGGACCTTTGGATTTTTCTGATGATGCAAAACTTCCACTTTTTCATGTATTCAGTAGAATTCAAAGAAACATCCCCCTTGATTTCAGGAAGAAATTTCTTGTGAATATCAGAAATTTGACTCATACCATTTCTTCATTTGGAAGGTATAACATACTGTAACTATTAATAATTACCACTCAGATTCCTGACTATATTTTTATCATTGGAATGTTGGACCCGGAAATAGCAATGCAGGCACACATGCGTACGCACTAGGCTCCCATAGAAAGCACTTTCAGAAGAAAGCAGTCTCCACAATATTTGTAGTGGTAATACACTGAGTTTGGACAATGAAGTGAATAATTAGCAGTCTTCTACCAGAGGTTCTAGTTTGTAGATTATCAAATTTGTTGTCATTGTTAAAATTTTCCTGTCCCCACAGTGATGAATCTAAAAATCTAAACCAAATAAAAGTTAATAACTCATCAAAACTACTTGTATTTCCTCTACTTTCCTATTTAACTTCATTTGTTTGCTAAATCCTTTAGCAGTAGAAAGTTGTTTACACTTGAAATATATATTCCACCCAGGCTAAATATCTGGTAAACCTTTATTTCTAAAAACAAAACAAAACAAATACAAAAACCTCTTACTGTTTAAAATATCTCCAGAAAATAAAACTCTTATCAAAATATTTCTGTTATCAGTCATGGATTAATATCTGAATAATTTCAAAAACAATTTATATTCGCAGAAACAAAAAGGGACTGCTTTCAGTACAGGCTTTTCCTTGCAATGTGTTCTTCCTTTTCTTGTTGCAAAAATTTTGACATTTATGGGTGCTTAATAAGGCACAGAGTGGACACACTGATTTATTCATCATTGTCCTCTGAGACATATACTTTCAAATCACTGGCTAAAAGGAAAACAAGGAAAGCATAAATTCTGTTCCGGCAAAGTGCAATAGCTTTGCAAACCACCCGAATGCCATTTTAGCTTCGCACGTAACCTAAGAACCAGGTAGTCCTGAGTAATACTTCCTGTAATACCTCCTTCTTCTTCATAACCTACCGCTGTCTTTTGGAAACCATTTGAGTAAGTATGTTTAGCAACAATTCCACCTGTGCATAGCACAGCATTTGTTTGCAAACAAGTTTTTGGCCATTAAGAGCTAATCCACCCTGCCTGCTTACCGCTCCACGGGGATATTGATGCTGTAAACCCTGGTGGTGCGTGCAATGGGAAGCAGGACCCTGCCGACCCCACCTCTGTCCCCCGAAGGACCACTGGAGGTCTGCAGGATCCATCACCTGATGGCAGACGGGCCTGAGCTTGTGCTTCACCAGCCTCACCTGGTAACCTAACAGCTCTTTTTTTTTTTTGCACTTTCAGAGCAGCGAAGCGGCTGCTGAATGCCGAGAGTTTCTCCCTTCTCGCTGCAGAAAGTCACTTCCATAATTTAATCTTACATGTGAGCACACTTATTTAAGGCGCCGGCGCAGGGCAGCTGGGAGCTTATTGATGCTGCATGTTTTGGCACAAAGGAGAACCTCTGGCCCCAGGACGAGTCTCCCCCGCATGCATGTGACGCTCCACACCTGCACGCCGGGGGTCTCAGCTCTCTTGGCATCTCACCATCACTGCGGCGACTGGCGGCACGCTTGTGGGTGCTGCGTAACGCTGAGTCCCTCACGGGGGGCTGAGCCGCTGGAGGAGATGAAGTTTGAACAAAGATCACCTCAAATCACCATAAAGACACAGGAAGAGGAGCAGAGAACACCTAAGGCGCTCTCTGAGATGTGTTCCTCACCAGTGCAGTCTCTTGAGCGATCACACCCTGTTTTTGTGATGAGCTGTGGGGAGAAGCAACTAATTAGGCACAGTCATAGGCTGGATCACGCTCATTAGTCACAGGTTTATACAAAACTTCCAGGGAGGTAGCTGCTTGCTGGTTTAGGGTGCTCTTATTTCGCTCTTTCCTGTGGGAAAATCATGAGACAGAGGGCAGACTCATCATCTTGTTTTTCTGGGATCACTTTAATTGCAAGCACTCCCGAGTTCAGAAGCGGAGACTAGGAACAGGAAATTGTAGCTGGAGTGGCAGAGAGAGACACGGCCACATTCTGGCACCTTGTCTATACACATATGCTGGAGAAACGCATACCTTTGAAGACGAACTACATGTGCTATTTCAGAATGTTTATACATGAAAAAACCAGTTTCAACACTGGCTTTGCTACCTCTCAAATAAATGAGACAAGAAAGTAAAACACTACTGTTTCGCAAGCTAACTAATCTGATCCTGATTCTAGGCACTGCAATATATTTATAATACTTCACAACATACGGTGTCTAGAGGAAACGCTACCTTCTTTCAACAGTCTGGCAAATGTGTTTTGAGATAGTCTAATGACAGGAATGATTCAAGGGGTTTCACTGGTTTGCTCTGGCACATGGGTAATCTGGACACAAGTGCTTTTTAAATCGCATTTTCAAAACTTTCCATGAGATAATGGTGGTTCTTACAGGATTTACTTCAAAGCAAAACAGATATCTCGACCTTCCCTTACACATCTAAATACACCACACCTTTGAATCAGACATTGCATTCTTCACTGTGCTTTCTATGTATCAGAGTTAGGTGGAATAATTTATCTTTCTAAGGAAAAGAAATGACAGGAATTGTAAAGGTTTTGAAAAAAGCATGTTGCTCTTGTATCTAACCAGGTGCAATATTTCCTTTTCCTGATCCCTCATGTGTTGGCTGCCGTGGGAAGAGATAGTGTATCAGCACATGCGAACAATCATCAGACATAGGTGGGTTAAATGTTATTGTCATCTGACTTAGCTGAATTCATATAAAGGCATTTTGGCTGGTAGCTTCCAACAGCTGGCCCCATTATAATTAGAATTTGTTAGCACTGTTGGTGGTGTATTGTCTATTTTTATGCCCCTGGTTTTCTTGCTGGAATGTCTGAAAGGTGTTAGCATGTTGTACTGCTCCGGCACTGCCTTGTGAAGGTGAGGCGTTGATGGATCATAAGCTGGGTGCCAGTCTTTTAATAGGAATCATATGGTCTGGGATGCCTGAGACCACTGCTGGGAAAAACAGATGAGATGATCATGGGCCACTTGGGACAGGAAAAGTAAGGAAAGGACCATTTACAGGAAATATTTTAAGCCTACTAACTACTTGGCGATCTGCAGTAGAATTCCATTTGATTACACATTTGGACTACTTCAAGACACATACTGTTTTGGTATCTTTGGCTCTCAGTAGAGCTCCAATAAACCTATTGGGTTATTAACTCACCTGCTTTACATTTTCACCAAAAGTGAAATAAAGCGGGACTGGCAAAGATGGGATTTGAGCTCCTATGAAGCTGAGCTTCTCTGTAGAGGCAACAGAGACAGAGAGCATCAGCCAAGAAGGCCAGATACACTGTACTTTTGAAAATCATGCTGGGCGCCATGGAGAGCAGACTTGGAATCATCTCTATTGGTGTGTTCTTTAAAAGCAGTGCAACATCTGCACGTCTTTCTTTTAGAACTACAGCAAAAGCAGATTTAGTTTGCAAGCAAAACAGCAGATGAATCCAGATTTGTCCCGGTTTAGTTAAATGACCTTTGGGAAATGCCTTGGGAGTTTCTCAGCCTGATGTCTCAAATTAGGTGTCATTATAGCACAGAGCATATGTTGCTATGGAACATAACTACTAAAAAGAATTGGACACGTCTTCTGGTTACTGACTCCGATGCCCTGATATCACAGGTATTGTGTCATATCATGCATTGCATACACTCAGAACTATACGGAGCCTTGGCCTTCAATATTCCCATCCTAAATTTCTCCTAGAAAGTCATTGCTCTGAAGGAAAGTGTTTCCAACTCACTATATATTTTAGACAAACTTTGACAGAGACAAAACAGACAGGCTTTGTTCATATTAGCCATAAAAGACTTGAAATTAGTGCTATAAGCTAAGGACTACTAAAGTACGAAGTGCTTAGCATGCACTAGAAAAGGGACAAGTGAAAAAACGGCAAAAATAAGGAGGTGTCATAAATCAGAAAGCTACCCTGAAGTCAGATACTAAATTTTTGTCAAAAGTCATTGCAAAGATCATAACAACAAGACACAGATCAAATGTTCTTTTTCTTAAAAGAATCAGTCCTCCTCACATCATTAAATAATTATGAAGCATAGTACTGTAGCATCATGAAGGGGCTTTCTTTAAGATGTCAATGGATAATTCAGTATGCAATCTCCGTCCTTCTATGTGTACACATTACCTTGCCAAGATGTTAGTGGAAAAGTGCCTGCTATTGTTTCTTAACATCAGTTATTAAATATGTTGCATGGATTTTTCTTTGTTTGAAGATAAATTCACTTATTACAAATGAAATACTGCTTTAACTCGGAAGAGGTGAGATGCAACAACTTGGTTGCTGAGGCACAACGTACTATTTTTTCCCTTTCTTATTTGTTCTATTTATTAATAAAGCAAATAAACCCACCAAATCCAAAACAAAGCTAATAAGTTTGTGCAGAACAAACTAATTGAAAGACATTGACCACTTATGCTTCCTCACCCCCACCCCACCTTGGCCAGTAATATAACATGCGGTAGATCCTTTATCACCACAGTTAATTGTTTATACTAGAAAGTCAGCCCTTCTTGCTGGCATGGATAATCTTGCCAAGTGGAATTATTAGGTCTGGTCTCCTGCCAGAGTTTACTCCCAGACTTCATTATTTAACCGTTTCTTTGTATAGAGCTAGGTTGTCATTGAAGTTGGCACGAATTACTATGCTACTTTTGTGCATACATTCACCAGAGCTGTGGGAACAAAATGAAGGATCTTGCATACACAGAGAGATATTACAATAAGAGGCCTCATTTCCTCTTCCAATAAGTTAACAGCATGTGGAAAGAGAAGCATGGAAAGCCATGTGTGAGGAGCACAAAGAACTCAGAGCTCATTTTAAGAAAAAGTGGATTTTGCATTGATTTTCTTAAGCACGTGCAAGTACTTCCAGACAAGGTAGCTCTCTGTCCATTGAAACCTTGCTGCTGGACTGGTCCCCGTTGCCTACACAGTATGATATATATAGACAGACAAAACAATTTCTTGCTGTCTCAATTGCGTAAAAGAAATTGCCTTTTGAAGAGCCCAGAGGTCTACAGCACACAGTCAAAACATTACCCTGGTACTGTTGATGCACTGCAGAAAACTCATAAAACTGCCATGTTGAGCCATGCTCTGCTTTGTGGTCTTCACTGCAAAGGTTATGCAAGCGCTAGAGGGCACACGGCTTATCACAATATTGAGTAAATGAAAGCTGCTATAATCTCAGAGGAATCCTTTATAGTTTTAAATTGACAGAAAGGATGAAAATTCCGATAGGAGGAATGTATCAGTCACCAGATGAATTTGAGCAAATGATTGCTCGTTAAGAACACAAAGACCTACCAGATGTGGGTGTAGAGACTACCGCATGATTTCTCCTCCCTTTCCAAAATTTCACTGGCAGTTCCAAAACTCAGAGCACAAAGGTCCATCTGAAAAACAGAAAGAAAAGAATAATCTTTTCCCCGCTCCCTGCATCCTTAGATCACCATCTTCTCTTTTACTTTCATATCACTTTTCCTTAAATAACCCTCATAAAATAAAATCTTCCATTGCTCAACAGCAGGTTTAGTAAAAGCAGTCCTGTCAGCTGAGAGTATGTCCCGCAGCCGCTGCTGATGCTGAGCTCCTCTTCTTGGGCTTTCAAAGCCTCATTGTGGACTTCATGTTTCTGAAAAGGTTATTTCAGTGACATGAGGAAAATAACATCTTTAAATTTAGTTCTGTCTCTCCAGGAAATAAGGGGGCCATTTTAAGCACATTCTTGTACTAGAGTTTCTAAATATAAAAGGAACATTTTTATTTTTGATAGAAACAAGAAGGAATGGCTGAGAAAGACAGAGAGGGACTGAATGCAGTGTTGGGAGCCAGGAATTCCTGCGTTCTCTGCCTGGCTCTGATCTCTGGGGTCTTTAGTGCATGGCTTGGTTCTCATCTCTTGGTGCCCCTCCCTTTAAAATAGCAGTTTTAAATTTAAGTACAAGCCATGCAAGGCGAATCATTAGCTGATGAGGAACAACTCAGTAGCAGATTCTTGGAAGGTGGCATTATAATCACATTGTAGGGCGGTTGATTTACCTCACCACAAGAAAGGCTGTTACAGATCATAACTTCTGCATTTTGCTTGCCAGGACTGCAAGCCTGTGGGTCCGAGGAGAGCTGTGTGGTGATCTGAAGGCTGGTAAGACAAGCGCAAGAACTTGTGCAAGCATCAGGGATTCTTAAGTATGACAGAAGAATAAAGAAGTAAGTCACTACTGCTGAATTCCCTTTTGTGAATCGCTAAAGCTACTCAGAAGAGGAACAATTGGAAGCTAAAGATTTCCTCAAACATCATTGTTTGGGGTCATTCGCAGTGGGGAAAAAGCCGATCCCTTATGAATGTGGACTCTATTTACATCCAGTAGGTGCTCTGGGGCAAATATTGAAATTATAAACAAGGATTTTGACCACAAAATACACATTTTAAAAAGACATGATAACTTATGAGAGACTGTGTTTTCCTACAGCATAATGTAACATTGTAGTTGGAGCCCTTGGGAAGGTGGAGCAATTCAACCTCAGGTTGTGTGGAAAGCGTGAAGGAGATGGAAGCTGAAAGACGTCACTTTCAGAGCTCTTAAGCAGGCAGCAAACTGAACCACCACTTATCCTCGAAGCAACCGGACCTACCACAGTCTTGCTTCATAGCCGCCTGCCCACATCACGCTTTCATTGAGCGATAAACATTATTGTGTGCTGCTGTTCAGCTTCCACAGAAAGCTCCTTCTGAGAAAGAGTTCATCTTAGAAAGATTCTTCAGATATCTTTTCATCTTCCTTCATCTGTTTGTCTCATAACACCTCTTTTCCTTCCCTCTGCCTCCTTCTTTCCCTTTCTAACTCTGATCTAACTTAGAAGACTAGAAGCTTCCAAACATCAGGCGTTTTTTAAACTTTTCTTTTTTTCTTTCCATTCTTCCCAGTACACCTCATGTCTTTTAGAACCATAGAATCATGGAATCACTTGGGTTGGAAGAGACCTTCAAG
Source organism: Chionis minor (assembly GCA_013398295.1). Taxonomy (NCBI): domain Eukaryota; kingdom Metazoa; phylum Chordata; class Aves; order Charadriiformes; family Chionidae; genus Chionis; species Chionis minor. The sequence continues at coordinate 420,729 of VZSF01008512.1, read as the reverse complement.
ATCATCGAGTCCAACCATAAACCGACACTGCCAAAACCACCCCTAAACCATGTCCCTCAGCACCATGTCTACCCGTCTTTTAAATACCTCCAGGGACGGTGATTCCACCATCTCCCTGGGCAGCCTGTTCCAATGCCTGATAACCCTTTCAGTAAAGAAGTTTTTCCTAATATCCAATCTAAACCTTCCCCGGCACGACTTGAGGCCATTTCCTCTTGTCCCTGTCGCCTGGGAGAAGAGATTGACACCCACCTCACTATAACCTCCTTTCAGGTAGTTTTATCACTCTCTCTGCTGATGTTAAGATAACTCCAAGTGTTTAGGACCAGACAGGAACAAGGCAGCAAAGGACCTTGCCGTGTACACCATCGTCATCTTGCCCGCGAAGGGCAGTGAGCGTGCAGTCACAGCTCCATGCCGTTCACAGAAAGGTTTGGCATGTTCCAAAACAAAGAGTTTGACAGGCAGCAAGACAGACATAGTATCCTATTTTTGCAAGTGTTATCCAGGATTCTTAATTGGGGATGGAGCCGGGAGCCTGGAGAAAGCACTTTCTGTCCCGCGTGTCCCGCCACCAGATGGCAGCCGCTGTTGGTGGAGGAGAAGGTGATTTCCTCCCCTCTCTCTCTCGCCATTAATCTCTTCTGGAAGTTGTGGTTACAGCTTGCTGCTGTTGCTGCTGCTATCTCACTTGTGATCTTTGGTGAACTCAAGAAAAATGACAGCTGTTCCTTCAATGAGTTTTCATACCATCAAAGGAGCCTCGGAATCTGTTCCCAATTGTGGACTGGAAGAGGCTGCGCTCAACAACTTCACCACTCCCAGTTTTTTTCTCCCTTTCAGAGGAGGGAAGTATCAAATAACTTTCCATTTTAAACCATCAGGAAAATTACATATCCTCTACTTCAAGCACATGACCTTGAAAATCATAGGGCAGGAAGCCTCAGGAACTGCTCTTGCCGTTGTCTAGATGTGATCACTCCCTGCCTGATTCCATAGTGCTGTCACAGTTTTGGAGCTGTTGCATGCGGCACGCAGCGTCACAGCACCACGCCAGTCCTGCAGCCTAAGACCTTCAACTAAAACCCTCAGGGCCCTAAATCCCAGTTTGGGTGAAGTTGTCTGGGACTGCAGAGTGACAAACACAGGCACGTGGTAAATAGAGCAAATATGAATTTGGAACATTTCAGTGTTTCTGTGTGTCCACATTTAGGCAAGCCATGAACTTTTGTTGATGCTATCTCCCCAGAAAACTCCTGCGAACTTCAGCTTAGCTCCTACAAGTGTGCTCTGCAAGCTTGTGTGTGTTGGGAAATCTGAGCTTGCAGGGTGTCTCTTCAGTCAAAGAAATAATTGACTGTTAAATACATCACCTTCTGTTATTTACTAAAGCATGGTTTCCAGTTGGTTTTTTTTTGTTTAGTTTTTGTAGATTGTCTCACTATGGTGTGTTTGCTGACTCGGGGAAGCAGACAAAGGCGTATGCATATTATCTCTTCACTGAAAACAAAATGAACAGCTCTGTTTCAAGAGTGTGACAGACATGACCATGACGAAGTTCATTCCATTAACTTTTTGAGCAAGATTTTTTGAGTTATGATATTCCCATAGTTCTATGCAACTGAAATATCTTGCATCACATTCAGCAATGTCATAATGTAGTAACTCTCTAAAGCAATCAAATGCCTCTGCAAATGTTCAGAACCTGATCCTTGAGCTCTTTAATGTGCAGTGACACTTTCTGTCCTTACAGATGGCTCCCATACTCTGTAGAAGCAATACACTTTTTTTTCCCTAAGAATAATGAGTTGAAATTTTTCTCTTGTGTTGAGGAAGCCATAGCTACAACCTAAAACTTGTTTAGGCAAGCCATTGAAAAATGAGGTTTGAACTAGAGACAGAATAAATACAACAAAAGTAAAATGACAGACAATCCATTTCAGTGGATTTCCCATAGTATTTGTTTACTTTTTTCCAGTTATATGCTCTTGCTGATTTAAATATTCGTGGAAGTGAAGTGAAGCACTTATAGCTATGGCCGAAGTCAAATACACTGTTTGATGCAGAAGGCTTGAGGCTGTAAAGTGAGATTTGGCTCTGTGGTAATGTTTGACAATATAACAAGCCATTTAGTCAGTTAACTTCAGATCTGGGGTTAAAGACAGTTAATTGTCCATCTTGTTTTTTGTATTGCCATTTGGAAGACACTTCTTGGCTTGGATTTCCTAAAGAAGGTAGAGAAAGAAATCTCAAATGTTCTTGCTTCTCTCAGGATGTACCATCATTTCCTTCCTAATCCATGCACTAAAGAAGGGCTAGTTTGAATGAGTTTGATCTTTTATATTTCTGTTATACATTTCTTGCAGGGGCTGGATGTAACCTTTTATACATGTCTGCAAACCAACACCTGAGCTGCAGCTACATTGGTGACAGTGAGAGGCCCAATATCTAGTAATGTAAAAGCCATATTTAAGCTCAATTTGACAGAAAAAATAGCTCAAGAAAATGTCACAGTGTAGGAAGTTTGGGTGAATTTACTAATACTGAGTTCAAATTCCACTTTTACGAAACCGGGATCTCTTTCAAGTAAATTCTCGTTGCCGTTTTGGAACTGCAGATGCGTTTGTTAAACAAATATATGTCAATGTAAAGTGGGTGAAGGGACTCTTTTTTTTCTCCTTCTTAGGAGTAATACAGAATTTCAGAGATTACTTTGTTTTCCTGACTGTTTGAGTTTTTTAAAAATATAAATGTAAATCTCACCTAAAAGGAGGTGAATGAAGGTACACAGTATCTAAAACTACCATAAAGTTGGAAAGTGAGACTGAGATAACAATTCAGATAGATTTTTTTAATTCAGATTTTTTAATTCCTTAGGGTGTTTCACTTCTTTCTGTTATGGCTTATTGACACAGATTTCTCTGTAATCACAGCTCTTCAGGCAGCATCCTGTTTCTAAAATTTGCTTCAACCGTTCGCCCTGAAAACCAGCTTAACTGCAACATCTTTACAGAATATCTCTTTTGTACATCCTTACTCAAGAGAGTTTATTTCTCAATATTTTTTTCCCTCTGGGAAGATACTGTGGTCTGCAAAGAAAGAAGCGTTCCTGGGCATAAACAGAGTTGTCTTCTTCCTAGTTCTGCTATTTGTATGGTACAGTATGTGCATGTATTTAGAGTTCACCATTCTTTCCTGATGTTTTCATAACATAACCATGAAAATGCATGTTTTCTCTCTCACTTTCTCCTCCTTCCTTCTTTCCTTCCTTCCTTCCTTTCTTCTTTCCACCTTCTTTTTATCTCCCTTTTTCTTTTTCTTTTTCTTTTTTCCCTTCCCTTCCCTTCCCTTCCCTTCCCTTCCCTTCCCTTCCCGCACCTTCCCGCACCTTCCCTTCCCTTCCCTTTCTCCCTGTCTCTCCTTTTCTCTCTCTTGTTTCTCCATCTCTCTCTTGTTCTCTCTTTTTCTCTCCCTTTCATCTACCAATTAGACTGAATAAAATGTCACTANCCACCCCCCACCCCAAATCAGCGTACAACATAGTTGAAACTTGAATCTGGTTAAGGAGAATATATAAACTTTGCGAGTCTAATAAGAAACAGATTTTGAGGGCTTTGTACTTAACAATCACTGGGAAATTGAATGTAAGAAATATTTAAGCACAACATGAAGATTTCAAAAGCAATGTTAACTGGCCTGCATTTTAAAAATATTGTTAGATATTCCATGATAAAAGCTCTATTTATTAGTCAAAATTGAAGTTTAATATGCATTTCAATATGACAGCACAATATCTTTACTCACTACATCTACATTATGGACCTTCATCACTATTTCCATAGATTTCAGTTGGCTACTAATAATAATTTTAAAAGTGTTAAGAGATAGATTATCTATTTCTAATCCAATAAAGTCAGATTAAAAAATTTATGCATCTGAACCAAGACCAAGTGAATTATAGTGTGAGAACACTAACTTTTTAATTTCCTTTCTAATTTAGAACTTATGTTGTTTTGTGAGTTTTGCCACACACTCTCACTTTCATGTTTGCACAACTCTTTTTTTTTACCGGTAGGAAGGCAAAACAATTCTGGTACAGAACATCTTCTAAACAAAGGAATCAGGTGACTAGGTACACTCTGAATCTGGAAGATCAAGTCCATGCTTATTGTCCATGTCGGGCTGCACAACAGAGCATCACGTAAATGAGCAATTGTCAGTTTTGTGAATAATGATCTTTACAAGTGCAGACAGTAATATGCCTGAAAGTCTGCTATATATTCACATATATTTTGCAATTAGGCATACCAATAAAAAGTTAGGATCACGCCTTTCATGCGTATACCGAAAACAAATGTATCTTACTAAATGTATCCACGTCAACAGAAAACCTAAGGAATAAAATGGAGAATGACGTTTATATGTCATACTGTGCTAAGCGTCTTCCTCTTTCAGAATATGTGACATGGGAATAACCAAACACCCAGACATTATCTCCCACATATCCCAGAATTTAAGGGGAGCCACATGTCCTGTGATCAGTCTCTGATGACATTTGTGATGACAAAACCAGCATCAAGAACCTCATTTGCTACTTTGCAGAGAGAAAGAGATTCCCTCACCGTTCGTGGAACGGGAGATGAGATGCTGTGAAAGGCTGAAGGGAATCAAAAGCAGCACCTTTCACTGTCATCCAGACTGGAAATCCCCACCCTGGGCAACATACACCCAGTTGCTGCTTTAATGACTGTAGCAAGCTAAGGGCAACTGCAAAACCCTCAAAGACCGTAAAAATACAGTGATACTGGGAAAAAGCAAGAAAAGAATGTCTGATTTTCAGTGTGTGGTGGGAATGGTATTTCATTTTATTTCCTCAGACTACCTCCGCCTAAGAGTTACTTTACTATAAGCTGATCAAACATGTCTTTCCTTAATCACTGTAATCCTTTCTGATCCAATCCTGCAAGGTGCTAACCGATGGCCAAAGATGCTCAGCAGTTCTCTGTAGGGTGGGAAGTCCTGTATAAAGTTCAATAGTTAGTCTGTCCATTTAAACCTGGGCTGATTTAGCAGGGTAAGCCTGCGCTGGAGGCAAATTTTTAAGCTTTTTAATCTTAAAATGCTTGATTTCTTAGACACAGGAAGAACTGCCGTTTGAAGCTGATCCAAGGAGGGGGAGGAGGAGAGACCTGGCAGATGTCAATTTGAGCCCTAGTAATAACAACCTCCTTCAAGCAATCTAACTCATCAAGCTAATAGTTACTCAGTCTGATCCTGCAGTGCCTTGAGTTTTATTTCTGTTCGGGTCTTCCTGAGATAAGGCTCTAAAAGGAAAAAGGAAAAAGGAAAAAAAAAACCAACAAAAAAACAGTGGAAAGCAAAACACATATAATCAACTGTCTGCAAATTTCTGGCATGATCAAGCCTGAAGTGAAAAGTCTGTAATGTAAATGATCCACTGATGTATATCATGAGAATATTTGGTGTCACAAAAACACTGTGACATTAAGCTATTAGACAAGACTCCACACACTTCAGAACCTCTGAGTTTCCACGGTAACTCAATAGCTGCAACTGGAGCAGTCACCTGTGGGCCAGTGGTCAACAACAGGTACAATGAATATTTCAATAGAATAAATTTGTCAAAAGAAATAGAACCAGCACCACAGAATACTGTAGAGAACTTCCAAACTGGAACTGTCTAGCAAAACTGTCTTGTTGGAGACATGGACAGTGGGATCGAGTGCACCCTCAGCAAGTTTGCTGATGACACCAAGCTCGGTGGCGCGGTTGACACACTGGAGGGAAGGGATGCCATCCAGAGGGACCTGGACAGGCTTGAGAGGTGGGCTAATGCAAATGGCATGAAGTTCAACCAAGCCAAGTGCAGAGTCCTACACCTGGGACGTGGCAATCCCAGGCATAAATACAGGCTGGGCAGAGAATGGCTGGAGAGCAGCCCTGAGGAGAAGGACTTGGGAGTGCTCATGGATGAGAAGCTCAACATGAGCCGGCAGTGCGCGCTGGCAGCCCAGAAAGCCAACCGTATCCTGGGTTGCATCAAAAGAAGCGTGGCCAGCAGGGCACGGGAGGTGATTCTCCCCCTCTACTCTGCGCTTGTGAGACCCCACCTGGAGTACTGTGTCCAGCTCTGGAGTCCTCAACATAGAAAGGACACGGAACTGTTGGAACAGGTCCAGCGAAGGGCCACTAAGATGATTAGAGGGATGGAGCACCTCTCCTATGAGGACAGGCTGAGAGAGCTGGGGCTGTTCAGCCTGGAGAAGAGAAGGCTCCGGGGAGACCTGAGAGCAGCCTTTCAGTATCTGAAGGGAGCCTACAGGAGAGCTGGAGAGGGACTCTTTGTCAGGAAGTCTGGTGATAGGACAAGGGGTAATGGTTTTAAATTGGAAGAGGGGAGATTTAGATTAGATATTAGGAAGAAGTTCTTTACTGTGAGGGTGGTGAGGCACTGGAAAAGGTTACCCAGGGAAGTTGTGGCTGCCCCATCCCTGGAAGTGTTTAAGGCCAGGCTGGATGGGGCTTTGAGCAACCTGCTGTAGTCAGAGGTGTCCCTGCCCATGGCAGGGGGGTTGGAACTTGATGATCTTTAAGGTCCCTTCCAACTCTAACCATTCTATGATTCTATGATTCTATGAAAACCATTATTACATACGCAGGGTTTAAGCAGAGAAGGTTTCCTATGGAAGAGCCAGCTGGTCAATGGTTTATTCCCATTGACACATGCATGATGCCAGACCAACAGGAATTCAGCATGGTTGCAATCTGTGTTGCTGAGACTAGCACTTGGCTCTCTGAGCTGACTCCATTACCATCAGGGATTTTTATTCTCTTAGATGGAAAACAGTCTTCTAATGTTTAGTGCCACTAGATACACCAGTCTCAGAGTGCACTGGGAAAAAAAAGAAAAAGAGGGATGTTGCCAGGAACAATAGCTAACATCCAAATTTCAGATCTTAACTGCACTAAAATAAATAGGAATTACTATCCCAATGCATTGTGTAGAGAAATTCGGTGCAGCCTAGAGCCCAAGGTGTTATCAGGTCCCTATACAGGGAGGGAACAAAGAATAATGTTAGAAAACCCCAGGAAAACACTGCCTTTCTCTCCCAGGTACAAGGCGAGTAAATTCATATATTTTCTCTTTTTATGGTAAAATAGCTGTGATTCTCTTGACCACATCAAGCACAAAGCTTCTGGGAATTTTTTGTCTGGGGGATGGCATAACCCAGCTGAAGAGCTATTCCTCATTAAACTCTTTATGGAAGAGCTGCCCTAAAGAATTTGCAGGCAGATTTTATGCCTTTAAGAACAATAATTGAGAGTGACATATAAGTCCAGCAGTGATAAACTACTGCTTGCCTGTCAGTATGGAATAACATTCAAATAATTGCTAGAGCTATTTCATGTAAGTACTTTCATTGTGTCTTCAATGATACCTACCGAGCGTGAGGTAGGATGCAAAGAGTGAAGCCTGTAACTGTAACTTGGCACATGTAACTCAGTTTTGTGGTGAATTCAGATAGTGAATGTGTTCACAGCTTCATAGAAGGCTTTGCATTCCCAGATTTGACACGTTCTGGAGGGAACAGACATTTGGAGTCTTCTAAAGGCTCATTTTTTTAATTATTAATTTTGGCATATTATTGAGAAATGGAACGTGTGGCTATTGAATTATGGAGTTCTTTCAGGCCGTGTTCAAAACTGACATAAGTGTGACTGTAAAATCATTGGACAGTGCAGAAGGACTGGAAGAGCAAAGGCTGAGCCAGTGGCAGGGGCGGGCTGGGGAGGGTGGTGAGTTAATTCACAGTGCCTACGTGCACAGATCCTGGTTTTTACCGAGAACATTCATGTTGCAGATTTGGAAAGAACGCACTACCTGTTTTGTAGCGTAAGAAATTGCATGGCACAGAACCACTCGACAAACTTGACAGTTCAGGTGCCCTTTGAGGCACAGTTCAGATTTCGGACACAGAAAGTACCACTGACAGAGAAAAAAAAATATCAGACTCTACTGTCCTGGTTTGAAAGCCAGGCACCCCTCAAGCAAACCATTCACTGTCCTTCTCTGGTGTAAGAGGACAGAAGAGGGAAGGCAAACACTGTGGTAAAAGAGGTTTATGGAGTGTGTTTTTCTTATGTCTTCTTCATAAAGGCAGCAACCATTTATAACCAAAAGTCTTTATTATGGTTTTGGCTGCAAGTGTCTCTCCGCTGGCAAAGTTGCCCCTGTGAAAAACAACAGCAGCAGTAACGGGACAAAAAAACACATAGGAAAAAGCAGGCAATAAAGCTAGAGCGTAGTGCTGCTGATGTATAGATAAAAGCCTCATAAAGTAGACTTTGTATGGTCTGGCAGACCCACCACAGGTCCTGAATTTTAACTCACTAAACCCAGAAGTGTGTAACAGTGCAGCAATTCTTTTACACTGCGAGCAAAGCTGCTTGAGATATTACTTCCAACCACTGGCAGGGAATGGAATTTATTTGTGTTTTTGATCTTATACATTAAAACAAAGCAAAACTCTTCTGACTTCTGGACAAGCAGAACTGGTGTTAAGGTTAAGCTAATGCTGTAGCTCTTCAGTCCAGGAATGCATTTCTTATTTGTACTCAAGCCAAGTTAATTCACTTATATTTTCAGTAAAGCCACAGTCTTTTGAAGATGTTGCACTTGGACTTCCTCCCTGCCAAGTTTCTAAATTACAATGTACTGTGTCCATGAGAAAACTGAAGAAGATTTATTAGAACAAGGTGCCAGAATGTTTGGCCCTCCCCCACATCAAGCCAGGGTAGTAGCAGCACATGAAAAGACACCATCAATACTTTTTGTCCCTCAAATTTATAAAGACAGATTTTTTTTAATTCTTTCCCAACACTCGTTGTAAAAACATTGAAAATAACTTGAAAGAATATGTTTACTGATCTCTCAGATCTCCTTGTGCATTTCCACTCAAAGAGAACAGCTGTCTGCATCTCCTGCACACTTTTGTTACCACAGTAGGCTACAGACTGTGGAAAGACCCACTATAACAGTGAAATATAAACTATAATTTATAGCTTTATTGATGAGAAATGCATTAATTGAGGGTTGGCTAGGTGGTTTAAACAAAACAGTGATTCAAAACCAAGCTTCATTTTAGTCTGATTGCAGAAGAAGTATAATCTAGGAGGTGAAGCCTACCAAAACGGTCCACTGTGTTTCTCTTTTGGAGTTGTCTGAGGGGGAAAGCGCTCCTTTAGATGTCTACTGCTTTCTTGTTGAAATTGTTGTGCTGGATCTTGCTGGATCTCCCAACACTTAGATGCCAGCATAATCTTCCCACTACAATGTTTGATTTTGATCCCTTGGACCAACTGCCCCCTTGGGTGGCAGTTCTGCTGTTCAAATCATCACGCTGTTGCACAGTGTAATAATTCTTCAGAGTCTGGGGGAAGGCAGTGTTTTGATATCCCCTTTTTGATTTACTTTTGTTGAAGATTAAGCTTTTGTAAAGTTTTTAAAATATTCCATAAAACACTGAGACGGCACAATATACGTACCGTGATCTATATCAGGAAATTAATAACGGGCAATAATTGCCATTTCACAGCATGACTTGAGACAGCACATTTTCCCCTGTCTGTGGTATAGGAAATAACTGTTGTATGGTCAGCATTAGTGTGTGGCAATGTTGGATTTGTTTTATGGAGCCCATGGTTCATTAGGGAGCCTGGTCACTTCTTTAACAGAAACACTTTGCCTTTGTGCTGAGCTGATTTAAACTCACAAACGTGAGAAGCTCCTCACTGAAAGGAGAAAGCTTGAGTGCAGAGCACAGAGCATGAGAAACTACTTAAGTTTACAAGTGGGACATGGGTCAGGAATAGTGTAGTATTGTATGTGATACACACAGTTTTTCCTTGAGGTATGGTGGCAGCACAAACTGAAACCCTCCTAGAGAGAATACAGAAGGGTCTTTGAAAAGCTGAAATTGTTAAACATTTGTTACTAATAACCCAAATGCCTTTACCAATTTTCATAAAGACAAATTGCGATTATCCTCTTCTAGTCAGAATAGAACTTCATGATTTAATGCAAATTGGTCATGTCCCACAGGCACAGTTGGATTTTAAAGTATGAGGATTGAGTTGCTTCTCAAAATGTCAACAGGTAAAATAAATCTGTCCAGGAAATTTATTAACAATTGCCACTTTCTCCCTCCCTCCATTTGTGAAAGGCAGTTCTGACACTGAGTGTGGTGAGCACAGCATGAGTATGTATGGCAGATGTGAATAGTGCCTTATTACTCTATCAGCATTATGTCAATAGAGAAGCTAGGAAAATCAATTTTCCTTTGAAACATTAGAACACAAGTGAGGGGAGTGTAGCAGGGGGAGATTTGTCACCAATTTCACAGAGGCCAGTATTTCAGCCTGGGTTTTTTTCAGGACTGAGTTGTGTTCTCAGACTCTGAAATAGATTCCTCTCCTTTTTAATGTTTTCTTTTGGTACATTTTTATGTTCTGCTTTGATTGTTTAGACAAAGTCCACAAGGTGATATCTAAACCAACTGGAAAGTATTCGCCAGAGTCTTCTCTCAAGGGTAAATTTGTCTCCGCAGTATTAACATATCATACAAGGCAAATGATAATTTTTTTTGTGCAAATTGTTGTGTATCAGCTCTCTGTTCACTAAAAAGGGAGTGGGGGAAGATCCTGTTTCAGAATGTCATTACTAGAACCCCTAAATAGGGCAAAATAGCAGCTAGTGCTCAATTGGTGATTCATAGTTCATGAAATCTTTTTGAAGATCCCGTTTAGGTCAGCCCTCCTAGCCAAACTTGATCAGTAGATTTACTAGAGCACTGAGAGTTCAGAAGACTCAGGGCCACGCTGTAGGAGTGGTGGGACTCATCAGTAAGGTGCCATTAGTCTACTGATGCAACCACTGCTTTAAGCTCCATCCCAACTTCTTGTTCTACCTGGGAGGTGCCTCTTGCTGCTTCTGAATATGTTTTGGAATAAATTTTGCCTGATGTCCACCCATTAAAAACCAATCACCCACAGTTTTCCCTTTGTGGGAACCTCAGGAGTGGCTTGCCTGGAGAGGTTGGGTTGTCTGTCAGTGTGCACACAAAATATCCCTTCAAGTGTCCGTTCAGACTATTCAGCTATGTACAAAAATATCCCTAGTGGAGAAACCCATGTAAAATACATACACAAGAGTGCATCTTCAGGATTCATTCTGGCCAAATTGCATTGTGATCTCTGGACTTGCCTGGATCAGTGATGCATTTAATTGCAGCTCACAACAGGTACCCAGTTCCAAGAGAATCCTGATAAAGATCAAGAGGACACTTCAGAAACTGGCTTCAGAAACAAAGGTCCTTGAATGATGAAGGATTTTCAGACAGTCCAAAGGCAGTAGTGGCTAGGTTGGTTGTTTCAAATCTCTAAGGAAGATTTGGGGAGGAAAAGCTTAGAGTGGCAGACATTAGGGGGAAAAAAAGGTAACATCATCTATCATTCACTATTTCTTAATGTTATCTGGTACCACTGTTGTCAATTAGAAGTGTATTAAGTAAAGCATCATGTTCAGAATTCAGCAAAATAACATTTACTCAAAGGTATTTCAAATTACACAATTAATTTTATCTTTTTTATATCTAATTAAATCTTTCCTCAAGTATCGGTTGGAAGTGAGAAAGAATGAAGAAAATCTTGTACAGATAGTTAGAAACTGGCAAAAATATCTTGAAAAGCCATGACATGAACTGGGAATACATTTCAAATAAAATTACCTATTGAAAAATATAAAAAAATTATCTCCTGATCCGGTCATATTTCAAGTCAGGATTGCTGATCTGAAGGCAAATACTCGGAAGCGTTTTAAGTTTGCTTTTGTTTTTTATGTATTTATTTTTCAGAAGATGGATGCACTACAACATAAAACACATTTTCAACACATCAATATCTTAGTTGTCCATGATTTCCTAATATTCCCAGGGCTGGTCCAGATTTCCCGTGGAGCAGCGTTCCCACTGGCTGGGTCACTTTGCAGGAGTCAATGCTACGTTTTCTGTTCAAGTTCATGTCAGGGCCAGACTTGCTGCAGAATTCATTTCTGGTTTTAAATCCTACCCAATCACGCAGGTGGCTTTGTTTAGGGCCAAATAATAAGAAGAAAGCCCAGAGTGTCCTTCTGATAAGTGGCAAGAGACGCCATTCTCGTAACAAACGTGACACTACTGCAGTATTTTCTTTAACTGGATTGCAACATTACATTACTGCTCATGAGCTGGTTTTTGCCTCCAGCCTGAAATCACAGGCTGCTACATCTTGATGCCCCTGGTGCCGTGGTGGGCAGTACCAGCTACAAGGAGCTGTAAGGAGAACAGCAAAGGATCTGACTCCAGCCTGGTGGTGTTGGCATTAGGTGGGAAGAAAGGGAGAGAGTTCTGGTGCCAGTCCTTACTTTCACTCCTCTTCTTCCGTCAGTAGTAGAATTCATGCATATATACGGGCACTGAAGCTCAAAGAAATGGATGCAAAGCTTGGTGCTTGTTGATCTGGAACAAATGATGTGCTAAGAATCATGCAGGAAATCTGGGATGGAGCAGGAAACTGAGCATTGGTTTTCAAGAGCCTAGGAGAAAGGTTAATTACCAGACCCTTTTTTTTCCACCCAAGTTTCGGTTTTGTCCTAGTATTAAAGGCGTGCACTTTACTCTGGTTGGTTATGATGGTTTATTTGTCCATCAAACCATCTCTTGCTAAAGGCCAGGAAAAAGATTTTGACTTCATTTTATGCCCGTCAGTCACAAAATTCTTCTCAGTGGGATTCCACTTGGCCCCACAAACACCACCCTGAGTGTGCCGTATCATTCATGCCATGGTATGGCAAAGATAAAAGCTGATTTAAGTTAAAGTCATGCATTTCCACTTTTCTCTTTCTCGTCAAATGGTAGCTCACTTCTTGCTTGTCTGTGAAATCTGACATGTCTGGACCACCAATCTGATATTCATGTAACTGCACATCTTAATACAGCATATTGGAAGGAAGCCTGAATAGGCTCTTCAGGCTGGAAAGCAGATACCCATATAAATGAGAGAAAACCAGCAGAATTATCTCCTTCACCTTGAGATACAGGTGGAACAATGCATAAGCCTGAGGGGTGAATGGGAACATCTGGTTTTAATAGGTCGAAATGTTTTCTCCAAGTCTGTATATATTCATTGTAGTTTTGGCAGATGAGACCTCTCATGCGCAGTCTCTAATCCCACTTATGCTGCAGGGTTTCTTTAGGATGATGCAACATTGTGAGAGACCTGAAAACTGGCCAGTTCCAGGCTCTCAGCCTTTGTCTGTTTCTTGGAAGCACAGCTCACTCATTAAGCATCACTGAATTTTGCCAGCAACTGTGGCCGTCTGGACCATATGTAAGATAAGCAGATTCACCTTTCAGTGGACTGGACTCCAGAGAGAGAGAACAGACAAACTTCTGGCATATTGCCCTGTGTGGTTGTAAATGAATGTAGTATTTCCTGTTCGTGTTACAGTTCCAGGAGCTGGAACAGAAAAAAAATGACTGTTTTGCCATGGAGAGCACGTTTGAGCAAGGCAACCCAATAAAACACTGGCCCAAATCCATATTTTTTAAATCATAAAGCTATGGTTAAAGTACAGTTAATGCAGTATAGCTCTAGCAGCTATACAGATGTTATCATACCCATCTAGTTTATTACGTGAAAACTATTGTAAATCTGTCATGATTGCAAGAACGCTAGATTCAAATTCTAGGTCCCATTGTAATAATGTGGTAAAACATGCTGAAGTGTAGTTTTATCCTGGCATCTACCAAATTTATTAGACTGAATATAACTTGAGAATGCTGCAATCCCTAGAAGAGTGTTACGAAGATTGGGCACAATTTTTAATGAGTTATCCTAATTTTCAGAAAGTGTTTCAGTACTGATAGAGGAGACACTTACTGAATTAAAGGCAAAGCGTGAAAGAGCTGGAGTCTGAATTTGCTGTGACATATCAAATTTTATGTCTGACATGTCTGCAGGTTGACAGTGCGTTGTACAGTCTACAAAAAGTGAAGCAGTAATGAGAAATTAGGAAGAAATTATATGTTCAGTAACGCTCTTGCCAAGCCTGCCTATCAGGAGGTGTGAATCCTCTCTCTTGTGTGCTTGGACATGCTGTAATGGCAAATCAGAAAAAAAGTTTCAAATGATATGAAAATTAAGACAAATGAACAGACGCATGTTTTCATTCATTAGTACTTTAATACTTTGGGTTCATTTAGGTTTTGTCCTCTATTGTCTTTTACACAGGGTAGTAATCCTTAAAGTCTTGAATAGCTCTCCTTAAAATCTTTGCTATGACCTACTTTCTCCTGTGGGCCAGATGACACAGCATCTGTGACAATTCCAAGGAATTAGCTAAGAAGTCACTGGGAAGGAGGGAATAATGAATGAGCGGTGACAAGTAAGACTACACGTCTTACTCTTTCCACTTCTGTTTCACAGGTCACAGGCAGTATTTAATACTGCAAGGAAAGAGTCTAAAACTCTATATGAAGATGTACATGTACATTTAAAATAATGTGAATGATAATACGTACATAAGCACTCACCATCATCATCTGGTGCCTGCTCAAGGGTCTGTGACAACATTTGTAGTTATTCTTAAAGCACTCACATTCGAAACTGACGGTAAAGTCTGTAAATGTGTGTCTGCAACACAGGGTAAATAAAATAACCAAAACCACTTTGAGCTAAAACTTTAGAAGGTGGCAGCGGTAGCCTGCAATCATGGGACAATAACTGAAATAAGGAGTGGATTTCTTATTGGGCGCTGTGTCATAACGTTGACTTTACAGCTTGCAGTTATCCTTTGGACAGACAGAAAGGGGCTGTGGGGATTATCTGCTGAGGCTTTGAGAGCCTGTGAGAAAATCAGCTTGTTGGGAATATCACGAGGTGTCATTTCTGAGAGCTGCTGGCGATGAGCTAATTAGTGCTGGGGAGGGGGAGAGAGAGCCAGGCTCAGTGCCGCTGGGCTCTTCCCTGTTTGTCCCTCCTCTCCTCCCAGGTGGACACTTGCATCTTTGCTCCTCAAGGAGCAAAGCAAACTTCTTGCCTGTTTCCTGCCATTCCTTGGATGTTGCTGTTAGGCGCTATCTCGGCAGCGTCAGCGCTTCCTCACTGCAGCTTGTTTTTAGCATCGGAATATCTATAGACAATTTACATTCAGGGTGTGTTCAGACCCTGCCTTCCTCCCTCTGTGCATCAGAATGCGTTAGGCACCAGTGAATGAGGGCCCTTTCCTGCTTCTTAGGAAGGACCACCCAGGGAAAGCCTCCTTCTGTGCTCCGTAATCCCATTCGCCTCTTTACCACTTTCTCTTCACCAGCTGCACGAGGTTGACAGAGGAAGAGGTTTGCATTGCTGACTGCATCCTTTTCATGGCAAAGCGTGGACCATGAAGCCCAGACTGGGTCTTCATTCTCTGGCTGCAAATCTTTTGGTGCATTCTGTTGGTAGTATCTCTTAGCAAACTCTTTTTACCTGCTGAATTGAGATTAATTTGAGACTGAAGGCTGTGATGTCGGCTGTAGATGTTTTGATTGCAGCCTGTAAAAATAAGGATATTGTCTGTAAGGGAGCCAGCTCTATGCTTTTGAATGTGTATCCTAGTATGTATCATGAGAAGAGGACCTTTTCTTCCATAAATTTGTGTTTTCTTTTTCTCCAATGAAGTTCATGGTCAACAGCGAGCTGAAATCCCAACTTTTGGACAGTGAAATTAGTAGCAAATGAAGCGAGTGAGGAAAAATGCTTCTTTTGAATCCTCAGATCAGGGAAACAAGGAGAAGAGAACAGCATGTACTAAATTAAAATTTTTGGGTCTGTCTGCCTGGTTCACAGCTGTGCAACTCAGTGGCTCAGACTTGTTCTACTCTGTCTTGTGAAATGTATGTATATAACAAAAAGTAGGTGATCTGTCAGGTAAACAGTAATAAGTTTACAGTCTAAAATAGACTCATTCTTCCTTAAGGAATAACAAATTATTAGGGATAATCTGCATCTGGGATTATTTTTCCTTCTCTGCTTTTTGTGTAACGCACATTGGTTTTTAAAATAAGTAGATTCCTGTGTCAATTTAACTTTCCAGAAGAGGATGAATCTAGGCATGGGTCTGGGAAGAAGCAGCTGGGGATCTTAACTGCCAAGGTTCAAAATAAGCAGTTGTACAGCTGAACCTTACCAAGACTTTGAACAATTTTAAAGAAACAAAAAATGTAATAAATGTAATAAATATTCCCTCTTTGAATACATCAGTATGACCAAGACTGCTAGGGAGTTCGTAGGACCAAAATTTTATACAGCCAGTAGAAGTTCAAAAGGTATGCTCAGCTGCAAAAGAGATAGAGGTTGATTTCCACACTGAAACCCTCTTTATAGAGGATTAATGAAAAGATCTATCTTAATATGAAGTGCTGGTAGAAAGGGTGTAGTATGACCAGGTAAAATGGTGTTTGTGCAAGATGTCTGTTCTGTAATCTAGCTTGATGATTAAGTTGTTTGAGCTGTTAGAGCAAGAGGACTGAGTTCAGGGTACTGAAATGTGGCTAACGTATCCCTAGTTTTTAAAAGGATTTCAGGGGATATCCAAACCAGGAAGCCTGATGTCTTTATTTGCTCAGTAAAGAATGGAATTAATGAGCATGCGATAAATCTGGCATTGAGGAAGATTTGACATGTTCTTTCTCATAATAGGAAAGAACAGAGCACAAATCCATTGGAGTCCACAAACAGTTCAACAAAGGAGATCAAGTTAATACAATCTGCTTGGATTAGCGCTTGGTGTTGGCCAGTGGCATTTGGTAACCTCACACCACAGGCTTTTAAAGAACGAATAGTGGAAAACACATACTATCCTATTCCAGAACACTGTTCCAGCAACCTGTGTTTTGGAGACTTCTTAAAGCAGGTGTGGTGTTTGTTTTCTTTAACTTTTGGTGTTTTACTTCTTCCAGGAATATACTGTTTTCTTGTGTCCACATAAAACTTCAGCCTATGCTGCGTCTTGTGGTAAGGAGTTCCATAGCTTGTCTATGTGTTTTGTAAGGACCTGTCTCCTTCGACCTGTTGAACCTGCGAGCAAACAAGTTTCATTTGGTGCCCTCTCATGTTGTAGTCGAAAAGATGACGACTGTTCCTCACCAGGCATGACAAAATGGATGTTAGTTACCTTCCTGCTGCCTTATATTGTTTTCTTCCAGTTTCAAGAATTGTAATGTTTAGTTATTCCTCATGCCAACATTTAATTGACCTTGTCATTGTTCCCTGTAATTCTTCCTGTTCTGCTATTATTGAAGATAGAGGACCAGATGTACTTGGAGTTTTAAACTTTTGATTACCATGGATTTATACAGTGTCAGAATAAGGTTTTACTTTTTGTCCATAACTCCTTCCCTCTAATTTTGAATGCTCTGATTGCTTTTATTTTGCTGGTGGATATAGAACTGATGTTTACAGAGCTCTCTCTCTCACCCAAAATGCCATTCCAGGACAACAGCAACCAACTCAGAGATTATCACTGTACAGATGAAAATAAGTTTGCTTTTCCTCATGTGTATCACATGTATCTGCATTGACTTTCACGTGCCTTTCACCACTTAGCATTTCACTACTGAGGTCTTAATGGAAGTCATCACAACTGGGTGTGATCTCCACTATCCTCAACAGAGCTGTCAACTGCAGCCTGGGTTCTAAAGCAATGAATAGTTGGATGAGATTGTCAGAAGCCAGGCGGTATTACTTTGGTTCTTAGCTGTTTGTACATCTAAATATTGCTGTCCTAATGACTGCAAACACACATGTTGTTGGAAGTTCACAAATGTGGTTTTGAAATGTGAACAAATGCATACTGTCCACATGCAGCTTCTTCACTCCCCTTTAATTAAATACTGAAGTGTAATGGAGTATAGGTGAAATGGCTATATAAAAAACCCCACACAGGTACATTTGTTACAGCACTTCTACAGAGGATTGGGTGTAGTTAGCTTTAAAATTTGCTTTTCTAATGGTCATGTCTTGTCTGGTCATGGAATACTTATCTTTGAACAATGAAATACAAAGTAGGAAATTTCTAGAAGTTACAGCTTAGCTAATAAAGAATGCAGGCAATAGGTCAGTGCAAAGACCTACCACATTTCATTCCAATGAATGAGACATTTCTGACACAAAAGCACGACATTAAATTACCTAGATTAAAATGAGTTTGATAAAGGCAAACTTTGAGTATACTGTAGCATATATAATTGAGTTTTTGTTGGCATTTTTCTAGAGGAAAAATAAAATCAGCCATACCATTTGATTATCATTGGGCCAAGTTCATAATGTTTCTTGTTGCCTAACTGTTGCCTTCCACTCCCAAGTTGGAGAACGTGTCTTCAGCCGCTAAGTGAAAGCCAGCACTCAGACCTCCAAGCTATCTTCAACAGCATTGCTCTGCACGTCTGATGTATTCTGTAAAGAACTCATTTACGTGGGTGGAACAATACCTTTGTGAAACCACAGTTGGCAAAATGTGTTTCCAAGCTAATGCTTTTTCCGTAGGCAAGCCCAGGTACCTCGGGCTAGTTTGAAGACTGTTGGCGTTGTGCTTCACATGTGCTGTGTTGTGCTTCAGATGTTCTGCTGCGTTTTGCTCTTTAGACATGGCCAGTGCCTGTTTACAACTAACATGTGCAACTCCTCCCTTCAAATACACAGAGCTTTCTCCAAGGAAAACTGAACTTCTCAGGTTGCTTGTTTGTTTCTGATTCACTGGCAACTGGAACATAGATACAAGGACTAGTTCAAACTTTGGCTCCTCCTGTTCAACAGCCTCTTTCAGCAGTATAAACAAAAAAGGAACATAAGAGAGTTTCAATGCACTACCCTATATGCACATTAACTGAAAGTTGTACCACCAAATTTTTTTAATAGTGGCTTGTATGGTCACTTTAGATTAAAATCAAGCCACATTAAAATACTAAAGTTGTCCTTTGAAAACTAACACGGATACAAAATTTGTATCCCACTTCAGCACACAGCTCACCCAGAGTGTCTTTCAGGTATGTCTGACATACAGTCATGCAAAGTTCTAGGTTGCAGGCAGCATATAAGAGCACAAAACACGTTTTAGTGTGATATATTATCAGTAAATATATAATTCTTCAATTTCCTTCTTCTTTTTTTAATTGCTGACATTTGGGTAGAAAACATCTCAATTTTGGCACTACAAAGGTGTTAATTATGAACATGAATGCTATGAAAGAGAGAATGCAGCAAGAATCTTTAGAAGTTTTATTCTAGACTCTGCAAAAGAAAGGTGAACATTCACTCATGATGGGTTATATTTTTATTTTTTTTTAATAAAAAAAAGCCTTGTTGCTTATTCACCTTTACTTGGCTAAATTTCCATAATCCCTTGCTAGATCCTGACCTTTTTGGTGTGGTAGCTCAATTTCATCACTGGGTGCAGGGTATAATGGGTCATGTTCTCTTCTCAGTTACACCCATGCAATGCCGAGCACATGAGGTCAGTGGGATTGTAGGGGTGTAACTGAGAATTTGTTTTGACCCGTCATCGCATTCTCTCTGGACAACAGATAGAGGTACAAGCTGGTGACATACAGATGGAATACCAGGTAGTCAGAGAAATGTCTGATCACGTTGTAACTGTGCTGGCCCCTGTGTGCTTTATAACCGCAGATCATTTCATGGACTTTTGACAGGTGGCTTATTAAGAAATATTTCTGCTTTTGATGCATTTCCTAGCTGGCTCCTAATTATTCATTATTAGTAATTTATTTACCTATGGTAGCTCCTTGGAGTTGTAGGCTGCAGATGTTTACTACAGAAGCAATTACAACATGGCCGACTAAACAGAATCATCAGCTTCCGCAGTTCCTTGTATGTACACAGAAGAGCTTACCTTTCCTTCAAGATGCTGATGTGATGGTAGCTTCCTCAGACATAGCTCTCTTGAGACGTAATTTATTTGGTGTAGTGATCTTTGCGTAGAAATACACAGCAAGGATATCTGTATTCTTTTTTTATTTTCTTTGAGCTGTACCATATGCCAGCCCGGAACCCACAAATGCGGCACTGGGGCAGTACAGGTGTAAATAAGGTCTATAGGATGCCTTTTATCTTTTTATCTAAATACAGCATTCAGATTTGGTTTATATTTCCTGGAAGATTTTTTTTTTTTTTTTTGTGATGTAGCTGAAAGTAAATGGGATTCATGAGTATTAGCTTATCATGCAACTGCAAATTTCCAGCATGTATGCTTCACCTCGCAGATTTGTGACGCTGTGAGAAGAGCAAAGGAATTCTAAGGCACTGAAGCCAGCTAGCCAGCTCGTCGTAAGGAAGTTCAGCACTCTTGCCTGTTTTCTTCCACCTTGAGTCATCAGATATGGGAATCAACCTTTGGTTTACTCTTAACATAGAGGGCATAGCTTCACTCCTGGCCTTGTCCAGCTGTCGCTTCTTCCAGACAGAGGTCAACATTTTCCCAGATCACCCCCTGCGATGTGAGTTAAGTCTACAGATCTTCCTGAGAAAGTCAGGGTCCACCTGCATGCTGGAATGCCCTGAGGCCATAGCAGTGTTGTAGGGAACTGGTGAGTCACGGTAGTGACCTCGGTCTGTGTTTCACCAGAAAAAATGGAGCCTGAAAGCTGCTTTGGCATCGCTTTGCGCTTTCATTGCCATCCCAGACCATTTTACTTTACTGATGGCCTGTCAGTCCAAGTGTGAAGACATGAGATCAAAATGTTTATCAGACTCCTCAACTTGCCATGAAATCAGTGTGATCACTTCCAAATCTCTTCCCTTTATTTTACGCTTCAAATATTTTCTCTTACGTGAATGGCTTGAAGAGTCAAAAATAATAGACTGGGGAGGAGGAGGTGATACCTTTCACTTTGTCCTGAACAAATTTAGATTCAAAATCAGTGAGACTTCCCCCAAGCAAACTACTCCATCCGATCTGACATAAGATTTCTCTGCTGTTGGTTTCCTGACATTTTATCATGCAATTAGACAACCTGCTGGTGTTTGGGTTGAGTGTCACGTCCCATCCCTCCCTGCCGCCACCAAAGAACACATCATTTCATTTTGGGACATTTATGTCTGAAAATTTCTCCAGGAAGTTGAGCTATCAGCTCAGTTGTTTGCTCAGCCAGAAAGCTTCCCTCTTCTCCACATCTGTTTAGTATCTTGGTGCTTCATCACTCTGGGGCAAAAAATGCGAAACCAGTGTTCCTGATACTCTCTGGAAGAACATTCTTGGTTCTGATCCCTACTCCTACCTCCATCTACGTTGTCTATAACCTAATGATCACAGGTCTTTTTAAGAATCTGAGGAATGAAAAACTAAATGCAGTCAGTCTGAAAAAATGGATTGCCATTTTGTACTTGCATGCTTTATTCCAGCTAAGACGTGGCAGATTATGACTTAAATTAATAAGCATGTTAAAATGCACAGGAAGACATACAGTATTTCCCACCGGCGACTATGGGGCTTTTTCTTTATAGTGTGCATGTGGTATTGTCAGTAGAAGTGATTTATGGGAAATGGCAAAGATTTTAAGGACTATTTGGAGCTTTGATGAAGGATGAAACACACTAGCGTTGCAAAATCTACAAACAGTTTCCTTCACCGAAGTTTTGGTTAACGTCCTCTTGGGGACTTACGCTCCTGACCTCAATGGGAGTCATAGCTTACATAAAGAACAGTAGAATTTACACTGAGTCATTAAAAAAAAAGTTTAAAAGAGATTATTTTTACAATTAAGCTTTTAAAACTTCTTTGTGTGTTTGTTTGTACTGTGGTTCACTCCATCCCAGAAACCATTCACTTGAAGTTCAATAGAAAAAGGGAGTCAGTCTGGGAAAATATTTCAGATTGAATCAGGACGAAAAGCTGACGTAAAAGCTTTATCACAATTCCTCCCAAAAAATATTTTTACATGGAGGGTTTTTTTAAGTGGCGGTATTTTTTTTAAAGGTAAGAGGAAAGAAGAATCTTGTTGGTTACACTGACCTGAGGAATTTAATGTTGAAATCACGATAGACAGAGCCAGGATGACCCCACATGATGCTTTGTTATGATGTGATTGCCGTTCATTTCTTAAAGTTTAAAATAAATTTTTAATCTTCTTGTTACGGAAAAGAACACGATGAAGGACTTAGCTAGTGGGAGATGCCTCCTTGCAGTTTAGAACTGGATGTTACTATTGAACTAGTGAGTCTTAAATGCCAGGAAGTGCTTTTGCTACTTTACTGCATTTGCTTTTATCCCCCTCCAGGACTACAGTCATTTGGATAAATTCACGTTTATATAGAGAGATTTCAGAGCATCTGGTATATACCAGTCTCTCTCATAAAGGGACTCATGAAGGGATGCAATGCAAGGATAACTTTCAAAGAAAAAAGGAACAAATTCTATTCTGGTAATTTTATTTCAGCATATAAAGTGAATAATGTGAAGTCTGTGTAGAAGACTACCAGCTTAACAAGTTCTTGCAACTCTGGCCTGTGAATTTGGAAGTGAAAATTAAATTGTGGGTTATGTCTTCATCATATTTCACTGGTTTTTAGAAATTTTATTGCTGAATTTGCAAGTAAGTGGGAGAGGAGAAGGTGAAAAATTCCTATTTGTGCAACTGGAAACTCAGCTTGATTCCTGAACATCAAGCTGTTTCGTTCAACTTCATTTATTATTTCTAAACAGTAGGGGAAGTTCTATAAGTAAATCAATCCTGTAGCTAAATGTAAATTTAAAAGAATGTTTCTCATTTCAGTGGGTTTGTGCTCTGGTAGTCAATAGAGACTAGTGCATGAATCCATGGTGGTAAAAGCGTCTTTCGCAGCCTACTGATAATAGAAAAGAAACACTGCCATTTGCCTTGCTTTGTCTCTTGGTATCCTTGAGAATAAAATGAGAGAAAATATGTATTTTGGCACATTCCTAAGTGAGATACATCATTTGATAGTATATAACCAATCTACAATAGTTTTTGATAACTATTGAGTTTGCTGATATAATACCTCGTGATAGAGAAATAAGCCTGACTACTTACTAAACTCAGCTTTGTTTGAAGAGATGTTCATTCACCTGTTTTCACCCCCGAGAATCGCTTTGCATGAAAATGTAAACTGTATCTGGACTTCGTTCTTTAATTCTGTCTAGTTCAAAAAAACCCACATCAGATCAAAAAAATGGTAACAACAATTTTAGCTGGTTCCATATTTCACACTTTTGCAAACTGGATTAATTGAAAATAGAATGAATTCTGTCTACACTTCGGCAGTCTTCAGAGATAATTATTGGTTATTATAGATTATCATAATTGTAAGGGATGAAAATCCTTGTGATTCAGAAAGAAAAAAAATAAACTTACCCAAATATAAGGAACTGGCTGGATGGCCGCACTCAAAGGGTTGTGGTTAATGAGTCAATGTCCACGTGGCGGCCAGTGACGAGTGGTGTCCCGCAAGGGTCAGTACTGGGACCAGTGCTATTTAACATCTTTGTTGGAGACATGGACAGTGGGATCGAGTGCACCCTCAGCAAGTTTGCCGATGACACCAAGCTCGGTGGCGCGGTTGACACACTGGAGGGAAGGGATGCCATCCAGAGGGACCTGGACAGGCTTGAGAGGTGGGCTAATGCAAATGGCATGAAGTTCAACCAAGCCAAGTGCAGAGTCCTACACCTGGGACGTGGCAATCCCAGGCATAAATACAGGCTGGGCAGAGAATGGCTGGAGAGCAGCCCTGAGGAGAAGGACTTGGGAGTGCTCATGGATGAGAAGCTCAACATGAGCCGGCAGTGCGCGCTGGCAGCCCAGAAAGCCAACCGTATCCTGGGTTGCATCAAAAGAAGCGTGGCCAGCAGGGCACGGGAGGTGATTCTCCCCCTCTACTCTGCGCTTGTGAGACCCCACCTGGAGTACTGTGTCCAGCTCTGGAGTCCTCAACATAGAAAGGACATCGAACTGCTGGAACAGGTCCAGCGAAGGGCCACTAAGATGATTAGAGGGATGGAGCACCTCTCCTATGAGGACAGGCTGAGAGAGCTGGGGCTGTTCAGCCTGGAGAAGAGAAGGCTCTGGGGAGACCTGATAGCAGCCTTTCAGTATCTGAAGGGAGCCTACAGGAGAGCTGGAGAGGGACTCTTTGTCAGGAAGTCTGGTGATAGGACAAGGGGTAGTGGTTTTAAATTGGAAGAGGGGAGATTTAGATCAGATCTCAGGAAGAAATGTTTCACTCTGAGGGTGGTGAGGCACTGGAACAGGTTGCCCAGAGAAGTTGTGGCTGCCCCATCCCTGGAAGTGTTTAAGGCCAGGCTGGATGGGGCTTTGAGCAACCTGCTCTAGTGAGAGGTGCCCCTGCCCATGGCAGGGGGGTTGGAACTTGATGATCTTTAAGGTCCCTTCCAACTCTAACCATTCTATGATTCTATGATTCTATGAAATGCTGTACTGTCATAAGGGATCTCTCTGGCCACACTTGTTTTAGAGCCATACAGATATACACTTAAGCTTTTGCTTCCTTCTGTCTAGATGCAGCTGTGCTGGTGGAGGCATAGTGACTTACAAGATGTTAAAAACAGTTGACAGTGCATGTAGAAATTCATGGTTGCCCATGAAGCCACTTGAGGCACCTTTTGGAAAAATTTTATTATCTTTTTTCTAGTATTTTCCTACTTTTTTAGTAGATTTCCATTTTTTTTGTATTGGTGGCTCAAAAATTCATAGGATATACATTCTCTTTAACTCTGCAGGTGTTCAGAATAAAGTGTAAAACCTTCTGTGTTTCCTCTTTATGAAATTCTCCCACGTTGACTTAGAGATGCGAAATCTTGCAATAACAGTGTAGTTAATATGATCTGCTTGATTTGAAGGCCACTACATGGAGTTAAGTGTTCCACTCGTAGTGTTCATTCCTACTAGTTTGGGGAGGTCTGTTCTGTAACCACAGGATCACAACCCAGAAAATTTCTAGGAGCAGTATGGGATCTTAGATTTCTAGTTTATACAAAATTACTCATAAATTGATTTGGGTGAAAATAAATGGCAGATCTTGACTTCTAAATTGTCTGCAACTGCCACATGACCTGGTGTGAGATGGTAATTTACTTCCTTGAGATTTACGGTGTTCAGAAATCCAAGATACTTAAGTCCACGAGAGTTTTGTATTTCAATTACTCTGATAATTATTGCCCCAATGAGAATAAATTGAGATGCAGCAAACAAGTAAATTGTATTTTGCATGCTTCAGAAAATTTGGTTTTGTTCAGAGAAGTATTCTGTTTGGTTCTCATCGAGACTACAGAGAAGAATAGAATCGAAAACAGAAAATCTGAAATAATTCTTTCATATAATTCTGGAAAACTACTTGAAATTACTACAAATAAACCATAAACAAAATTATTACAAATAAAATTTTAATCTGTGGAACACTCTAGACATCAATACAATTTAACTCATCTAGAAGTTACTTTTTGGAAAGCAATGGTTTGTCTTTTATTCATTATTTGTAGCTTTTACATTATCTAATTCTCTAGCCTTGATTTCTTTTGCTTGCTCTTATTTCCACATTACCAAAGGAGCTTGAACTTTTATGTGAACTACTGTTTGATCCGTTCTGAAATTTGGGCTGTTCTGTTATTCACAGCACATTATTTACAATCTCAGGGGAAAACTGTCATTTGGACTGATTTTCGCCTCAAACGGAGAGCCTCTGATTTTACACATACCTTGAACATGTGTTTACATTTGGAGTTAATAGGAAAGTTATTTCCTTGGTTGGGATCAAAGCATGTAGTACCTTCTCAGATCAAATCCTTATAAAGGTAAGGAGCTGGATACTGCAAAACGCAAGAAGGATAAAAATGGCTAGCATTTTTTTTCACTTCTTGTGGCCCTGTTGCCGTAAGTCTTTATTTCAGGGATACATGGGTAATATGGTGTATTTACCATAGAATACAGGAATGCAGTAGTATCAGCCTTTTGCCTGACAAGCCTTTCTCACAGCAAATAGCCATGATGTATTAGCCTTGCCAAGACCTGATGGCAGGGATTTTAAGTTGAGCTTACAGACCTTGGTAATACAAAGGACATGTGATAAGATCTCTTCCATTAGCAGCTATTATGATAGCTTTTTCTGCTCTCTGTGGTATAAATAGAGTCTTAATACAACAATCCCATTCCATTTCTCTGCTACTGTGGTGCATCCTCTTGCACGTGTTGTCAGAGATAAGAAGAAATGAGACGGGGGAGGTGGGGCTATTTTTTCCCCTTGTACTGTTTTTAAAAAACTATGCTATTCCTTTTGTTATATTTTTGTAAGGGAATACCAGATCCCCAGTTAATCTAAGTAAGGCACCATTTGGCCTTGACAGTTCACTGACAGCTTCCATTCACCCAAACAACAGAGGATGTAGCACAAAAGACACAGAGGACACGAGCCTTATATGCTGTCTAAGAAAAACACTATTTTCAGGCAAACAAAACGTTTTCCGGAAAACTGAGCTGCAGCACATTCAGGAGAGTGCAGACGGCATTTCTGTGTGGCTTTTACACTGGCTTCAGAAATGGGTAATTCTATGACCTGCATTTTGTTTCCAACGTACAGAATCTTACTCTAAAAGTAAAAAGCAAAATACATGGCTAACATGGAAGGTGAGGCTAGCTGCACCACCCATTAAGGGTGTCTGTATTTTCACCATTTTTGGTTCTCTAGTGCTTTAAACTCTGCTGAACGTTAATCATTTGAACTTCAACTTTCCAGGTGAGGTGTGTGCCTCAGGCTAACTGTAATTATGAGGAAAATACCCGTTTGTGTTTTTTTTTTTTAGAAAACAAGAATGAACAAAAGCATGCTATTTTGTTCTTGTTAGAAGGAATTCTGGCGACTTTTCTCTGAGAAGTTCCAGCAACTCGAGTTCTGACAGCAAAAGCTCCTTTTATGAAAGTCTTTATTAATTATAAGCATTTTCAAGAGATTACTACTAGAACTCTGGAAATGGTGAAGATACTTGTCCATACTGGATGTGTCAGAGACTAGAATTGGGCACAAACTCTGTTACGGTTTCACCTGTAATCTCCTATAGAGTTGGATTTGGTTGAACACTAGATACCGTACAAGAGATTATCTCCTGTGCTTCCTTGACATACTCCAACGCTGTGGCAGAGACTGCTTGACATGGATGTTGATGTGAAAGTGCAAAAGAGTGTTGATAAAGAGCCCAGGGAGGAGACGACAGAGGTGGAATCCGGGCAGAAGGTGAAATGGTGAATGGGAAGTAGAAGTTGGAAGTTAGTGGGTGAGAAGGGATAAGGTGATGAGGAGTGGAAAAGGCAACACAACCTTGAATCAGAGAGCAGGAAGACGGACCCACTGTAATATGGAAGAAGAGAAACACAGGCGATAAGGATCAGAAGTGTATGGGAAGTGCTGGGCTTAACTGAATAAGAATGCAAACCACTGAGCACATAGATGTAGAAGAAGGCAGTAAATGAAGGCCACTTGTGACAAGTGCAGGTCAGGAAGAGAAAAAGAAAGAATAAGACTTGTGTTAAATCGCGAGTTGCCAGACACAATGGAAATAAAGAACAGATGCATTTGGAAAGGGAATATGGAAACTGGGCAGGGACACTGCCGACAGTCAAAAATCATCATGGCAAAGAGGGTGGAAAGGCAGAGGGCAAACTGGAGGGAAGAGAGCAGAAGACACCAAGAGCAGGTAGGATGCTCTGTGTGGTTCTGTTCTTCCCTGAAGTGGCAAGGCTGGGTGTTCAGTGATTCAAAAGGTCTTAATGTGCTGACTCATGCCACATGAAGATATGATGTCATACTTTAACCTTGCTTTTTGTGCCCAGATCTGAGCTGTATCAGAAGTGCTTCTTCAAGACTGTAGATAGACTGCTGTTATTAATTATGATATTGTCTTTAATCATAGCTGCAGACTACTTTAAACTTTACCTTTCCTGGTTTTTGAGCACGTGACCTTGCAGTCTTGCCAATTTTATTTTACTGCAGGTCTGTGTATGCATTTGTGAAATGCGCAGATGATTTGATACTACCCAGGCTCTGGTTGTGAAATACCCTTTAACAAATTTTATGTAATAATACTAGAATGCCTTCCTAATCATTTTAGGAAGGAAAACATTGGAAAGTCTCTAACACGACAAGCAGAAGGGTGGGGAGCTGCTGATTTCATAGAGGTCCTAGCAGAAGCTGGCAGAGTGGCAATATACAATCACATACTGGTTATGGATGATATCTAATCCACTTAGAGTAGAATTTAAAATAAATAATAGTGGAGAAGAGACGAAAGGAATAATGGTGGAAAGACGCTTGTATAAACAACTTCCTTTATAACCAATTTGTATTATTACACTTCAGCTGAACAACAGATATAGTCCAGGTTTTTCTGAATACAGAAACCAGACAGTTTTTAAAGCAAAACATTAATCGCACTTATTTACTTCTACAGTGACAGTGCACATTTAAACAATGCATCTTTGTTTTCCTTTTCAAAGATTTATTGAAGTAGACAACTGTCAGTGACTCTCAGGAGCCATTCAGGGAGTCAGACTCAGAGTCCAAACTTGGTGAGGAAACCAGAGGTCTGTTCTGACAGTCCCCTGAAAACAGGGAATGATCCCACATGGGCATCACCAGTAAGGAAAGGAAAGATAGGGGCAATTTCAAGATATAAGTGAATAAGTGGGTGCTGTTTTGGAAGTCCTTTCTGAAATTAAACACGCTTATTTGGTTAGTAACCCATCACAAGCTTATTTCATAGTATCTTTAACTGGTTTTGAAATCTCTTGTATCTGGTTAATTATCTATTATGTCCATTATATGCATTGCACTCCTGCCAAGACATTCCTGGTTGTTTTGTTTGGCTTTGTTGTTTGGGTTGGGTTGTTTTTTAAATTTTGGAGAGAAAGGTTATTACACTTATTCTTACCATCAAGAACATTTAATAGTTTGATTTAATCCCCTACATCTAGACTAGAAATCCTGTCATCTGATGGTCTATCTTAAATTCTTGCCTGTGATTTGAGGACCCAACACTAGCAACAGCTGTGGAGGACTGAGAGGACTGAGAATGAGGTAGGAGAAGGCATGAATAGGCTTTTCACATTGGGAGATTGCAAACAAAGTCTACCCAGGCACATGAGACTATTCATTCAACAATTCAGCTGTTTCTGGGAATAACCCATCTTTTTCTGACGCCTGCCTTTAGGGATAGATGTCTTTTCTCTCCCCTTTCTCCCTTGCTTCCCCCTGCTGCTTTGGATATGGAAGGAAGGGGTGTTGTGCCTCCTGTAATGTGCATGAGTTTGTTGAGAACCACATGAAAGATGTAGGTAAGAATAATTTTTCAGGCCATATATATATATATGGATAGCTTTGGTGACGTGGGTGCTGTTAAATTCCCAGAGATACTGCTGCAGTCCTCTAATCAGCTTAAGAAATATGCAGGGGGAGTAGTAGATAAACTGGCAGGACTAGATTCATCTCCATGGCGATATGCTGACATTTTCTGCCTGTGCATGTGCAATTTTGTCAATTTGTGTTTGAATAGCCTACCAAGGCTACTTCTTCATATTTAAGAAAAAAAATCACAATGCAAATTAATCTGTAAAGAGTTTTGTTGAGTGATTGAACAAGTGTGCTGTTTTCTTTATTATTCCACTTGAAAATCTTGCTCGTAGGCTGCAAGGAGTAACTGGAGTAAATAATGTTACTGAAAATTTACTATTTAAAATGAACATGGTGGGTGGCAAAACTAGATGTTACAATCTGACTAGGAAACTGTAAGCATTTGTTGTGCAAATGGATTTGGCTTCAGTTAGGCAGGCATAAGTTTGGCTCTACCAAGTAATTTTCAGAATGAGATGTCTTTAGGGAATAGTAAATTCCACTTTTCTTTCAGTGTTACTTTTTTACGAAAGGTGCTTTTATTCTAAAGCAAGAGCTCTGCTGAGCACCTCCCATGAAGCTAAGGATTGACTTCAGTAAAAAGCATAATGACTATGTGTCAGATAAGACAGTGATGAACTGTGTTTCTTCAAAGGGTGAAAAGGAAACTTGCTTTCCTTCCGTTGACATCAGAAGAAAATCCATAGCCCACAGGACATTTAAAAGTAGATTTTCTATTTTCAAAGGAGGATATTGCTGCTAATACAATAATTGCCTCTGGCTAGTTTCCTTTGAATACCTTTCTCATTTTTTTGTTAGACAAGTTAATTATTTCATCATTTAAATCATAAAGTGGTAGCAATCTGCTGCAGAACATATGAAACCTTTACTGCAACATACGTATATATGTATAAATGTGAGCACTATTTTCTTTCTTGGCTGGTAAAAATAGACCACTGTTGGCTAAATTTTTGCATCAGATAAATGGCTTGTTTAGAAATCTCACAGGCCTGATTGTCTGCTGGAAGAGTATGGTTTTACAGATTCTTTAGAAAAAAACAAAACTTAAGCTGCAATTAGGATGACTATTTGCATTAGAAAAAAATACATACAAAGTGCTCATAAGAACACGGATGTCCCTAAGCCAACTCTGCATCATCAAAATACTACAATAATAAATTACAACTATGTATTGTAAAACAGACTTTATTCAGGCTAAATTTGGTACTCAACATTGGTCCTAATGTGCAATATCTGGAAATCACAAAGAAATAAGCTTAATCTTCAGATAATTTTCTGCAGAAAAGCATTGAAAGCAAATTGATGACTGAAATATTTCAAATATTTTAAATTTGAGATTTCTCTTTTTTAAAAAAAAGTATGGAAATAAAAGCAGCTAATTGTATTTGCTACATTATTCAGTATAAATGGTGTTATCTAAAGAAAGGACTTCAAGTATTTGAAGTCTAGTGTTAACAATGAATTTTATAGCTTTGAAATTCTTGCGAACCATGATGAAATGAGTGATAGAGCCCACTGCTAGAACTGAACACTAGATATATTTAGCTTTATTTTTCCTTTAAGCACACAAAGGAAGGAGTTACTTTCACTCCCTTCTATGTTAGTCCCAGTAAAATTTTAAGGTTTCCTGTTCTGATACTGTGAACTGCTTGGACTTATACCTGGGTAATATTTATCTGTTTTAGAGCTGGTTTTGGTGGTTATTAAATGTTATGGCTTGGGTCCTGTTGCATGTATTTAATTTGCAGAAAGTTCTTTTGTCCCAGGAACCTGCTAGTGGAGATTTAGTCACTCTGAACATAATGAGGAACTGTATCATCCAATTACATTGTTAATGTTCATGGTCCCTATTTCTCATTCATAAGAATGCCTGCTTAATCACAACTGAGTGGTACCAAATAACTTCCCAGTTTTATTTTGGTTTGATAGCTTGGCATAGAGTATGGCAAACGATCCTAAGAAGGCATTCAATGGTTTAATATCAGAATGAAATTTCAGTGCTTTGCCTGGAAAGGAAGAGGGCTGTATTCTGGCCCTCTTCTAGGGAGTATGCTATCAAGCATTGTGCTTTGCTGTATTTGAATTAAACAGACATCATTCTGTGTATAACAGTCCGGGTGTCATTCTTATATATGTGTTGCTCGCATAACACAATGTCCTGCTTGCTGTTTATTTTTCAGGTGTTTTTAATTTGATTATAAAGATTCATATAGATGTATAGAAGACTGGTGTGCAATACTGCTGCTTTCACTGTATTGGCTGGCATAGCCCTCTTCAGAATTAGGAGTTTCAGCCCACATCACTGACACCCTGGAAAAAATTCCCAACTGGAGGCAACACACAAATGAGCTTTGGGGAAAACTGTTATTTTTGGTGAGCTCAAGGGCATCTGCCAGAGAACAGCCTTTCTGAGAGTGCTTAGTGGGGTTCGACATAAAAGATGTCTAACCCTGAGATGCTCAGCCCTGAAAGGCATGGGGTACTCCTGTTGCAGCACAAGTCCAGGACTTTAAGTGGTTGGGAAGGTTTATTAAGAAAAATATAATTGCCTGTGGGGATGGTCATGGATTCTGAAGATTCAGTTTGGATCCTAAAATCCTAATACCAAAGCCTTTTTTGTAGGTCTGGCCACAAATACTTGCACAGAGTTGTAGGTGTTTGGCCGTGGACTTGATGAAAATCTGCCAGGTTTGCCAGCCCTTTGACCAAAATGCACAAAGCAGAAATCCAACAGAACTGGTTCCTCTAAGACAAAGAGGTTTGCTCTCTGGGTGGGTTGAATGAGGTTGGGAGAGCTGAAATAATGCTGCTTATGTCAGGGTTAGAAGTTAGAAGGCAAGGAGTTGTGACTCAGATGCTCGCTGAGCAACGGCCTCCTGGGGCTGTATCTGGTACGGTGACACTGTCCACAGCCCCTTGTGAGCTTGGCTTCATGTAATGATTTAGCCTGTATGGAGTGCAAAATGCTGTTCATCTCTCCTGCTCTCTTTCCCCGAACGTACAAATTTGTGCCAAACGTTGGGCAACATAGCCACAGCAGTTCACACAAGTAAAATGGATAAAGAGTGTGCCATCTGTTGTTGCACGATCTCGATTCAGGTACAGTCATGGGATCAATAGTGCAGATTTATTAATTCACTCAATCTAATTTATTCTGCTGGATATTTTTACAGTTGCTTGTGGGATTTAGTCTTTATTGTTTTGTAATCTCTGAACAGCAAGTTTTACAACTAATTGTTCTCTGGTTATTCACATAACCAGTGTGTAAGGAGAATTAAACACTCTCAAATCCATATCCAATTCTTTCCCTTGATACGTCTTTCTGAAGTCAATAGGAGTGAGCCATGCCTAATACAGTTGTGGAAGACATTGTCAAAGAACATGATATGGGCCAAAAGTCTAAATGGTTTCAAAAGGATTAAACAAATTTGTAAAGGATAAGCCTTTTGGTGACTTTTACTACATGTGATGGTCCAAGTATTGCTTCCAGCTCAATGAGGCCCAGAAGTGCCAATGGTTAGGAGCCAGGGAGATGGGGTGTGTGATGCTCTTCCTGGTTCAAATCTCCTTCCTGAAGCATCTGTCCCGGTCCATGGCCATGTGTTGGGTTTGGGCTCCTGGGATCTTTGGCCAGACTCAGCATAGCTGCTCTTGCATTTTGATCCTATCCATGTTGTTTTACCTCTCAGGATTTGGATTTTTATTTCCCCTGCTACATTAGTTCATCCTATTGTCAGGCAGAGGAGGGGAAATAGATTCTGGCATTCCTATTGACCAGGAAGAACATTGGTCATTCTACACACTGCTTATTGATTTCCATCTTAATTCTCATGGTACCAATTTTGTAAGACTTATTTGCATTTATTATTTTATAGGCACATGTTTAAGAAGAAGAATTAATTTCCTTTGTATGTATCCTTTTGATTCTTTATACAGCCAAGATCCTTCCATTCTTCATTCAGTAACAGACACACATATTAAATCAGAAATTTATTTAAAGGCTTTATAATCCCTCCGGTTAGTTCAGCACCATCTTGCAAGTGGAGATTATGCCTATGATGGACAGAATGGTGTAAGTGATACACTTTGAAGTTATTTTTGTCATGGTCCTAAAGGTAGCGTAATCATCTAAGTGTCTGATGCCAAAATCGTTTCTCCGCATGAGAGACTTCAGGCTGATAACTATTTGCAGAGGGACGAAAGCCAATGATGAGTGAAGCAACCTCCTGTTCCACAAACATCAACAGAATTACCCAATGTCTCATAGGGCTGAACTGCATTATGCTGGTCAGTCTGACTTGCAAGATTGCTGTCTTATGGGTTTAAACTTGTTTTCCATTTGCCAAGGGGAATACATCACAGGAGTACATGTGAGTCAGCATCTCAGCTGGCTAAGGCTAATGTGTTAATGGACCCAACACTGTACTTCCTGAAAAACATTTTCACTTTAAAATGTGTGAAAAGAACACTTATTTGTGTATTATAAAAAAGGAAAATAAAAAGGGTGAGAGGTTTCCTGTTTTTTTGTTTTGGGTTTGGGGTTTTTTTGTTGTTTGTTGGGTTTTTTTTTAAATGTACATGACAGTGCAGTTAGTTTAGGAAATGCTACTAATGGTCATCCAGAAATGCTTCTGTGGGGACTTTGTGCAGAGTACGCAGGAAACACGGAGGCTGTAGAGGACTGCCCTGTATATGTCTCTACAGTTTGTTCTACATACGGAATTGACACAGTCTAATGCTGCTTTTTCAGGCCACACGTGAAAGGAAAAATGGAACAAAAGGGTACAAAATGCTGTTGCTGATCTGATGAGTTTTGAGCTGCAGAGTAATTCTGCTAAGCTTAGAACGTCCTCTGGCAAGTCTCAGCTCTCATGCTGTCACCAGTGGGAGGGCTGCTGAAAATTAAACGGATTAGGCAAAGCTAGCTGGTCCTCACCAGTGGGGCATGTGATGCCTTCTCCTGCTCTATTGTTCAGGGTGAGGAGGCATAGCTGGGGGTGGGGGAAGAGATGTGCAGCAGGAGACTGCGATAAAAATTGAGGAGATTGCCGGTGGTCTGCAGGACTTCCGTTGAATGGTGCTTAACCCGGGGGTCAGTGGGTCAATTATTATTATGCCCTGGTGCTGAATGGCAGATCAGCGTAGTCATGGGTGGGTGGTGGACGAGGACAGGGGTGGCACATTTGGGACGTTTTCTCCTAGGGTTGTTCACAGGGCATGGGGCAGTGAGAAGGGAAGAGCTGGTTTACCAGAAGCCACCTTGTTAAGCAGTGCAGCAGGACCTTTTCTCAAGCAGGGTAAATTAGCTCACTTGGAGATCAATGTCGTACAGCTGGATTGCTTCCAGTCCCAGTTGGGTTAGAGCTTGATGTGCTGCATATGCTCCGTATGCGTGTCAATAGGGACCTACAAAGTAATTGGGAAACTGGAGAAAGGTTCTTGGTCTGTGCCAAAAAAATGATGAAGAATCAGTTTACTAAGCTTTTGGATACGTACATGCTGGGGGCTCAGGCTTCCCTGACCTCCCTTCTGACACGCAGCTATTTGGGAACCTGATCAGCTGAAGTACACGTGCAAAGCTACAGCCAACCGTGCGTATCCCCTTCCCAGGGCTCAGATGTCAGGTGTATTGGACACATTGGAGCGCACCCATTACTGACTTACATGGCCCTTTCGCTGGCCACCTCCAGTGAAGGAAGCCTCCTGGTAGCCTCCCCCAGAGAGGGATCAGGAACACAGTGTCCTCAGTTTACCTTCATTTTTGCTCACGTAGAAAGGCACAGTGTCAGTAAGAAGTGATGGAGCGCTGCGGTGCCGTGTAGTGATGTCCTACCACGTGAGAGCAGCTGGAGTGCAACCACCAGGCTCAGGTTCCTGCCCAGGTCACCAGCGCTGCTGGAGATGTCTGGAGGTCAGCATTCCCACCTGCACGTGAGGGTCTATCTGCTGATAAAAGGCTACTGCAGACAAGATATGGATTTACAGTGCATCTGTTATTACAAGCATATGGCCTAACAGCTACTGATGGGCTTACTGCCGTGAATCTCCCTAATCCCTTTTAAAACTGCTCATGCTCTTGGTCTCCACAACATCCTGTGGCAGCATGTGCCACAAATAAAATGCACAGTATAACAAAACCAGAACAATAAAAATCTGGTCTTTCTTTTTTTTTTTTTTTTTTTAGCTTTCCTGAAAATTTTTGATTAGATTTATGACATGTACCTCATCAACTACTTCTTTCCTAGGAATTTTTTAGCAAAAATTTATATCAAATCATTAGATATAACTTACCATTAAATTAATGTCAATTTCTAGATTAGAATTCAAATCGATAATTTTTAGTTTTTAAGACAGTTTTTTGCATTATCATTGTTTCTGTAAGGAGCTCTCCCTGTAGCTGTCAGGTTAAGTAATTTTTTGAAGACATAAGAATGCACTTTTAAAGAATCAGTTTTGAGCTATTGCAAAGTTCATTCTGTAGCTTATAAGCATTTTGTCTTACTTTCCAGCTTTTGCTTCCACTGGAAGTTTAACAAGAAGAGTAATACAAGAAGAGCAATACATGGCAAACTCTCCCGTTACAAAGTCATTACTAATGAAGCTGTGCATCCATCATTGTTGTCACTCCTAAATAACTCATAGTAAATGATGAAAGGAAAACACCTTTTTGGTGCATTTCACTTTGCAATAATTTGAAGATACTGCTTTTCTGAGAAACAATGAGGCTGGATTCAGAAGTATAATTCTAGGTCTTGGAAAGGTGGGAATGGAGGACTTCATCCACCCTGATACTTGCTGGAAAGGCAATGCAGCCAGGCGTGCCCAGTCCAGGAGATTTCTGTAGAGCATTGATGGTAATTTTTTGGCACAGGTAGTGGAGAAACCAACTATATGCTGCTGGATCTTGTGCTGACAAACAAAGAAGGACTATGGGGGATGTGAAGCTTGGGGGCAGCCTTGTCTGCAGTGACCGTGAGATGGTGGAGTTCAGGATCCTGTGTGGAAGAAGCAGGGCAAAAAGTAGAATTACAACCCTGGTCTTCCAGAGAGCTAACTTTGACCTCTTCAAAGACCACAGGAATCCTATGGGCTCAGGGTCAAGCATGAAGTGGGGAGCAAGAGAGCTGCTTAATATTCAACCACTTGCTCTAAGCTCAAGACCGGTGCCTCCCTATGAGTAAGAACACGGGCAAAGAAAGCAGGAGACCTGCATGGATGAGCAAGGAGCTTCTAGAAAAACTCCTGTGGAAGAAGGAAGTTTACAGAACGTGGAGAAAGGGACTGGCCACTGGGGAGGAATCTAGGAACGTTGTCCGAGTATGCAGGGATGCAATGAGGAAGGCTAAGGCCCTTGGCCACTTGGAATTAAACCTGGCAAGGGATATCAGGGACAACGGGAATGGCTTCTTCAAGTACATCAGTAGCAAAAGGAAGACTAGGGAAAATGTGGGCCTGCTGCAGAATAAGGTGGGTGCCCTGGTGAGGGAGGATGCAGAAGAGGCAGAGTTACTGAATGCTGTCTTTGCTTCAGTCTTAACTGCTCAAGCAAGCACTCAGAAATCCCCTGGAAGTAAGAGAGAGAGCCTGGAGAAAGGAAGACTTGCCCTTGGTTGAGGAGGATCTGATTAGAGATCATTAAGGCCAACTCAACACCCACAGATCCATGGGCTCTGATGGGATATACCTACAAGTGCTGAGGGAGCTGGCAGATGTCACTAAGGAGCCACTCTCCATCATCTTTGAAAGGTCATGGAGAATAGGAGAGGTGCCTGAAGGCTGGAGGAAAGCCAGTGTCATATCAGTCTTCAAAAAAGGCAAGGAGGACAACCCAGGAAACTACAGGCCAGCCAGCCTCACCTCCACCCCTGACGGAACAGCTCATTTTGGATGTGATCTCTAAGCATTTGGAGGAAGAGAATGTTATCAGGCCAACATGGATTCACCAAGGGGAAGCCATGCTTGACCAATCTATGGTCTTCTATGATGGCATGACTGGCTGGGTAGATGAGAGGAGAGCAGTGGAAGTCGTCTACTTCCGGCTCCCTGGTTCAGGAAGGACAGGGAACTGCTGGAGAGAGTCCAGTGGAGGGCTACGAAGATGNCGAGTATGCAGGGATGCAATGAGGAAGGCTAAGGCCCTTGGCCACTTGGAATTAAACCTGGCAAGGGATATCAGGGACAACGGGAATGGCTTCTTCAAGTACATCAGTAGCAAAAGGAAGACTAGGGAAAATGTGGGCCTGCTGCAGAATAAGGTGGGTGCCCTGGTGAGGGAGGATGCAGAAGAGGCAGAGTTACTGAATGCTGTCTTTGCTTCAGTCTTAACTGCTCAAGCAAGCACTCAGAAATCCCCTGGAAGTAAGAGAGAGAGCCTGGAGAAAGGAAGACTTGCCCTTGGTTGAGGAGGATCTGATTAGAGATCATTAAGGCCAACTCAACACCCACAGATCCATGGGCTCTGATGGGATATACCTACAAGTGCTGAGGGAGCTGGCAGATGTCACTAAGGAGCCACTCTCCATCATCTTTGAAAGGTCATGGAGAATAGGAGAGGTGCCTGAAGGCTGGAGGAAAGCCAGTGTCATATCAGTCTTCAAAAAAGGCAAGGAGGACAACCCAGGAAACTACAGGCCAGCCAGCCTCACCTCCACCCCTGACGGAACAGCTCATTTTGGATGTGATCTCTAAGCATTTGGAGGAAGAGAATGTTATCAGGCCAACATGGATTCACCAAGGGGAAGCCATGCTTGACCAATCTATGGTCTTCTATGATGGCATGACTGGCTGGGTAGATGAGAGGAGAGCAGTGGAAGTCGTCTACTTCCGGCTCCCTGGTTCAGGAAGGACAGGGAACTGCTGGAGAGAGTCCAGTGGAGGGCTACGAAGATGATTAGGGGACTAGAACATCTTTCTTATGAGGAAAGGTTGAGACACTTGTGTTTGCTTAGCCTGGAGAAGACTGAGTGGGCATCTCACAAATGCTTATAAATATCTAAAAGGTGAGTGTCAGGAGGATGGGACCAGACTCTTTTCAGTGGTGGCCAGCAACAGGACGAAAGGCAACAGACACAAACTGGAACACGGGAAGTTCCATCTGAATATGAAGAAAAACTTCTTTATTTTGAGGGTGACAGAACACTGGAACAGGCTGCCCAGAGAGGTTGTGGAGTCTCCTTCTCTGGAGATATTCAAAACCCACCCAGATGCGATCCTGTGCAACCTGCTCAAGGGGAACCTGCTTTGGCAGGGGGGTTGGCCTAGATGATTGTGAAGGTCCCTTCTAACCCCTACAATTCTGTGACTGTGAATATCTGCCTTGGGATTGCATTTCCTTTCGAAAGCGGAGAGGAGAGGAGAGGCAGAGGCAGGTCATCAGACCCAACCAGGTGGTCTTGTTCATGCTGATTCTTAGCTGCAGATTGTTGTTCTTGTGCAACAGTCTATCTTTAGGCAAAGCATGGTGGCAGCTAGAGAAACCGGGATATTTTAGGTAATGAGATCTTATGTTCAAACTTATAGGCAAATGTGCCACAGGAGAGCTGTCTGAAGAACAAGTGTAATTCATATTTAGCAAAAAAAAAAAAAAAGGTACATGCAAACTTCTCAGCTTTTTTTCTTGCCTTTTGCCCATAACTGGAGGATAGAAGAGATTCCCTTTTTTCCCATGCACTGGAAAAAAAAATTGAAAAATATTCCAATATTTCCCCTGTAAATTGAATTTATTTTTTTTTTCATGGAACATGGAAAACCGATGTTTATTGTCTTTTTTTAAAAGTACCCAATTAAAACCATTTTGGCAGGCTCAAGCAGTAAAATTCCACAACTCTATGTAGGTACAGACAAGGAGAAGCTGAGGTCAATACACCAAGCAGCAGAACAGCTGTAAAAAGGGCTTCATCATTGTCTAAATCAGTTCAGGCACTTACTCGATGAATCTATATTTCTAGGTACCGAAAATAATTTTTTATATAATGCAAGGGGAAACATGCTTTCTTTAATGAAGAAAAGAAGAAATGCCATCATTTGGCATTAAAAGTTTTTGTTTTTCCTGGGATCCAAAGAGTATTTCTTCCTGTCATTCCCATTGAAAATTCTCCCTTGGGCTTATGTTCTCATTATTACATTACCAGGGGAGAAAAACAGCCTCACAAACCCTTTTTTTTTTTTCTTTTTTCCCCCAGCAGGAACATCCTTTAAGAGATCTGTTGAAAACAAATTATATTTTTTAGAAAAAGTGCCATGACATGTTTAAAAAGTAAACACAAGAAACTGTAGGTTGTTTTCTTCCTAATATATGAAATATATGCATATGTATATGTAGTAAACATGTGCTCTTTGGATTTTTCTGACTTTCTCTATTCCCATGAAACAATTCCCATGGAACAATTCCCATGAAACTGTTGATGCTAATGTGCAAATGTACGGTCACTTCTGGATTT
Source organism: Chionis minor (assembly GCA_013398295.1). Lineage (NCBI taxonomy): Eukaryota > Metazoa > Chordata > Aves > Charadriiformes > Chionidae > Chionis > Chionis minor. Next base: position 380,746 of record VZSF01008512.1, on the reverse strand, counting down.
TCTTTTTGGAGCATCTCAGGGTATGTGTGGGGGCAGTTGAAGTGGAAGGCTGAGAAAGACCTCAACATGCATATCTGAACTGAAAAGGTGGTGGGTGAATTAATGTTAAGGACATTAGCAAAAGAGTGATAGAAAACATACATGAAGCTTCATGCCTGGATCTCGCCATTACCTCCCAGAAATGAGATCAAGCTGTGAATTTGATATGGATACATATTTCAAGCCCTTAATAGTCCAGAGGTCTTTAGCTCTAGGGATTTATTTGGGCTATTTCAAAGACAGAAGTCAACTGAAACACTTTAGATCTAGGCTAAAGTTTAAATCTAAACAGTCCCAGAGCTGAATAGTGTCTGAATGTGGAGTTATGATTGGAGCCAGTATTCACCTATAAATATGAATTCACTCATAATACGACACAAAAAAATAAGATATAGATGAGAAAGAAGCTGCAGTTAAATGAGAAACAGATTTGTTGCTAGCTCAAATGAAATTAAGAGAATATGGGTGCAAGCCAGCCAATGTATTCTATTGTGAGAAAAAATGTTTAATTTCCCATTTGTGATAACATTGAGAAACTAAATAGGGCCGTGGTATGAATGTTCCTTCATGCAGCACTTATTGCTGAGAGCTGGCAACATATGAAACCTTCCTACTTTAGGCTGCTTGCCTAAAACCTCTGCCCCTGACTTCTCTCTGACTTGATACTGCAGAAGCCCCCTTGAATACCACCAGATATGTCCTAAAAAAAGAAAGCCTGCGAGAAAATGGCTAGGATTTTTGTACTTGCATGTATTTTAAGATGCCAGCAACAACACATGGACGTTTTGCAATAAAAGGCATGCATCTGTTTTAGCAGTGGGTGCCTTGTGGTATCAGCTCTTGAAGGCCAGACGTAGAAATCTTTGTTCTAAATATAAACATTGTTGGACTTGTAAATCAGCAATTTTTAAGTAGTTGAGATTTACCAAGCTTACATGAAGAAGACAATGTATTTTCAAGCCATAACTGAGAATGAAGGGTGATCTTTATCCCATTTTCTTCCTCTTGTTCTTCCCCTCCCTCCCTTCACATTGTTTATTCTTTTTCTCCTTCTTTTTTTTTTTTTTTTCTCCCCAGTGATTATGAACTACTGGATTCAGTCCTTAAACTGTGCAGGGTTAAAAGTATAGCTTTCCTCATATTTCTGAACTTTCTTCCGTAAAAAGCTTAGGAAGACGATCTCTAATTTCACTTCCTCAGCATGAAAAGTAAAACATCTGGTTGTCTTAGTTTCCCACCCCAGCAGCTGACTTTCAAGACAGCAAGTAAGCAATGAGATGCTTGAGATTAAAAAACAAAAATCTGCTATGTACATGTTGGCATGGGAGAACAGCAGTGAGATGGAGAAAAGCATACAAGTTTCTATAGCACTCATAATTACAGAGCATAGATAACAGCCTGCAGTTAACACTTTAATATATCCTGGCCCCTGCTCTATTTTTTCTGGCCATTGTCAATGGAAATTTGATGGTAACAGCTGGTTGGGGATTCCCCTAAAATGAATATAACCAGCTGCTGCATGCTGGTTCTTGCTTCCCCCTTCCTCGCATACACATACTTCAAACGTGTGCCTAGGACAGGAGAAGGTTCTGCAATGGGGGCAGTTATGACAAGCTGACTAATCAGGAGGGGCATTTGGCAGGACTCAGGTTAAAGCACTCTGGAAATAACTCTTCCAGTGTCAGCTTACTTCAGTACTGTCTGTAGTGGCCTCAAGGATAAGGAAGCTGGGGAAGGAGGCTCTGTCTGCTTCCATTTCTTATCACCAGGTAATGGACGGCCCCAGTAGAGGGTATGGCTCTTAATTTACCCCCTCCACCTCCTCCACTTACTTGCACGGTTAAACTGAGCATTTTTCCTTTTTATATTCATTTTCCAGCTTCCCTTTGATGGCCAATATTATTATGATGACAGCTATAAGGGGATATACTGCTTACTTCAACTTATTTTTTCCTAATAGTGCACAGCCAGGACAGACCATTCTTCACCTGTGTGCAGCATCTTCAAGATGGGTAAGAGGAGTGGGGGAGAAGAGGTACAACTGTCTTCTAGTTTTTGTGTAATGGATGTAACTATAAAAACCATCGAATTGGGATCCTCTCACTAATCTCTCGTGACATATTCCTCATTGACAAATGTCTTGAAATATACTTCAGGTGAGACTCTACTGTATCTGGCATTCCACGGAAAGCCTAGCTACTTCAGGACCTCACATTTTGTTTCTGTATGGAAGTCATCCTCCTGGAGAGGGCTGGAGAATTTGTAGGATCAAAAGCTAATTATTCAGGCTGGAAGACACCTCTGGGCCAACCTCATGCCCAAAGCAGGGCCAGCTCTGAGGCCAGGCCAGTTTGCTCAGGGCTTTTCCTAGGCAGGTCTTGAAAACCTCCAAGACTGCAGACAGCATGAATGCTTCAGGCAGCCTGTCCCAGTGCTTGACTGCCCGCACAGGGAAGGTGTTTCTCCCTATTTCAGGCTGAACCTCTCCTGTTTGAACTTGTGTCTGTTATCTCTCATCCAGCCTACGCTGTGAAGAAGCTGGCCCAATCATCTGGATAACCTCCTTGTAGGTGTTGAGGAGCTGGAAGCTTTCCTTTCCCCAGGCAGAACAATCCCAGCTCCCTCAGCCTCAGCAAGCGCTGCAGTCCCTGACCAATTTGGTAGCCGTCTGCTGGATTTGTTCCAGCTGATCAGTGTCTTTTGCTGGGGGAGCCAAAACTACATGCAGTATTCTCGGCGAAAGACATCCAACTGCTCTCCACTTGTCCACAAAGCCAGTTATTTTACTGCACAAGTCAATCAGGCTGGTGAAGCATGATATGCTCGTGGTAAGTCCATGCTGGCTGTTCCAAAAGTCTGCCTTCTCCTTGTGCCCAGAAACGTGCTCTGAGAAGACTTGCACTGTGATTTTCCCATGGACCAAAGACTGACCATCTTATAGCTTTCCAGATAGTCCTTCTGGTCTCTTTTGGAGACGAGTGCAAGATTTGCCATTCTTCACTCATGAGGGTTGTCTCTCCACTTCCACGAGCTTTCAAATATGATAGAGAGTGGCCTTACAAGGGCATTCACTTACATGAATGTGCCTGCTATTTTCCACCCTTTCTGTAGTTCTCCCCTTCATTACTTATGTGATAACACAAGAATTAATAAAGGGGGAAGGGCTGGTCTTTCTGTTCCACAATGCAGTCAGAACAGCATGCATTTATCCTTCATGAAACTCTTTATTTCAAGAGTGCTGAGTGACACTGCAAATAAATTTGTCTGCCGTGCTCTGGCTTATTTCCTTATCTTGCTTATGTGTGTGACAATTCAGTCACTCTGGCATTCTACAGGCTCTATGAAATGCCAAGCAAATAATTTATTCATTGTTTTGCTCTTCCTCCTTTCCTACACGAATGGTTTCTTAACTACAAAAATGTAACTTGGAGGTCTGTCTGGTTTTGCATGGATTTCTGCAGGTTCTTACTGCTACAGCTGAGAACGTTAGCAGTGACAGTAAGATTATCACTAATGATTTGGTAGCTTCATTATGCATCTTCCTGGATTTGCTAATATATACCAGACACCACCTTTTTTCTGCATAACTAACCTAGAATGTAGCCAAATTCTGTTTTAATACCAGAGCTTTTCTGTTTATTTGTGTATTTCCCTGGTTTTGATCAAAACCACAACTTGCCATCTGTCTGAAAGGGATAGAGCAATTAGCTCTGCTAATTACTAGCTGAATTAGAAAGCTGTATTTTTTTATCATTCCACCATTTTCAATGTACAGAGTGAGTGTGATGACATAAATATTGTCTCTCTTCAGTCAAATGAAATGCAAAGGCTGGATTTATGCAGTCATGCAATGGATTCAATATAATGCTGATATTGAAATAAATTCACAGAATAATTTGTACTTAATGAAAAAAGGAACAAGCATATGAACAATTTCGGGGGACTTGAGGTAGGGATTTAAAGCATGTTCAATACTCTTCAATAACTGCTGTTAGGCATGTTCTTCCGTTGAAATAGCATATACTTCATATGAAATACTTCACTCTGCGCTAAAAGTCGGGTTACTGTAGAATAGCAAGATATATTCAGCCCTTCGCTGCCATGCTGAAAAAAAGAATTAACCATTTTCTTTGTCCATATTCCCAGGTGCATCATGCAAGGAATGTCCAGGTATAACAGAGGAACGTCTGCTGCGCCATCTCTCATCTGTGCTGCGTTTGTCATTGCATGAAAAGCAGCTACAGACTTTCTCAATTACCTGTACCTTCTATTAGCAGAATGAGAAATAACAGCTTAGATCCTGTCAGAGAGCACTGGGAGAGCACACTGACAGCTCTGACAGTTTCTGCTGCCATGAAAGTAAGACGGATGCATGTTTCTGAAGACAGCAAATTCCTAAGGTAAATAAAGTAGCTGTTGACCGAACAAAAAGGACATGCTACTTACAGCTGGGTACACGAGATGAAGTGTGACTCATCTCACATCTCAGACCAAAACGTGAGCTTGCCCAGAGTGGCAAATGTTTGATTCAGATTTGAATTAACTTTTTTGTCACCGCTCTGTACCTCTTCCTTTCTGATATGGAATAAAGACTCAGAGGAAGCACCAAAACACGTAACAAAAGCTGCTCTCTGAGTACTTTTTGCAAAACTAAAAATTAAAACCTCTGGGTTTACTACATTCTTACAGGCTAAAGGCCTTGGAATACATGACTGTTTTGGCTGAGCCTGCCTGGGCAACAAAAACTTTCAGTACTGACCTAAGCCAGCCTCTCATTCCCATTGTCATTTGCCCATCTCTAATGATAATGTGGGTAGGCTGACGAGGATAAAACAGGTTTAAATCCTCTTGAGCTGTAAAAGGAAAGGAACCCAAGGATGTCTGGACTGGTTTCTTCGTCAGAGACAGAAGGTACACACCCATTATACAGTAAACATCTGGACTGCATCAAACTATCCGGGTGGAGAGTGCAAATGTCTTTGCTGAAGTCTTTCATGAAAGAGTAAATGTCTGCCTGCTTTTTCAAATATAGTCATGATAGAGCCTTAATTTTATATTTGCAATTAGTTTGAAAAGCTCATTTTTAAGGCTGCCTGTTTTTAGGCATGGCTATAAAACACGATTTCATTTTGCAATGACAAAAAAAAAAAAAAAAGAGGTTTCAATATTTTATTTTTGTTTTGCAACAAAATAAAATCTAAACTTCTTGAGTTCCCTGTTGAGGAAAAGCAAGCCTCTGCAACGACCACAAACGCGTGCAGCCCTTGTGACTGTTTACAGGTGGAAAAAATGCAGCTAGAAAGAAATTGAGTGATTTGATTTCCACTTGTTGGTGGGGTTTGACCACCTCTCTCCTGCCCCCAGAATTACACTTCCTCACACTTTTGCTCAACGCTGGTCTCTTCTGCGATGTGACGGGAGGTCTCGCCTGGTGTGGTTTTAGTGGGTGGGATTTGGGTCTGCCGGTGGCTGTGCAGCAGAAGGGTAGCGTGAACCCCAGGGGAGCGCAGCGTAAGACATGCCCACCTCCCGTCTGCCCCAAGGGTGTTTCAAGGTCACAGCCTGGCCGTCCCAGCAGACGAAGTGCCTAACACGCTACGGCTTTCTGCGGAGGGTGAACAACATCGCCAAAGTGAGCAGAGTCTGCTGAGGCTACTTATCCTGACCTGAAGACGCCTGTTTCTGTGACCTGTGCAGTGGATGACCCTCACCCTCATTTTCTCAAATCAATTCAATGTTCACATTAAAATGTCCACAACTCTGCCTGCTGCCACGTGGGTATGAGTACCGGCTACCGAACAAAACGAGTTTTTCCCAGCTGCCAGGAGGCGTTGTCGGCTCCTTCAGGCGGACGGAGAAACAAGAGGGACCAGCCTGGCCGGGCTTCCTGCGTGACCTTGGGTTGAGATGCTTAATCTCCGAGAGTTTCCGCTCCGCTCCCCCTTCCCCCCCCCACCGCCGCCCCCCACTAAACCGGGGATAATAATAGCTGCCCGTATCGCTGGGGTGGTGTGAGGATTAATAAGCTAATGCCTGTGAGGCTCTCTGGCACCCTGCTGACAAGGGGCTGCCTGAGTGCCATGACAGAGCGCAGGAGCGCGGGAGCTCGCAGAGCAAGGGTTGTTCACTCTCTGGTGTTGATTAGTGGGGGGGTGGGTGGGGGGTAAAACCAACCACGAGAGCAGGGGAGGGAAGACAACAGCCATAAAAGCTGCAGGAACTGCAGAGGGTGGGCTGCAGTGCCCAGCTAGGCTGGGAAATAGCTTGTTTGCCCACAGTGTGGTTCCCACCGGTTGCATGTGTGTGCGCGTGCGCGCGCGCTGTGTAAGTTTACGTTATAAACTTCATCCCGTGCCCGTGAGGAGACCCGGGTGTCTCCCGCGTGCTGGCGTGACATCCCGCGTGAGACCGGAGCAATTCAAGGCCATTCATCTGTGGCAGTAGAAAAGGCAGGGGAGAGAGATGGAGTAGCAAACGACAAGGAAAACAGAACCACGTGCTTGAAGAAGTTTGTAACAGCAAGGTAGTTTGTAGTCCCCCAAGGTTTGTCCTTGGTTTTTGTGGATGCCGAGAAGGTATCAGCATAAGCTTGGGTCGGGCCAGACCTGAATTAGAGGCTGTGATTCCTAGAGGCATGCTTATGTACCTTTCATGGATCCATTGTGCTTCTCTTTATTTCTTTTGATGATTAAATTGTTTTGGTTTCAGGGGTTTTTTTTCTTCTTCTTTCCTCCCCAGTAACAGAGCCTAAAGGGAAAACAATCTTTCCACCAAGAACTTAATCTATTTGCCATCAGTGACACGGGATAAGAGTTTATATTTTGCAAAAAGTTATTTATGTTACAAATCTGATATGTCAAGTATTGGTGGGAATTTCTGCTTTTGCAGAAGATTTGCATGGCTTGATTCACACAGTTATTGTGCAAAGTGTTATTGTGTCTGTGTGAGCACAGTCAGGACTTGATGTGAAATTTCTCATGATCTACATCAGGGATGCCCAAATGTCAGTCTAATGGGGATCCAGAAGCGAGTAACTTGTCTTTTCTTACACTTCACCACAGCCTTAGGATAAGGCGCTTTCCTCATTTCTGTGATTGTTGTGATTTCTGTGACTCCAAGTTGTGACTTGGAGGAGCAGCCTCAATGTGCAATCCCATCGCCCATCTGGAAAGGCAGAGCGCCTGGCTGGTACGCTGCTTGCACCTGAGTAGCAGACTTGTACAGATGACACAATTCATGGCCCTGATCACTGGATGCAGCACCATTTGAATGTGGAAAGAGAGACCTACTACTAATTCTGGAGGGAAATGCACATCTCCCTCCTTCACTACACTCACGTTCAGATTAAAGTAGAAACGATGGTGGAAAAACAGTAGCAGTTAGCAGATGGATCTAGAGCCAGGCATGAGGGTTCTGCAAATCCTTCTGCTATTAGGCTCTCATTAATAGCTCTTTAAAGTGTTGTTTTTCTGGTCCTTTAAAATGTTTTCTGTAAGCTGTTTAGTAGGACGGTGTCCCAGAGCTTTTACTGGGCTTAGTAAAATACGGCCTGACTCAGCTAGGACTTCAAGGTTTTTTACTGCAGTGCAATAAAAAAAAAAAGGGGAGACGGGTTTAAGCACTTAGCTTTAATGACAAATCACAATTAGTACACTTAATCTCTTTCTAGCACCTATAAAGCCTTCAGTCAGAGGCTCACAAACTTCTTGGGAGCGCTCAATGATTTCTCTATTTACTTGCTTTTGAACAGCAGTATCGTTATAGGTGTATTTTACAGCAAGGCAGGAGCAGGCTACGTCCATTCTGTTCCTAGAAAAAAACCCTTGTGACTGTATATAGTATGAGTACCTAGAGTTCAGCTATGAATTCTGCTCAGCAAACGGGATCGTTTTATTTTGGAGAGAAGGCACAGCGAGCCTGTGCCTACCTGATTTCATGTAGGCCTACTGAATTTCAGATAAGTACATCACTTTTCATGCCTGGGACATTATATCACAAGTGAGATCTTTCAAAATGGCAAGTATTTGCATACACATTTGACCAAGGGGACACATAGTCGCCATGACATGTACCAACATCAAGTATATTTGTCCATTTCTGCAACTTTCTGCATCTAACTTACAGTCCTGCAATTCATGCTTTGGGGGATATCGGTATATTGTTTCTATCACTAAGAAAGGAGCCATATGCATTTCACCATTGCTCTGTTCTTGTCTGGAGGCTTCATAGTCCAAATAACAGTTGAGCTCCTTCCTGTGAAAGATATGGTGAGAAGTGATTCATTTTTATGCTTGATTCTTGATTTCCTCAAATCAAGATTTTATATGGAGGATTTCTGAAAATTGTTCATTTTGCTGAAGCAGTATGGGAACGAAAACATATTGTACAGACTAAAGGGCAGCATTTTCACAGTTGTGGGAGAAGGTGTTGTCAAGCTATAATTTATACCATGGGAATCACTACAGCATCTTTAGAGATGAAAATACGCACAGGAAGGTTGGTCCTAATTCACAATACACACTACAGCTGTATGTGAAACAAAAGCAGCAAAAGAAGTTGTCTGCTTATCTGCACGTCTTTCGAGTCTTGACATAACCGCCATCATGATGTGCAAAAGAAAATGGGTTTGTGGTAGGAAAAATCCTGCACCCTCATCCGTTTCCACAGGAAGCGAGGTGACACTGTTCGGGGTGACACAGCCCCAAAATGGGCGAGGGGTGCTGGGAGCTGGTGCAAGCTGTAGGGGTGATCTCTGCAAGTGTGTGGGAGAAAGGAGGAGAGCTGTTGCTGGAGAGGAGAGCCAGCACCTCTGCTCTGATATGGGGAGAGCTTGCCATCACCCTTTTTTTTTAATAAATGAGCTCTGTACGTGTGCTCCTCGCTGCTCACGCAGGGCTTGTGCACGATGGGGAGATCTGTCAGCCCTGCTTTGTCGTTCTAGTAAGCTGTGCTAGACTCGGAGAGGCAGAAGAAAAGAAAACAGGGTTTATTCTGCCAGAAGCACGGACTGGAGGTCTTCTGGAGGCTGTGACCCCCTGGCTGCCACCTGTTCCATCATCGCGGGGAAAGGAGCCATGAAGCCAACTGTCAGGAGCTCTTTGGGATGAGGAGCTGCCCCACAGCTTGCTTGTGGCGCTGGCGTCTTCTGCCCCACCGCTAACTCCAGCTCCTCCAAATTACTGGGGCCTGGCTGGGAGACGTGAGTCTCCCACAACCTGATCCGTGTGAGAGTGTCCGGGCGCTGCAGAGCGCCGGCTGGAGGGGTGCCAGACCCTGCTACGCCTCCGTGGGATGCTCTGGGAGAGAGACCTGCTGACCCTGGGTCAGGCACCGCGCCTGGCGCAGCTGCCCCAGCCCCACCGAGGGACGAGTCTGCAGCCGCCCCTTCAGCCCTCCTGCAAACCCCCACCTTGGCCACTGCAGCCGCCTTTGGCAGCATTACAGCTCTCAAATCCCTCTCACCATTCCCTAACAACCATGATGAGGTGCTGAAACATGGAAGCTGAAATCCCTGCATTATTGTTCTCCGGCGAAGCAGACTTGCAAAGGAGCATGCCTGGAAAACATCTGGTGTTGTGCTGGGAATTAGGACCAGATATGGCTTTACAATGACCAGATTATTGCACATGACACCGCTGCCAGCAACAGGGAAGTCCTTGTTTTAATTCCTCCAAAAACAAAACAAAAAGTACTTTTTTTTTTTTTTTTTTTTCCCTCTTAGCAAATGTATGCCTTTGTCTGGAGACTGTATCTTATTCTGGACAAATTGAGGAAAGAATCAATTTTCTGTGATAAGTCTGGAGTAAAAATAAATAATTATTTCCTATATCCTGCATAAATTGTGTGCCTATGAATGTCAGTGTAACAGTTAACATCTTCAGTTCACCCCCAGTGTGGCGTTTCTTTGCAGACCAACAGCTCAGTATAGCAAACATGGCACATACTGGCTTTCTGTATTCTGCTTAGTAAGAGACTCTCTAATGAGAACAAACACTCTAATGAGTATGAATGTAAATGATGCCCGTAAGAAGAAAAAGCACCAATCCGTCTTCACTGTATTACAAATTTTCAAAGTATGTAAGTAGTATATCCATGTAATACTGATGTATTTTCCCTGAAGAAAGGTGGATGTCGCCTTCTTTTTTAATAAATCCAGTGGCACAGTAACACACTGTCGAGTGCTGGGGGACTGGAGGGGGGGACTTTTTCTTTTTACAGACTTTATCAATCTTCTTCTGTAGGAATACTGAATCTCTAATTATTGTCTTTGTTGTTCAGAATTGATGTCCTTTAGGTGCCTGAAACTTCCTCATGCCAAGATCTCATCTGATTGGTAAAGATTCACGCTCTTCGGACTCTGAACAATGAGTTTTCCTTGGAATAATGGAGCTGACTCATCATGGAAGATATTCTGTCTCTGCCTTGTGATTAGCTCATTTACCTCAAACTTTCCCATTTCTTTCACCTCCTTCCTTGACAGCCTCGTTTGCCCAGCGAGCCTTTCCCACTAACAGCTCTTCCCGGAGTCGCAGTGCCGAGGGAGGCATGGTATTGGGAAACAGATGCAAGCTGCCAAGGTAATCCCTTGTCACGCGAACACATGCGTTGGGTGTTCCCAGAACTGGAAAGTACATTGGTACGGAGGAATCCAAGAGCAACTCGAAGATCTGGAAAGAGTTGTCTCCTATTCTAGTGGCTATTTGGACATGTAAGAAATTAAAGATCACATTCTCTGTGAATTAAGCTAGCTAACACTACTGTATTTGTCTAGAAGCCTGTAGAAGATACCAGTGTGTCGCTAATCATCTGTAGGGGTAATGCCTGTCCGTGCCATGAAGGTTGACGAAAGCAGCAGAGTGCTGTATAGCCACATTGAGCCTAGTTACGTGCATAAATATGACAAGCTTAGCCCTTATAGGAGAAGAGCGAGTCCCACGCTGCACGTTTTAGCTCAACATTAGTGACTTTGTTCCAATCACACTACTGTCCCATTTGTTCTTGGATTACCCAGTCCAAAATTCACCAACAGAGAATTCACAGAAAATAAAATTCCCGCTTCTCACTCACAGCAATGTTTGTGCCAGAAACTGTTTGCGTGCTGACTGAACCAGAACAAAATACCTTTTGTATTATCTCACTGATCATCATTAACTCACAGCAGGCATATCTAGTAGCAAAGACAGTGAGCTGTTGGAAATCCATGCAGGGAGTTGAAAGGGAGGAAGAAATGCCATAGAAAATTCCAAATGATGCATACTGAAACACTGAGAGATATGACACATTTTGGGTGAAACCCTGACTCTTTCCATGAAAATATCTGTGCTTCTCTCAGTCCAGGACTTTACACTTTAGAAATAAAAGGCAATGTGAACTTCCTACCAGCATAGAAGTGACTGTTAATGTTTGAATGTTCAAAATAGTTTCCGCTCAGGCTCAGGTAAAATGGTAGAAGAAAAGGAGTGTTGTGGAGGAGGAACTGTGGACGAGAAAGGAGAAGCTTAATTTGCTTGTCTAGACTAATGTCGACCGCCTACAAATAAGGGCATTGTCCACTGGGGATGTCACAGAGCAGAATTTGGTTTTTGGATTGTGGCGCTGGAATGATTCTTCACAATCCATGAATGCAACTTCAAAATCATGGGCATTTTACTGAAGAACAAAAAAAAAGCAATTTGTCTCCTGAGACAACTAGGGGCAGAGCTGGTGTCTTGCACATCAGCAAGAGTAGTCCTGCTACCTCACTCATTTGTGTTTCTACTGCATTATCGTAACAAGAAATGGTATAGTATCTTTTGATACGGGGGCGGGGATTTTTCAAACCCAAAACAGAAATGTGACTGGGACTCCTTTCTATAAAATTTCTGTGGGATTCTTCTAATTCCTTTACAATCCTTTGAAAAACGCCACTGAAGACAAAAAAAAAAATAAATTAACTTACTAAAACCTAATTTGGAGACATTTTCTCATCCTGTACTGTATTTCAGTACAATACAGAATCAAGATACAGAAATAATGTAATTTTAGCCTTATCTCTATATTTCTTGTACAGTATGATTATGCTAAGGAAGAAAAGGAGAACAAAACAAGAATGACAAAAATAACCCTCAAGGAGGTGTTGTTATATATTACCTAAAACAGCACAAAAAGGTGAAATAAAATTTCTCTTCAGGGAATGATTCTTACAAATTACCACCTAGGCATTATGTATTGTACAAAATATTAAGCACTTCCCAGTTGATATATTTCACGTTATGGTTAACATGACAGAATTTTGGGGGGACAAAACTTCAACTGTTTAAAATGGTTATATTTGTTCTGGTTCTTTTATACCAGTAAAGTGTTTGAAGACACAAAGAGGACTTGAGGGACCTGTTTTGTTGAAGGAAATTTCCTAGACAGAGGAGGTTTTGAGCTCTATGTGTGGTATAAAGCAGAGCTCAGCCTGAAGAGAAGGTGATAAACTCTTCTAGTTTTCAACCCCATTTCTTTCTGATGGAAGTATTTAAAAGACCAGTAGAATTCTACTTTTCTCAGATGCTACCTATTGGATGCCCCTAGTTTCAGGCTTATATTGCCTTAGGCTGCTTTGAGATAAAATAGATGTAGAACTCTTAACATTTTGTAGTCTCTTTTGTCATAAGTGCCTATAAATGAAATCTTGAAGCCATGGGAGCTTTTGTTATCCAGACTTAAATGTACATGTTATTTAGATGAAAAACTGGCATGCTGCAAGTTTCCCATTTAATTTATGTAGAGTCTTCATTCAACCAGCTGGATTTCTTTTGCTGAACATTATAATACTCACTAAGGGGAGAGCTGGTGCCAAGAAGAGGAAAAATAGCTGGCCCAAAAGAGCAAGTTATCTAGACTGACAAAAGGAGAATGTAAATATCATCTATCGCTGGGTGAGAATCAAGTTAGAGCTGCTTGAGATACCCAAATGTACTGTGAAAATGAGTGCCAAAATGTAACCTTCTTTTACTCTTGTGAATCGCATGCATGCTGACGCCAACTTGCATTGAGGGTTTGGTACTTTTTAAGAGCTCAGGAGTAAGGGAAGAACTGGTGTCATTGATGTACTTCCTACATGGAGCAAGGTAGATCCAGAGAGAATTGTTCTCTGACTTGTATCTTGAAACTTGCCAGTGAACTTTATGAGTAGTTCAGATTATAGCCCCCAGCATGCCTTTTATTGCACTTGCATTAGGGATTTCTGGAATCTCTTGCAGGCATCACTAGACTTAACTAAGGCAAATAATTTTATTTTATCTTCTGCCTGACTTTTCTAGCACAAGACTCCTAGGAACTGTACTGTTAATCTTATCACTTGTGGCTGCAGATGCCCGTGTTTCTCCATCTTGCGGGCAGGTCCTGACCTATGGCTGTGCTAGGCCTTTCGCCTTGTGCCCACAGGGCTTCTAACAGTAGCCTTTTAGACAGGTTCTGTGAAAGATTTTTTGACAGCCCAAATAAAATCCCGGCTAAATCTCCTTTAGGACTTTTTCTGAAGACTAGAAAAGCAGTTTCCCCTTCCAAGAAGGCATTTTGGCTTGATACTATGTTATCTGTGGAATATCGGACCTTAACGTTCTAAATCCTGTTTAAATTTGTTCATAGTAATAAGGTAAATCATGGCATAGGATGATTTAATTTTAGTCATTTTAAGAAATCTAAGTTTGTTTCATATTTTTTCATTTTTTACCCTTGAAAGTTTTACTTAAAAATATATGTTAGATCTTGCTTAGGCAAGGTTAGATCTTGGCTTAGGTTAGATCTTGCCATAGATATAATATGGGTTCTTCTCAACCCCACTTCATGATGTCAACAGTCCATTTGACAAGATGGGCATAATAATAATGCATGTTGCTGAGATACTCATCTCTGACAACATGTTAAAAAAATGTCAAGTCTTGCTTGTAAAACATTCGATAAGGAGTTTGGTGATAATTGTTTCCATTAACACCTTATTATTAATTAATAAATGCTTAATAAATGACTGAGAAAGCTGTGTCATTGCTGAGAAAGCCAAGAACTTCTGTCTTAGCTCATGCCATTAACGTTTGACATTAGACTGTAGTAATTTAGGCCAACCATTTAAAATATTCTATACATAAATTTTCATCATCTACAAATGTATTAAAAATTAATTTAGTCACTGACTCACAGAATTACTGTGCACATGCTAAAAGCCTGTGTTGAAAGGAAACTGTAGAAATAGTGGTTAAAGTCTAGTACCTGGCTCTGCTTACAAATTGTCTTTTAGAGAGAGGAGTCATCTGTTTTCTTCACCAGGAAAATAATATCCTTCATAATAAATAGCATAAAAATATCATAAGGCAGCTTCGCATTATAGATACCTTCCTTTACATTTGATTCATTACTCTGTACATTTTTACCACTTTATTTTTGAAGCAGCTTGGGGAATTCTCTAATAAGATAGGTAGATAGAGGCAGTAAGAAAGTAGAGGTAGGTTGCAATTTTAGTACAAACTAGAGAAGATGAATAAAAAAGAGTGAGTACACATAGCTATCCCACTTGTTTAGAACAGCAGTGAAGTTGAGCATGTGAATAAGTGTTCATCTGCACTGTAAATGGATTTGCAGTGTTGGCATGTGAGACTGGTACCTTTGTCATCTTGCATTATCACTGGCATGAACTTACATTCTTTTGGGAAAACTTCTCCCAAAATGAATCTGAAGGATTTTAGGATACATATATCTCTGGACATATGTTGTAACAATGGCATTACACAATTTTCCCCTGTAACCTGGATGGTCTTAGAAACATCTCAGACTTCTCCCCAGCCAGAAGTTCATTGGTGGACCCACCCTGAAGCTTTGTCTCCTGAAGGCTGTTGTAGTGATTTACTCTCCAGAATGTTTTTCCCAGCATCACATTTGAAATAGGAATTACTGTAGGAAAGGAATTGAAAAAATAACTTACTATTATTAAAAAAATGGCCATGGAAATACTGGCAATAGAACAGTCTTAAATTCTAGGGTTCAGGATTATCTGTAGGTTTATTACACAAGGGTTTTCTTTCCAGCCTTTGCTGTATGGATGTTAATAAATCATTACAACATCCACCTTATCTTGTGCAAGTCCGGCATTAAAAAATAAATTTAAAAAAGTACTAAGTATGCTGGAATTTTCTACAAATACTGTGTGATCTCAATCTTACTGTATCTCCCTATATCAGAAATGGCTCAATTAGATTGATAGTACAATAAACATGAAATCAGAATCAAACCTATGGTTTCACATCAAAACTATTGGTATGTTTACCTTTAATATGTCAGAAACCCAGTTATGAACTTTGATTCTCCTGTGCCAAAATCCCACCAAGGTAAATCTGAAAGATTTTATGATGCAGATATCGCTTAGATGCTAAACTTCAGTGCACCTTCCTTGCACAACTCCTCTGAATGGTAGCTTTCATTTCAGGAGTTCAACTTTTTGAGTAGCTGGAATTTCCTGCCAGTTTGTGCTGCAGGGAGGAAAGGGCTGTTTGGCACTCTTAGGTGGGGAGTCTTTTATGTCAGCAGTACTTATGGGAGAGAGTCAGCAGCATAAATCAGTGCAGCTTTGTTTGTGCTCAAATACAGATTTGCTGTTCAAGAAAAACCTGGCATTTTAGCTGTCATTTTCACTCCCGTTGTTTTCCTTCCGAAACACAGGTCTGTAGATTGTAGCTGGGGTGAAAAGTCTGACCTCGACTTTCCTGCAGTCCCCAGACTTCAGGCACTAGCACTTATGAAAAATGACTTTCAAATGTGTAACAGGTTTCTGGGAGTTCTTCATATATTTGTATTTCTGAAAGTTGTTTTAGTCTGTTATGTACCAAGATACGGCATGCTACGCTGTGCCTTCCTGCTGTTGCTGTCCTGCTTAGGACTTGGACTTTGTTTCTCATCACGTGCTAGTTATCAAGGCACTCTGCCTTGGTTAATCAAAGTGAAACTAAGGTTTAATTGCAGTGGGCTTATTTTCCTGACTGCTAGCTCACTGACACATAAGTGATCTTTCCATTAAAATTCCCTTTCCTGCTTGTAACATTGACGTGGTGAGACTTCTCCATGCTTATCCACTCTCCATCCAAGATTGCTGGGCCTCTGACCTCGTCTTTCTCTTCAGATGCTGAAAATGTTTCAGATTATTCTGTTATAACAAAGTATTTTTTTAAGCTTTATTCTCCCCCCGCTTTCCTCCTGCGCCCAACCTGGAGTGTGGTTCTACTTCGAAAAAAATCCACTTCAGAAATACAAATTTTCCTACGGGGAAGAGGAAGAAGTCTAGCTCCTATCATTTTTAATCATAAGTGGTGTTTCATCAGAACCTGTCCTGGCTTCAGACACCTTGTGTGGTTTCTGTTACCCAAATGTTCATGTCTTGTCCTGGCCTCAGCAACTCTGAGCACTTCTTCTGGCTGTTGCTCTGTGAAGGCACAGGTTCTGTGTCATACCCACCTGCCCAGCACTGATAGCTCAGATGCCCCAGGCTTATAAAGTGTCAGTGGTTGTCTCTAGTTGGCTATTAATTGCTCCCCCTCCATTTAACCTATGATGACATCTACTGATGAAGACCTTCATAATGTTTACTGCATGTTATATCGATCTGTATTTTCTAGCTGGTCTTAGGTAGATAGTATTTTCCAAAATCTTGAACCAAATGAGTTTGTAAAAATTATGGTAATCTTTAAACACACTTTTCGGGAAGAAGAATAACAAAGAGACCAAACAGGAGAGATGAAAAACACCAAAGAAGATCGGATTTTAAAATGAACTCAGTGTTTGCTTTGTAAGGAGCAAACAAGTGAAAGTCTACTGCATATGGGGCACCACATGCAACTGATGGCTCTTGGAGGACTATGCCACTGCATCTGTACAGCCATGGTAAGTGTTTTGCAGTTGGTCCATATTCACCAGAAAAAAAAGTGAACATTTATCAGGTCTATGGGGCTGTGTTAGTGGTCAGGGGAAAAGTCTGAAAGCACTTGTGTTGGTCGAAAAATTTCGACCAACGAGCTGTGGGCTAGCCAACCACAGCAGTATTTTTTGTCAAATATTCCAGGTTGAGCACACAGGTTGGAATTTTCACGAGTGCTGTGGCACATGAACATATGACTGTGATGCTAACAACTCTTTTCACAAAATTGTCATAATACTGAGAAATAAACCCTGAATCTGTAGTGCTAAACACAATGTTGATGCAACTTCTCTGTAGCATCAGCAACTGCAAAAAATTGCTTTTGTGAGTGGTCAGGGGAGACATGCAGTATTAGTACACTTCAGAGAATATTTCCCTATGCCATGGACCGATCACTGAGAAGAGGGCAAGAAAACTTTAGAGTCCTCTCTTTGGAGACTGTTCCCTGAACGCAGAAGAGAAGCTTGGAGCATAAAAGCTAATTATATTCCTTCTGCAGCATGAATTATGTGTCTGACTGGGTGCTCTATGTTTTTTTAGAGAACAAGCTCCAATGACGACACTTCAAAGTCTTACTGCCATCTTCCTCAACTACAAGTGCAGGTGGTCTTATTCTGGTATCCTACAGAAACATGCAGGTGACTAATCTAGATAAGAAACATTATTCAAGTGTATTGGCAGCACTGAAATTTCTGGTGGAAATGTTTGAGGCTTTAAAATATTTCCTAAATATATCACTTAAGGGAAGAGTTATGTGAATTTTATACAGCTGAGAAATCCTAATGAGAGTTAGAGTCCTGCTCCTTCTGGGGTCCATGGTAGTTTGGTGGAAAGCACTGGTTTATACAGCTCATGGTCTACAATGACATTTAATCCAAAGAGCAGTTTGTGTACGGCTTTAACCAATGAAGACCTGGTTTAAGAACTATGTTCTTCAGAAATCTGTATGTACTCTTATTACTGAAATTGTTTCAATGCCCAGACCACCAGATAAGTGTCTATTATAAGTAAATGAGATATGACACAAGATCCTCCCTGACATAATTATTTTCATTTCATCTTGCAACAGTGATTTGGCACAGCTACCATCTGGTCCTGACAAAATTAAAACCTAGTCATGAGGCTGGGCATTGTTCAAGTAGACTTATCACAGTCACATGGAATTACAAACCAGTCTGTAGATCTGGTTCTTTTGCCACATTGTTAACAGATGTTTTAATTTAAAAATGTGAGAATTTAGGAGTCTCTACAGCATCTCTAAAATGATAATTCATATCCTTCTCTGCGTGCATTTCTTTGAGAGACAGCTGGGGACTTGACTTTTGAGGTCTTCATGAGAATAGATTGGTAAGGTTACACTGCAGTTTGCATGTCCTTCATTATTCCAGTGCAAGTGATGAAAGCTTCTAGTAACAAAAGGACATTTGGTAAACAAAGGCCGGCTGACTTTTGTATGAAGAGCAGATCTGCCTTTTTGTCCTAGTTATACACAATGTGGTAGCCAGCTTGCTATTTGCAGAGAGCCTGGGGCTGGAGAACCAAAGAGAGTCATGCACTTTCTCAAGTTGATGTTTAAAAGCAGAGAACACTAGAAACGAGATTTGTTTTTGGCTGGGACAGTGGCCTTTCCTCTTAAGTTTTGCTGTCTTACCTGATCACTGCTGCAGTACAGCGACAGGGGCTTCTCCTATCCCGTGCATGGGTGAGGACGGCGTCATGGTTCACAGGTACACCCACAGCGGAGAAAAAGGAGTCCTCTTAGCCAGATGAGTGTTACTCTTCATCTGTTAACTACCACAGACCCTGATCAGACACAAGCAGCCACGTATTTTTTTCTCCTACTTGACTGAATTTTGACAATTAGTGACAACATTTGTGCAGGTTGGCAGCAACTTTTTCTGCTTTGATTTACTCCCCGCCCCTTCCCTAATCACAATCAAGTCCCTTTTTTAGTGGAAAATTCCTCTTTCATCTCCACTTTCATGCTTGCCTGGAAAAATGTACTCTTCTTCAACCACATGTAATAGGAAACATGAATATTCTCCCATTTCTAATATCTTCAATTTTCTTACACTTGAGAAGGTGAAAAAACGGCGATCTACTTAACTTCTGCAGAATTTGCTGGTATTATACTTAATTAATCCTAGCATTTCAGTCACCCGAGCCTTTAGAAATGCAAAGGGCCTGAGGAAGGAAAGACTTTCATTTACTGTTTGTGTAATTTGTAATTATGCCATTTGATTTCCCTCGTGGCCTTACAGTTTTCCTTGACTCTCTCTTCCAGGCTGTCTGTGGAAAGGAGCCCACCAAACAGGAAACAAAAGAGCGAGAAACAATGGCCAGCGAAAACTAAGTCCTGAGAAAACAAAACCAGTATTCTTTCTTCAATGTTACAGCTGGAAAAGCAACAATATGGAATATCTATTGTGTACGCTTCAATAGCTGTCAGTTTTCCATCAGAAAGGGAGGAAAATACCAGGCAAATAACCTAGCAGGTGTGACAATTTCAGGTGAGGTGCTGTTTCTATTAGACTTAGCAGAAATAGTGTTATGTGAGCTATCCTGCAGGAATAAATAGGTGATAATCTAACACCTGAGGAAAAGGAAGTGTTGCACATGCAAATGAAAGTGGGAGAGGAGAGAGGCTTCCAAGTATAAACATAATGGAGCATTGTTACCACAAAGTAGAGCGCTGTTATCACAAAATAGCAGAAAGGGGGCTAAGTGGATTCAGGAGGCTATATTTGCACCTTTGATATGAATGATGTTGAAACAATTCCATATCAGCTGAAGAAGGGACCCAAGATAAGACTTAAAACCATTTTGATCTTGTTTGGGTCTTGACATTTCAGATTTCAACAGTTGTTAGATTAATTCTCAGCACGACTGAATGTAACTTTTATACTGAGTAATGGATGTCCAGAAAAACAGAGGAAAACCCGGGGACCAGAGTGTTTTAATTCTGCTTGTGTATGGTTTATGTTTACATGTTCCTTCTTCCCTTCGTTAAATGCAGACTTTTCCTCCAGTGTAGGATATTTCTCCCTCTCCTTAATCCACACCCTCTTGCTTGCCTGAGCATGTTGCTAAACTGCTTCCATTCGCATTGTTGTAAATCACAAGGACAGCTAACATTAGTTAGCACATTAGGAAAGGGATAGTATCCAGTTGGACATACTTTTATCATCATTCTCTATGAGTATCATCTGGTAACATCATACACACTTGAGAACAGTAAATTTTGTAGACATGAATGTTGTATAAGAAGCATCGTTCTTTATGTTTACATTGAATGGAAAAGTATTCTGTTCCTTCCAAAACAAGCATATTTTATTTTTAAATAGGGAGTACTAATGCCTTTTCGGAGATAAAAAGTGTCAATAATGGTCTTATTTCTAAGGCAAAAGCTTTCCAAGAGAATAAAACAACAGTCTGTTGGAACAGAAGTTTTTGGAAGTAAAGCTGATTTAGGCATCCCAAGCGAGTTTGTTCCTGGTGGGAGTGAAATAGAGAAGTAACAGCTTGGAAGGTGGAAATGGCCAACATGTGTAGCAGCAGCATATCAGAATACCACAGTAACTGACCATTATGTTTATAATTTGTGATAAAGCGATAAAGTATCTTTTTAAAGGTATCCTACTTTGAGTTATTATTGTTTAACTGACTAAGGTGTGGACTACAGTTTAAATCAGCTAGTACTTGGCTAGAAGACCTCTGAGTACATCCCACTCCTTCAGCAAATATAAATCTCTATATGAATAAAATTTAGTGAGTGTTCTTCACATTACTTAGTGCTAACTGATGGTCTATGAGTAGCCTTGGCTTTCCCAGAATTGCAGCTGGATAAGATGATCCTTTCCTGTCCTGAGCTCCTAGATCTTTTTAGTGTGCTTAGTGCTGAATTTTACTCCCTGTAAGACTAGCGGGTCTTCTGACAAGGTGGAATGAGCAAAGGTCTATGCCCTCCTCTAAAATACGTCTAAAGCTTAACTAATGGATAGCTGAATTGCTCCACAGGCATGAGAACATGCAGATGAAGGGGATTCTGGGGCTTGGAGCAGCCTTCCAGCTTCCCGGGTTCCTGCTCCAGGGTGAGACCAGGAGATGCTGACAATAAATTAAAGCAGCACAAGGGCTGCTGTCTGCTGGCTAAAAAAGTACCCTAGCACCAGTTTGCACGCAGAGACACACTGGAGTGGTCTTGGGATCACATCCTTGTCACCTCATCTGCTTGGACTACTCCCTGATCCTAGCAGAGGAAATGGATGACCTAGAACTTTCAACGAATTTTGAGGATTTTGCTTTCTTTTTTTTGGCACTGTTCTGTCTCCTCTGTTCCATCAGAACGATGAAAAGGCAGCAAGTCTAGAGAAATCAATGAGAGGTTTGCAACAAAAGAGCAGGGAAGGTCTTGTGTCTAACTGTATGAATTCAGCACTGGAAGAGAACTTAGGTGGTCACCACAGCCAATCTCCTAAAACAAAGCAAGATCACACATAACTTGACGAAGAGTTTTTTTGCTGACTCCTAAAACTGAAGATGCCTCAATATTTCTAATGGGGCTGCGGAATTGCTTAACAACATATCCATCTGCTGAAGACTCAACCAGTTTGCTTTGGTGAGGCCTCTAACCGTCTCTGTGTCAGTGTCCCCATCAAGAGAATGGTATGCTATTACCAGCAGTATTTTTAGACTGAATTATTCTATCATGTTTTTTTGTTTAAAAAAAACCCAAACAACAACAACAACAAAAACCAAAAAAACCCACAAGCCCCCAAGATTTTGTTTAAATATCATATTAGGAGCAATGGTAATAGAAATTGTTCAGCCACTTCCAAGGATCAAACACTGTAATGCAGTTTCTAGAACTGGATTTAGAAGGATAAAAAGAAAGTCCAAACACAACCGCTGCTAAGCTTTGGAGCTTACTGTTGTATATCTTTGCCAGTTTAATACTGTCTAAGCAGATTCCGCTTAACCTTGTCCAATTCCTGGTCCTCAGGTGGCCTCACCAGTACTGGCAGAACAAGCAATGTGCTGCTACCTGGCTCAGGCATATGGTGTTGACACAAGAATTTTCTCAGACGTCATGTGTCTCTTTCAGTGTTAGAGGTGAAACTGTTCCAGGAGTCAGTTTGGGTTAAATAGGCATGGGACCTTGCTACTTTCACTGAGGAGGTTGGAAGGTGTGTAATGAATGTGTTATGGGGCTCAAAGAAGACAGATAGGTTGATCCTCATCGTAGCTATAGGGAAAATGTGAAATTGAATTTTCTCTTTCTGTGCTGGGTGGCATTATGTTACCTAATCTCATTTTTCCTCATGTGTTGACTAATGTTGCAACATTGATTTTTTTCTGAAAGTGTCCGTTGACTTCAGGGATAGCTATAAACAACGGGAGTTGTGCGTTAAACGTGAAATGCTACACAGTGCTGAAACTATGCTGAAATATTGTCAGAATCACGCAATCAGGTCACGCAAACTCGTGTTGAAAACAAGCGCGTGCTACTGACATAAAACCTCTCTGGGAGTAATCCAGACTTTACTGTCCGGGCTATGGAAGGGTTTAGGTGAAACTTGTATGTCTAAATGAATGAAAGCAATTGGGAAGGCTTGGGACGTGGGGTTTGGGCTGCAACATTCCCTGAGTGCTGAAATCAGCCTAATGTGGCTCTTCCATGTTTTGGAGAAGGAGGTAGTGAGCTCTGTTGGAGAAGTTTATCTGTGCTGATGGCTTTCAGCCAGAAATGCTGTCGTCACGCTAACTGACCGCTGTGAGTGTTTACCCAGAAAGGAGAAGACAGAGGTTCTCCGTTTTCCTTAGTCTTGGGTTGCTCACCTCCTCTCCGAGGACTGCTCCCACTTTTTTGGCCATGCAGAGCTTGTGGGGAGGCACCCTGCAGTGCTACCCAGAAGCCGGGTAGGTCCAAGGTAAATGATGAAATCCTTTGGATGACTGAAGCAGCACAAAAGAGTAATCTAGTCCATGCCACTTATTGCTTTCTGAATGCTCTCATAACTTGTGTTGATTTTCACTGGGTATCTTGGTTTTTCCCTGTCCCTGCCCCTTCCCTTTGACCTGTGAAGGCTACACATCTTGAACTGTTCATCTTGAATCGATGGGGTGTTTTTTAAATGAGTTTGTCAGTCCCTAATTGAGCACAGATTCTTTTTCGGGAAGAGTTGTGGAGGGAAAATGCTAAAGTTAAGGAGGTCTGGAGCATACATAATCCAACAAATGACCAGGTCAATGTTTGCAGGACCACAGTAGACATATGCACTGTGTGGTCACACATTGCTTATGAAGGTGCTTAAACAGGTCCTAAAGGGCTGTCTGGTTCCTTCTTCTCATTCTGGCTTCTGAATGTTGAGACTGATAAAGGGCAGGTGGTGGTTTTGGGCTTGTTAGGACACAATCTGCTGGCTCAGCAAGGAATTGATAAATGACTCCCCAAGAATAGTGAATTATTTGTTAAGGGAGGTGAAGAGGACCAAGCACTCAGGTCATGGCACTGGAGCTCTTGTCTGTATATTATATTGTACTTTATTATGACAAGGAGTGATGAGGTCTGTGTATACACTGTTCAGAGCCCCTCACCAAGGCATACTAAATAAATATAATAAACTTGTCACAGGGAGCACTTTTGTGGTGTGTGACCCGTTTTTCCTTTAAAACATATTTTCCAAATGTGAGATGAGTGGTCTGAATGAGTTTAGGGAATCGCCTATGCTGTTATGATTCTTGTGAGCACATATTGAATCACTCCATCAAGTTTGCAAGTCGGCAGGATCATCACCTCAAATGTACGAAAGGGAAAAACGGGGAAGAGCATGAAGTGCCTTCCTCTCCGTGGCTGCAGTGTGCTGTGCTAGGAAGAGGCTGCACTAGCGTGTCAGTCTTGAAATTTACGAGATAAAAACAGGAATGGAAGATAGATGATAAGTAAAGAAAGGAAGAAATAATGAAGGGAGAGTAACCAGTTGGGTCTTCCTCCCTTTTTAATTAGATTCGGTATTTCTGTTCTTGGAGAGGAGGCACGGTTCCTTGGCAGAGCTGGATGGAGCAGCTCAGGTCTGGCCAGGTAAATACCTCTGTGTTCAGGCTCCTCCACGGTTTGGGGGGTTGCCACCTGCATTTTTCCTTTTTTTGGGGGGAGAAATTTAGACACAAGACTGGAGTTTCCTGTGCCAAAGGACACAGAAGAAGACCCCGGCATATGCCTTACGTTTTGTACAGAGATTTTTGCACTATAATCAATCCCACACTGCATACCCTGGTTAACAAAGCTTTTATGGCTGATGGGTGCATAATTTTGCGCAGCTACATAATACCTTGTCTCAACCAAAGGTGAAGTCTTGTGGTCTCATGGCCTTTTTCCTCTGTCTTCAGTAAATAAACTGTGACCAGGTGCTGTCAAGTCATGACAAATTGGTTAACTGGCTTTCTGTAGGTGCAGTTTCAAAAGTAGTTATTTACGGAGGGATTTGGAATGAAGAATATGATGCTGTCTTATAGACCAAAGTTATCCACCTTGCATGCATGAAGAGCTGCACACAAGAGTTGTTTACGGGAAGTTTGGTGTCAAACCCAGTATTACTGGGCTTGTTACTGGCTAAAGTAAGAAGGAAGAGGCTTCTATGTCTCAGTGGAGAAGGAAAGAGTTTAAATGGCTGTGAAAGCAAAAGTGAAAATCTTGGGCAAGAGGGATATGAAAAAGATGGTGGTGTGGTTAAAACAATAGATCAGGATATGACTTGAAGCAGCTGGATTTCAAAGGATCTGTTCTTCCTTGTCAGAAGAGGAGGAGACAACTCATGTTACTTCCAGAAGTCACTATGAATACGGAGACAAAAATCGTCTCCATGCCTCCAGTCTCTTAAGGAGGGGTATCATTAAACTATCAGATCGATGTCAAAACTTGTTCCTTGGCAGGCAGATGGATGCACGTTCTGTGCCGGGAAGCAGTATGGGGAAGAATACCCTGACTTCGCATGGTCATAAACTCCTCATGAATGAGGAACCAGGGGTTCAAGCCCTCTAGCCCCTGGCACATCACTAGTGATGACGATAATTTTTAGTGCCATCTTTGGTATCAGGATTTTATGTCTGTAGTAAATAACAAACAATTGAAATGTCAAAAATGGTTTATCATTAGGAAGAGATTTTTTTTTTCTCTCTCTCCTGAAGTTTTACCAGTCTGTGAGAATCAATTATGAGAATTTGGAGTTAAGATTTGTTCCAAAGAGACAAAGATCAGTGCATTCCCTTGGCTTCCTTTATTAGCTGAAAAGGGTGGGGGAAGGAAAATAAGCATGTAGCTTAATAGGAAATCAAAACTGGTTTGTGAATGTGTGTCTGGTCTGGCTTATTCATGACTGTGATACACGTATAAAATATGCTGGTGGTGCTACATAATCAAAAAAGCAGCTTGCCAACGCTGTTAAATTACTATTTATTTCCTTTTAATTCCACTGGGTGTGACATTTATGTCCAAATACATCTATCATTTTGTTGGACTTTTCGTTACTACTACAGCCCTGAAAGGTTATTTAAGTTTTTTCATGTGGGAATGACCAGCTGTGAAGACTTTACAACTGAAAAGGGTACTTTTATTATATTTTGACCTGACTTGACTTTCCTTTAAAACAACAAGCCTTTTGTGTTTTAAAACAAGTCTTTTTTGCAGAATAAATGAAACCATATATAATTTTACCCTTTTAAAACCCCCTTGTCTTCCTTTAGGGGAAAATACAGTATTTTAATCACTGAGTTTGTCAGAAGTAAATGGTGTCATGTGGTATGAGTGATAGGGTCTTCTGACTAGTTTATGTATGATGTAAATAGATGATGCAGAGAACGTCAAGGAGCCTGGTGCAGTGTGTTTGGATTATACGTGCTTACATCGTGTTGAAAAAGGTATCAGTGGCGTGCCGTAGAGTTTAATTAGGCCTACACAAATTGGCGAATCGGTCTACAACTGAGCTGGTCTACACAAATTGGGAATTTACTGAAATGACTGCGCAGCTGGATACGCTTTGGGTTGTGCTGGAGATAGACGCTGACTGCTTCCCACTCACTTAGCTGAGCTGGAGGGAAAACCTCTTTTCTCGCGGTGCAGCTTCCAAAGAGCCCTTTCAAGTAACGGAAATGATGTGATGCGATGAGACGCTTCGTAAAAAGTTTTGCCTTTGACAGAGGAGCCCATTAAGTAATTATCTTCTCTATTTGCATACCAGCAGCTGGCAGGAGTAGTTGTGTCACTGGAAATGTTTATACCCAGATCCTTGAGAAAATGTTGGCGTATCACTCCCCCGCCAGCGGGAATTACGTGAGCTAGTAACATACTCCTTTCGGAAGGTCTCTCTGATTTAGATTAACAATGCGCTTGACAATCTTCCTACAGCTACTAGTTCTTGTGCAGTATGAAGCAATGGGTAAGCTGCAGTGCTGAAGGCTATTTTATTTCTGAAGCCTCTGAAGCCTGAGTGAAGACTCAGCCTGACTGATGTTTCATCAGAGGAGCTTGGGCTTCTGCTGTCAAATAAAGAAACAGAAGGGAGAGCTGTGAGCGAGCGGTTACTCAGTGAGGACTACCTGTGGTCTATTAGCCCCTCGAACTGGTCATGTAATTTAGGCAAAAGTTGTCTGGAGCAAGACATTGAGGTGCTGGAGCGTGTCCAGAGAAGGGCAGGGAAGCTGGTGAGGGGTCTGGTCTTATGAGGAGCAGCTGAGGGAACTGGGATTGTTTAGTCTGAAGAAGGTTGAGGGGAGACCTTATCACTCTCTACAACCACCAGAAAGGAGGGTTTAGTGAGGTGGGGGTTAGCCTCTTCTCCTAAGTAATAAGTGATAGGATGAGAGGAAACAGCCTCAGGTTGCATCAGGGAAGGTTTAGGTTGGATATTAGGAAAAAATTCTTCATGGAAAGGGTTATCAAGCATTGGAACAGGCTGCCCAGGGCAGTGGTGGAATCACCATCCCTGGAGGTATTTAAAAGACAGGTAGACCTGGTGCTGAGGGACATGGGTTAGTGATGGTTTTGGCAGCATTGGGTTAATGGTTGGATTCAATGATCTTAAAAGTCCCTTCCAACCTAGGGGATTCTATGATTCTATCCTGTCAGACACTGACTGAAAAAAAATAGATGTGCCTTTAGGCACACAAGCCCTTCAGGTTTGAAACACAGTCAACAAACTGAAAGCTGAGTATAGGTTAGTTCTTTGTGAGATTTGTCATTTTGGACACGAAGAAGATCTTCCCTGTCCAAAAGCATGTGTTTTTTTCCAACTGTCAGCAGGTCTTGCAGAGTGACTGTATTTCTCCATGCATTTTGCCTTGCTTATGACCTCAGGGCGTCATAAAAAAAGATGTTATTTATAAAATATAAGAACTGTAGTCAAGCAAACAATTCAGGCCACATGTTCAAAACCCTTTTTTTCAATGTGTAGATGTATCTTCCATACCCATCATGCTGATTACATTGCATTACATGACCTAAAGGAAAACTACTTTTCTAGCTAGCCAAGTGCCATCAAATACATGTGGAACCTATATGGGCCTCGTAATGTATGTTGAAAGCACTCATCAACTGTGCCTGTAATAACTAACAATGTTCAAGTAGAACAAGAGTAAAGGCAGGAAAAAAACCCCCAAAACCCAGGCTGGAAAACCTTCCTTAACTGGGAGTGTTTTGACTAGATAATGTAAAGTCACCGCATGAGTATGAGAAGCAGGTTTAGATCACACTTTCCTGGCTTCTGGTGGTTTTTACCAAGGTTAGCATTTTAATCTATTATGAAGATGTTGCTTTTTTTTTTTTATTTTTTTCTTTTCTTCAGTTATGGCATGGAAGGGAGAAAGGAGGAAAGAATCACTAAGATCGTGGTGAGCCTTTCTAAGCATGGGCTTAGAAATGTTGGGCTCTCCCATGATGTCAATGGAATAGGTCTGGAGACGTTGTGCTGCCACCATCCTTATTGATCTGCTGGGAAGGATGAAAAGAGTGGCTTTAGCTGCAAGCAGTAATTGGAGGTCCAGGCATGTTTTGGGGAGGGTTCAGTGGTGGGAAAACACCAGCCATGATACTGGAAATGACAGTAATCCTTGTGGTATTTCTAACTGTTCTTTGCCAAATGGTACGTTTGATGCTTTGCTTTGCTTCCAGGGGCTGTAGAGATGACTGCAGGTTGTTTTATCCGTGAATGTGCCATCTTCACAGGCAACATAAATTGTTTCAGCTGGTGAACGAACTGAGAGCATAGAAGCCTCAAAGCACTAGCAACTATTTCCTATACCACATTGCAACTTCACCTCTTGGTGACAGTGTATTTCCACTGGCTGCAGTTAACGAGGTAGAAAGGGCATTCATAGAACAATAACATTGTTCCAAGAATATGAAATCCTTGGACTCCACACTTTTTGTTTCCTCCTCCACTAGCTGTGCCTGCCCATTTGCTTATCAGTCTCTCCAGAACATCAGACCTTTATGGTGATCCCATCTCTTACTCATACTTTACTCATTTCCCAACATGGCCATTACTGCTTTTCAATTTAGTTTTCCTAAATCCCTGCTTTGAATTTGAGGTCATTTGGAGTGCAGATGTGGATGAAAAGTTAATATAACGTTAATCCATAGCAAGTACATGCAAGGGCATAAACAAAGAACAACACATCCTGTTTCAGGTTTTACTGCATTGATTTATTATTAGTTGCGTTGTTAAGCAGGAAATTTGGATTTGAACACAGCAAACACATTGCCACGTTTTGCTCGAAGATTGCAAATTTGTGCCATTTTAGCAAATTTTAGTTTGGTACACCTTTAGTGAAGCAACAGCAGTACAGCTGTGGCAGCACGAAGCTCAGTTCAGTCGGTGCCTGAGCAGGGAAGGGCTTGCAGCTGGACTCCCACTCCTGGCTGTAATTCCATCAATCCACAAGACAGCTCAGGTCGGTCTCTGTAGGTTGCAATCGCAAACATAAAACGCTGCAGAGAGAGCGCATCCACCAAACACAGGATGGAGGGTCTGTACCTGTTCCTTCTGCTCGTGCAACTCTTAGGAAGGGAGAACAATTGATATTTTTCAAGTTGCGTGATCTTGATCCATGGTACACTGTCCTACTGGAGGTAATGCTGCATTCTCATTGTTCTCTCGTTAGCAGAGAGCAATAGACATCACTCCTCCTCTGATCTGCACTTAAAACCACAGCCTAAGCCACCCTCACCTTTCATGCCAGGTGTGCAACAAGTAGAAACGGGGAAGCTTGCCAAGATGTTACAGCCACCATACATGATGTTGTTCAGATAAACGAATGCAAGTCCCAAAGTGCAATTACTTTTCTATAGTAGTAGGCACAACTATGGCACAAATCGTATTTCATTCACCCCCTATGCACCTTCCAGTACTTCCACATAGGATAAGGTGTGCAGACTTGCTGTGGCTGTGAGCTCCCGTCTTTCAGACAGAAATTTCTGCTTCTGTCTCCTCAGCCACCTGTGACAGCCATTATCTACTCTGCCAACTTAGCTCAAATCTTAATTGGGTATTCTGCCATTTTAGGCTACTTTAGCACCTAAATCATTTGGTAGTAAGCATGTCACTTCTCTACTAAGTCTAGGACTCGGAGCAAAGACTGAGTGCAAGAAAAGATTATATTCCCTGACACCTCTTCTGGTAGAGCTCTACTGGAACTTATTTATTGCTCTTTGAAAATGACACAGTTCCGGCTGACAGCTCAAGGATGACTTGTGATAAAGCTTTAGCAAGTGCGTGCACCCAAAGCTCTCCTCTTCCTTTTCACAGCGTTTATATTTTGGTCAAATGTCAAGGTATTCTTGGTTTCTCATGCCTCTTTTACATAAGAAAGAGAAAGCAAAGATGGCAAAATGGCTTTAAGATCCTAACATGGGAAAGCAGTATTTTCTGCATATCTTAGTGAAAGAGATGAGGTATCAAACTCTTCAGAGCCAAAATTTTGAGAAAACAAAGAACTCATCCTGAGGCAAAGACCTGCTTAAAGCAGTCATTTCTAAACAACTGAAGTCTGTCACAGTTTAAAGATCCTGTTTTCAGATACTTTTACTAGAGGCAAGTGTTGAGCGGCCCCACCACAGATGACACTTATCTCTGCCTACAATCATTTCTAACACTTGCATACAACCTAGTGCTGCTGAACTTACATATTGCCAGCAGCTGCTGAGAAATGTGTTGCTCACTTTGCTGCTAAAGTAGCACTGTTGAGCAACCATGCAGTCAGTATGCCACGAACACCCTATAAATGTCATAAAAAGTGGAAAATAAAAAAAAAAAATCCTGAACTAAAAAGTATCCATCACAGACCTGCATTTAGGATAAAATAAAGAACTGCTGCATAAGAAACAATTTTAAAATCTGAAAAACAAATGACAGACAGCAAGAGACCTGTTTGTCTGAACTTCTTCAACGATAAAATGCTGTGAACAGGAAAGGCTTTTGCAATACAATGCCTTTGTGTCAACAGTTTTCAGACCCTTAAAACTAAAAATTTCCTTGGGTTGTTTCACTCGTTTTCTTAGTCAGAGCTAAACATAACAGATTATTAAGAATAACTTTGGTAACAAGAACAGCTTTGGATGAATTGGAAATCTGTGAACATCATACAAACACCATTATTTAAAATAAAGGCCCATAAATATTAAATATTTAGACTCCCCCAAGTCTAGGAATGGCACCTTTGAAACCCAGAAATTAGTTGCTTTGATGCTATGTTTGGAGCAGTATCCACATTTAAAGTTACAGAAACAGATTTTGCCTCTGCCCAGATCTCCTGCACAGCTTAAGACTTTTATGTGAGCACAACATGGTCATCGTCATACGGCTCTGTACTCCTCTGAATCTGCCTGCTTTACAGCTAGGGGTATTTATTTGGCCTAAATTGGGAGAACACTATTTCTCCTGGCTCCAGATTAGAGAGCAGTTCCGGACAAGTACTTCTGATAGTGATTTAGATATGCAGGTATATGTGAGCTAATAAAAAGGCAGTAACTAATAATCACTTTCTTTCTAAATGCAGGGTAATCTGGATCTATGAAACACATTTTTGAAACAAGAATGACAATAGTTACATACCCTTCAGTGTGGTTTATTGCCAGTTTAGCTCATTTTGATCAGATACCTTTTCAAGAACAACAAAAAGTACTGCTGACAAACAAGTCTCTTAAGTGCAGTCAATATGAAGTCATAAAGTTGTCCGGTGTAAACACACTTGTCAGGCACTATTAAAATAACTTACTAGAATGCTGTAAATTTGCAAAATTATAGAACAAGTGCTGATGGTAACTATTACTAAGGGAAATCTACTCTTTATCAATAGTGAGTGTAATCTAATTTAGTTGTTTTCTTCAACCTTTAGAATATCGGCACATGCAACTTCCTTATTTGCAGACTCCTAAGAAGCTAACTGTTCACTCAGCTGATTTAGCAACCTTGTATTACATGCAACACCAGTAGCAGAGACTTTATAATCCTTCTCTCACAATATTGAAAAAAGTTGGGGAATGATTTACTCGAGACCTAGATCTCTAAAAATTAATACATATGATATTTAACACAGAGCAGTACGTGTTCTCAAATCCCACACCTGTGCCGTCTCAGCAGATAATCACACATCACTGCAGTCGTGGTCCCAGCCTTTATGCATATCTTCACAACAAAAATATTGATAGATTATTTGAGGAATTACCAGTTTGAAAAACAAAAACTGAATGTAACTTAAGCCAAAGGTCATATTTTTAGTAAGTGAATATAGCTATCACAGAGTAACAGGAGTTGTTGAGATGGCAAGAACTGAAAATATTTTCATAAAGATACCCTAGAGTCGCAACGTTCTTTATTCTTGTAAGAGTGGTCTTAATGCTATTGCTAGACTTATCCTTTTTAAGTTTCATTAAGTAGGTCTATCAGACAAAACATTAAAAGCTTTTTCAGCAGCTTGGTGTAAAAAAAGCTCCCCTGAAACTCACATATAATGCAGACACCCTTTCAAGAGTTACATGAGGAGTGTCAGTACTGACTTGACATTACTAAGGGTACACACCATCTGGAGTTAGTTACATTATGATCACTAATACTGTACATGATGGTCCGTGTGCAGGAGTTGGGGGTGTCCACTACGAGACAGGCTGTCCAGCATGTGAGAGGAGAGTTGATGACACTTTCCCGTCTCTTCCTGCCAGAATTTCTTTCATGCTCTGCTGTTTGGTAGTAGGGAAGAGGGGGTGCTCTCCAGTTGTTACTGCACAAAGAGAATGCTGAAGGCCATCACGACACAGCACACAGCCACATAGGGGCTCTTCCGTTCACCTGAGGGGAGGGGAAAAAACCCAAACCAAACACAAATTCAGGCATGACTAAACAGATCTAGGCTGCTCCTAGCCTAACATGGTAATTATTCCATGGCACATGCAAATTAATATTCAAACTTCCCTAGCTGGAGAAACGCTATTACAACTACAGTTCTGTACCGAGGAAGAACAAGCACGGGAGTGGGAAAACAAAGATGTAGGATAGGACATACTGCTACATAAAGAGAGAGTTGGAGCTGTTTGCTTTAACCAGAGGTCAATGTAAGGGCTTCAATCTTACTGTAGAACATCTTTTCTGAGATGCGGCTTCCAGGAAAACATTTAAAAAAATTAATTAAAAAAAAAAAAAAAGGAATGTATTGCTGCTATCTCTCAGTGCCAAAGAGGCAGCCACTGGAAAACCGACTGAGACACCGAATCTTTTACTGGCTCTGCTCCTAGTTCTGGCTAAGGGCTATCGCTGCTCAAAAGCTGTTCCACGTCAGCTGAGGTGTACCTCGATGCTGCCTGGCCATGACAGCTGCATCTTCTATGCACGGCACCATGCAGGAGCCAGCTAACTGGCTGGGGAGCTCACAGCGGGCCAGGCACAGCCACACGCCTCTCTTTTTTCTTTGCTAGAGAGACATAACATCGTTAGCACGTGGAGAAGGTCTGGCCCCCAGATTTTCAGGTTGGTGATAAAAATGGTCAACAGATTACAGAAGTTGCACAGACAACTCTATTTCTGACCCTTTCGAATTAGTCTTACAGTTTTCCAGGGCAAACCATGGCTGAAAATTGTTTACTCCATTAAAACACACTTATATTTGGTGGCCAAGGCAATTGAGAAGGATCTTTTCCCACCCATTTGGCCCAGAACGAAACGTCTCTTGTTCACCAAATTAAGTATGCAAAAAAATGAATCTTCAGTAGGGAACTGTATCGCCATCAGGGGAATATTAATAATGTTAATCAGACTGCTACCTATTTACATGGGCACTTCCTCCACTTACTTAGCCAGGCATTTTCACTCTTCTACTTAAGCATTACTCTCCATGAATCCCCTGACTTCTCTCTGGAGAGTGGAGTCCCCTATACTGGATGGTGCTTCCACCATACAAAAGTCAGGAAGTGACTTTTGCTCTGTGAGGTGTTTTTTCTTACTATGAATCATCTTTCCTGAGATGCAGTTTTCAGAGGAACATCAACCAAAAAAAAGAACCTGCCAAGGGTCCCAAGTCTACCATTAAGGTGTAATCCTCAGGGAAAAAAAAAAAAGTCTCTTTTACTAGCAGGACCTTCAAATTCAGGAGGAACAAACTTTCCACAGAAAAAAACCCCCCAAACTTGTAGTGACACCTCCCATAAGCAGGAGTGCTGCCACAGTGACAGTACAATATGTTGTCATGATCTGGCATATATTTAATTAAACTTCAAATAACCGAATGAATTAATGTCTGCAGTTTCACATCTGTTTAAAATAAATTTTTAAGGAAGTCCACCTTCTACAGCTTAGAGTATTACAATTTTCATTTGGGTTATACTTTCCTGCTCTTAATTTTCATAAAAGAGAAATCACCATGTGAATCATGTGGCAGGATTAAACATAATTTTGCACAACTTTGTAAATATGTAACCACTTGCTTGTTATTAAAATCTTATGCACATGTGAAAAGGTTGTTCAAACATACTGGGCAAGTGAAATGTAAAGGAAGTCTGTAGACATTTTCATTTTTGAAAGCCAACACTTTCTACATGCCTTTGTGATGAACAAAAATAATACGACAGGAATCATCTTCAAAGCCTATTTCCCATACTGAGGATATAGGACTGGTATGTAAGGAAACATACAGAAGGAATGTTAAGGTGCTACTGTTTCATCTGTCAGTCTAAAAGAAAGTCGTATTGGACCACTCTAGATGTAAGTTGAACAGAAATTACCGTTTTACATGAAAAAGAGAACAGGAAGCAGTTCAGTACGGGGCAGAAGAGTGCATGCATTACCTTGGATGCAGCAAATGCAAACACGTTAATGTTACTACATGATGGGAACGCAAAACCATACTCCAGACGAACTGCAGTTCTTAACTTTATCAAATTGACAGGGACCTCAAAAAACCTCTTGTGTACTCTTTTCAATAGTTTTTTAAACTGTTTGCTGTGCATAGCTAATAGACAGATATGCTTGCACTTCATTAACTAAAAAGAAGATGGTAAAGTAAGGTGTTCTCTTTAACCTTGAACAAACCTTAATGCAGCTGAATTTTTACATTTGTTTCTACTGCTGTAGCTCAAAATTCATTTCTGACAGCTGCCACCTTACCAGAATCTTTCAATTACAATACTAAAATTGGTTCTGTAATGTCTATTATCTAAATAGGACAATCTTTGCAATCCTTTTAACAGGTTTTCACAAAAAAAAGGGGTTTGTATATACATATATACTTTTTGACATACTGAAAAAAAAAAAGTATGTCACGTCCCTTTCAAAGCCTGAGAAAGCAAGGGAACCATGCATTTTTCCTTTAGGTTCAATGACAAGTAGGAAGACCTAAAATTACAAGTTCAATGTTTCTGCTCTGCATTAACAATGCAATTTGAAGAACGTGGTTTCGATGATGGATTTGTAATTTGTTAAAAATCTTGCATATACCTTAATGCTAAGACTGAACTTCTGTTGCATATTCCCATTTCCTTCTCAAAATAAATTCAGAATAAGGACTAAAATAAACACAAATACCAATGTTACGGGAAAATGTCTAAAACCAGATAGAGCTGATCAGCCTGCATATAGATGCCACTTGACACCAACAGCTTTGTGTAATTCAAAACGGCACAAAAGCTAACTAAAGAAAGGAGAGGAAAAAAGACATTTTTGATTAAATAGAACATTTCTTCATTATGAATTCCATGTTGTTTTATTACTATAAGGTAAATATCTGGCTTTTCCCAGCAGTCCATCAGAATTTCAAATAGACAGCAGTTTATAAGGAATCACTGATTTATTGTTTTTTAATGTCAATAAGAAGTATGCTCTTGGTTATTCCATGGAGTAAAAAGTGCAAAAGATGTTTGCAAATAATAACACACATATATGAACCGACATTAGAAAATGCAGAGTCATATCCTGCCCTCACACCCCCCTTGCTGTATTTCATGTAAATAATAAATAAATAAATAAAACCTGCATTTTTTTAAAGTTATGTATGAGTATGGCTTTCATTGCTACATGGCAACATTATCTTAATAAATAATCTATACTCTAGAAAAAGCACTGGTCTTAAAAGAAAAAGAAATTACCAATCCTGGCGCATTTCCAGAATATTCCCAATAGTCTGTAAAGATAAAATAAATTCATTAGGCTCCTGGTTTAATAAAAAAATTCAAGTCAACTGATTTTATCTCCTATGCTAAAACAATCCAAATTAACAGTAGGTTGTCATCTTGACACTCCTGTCGACATCAGAAAACACCAGATACCTCTACAGGTACAGGCTATGAACTGAACAAGTGGCGAAGTTCCTTGATAAATCTAGCAAGTTTTTTGCATGTATGAAAAACAAGCATACATTTACTCAGTCTGTGTTCCAAATCTAAAGATTTCATCAGAATTCTACATTCTACATTTAAGTACCCTAGAGGGAAAATTACACAAAGGAAAAAAACCCCAGAACTAGAATAATACTGGAATAGGAAATACCAACAGGCCTCTATGTCCTTATATATAGGAAACTTTTTACGTTAAAAATTTTAACTTTAAAGTTTTCCTGCAGGTATGAGAGATAATAAACCTGAGTACTTAAATGCTTTGTAGCTTCTCTTTTTTATTTCCCTTAGCAACAGCAAATAAAAATGCCTTTTCTAACAGCGCATACACACAGGTGTAATTCAATTTTGAATGTGTTGAAATAAGCATCAAAACAATTCTTCAGGTTTGTTTTTACTCTTTTACCAAGGTCTACCTTGTTCACGTGTCTCTGCTGCTTGCCCAGGACATTAATTCTCACAAGTGAAATAACAAAGGAGAAAAGCAGGATTCAGCTATTCAGAGCACAGCCAAAGGGTTGTACAAGCACGTATGTCAGAAATTAATAGTTTCTCTGTGTAACTAAAATAACCTCACACTGACTGCTTGAGAGGAACAAGAGCAGGGACTGCTTTAGAATCTGAGGAGGAAGACGGGAACAATACTGAAATGTCTCTTAACTAGAAGCCTTTCACGTGTTGGTCAAAACTGTGTTGAAAACTTGTGTACAAAAAAGTTTCCTTCACAGTACATGACTCGTTGCAATACAGTAAAAACATCTGGATTCAGCTATATTGTCTATTTATAGATTTATGGACTAAAAAATACCTAATTATTTTCCCTCCTTCTCCTGATATGTTTATCAGTAGTAACTTCAGCCTATATGTTATTTGTGGGGTTGTATCTACTACCTGCTGTGATGGTGGCTCTCTAAGTGCTTTCCCACTGTGCTCTGAACCCATACCAACAATGGTTTGATCATCTGTCTTCCCATTTTCTTGGGCTCTGGCAATTACCTATTTTTTTGTGCTTTAATGCAGACAGGTAGTTTTGGGTCACTTGTTCCTGCACACTTCAGCAATCAACACATCCTGCAGTTTTTAAAAAATAATTTCTACGCTACTTCATATTTCATGGCCTCTTTTATGGTCTTAGTTTACTTCAGCATCTCTCTCTCTTTCCATTTGGTACCCTTCCCTTTATTTCCGAAACAAACATCTGGTGTTGGCTAGGTGAGACCCAAGTGTTCTAAGAGGCAGCCAGTGACTGAGGTTTTGAAATTCAAAGTGAAATGCTTTTTAACTGATGTACCTCTTGCTGATCAAGTTACTGTGAAGAGCATTGCAGAATTTCCATTTTTAGAAAATAGCCTTTTCCTTTGTGCATTAGATCGTTTTACCTCAAGCCAAAGTTTTCTGGATAGTCAAAGCTCATTTTTCCTGCCTTTATGTAGCTCCACAAGCAGAAGGAATAATCCCTGCATGTAGACCATCCAACTTTTCCAGGCTGAGAGGTTGTATAGTAAAGTAACCTGAGGACATCTATGCACTTTTTGAAGAGGTATGCAGGTAAAAAGGCATTCATGTGTAAATCTTATACAGTGAAATAAACAGCCCAATAGTACTGTGTGGACAGCACTTAAGACTCTCAAACCACTGTTACCCTCTATAAAATTTAAGATTTACAGACTGCATGCTGCAAAACTAATACAAAAACTTCCACAGCCCAGCATCTCATGTTGCCATCTCTGAAAAACCTGCCCAGGTACTCAAAGAAATAAATCATTGCTGTCCTTTTCATATGCATATTTGAAGAATCCTACCTGGGAAAAAGAATATTAACCCCTTCAGGCAGTCCGTAACTCTGTTGAATTAGCCTCTCACCAAGGGTATTCTTTGCCCTCTCAGGGTTTTTTCAACCCTGTGTAACAACATAAAGTTGTAACTCAAGTATTGTACATGGACGCTAGCCCTAGAACCCCCTTATTGGGGAAAATACGAATTTTCCTTTCTGATGTGGCAGGTAGAAAACAATTAAAATATGGGTTTTGTCAGCTACCCTTAACTGCAATTAACAATTTATGAACCTGAAGTCACTCACTGACATGAGGACTGACAAGCCTTCTAACAGCTGACAACAGTACCTTTTTAAGAGGCTTGTGCCGCTACTGAACAGCTCAGTACACCTATTTATCCACATAGTTTGCAGCTGAGCAAAAGCACATTGAAATCTGGACCTTCTAAGCAGCTATAATCACAGCCCCTGGATGAACTGGGGAGCTGACATTGGAAGAAAAGCCTGTGCAGGCCTTCTGCTCTCCTAGATTTTTCCATTACTGTTCGTATCAGGTCCACAACATGCATGTCTTCAAGTCAAAACCTGTCTGATTATTACAGAAACGATGCTGCATTGAATGAATCTGCTCCAAAATAATTCCTCCTGAAGCAACTACTCAAGAGTAATTGCACTGTTCCTTATCCTCCCCTTCACGTTCATCCTCATCCTTGTTTTGATGCAGGTGAAACGTGTCAGTCTGGCTTGCATACCTGCTGTTTTCTGGCAGCCACAAGTCAAATGTGCATGAGCTGCTGCATCTTTGTGGCTTTCAGTGCTAATGTTAAAAGCACCGATCGCGAAAGTGGTGCTAGTTATCCGGCTAACAAAAAAACTGGAGAAATGAAGCCCAGCGCGATGAGAAAGGTCTAGTGGGGCTTTAGACTTCGGCAGCAGCTGCCATGCGTTTCCCAAGACAAGACCACTACCACTGCAGGAGGGAGCGAGAGATACCCCACTGCAATGCTCATGGCAAGCCAAAGGAAACCTCCGCTGCACAGAAGCCAACACACCTTTCTGGTTAGCGAGGAGGACAGAATTATGTTGTGGTACGCACTCTCCTCTAGCGAGCACGAAACCGTAAATCACCACCTGCTTTCCCAACCTTAAATGCTCTTGCCTAGGACAAAGCACGTGGAAACACTCAAGACGCGTCAGCAAAAATGAAGGTTTAAAATTCTGTTTGGCTTGGTAGGAAAAGACACATTTTGGCAGAAGCCAACGGGATGAAATACAGTGTTATGAGGATGGGTGATATCACTTTGCAACACAGACTCTCCACCAACAGAAACATGCTTCTTTACTTACTATCAACAGATTTAAATCTTCACCAAAGTTACCACTTAGTCAGAAATACAGTGAATAACTATCAACATTTCTCCCCTCTGTCACTTCAATATTTTATTGCTACTTTTTTATGCTATTAATTTGGAGCAGGAGTAATGAGGTAAGATCATCTCTGTGGTAAAATGAAATATCACTAGAATTTATTCTATCCAGTATGTCTAGACGTTTCCATTTGAGCATGGAATATGTTAGTGAAGAGGGACAGGGATTTAACAGCGTATGAGCTCCATGTAAACATCCACCATTCAGGAAACAAATTTCATTGCTTCCAGGCCAACGTTTTATTCTCCAGTATAAAGCAGTCTACATACATATATATATATATATAAAACAAAAATAAAATAGTATGTCCAACATCTATATAAATACAAACCTACAGATCAAACGCCTAACTCCTCCACTGTGTCAGCACCCTTTGAAAACATTTTATGAAGAGAGTTCTATTGTACTCCAGACAGATTTGCCTCAAGAATAAACAGAGTAGCTCCAGATTAAAGGAAATGCTCCTTGCCAAGAACAGCACTAAAATTTTAATCAGTAAAATATTCGTACTTCTTACTGTGTATACCTCATTGACTATTGTGCTATCTTCCACTAGCAGACACCCAAATTCCCTCCAGCCCCCAGTCCTCCATGAAGTCATCCTTTCTTTCCATCTTTACTTGATCAAAAGAAATCTCTCATGTCAGTGGCAACCTCACGGCCTCGTATGAAAGGACACAAGCATTTTCATATAAGAACTCCAAATCAAAAAAAAAGTTAGTGTACTCTGGGTATCTTACACCGCAAAAAAGAAAGCTCGTGCGATAAAATAGTAATTCTGGAGGTTAATTACAGCAAAGGTTTTCAGAAGACAAAACACTCCAGGTTCTTGTTGACAAGACTCTACTTAAAACTTGATACTTTTTCTGAAAATAAAATGCAGAAGTGACAGAAGATACTTAGGGAAAAAAAAACATTTTCCTTAACAGCAAATGATTTAATGGAAAAAATGGGTAAGTCGAACAGCCAGCACCCAGAACACTATCTATTTTTTCCAGCTAGAACGTTACCAGCTAGAATTACCTCCTACTTCTATGAATATTATCTTCTTTATATTAACCTTAGGTGACAGTATTACGGCAATACTCGGGACAGCCTCAGCGGTTTCTAGGTCAAAATTCCCCTATCGTTACTGTAAAACCACAGCATTTAAATCACAGTTCTGCATACTGCTGATTGCACCCAACATGCAGTCACATTCTTTGTAGCACAAAGATAACTGGTGAGCCAAAGTTCAATGGGTATTAACAGCGTAAGTGAAGCACAGATTTGGCTCCAAGGCTGTCTCCATTTCCCACCACCTCAAAAATTTTGCTGCCAAGCAGGGCAGAGAACTGTTTTGCTGCAGTACTGGCCCTGCAACTTTAATCACATTCCAGGAGAACATGGAACAAAAAGAGAAACACAGGTCTCTTAGGAACACGTGCTTTAGGAAGCACATCTCTCTCTTCAGTGAGAGATGAAGTTATAGTGACCAGAGCACAAAAAACCAACCAACCAAACAAAAAGAGTTAGCTTTTGTAGAAGCTTTCAAAAACTTTTCTACAAATTCCTTAAAGAATAATAATAAAAAAAAATTTAAAGAGTCCACAGACAGGGATAGTGTTGTTTATTTTTAAAAACAGGTTGAATTTTTTTTAGTTATAGATTGAGCAGTTTTGGTGAAGCTGTGTTTCAAACTTGTACTTCCAAAACACCTAATTTGAAAATAAACAAAAGGACAGATTCTGCTGTTAGTGGGGTTTTTTGGTGCAGCCTTAAGAATTAAAAATAAATTATTACAGCAATATTTGCAGGTAGAAGAAGTTTTCTTTGTCACTCATGTCTGTATCTTTAATAAGCTTAAATGAGAAAGTTGCAAGTCTAGAAAATAACTATAAACGAGAATTAGCTGGCTTTGTTAGTTAATAAATTCTTAGCAAAAAACTGCAACTAAGTGCCTGCAAACAACTTCTTGCCTTCTATTGTAAGGTATAAAATGAAGACTTTTATCTTTAAAGAAGAGACAATTTTTTCAAAATACGATTTGTGTTATCACACATCACCAGTAGATACTAAGAGTAAAACATTGCAGTTAAAATTAAACAGCTTGTGTACTTTTAAAACAATCAGACCACATACCCAGTTTTATTTTTGTCCAGTAAGCTTGGAGCCAAGGATCTGATATAGGCACAGGTACATATGAGCAGCAAGGTTACAGTCAGTAGACTCTGAAAATTGAAGATGGCAGACTATGGAAGAAAATCAGAAAAGAAAAATTACTTCTTTGCAGTACAAAATTTCCCTCACTGCGTAAGCTAGAGAAAATAAGCGTCCGGTAGACAACACACATTAAAGACAAAAATGAAACCTACAATGCCAGGCATCCAAAAAGTCTTTTAACAGCCTGTTGCATACAATGGTGGAAGAACCCAGTTTTTCCTTCTCAATCCATCCCAAGAAGGGTAAAGAAATAGCAGGCAAAATGGTAACCTTTGTTTTGCTCCCAGGCACCTGTTCCAAAGCCAGTTTGTGGAAACCAATTAGCAGTGGGACAAGAATGACAGAAAACAAATGTTCCCTCTTGGCCAAGAATAAGTGTAACTGTGGTTTGCATTGACAGAATATGGTGGTGGTGGTGAAGGTGGAGATGAAGAGTATTTGACAACTAAACCACCAGCAGCCAAGACAGAGAGTAACAAGACAAATGTATGAGGACGGTTAATACACTGCTTTATGAAGACTACACCCCAAATTCAACAGATTTGTAGAAATATATACAATTAAACCCACATGATCTACAAAACAATAACAGATTAATTTTATCTTCAAATCATCTTTTGATTTTAAACTTAAAAACATCTTGACTATAATTACATTTTTTAGAAGTGCTCATTATGGAAAATGCTGGACAAATGAAGGAATTGCCTTAGGATGGAAAAGTAAAAAGCTATAGTTTAATAGTCAAACTAATCTGCCTAGTGGCAATAAGAAGAAATAATACTTGAGAAACAGCAACAATATCTGGCTATTTGCTGAAGTTTAAAATATCAGTAAAATACAGTAAGTGCACCTCACAAGCATTTCTTTAACAAAAGTCTGTGGCCAACATGTTCTTCAATCATTAACTTATAAGCAACAACCATTGCTTATATGAAGCACTCTTTTTACAGAAGTATAAACATTATAGAAGAGAAGGTACTCATGTAAGGACTGCTGTATCTCCATAACCAAGTACAAAATCTGGAAGAAAGATGGCTGATGCTGATTTCTAGCAAGTGCCACATCAACATTCCAACAAATAATGCACAAGCAACGTTTTAATTCTTTTTCTCCAAAAGGTTCACCAGAATTTTTCGTAGAAATATTTGCCTACTAGTCCTTGCGATCTGTAACTTCTAATAATTAGACCCAAATCTGAGACTCAGATTATTCTTATAAAGTCAAAATAATCCAGCTGCATGAAGATGCAGTTTTATTGTTTTTTAACTTAGCATGTTTCAGCTGACATTTTGGTCAACTATATATTGTAGTATACTAGGTAATCGCTTATTTCAAACAGTTTTATTTTCTCTATGCTCAGCTACCCTCATTTGCAAATCCTATTTAGTCTGAACTCCAAAAAATGGCAAAGTAAATAAAATGAATTTACCTTTGTTCTGGAGTGTCTAAATATTTGTGTCTAAATATTTTGTATTTTGTCCTAATGCTCAAGCCAGAAGGCTGAGTAGTGGTGTTCAATTAAGTGTAAATACTTAGCATGTATGAAGGGATATTACATTGCAGTCTCCTCCTTCAAGCAGAACTTGGTGGGACTAAAGAGCACATCACTTCCATAGCCTGAGGCACATCTTTGTTGATCTATGTGTACTTTCTTCCTATGTCACAAAATTCTAATGTTTTGAAGCACTAATAATCCAACTTCTCTAAATAATTAGGGAGAATTATAAAAGGTAATCACAATATTTCAGTTCAGTATTGCACTAACAGCAAATTAAAAGAGAAAAATGAAAAGCTCTAGCAGAAGAAAAGCCATTGGAACGCCCATAACCCTTCTCATCCTGAGATCCAAAACCTTGTAACAAAAAAAAAATATTAACCTTAGTTTACATAGAAGTCTCCACAAATCATATGAAGCAATACTGGAACATGCATACAACTGCCAGGCTGAATACACGCATAGAACGGGGCTAGATACACAAACTCATTTAAATATCTAAGTTAATGGGGTCCAACAGGCCACCAGTGGGTGGGGAGCTCCCTGTTCAGAAGGAACAGCACAGAGAGGCTCAAGGAGCAACTGAACAATCTGCCTTCGCAGCCCGCACAAGAGATTTCAGGGCAGCATTAGCCACTGGAGTGGGCACCCTACTCTCCCCTCTACTTCTGCCCAACTCAGGAGCCTTCTTGACATCAGCCATCCTTCTGCAGGAGCACAATTCCAAGCCAGTTCCCTCATTCCTGTTCTATGACAACAGCCTGAGAGACAAAAACGGGACGAGGTGAAAATGAGATTATTAGGATGCAGAGAGACGGTAGGCAGTGGAGAAAGGTAAAGAGTGAGTGGCAACTACATGCAGCAGCTGACACGCAGGAAGATTTATGTGGACATTGCAGTGGAGCAGTGGTCCAACACACAAATTATGTTGGCCTTATGGCGAGGCCATCTGCTTTTCTCCCAGGCCACAGCATTTGCTAAATGATGTTTAGTTTAGTATTTTAGCTTAGCTAGCTGAGTCATGATTTCTGTTCTGCTGTGCTGTAAATAATGGACAGATTATTCACAAAGGAGAAAACGCTGCCTGTCATTATCAGTAGACTCTTGCCTTCGCAGTAGGCACAAGTTTTTGCCAACTTCAGAAACCAGGAAACTTTCAATTCCCCCGCGGAGACAACTCTTACGACCTACAAGAGACAGTGTCTCCTGGCTCCTGTGGGTCTAGGAACGCGATGGGGCCGGATCCAGGAGTGGCTGCCTCTCAGCCAAGCCAGATACTCCCTATCAACTGATTAATTCGATCAGTCCTCTGGGAGAGACAGCTGCTCTCAACATCTCACAGCACAGTGCCTGCCAGAGCTTGGTTCCCATGAATTCCTGCAGGCTTTCTCCTGCAGCTGCTTCCCAAGGAGGCTGGCGGTATCGGGTACTTCAACATACGAAAATGGCAGAAGGGCACACTTGCTTCCTCTTAAGCAGGGACTGTAAATGTATACTCATGAAATGTGCTATTAGTCAATCAATAGGGGGAGCATATAATTGCCCTTTGTTGGGGTCTTCATGTGTTTCTCCAGATATGCTGTGCAGGCCATTGCTGTAATTACAGACACTCCACTGAAATGTGCTCGGAACTACATATTTATCTATATAGTCACTTCAAAAGGTCAGACATGCTTATGTTAAAATTTGTGTACAATTTTAAACCAGAAATGAAAATTTATTTCTAAAGTAGATGGCTTCACATTTCACATCTGAAGTAATTCTTACAGCCCAGCTGAATTTACAGAAAAGGGCAATTTACATCCAGCTGCTTGAACTGATGTAATTAAAAGCTGCTGTAAGAGTCATACATTACTCTGAATCCTTTTAAAAAATTCTGCATCCACATAC
Source organism: Chionis minor (assembly GCA_013398295.1). NCBI lineage: Eukaryota > Metazoa > Chordata > Aves > Charadriiformes > Chionidae > Chionis > Chionis minor. The sequence continues at coordinate 336,123 of VZSF01008512.1, read as the reverse complement.
CAAGCTATTTGGAAAATGTTGTAATGTAGGTGGGTTGCAGTTTATTTGGTTAAACTGGGTTCCTCTGTTCCAAGAGTAATTAACGGGAATTTTTCAAACACGTTGACTGGCTTAATGTAGACCTGTGAGCCTCATTATCATTGTAAAGAAATTTAAGCACATGGAGAAACTGATGCTGTCTTTTAGACTGTGTCCACGCACTGGTGAAAGGACCACTAACTTCCCAAGACTTAGGTTGCAAATGTAGAAAACAATCAGCACCAGTATTTTATTCTTGTTTTAGACAGTGCAAGCCGTGGCTTTAATTACACACGCTGAAATTTTTTACATCTACATTTGGCACATTTCTGACATGGTGGATACACCTTAATAGTTACATTCAGTGTTACTTAAGTAATTTCACATTTTTTCCCTCCCTCCCTCTCCTGTGTGCTGTTGCCAGGTAGTTGTGGAGCACTATCACATCACCTGCAGCACTAATAAGGTATTGTATTCAGCAGAACCTGCAAGAGCAAGTTTTTTCATACATCCTGAGAAATTTAAGGCAAGGGATTTCAGCTTTGAGAGCTACATGCCCAAAGGCTCTTTTAAATCCTTCCCAAAAGTAGACCTGATGAAAAGGCCTTATTTCCCTGATTATACCATATCCTAGTAAAAATAATTCCATACAATATACCATAGAAATAGAGAATGAATACACTTGAAAGTTTCCTTGTGTTCACATTAGCAGTGGTGGCACGTATTAGAAATACTCATGTGAATATACGGTAGCTAGAAGATAAACGTTACAGCTAGAGACATCTGAATGTATTCCCATCTGAGTCCGCACCTCAACAGCATAGCTGTCAGCACAGAGGCCACTGGGGCAAAACGGGGAGTTATAAGGAAAGGAACAGTTGCTGGTGTCTTCCAGAGGCGACTGTCGGTGCGTCTGCTACAACACAGGAGCAGGAGATGGTGGGACACCTCCTTTTTCTGGGGCCAGCAGAGAAGGAAGGAGGAGCTTGTGGATGGAGTAAAAAGAAATCTGTGGAATAGTACGTGGTAATTTGTTTAATATACTTTAGTAAGTGTTGATTTAGAGTGAAAAATTTCTTATGTGTCTGAGAAAGGAAATCCTGATGGGCCATGACATTTGTACAGCCCCTGTCAACCTGACTATAGACGATGTTCTCAGTCCTGCAATTTAGTCAGCATTAAATTTACTACACTTGGAGGGGGAGAAGAAGAAAAAAAAGAGACAGCTCAGAGCTCTGGTTATCAACAACTCTGACACTGTAAGAGTATTCTATTCAATATGCTGAAATGCAAGGACACACTCAGATGACTGCCTAAATTTTTAGTGATCACAGTGATACGTATTCAGCCTCAGCAGACATAGCCATAATAGCTGTACTGATCCTAAACTTTTTTATACAGTGAAAACAACTGCCGTACCCAAGACTTTGTACTGTATCTGCCTCTGTACTCAGATACTGTTTTGTTCTTGGTCTTTGTAGTCAGTGCCACAGAATTACAAACAACTTAATGAGGCAACCCTTGGGTAGTGCTGTAATAAATTACATGGTAAGTTTCGATGCAACTGCATGCGTCATGGAAGAACCTGACGAATCTCCCCTTGCCTTGTATACTTTCATTTAAATGAAACACTTGATATCACAGTTCTATGGGGGGAAAAAAAAAACCATGCAGGAGGAGAACATAAACCCCGTACTGTAGTCTCCCTGGGTTGGTAGAAAGCCCAAAACAAAAGCTCTCCCAGTTTATCTCAACAGACTGAACACTGAAACCAAAGCTTAATCTTCCCTAGACTTTCAGTATTTACAAAATGAATACTCTAGCTCTGACTGCAGCGTGACCATGATTTCATCTATGCCTGCTATAAAAAGAGAGGCCATTGTAGTGCCAGCAAGTTGTTAAACTTTGCCCCATGGTTACTATTATAATAATCAATTTATCTGGGCAAACACAGATAAATTAGTGGAATATTTTGAAGAAATGATAATCGCATTTGTGTAATATGCTGCAGAATATATAGTCTTTGTCAAAGAGTTTTACTGTCGTTTTCCATTCTCAGTATTATAAAATTGATGGATGATTATGCTTTCTGGAATCAAAGAAACAAATGCTGATATCTGACCATTGAGCTGCCTTTCTTATATTAAAATGTGAGCAAGAGCTTACACTGTAGTTAAACTGTGGTTAAGCAAGAGCTGATAAAAATGTAAAAGCCTGCATTAAAATAGCAATATAGGCTTCAAATCCCATCACAGAAAAGTGAAATCAACCTATGAAATTTCAATGAAGAAGTTCTTAAAAAGCTGGAAGGGTAAATGCTTACTATCTAAGGCTTCCATTAGGTACTGCGATTCTTATTTCCCCAGTCTAAATCCAACTTTTAGGAGCATAATATTGAAAAAAATAATAGGAAATAAAACATGTAGGACTACTCCCAACCTGAAGGTGAAAGCAATTGTTAAATATTAATTAAAACATGCACATAATTATATTATTTTCTAGCCTATTCCGATATAATTTGTTTTCCCACTGCTGCCAAATGCAATCTGCTGCAAATGAATGAAGAATAAGCATTTGTAAAAGAGGCACACTAACAAAAATACAAAACTTGCAAATCAGTTAAGTTTGAAGTGATTATTGGCAAAACTACGCTGAAGAACTGAAGATAAGGCGTTTGGACAAAACTGGTTTGTGCCTAGTAAGTATCGCAATACCATGCAGTTAGCAGTTACTGGTTGCTCCAACATGAATAGGGTTTTTTACTTTACGGCACATTCACTCCAGGATTTAGTTTCCAAAGAATTTCAGTACAAAATTTAATGCTCATTCACGTTACTGCCCAAAATACTCAATGTTCTGCCTAAATACGTATTTTTGCATTTATAAAACTTAGGCTAAGGCTTGATTAGAGTAATAAGGAATCTTTCCCCTACATACTGCTTGAAGTAGTACGTTGTCTGACTGAAATGGCAAGTACAGCACATAGGAACTAACACGTATGCTTTTCAGTCAAATGAAGACTAATACATCTGTTTAAAACATAGCCAATCTTTTTAAATAATTAGACAATGAATTAACAGATGTTAACAGTTGTCCTCACCTCCAAAAGCTCTCTTGACTTTAATTCATTTAGGTTTTTTAATGCAATTCAAATACAGAGACCGACACTGAACTGACACCTCAAGGTGACGATGTTGGAATTCCATGCTCACTTAACTCCTTTTTTATTGCGCCAATACCTCAGTAACAGTTTCAAAATTGAAATTCTGGTGTAAGCAGCTAGCAGATGCAGCATTACTATGCTATTACAGTTGATGTGCATGGTGTCTAATATTACAGCCAATCAAAAAATTAAATTGTGACATTGACTATTTTATGGTAACTTCCTTTTGTTCAACTTAGAGTTTGGATCATGAGTGGAAAATCTACAACATATAATCAGCCCATTATTAATTTCAAATGGTCTACAGAAAAACATGATCCCCACTTCTCCCCCACTATTACTGAATAAAATTAACATGTTTAATAGTAGTAGAAAGAAATGCCAAACATGTTTAGTAAGAACTGCTCAGCACTCAGCAAAGAAGTGGTTTCTGGCAACTGGTGTCATTCCCAGACCGTTCAGGTATGTGGTAAAATTTGTACAAGCAGACTCATTGCATCCTACTCTTCCCAAATCAGACCAGGATATGCATCTTACAATGGAAGAAGAAAGTTTCCTCTGTTCTATGAGCACAGAAGCCAAATATAGATGATGTATTTTCACATCTTCCTGTAAACTGACACAGAAGTATCTACACTGAACACTTCAAGTAGTAACTCACAACGTGCCCAAACTCCAAAGCAGAATTACTATTTACAAGTGCTGTTACAAATGGTACGAGATTTACTAAGCACCAATACTAGTGTAGTAAACAACAAACTTCGCTGTCCCTGCCTAGTGACCCTGCATCTCCTGTTCCTCCTTTCCTCTCTCCTTTTTAGTTCTCTGACTAGCTTGTTACTCTGACTGGAGGAAAGGCACACAGCGAGCAGATTCTTCTTGCTTTCTCCTCAATTAGCAGTGTTTGCTCCTCCTGTTAGAGGCATGCCAGAGCTGCTGAAGGGGTCAACAAGTTATCAAGTGGAGGGATGCGACTCAGTTGTTGCACGACTGGTGGCAGAGGAGGTCCTAGCATCTTCTTGCATTACAGCTTCGCCGTATGAGTGAAGTCCCCAGATTCCCAGCAAAATCAGATTAGCTTGGTAGCAAAGGCTTTGGTAGATGAAAAATCTGTTATTGCAGCTGTAACTCCCTGAAATCCTAATTGCTTCTTGTTCAAAAAATTGAATGCTTGATGGTGTATAATACTGACATGCAAAAAGTTGTCCATCATTGTTCCAAAATAAATTCATAAGACAAAGGCACCTCTAAGACTGTAAGATGGACTCAGAGATGTTTTTAATCATATCTACCTTTATGCTGTGATAAAAACAAAGCTATTAGCAAATTTGAATCAGGATTGATTCCTCCTTGTAACTCTGAATAAGCCAAACACAAAACTTTGTACTTAAAAGTATCCTGGAAGCTCTTTGGCTCAGATCCTGATATGTTTATATCCGAGAGCTTGGTCTGGATCAGTATTTAGTAAGGAAGCTTTTTACAATTGGTTATATGAACAATTCCCCTTCCTTCTATAAACACCATTCTAAGACAGCAACCAAGGTTGTGACACAAATGTTTGTCCTTATTGTGAGTTCCCAAATCAGTTTTTCAGCAGAAATGTGGGGCGTGAGGTCAGTCCTAATGAGAGGCTGAAAGGAAAGAAGCCATCTTTGTGAAGTTTTCTGCAATTCTTTACTTTCTTCCTCATCAAATTGCAATTACAGACACAAGACCTATCTACTAAGATTTTTTTGCACATATACTCATGTTTGGCTGCAATTGCACATTTTTGCTACAATGGAAAGTGAAGACCACCCTTCAGCAGGTGAGATGCTCATTGTTAATTTTAGTGTTACTTCAGGCTTCTTCCCTCTTTCCGCCCACCACACCACATGCATGTGGCAAATCTCTGAACCCCACTAGGAGAAGTTTTGGTGAGATTTTAGACGTAAAATTTCAAAAGTTGACAGGATAAACTGACACAATGATTTGTGAAAGTCAGTTAACAATACATATTCTGCTTCTAAATAAACTAAGCAGCTGTGTCATTATACTGCATGCTGTTTCCAGAAACTTTTTAGTTCATTGAAACAAACTTTGAAAGTGGTAGAAGTTGCTAAGTTAAAATAGTTGGATTTTTTTTCTATCCAGTGGCAGTGAGCAGGAAAAAAATAAACACAAGTTGTGCTTTTACATAAACGAAAAGACAGGTAGAAGCCAGCTCATATATATTCTGTTTGGCAGCAGCTGGCCATTCACTCAGCACAAGTTTTGACTTGCTTAGTCAGGATGTGCTAAGGAGCCCAGGAGACAATGGGATGGAAAGTTCCAAGGGATGAAGTCCTTTGTAAATTATGCTTCAAAAATTATGCTATTCACAGAGCTACTGGCTTGCCACAGTTGCAGCTCATTTTCTTTGGAGAAAGAACACAAATTGGAGGTGTAGCTCTACTCTCTTCCATTTGACAATACACAGACAGCAGCTGTTTCCTATCTCACAGTCAAGTGTGAGCTCAAAAGAAACTGTCATTAATTACAGCTCATGACTGCTAATGCCACAGGACAATTTTTTTAGAAAGAGCCATGATACCAGAGGTAGTGCCATGGGGAACCTGAAGTCCTGCATATGCCATGAGGGCTATTGTTTTCCCTGAGGAATCTTATTTTCACCTGCTTTGACATAAAATCACAAGAAAAATATCAGTGAAACATTCTATCTTACTTAGGTACCTTGTAGCATACAAAGTAACCTCTAACAAGCAACATGGACAAGCAGAGAAAAAAACTCCCACACAATCTCATATGTTTGCCATAATCTTTTTCCTAAACATTAGTGTCATATTTAAGGGCTAAACTGAGCAACATAAATGTCTCAAAAATCATGCAGTTTCTCTCGCCTTTCTTCTATAATCTCAAATCCTTTTAAGTACTATGAAGAACAGTAAAGTGATGTATTCTTATAGCATCTACCTTTTCAAGGCACTGATTAGAGGTGAGGTGTTCATTTCTCTTTTGTCTCGTTTTCTGTATGTGCATTTTAGATGAGATAATTTACACTTATCATGAAAAACCCTTTGTTCAGTGCCTGAAGCCACAGATTACAAATGGTTCATCTAAAAGACCTGCCAAGAATTGCTCACATGAGCAACTTCCATCAGTTTCCTGCCGGTGACACAATCTGGAGCCTAGGAACTTTTTTTGAACTGCACCATACTACAGTTCAAGAGATATTAATCTTCTAATAAACATGTGGGAAGTACAAAAAGATTAAGTGGAAGTTGTATGGCATACATCACTGGTGATGGATAACCTCTCAAGGCCAGGCTAGATGGGGCTTTGAGCAACCTGATCTAGTGGAAGGTGTCCCTGCCCGTGGCAGAGGGGGGTGGACCAGGTGATCTTTAAAGGCCCCTTCCAAACGAAACCCATTAGTGAGTCTAAGGAAAGTTTTGAAAATGCTCAGCTTAAAATGACTCTGTGTTCGAAGTCACATACAAACCTTTAATTGTTCAGGAAAACCTTTTCTTCTCTTAGTTATTTGGTTTTCCTTCTAATTTGAAAAATCACGTGCCTCCACTGCTCATACAAAGTCATTTTCCTTAATTGAGAAGAGTTATCTCACAGCACAGCCCTAAGTCTAACCCCAATACAAATCTCTCATTTATATACTAGATACATAGAATGAAAAAAAGCCAGAAACTATGAAAAACATAAATGGCTACGCTAGTAAGTCTCTAGGCCAACTCTATATATACACCATTCATACTTTTCATTAGCAAGCGGACCTAGGCGTCTGACGCTCTCCCTGAAAAACGAGAACAGCAGTCAACGTCAGGATTCAGCTGACAGATCAAGAAAGAAGACGTCAAACAACATACATTTTAAACCAGGTCAAAAGAGACAAAAAACACTACCCTGACAGACAACACGCTGCAGGTCAGAGCAAGTTACTGCTGCCCCACGGAAGCACCGGGCTAGGCCGGTACCAGCAGAAAACGTGCCGGGCTGGGGCGGGAAAGGGGCTGAGCGGCGCAGACAGGCCCGGTGCGCGTTACTGCGAGGTCAACCAAGGCTTTCGGCTGGGACTGCGACGAGTCCCCGCGGGCTCGCTGCCCCGCGGCGGGGCGAGGGCTCAGCCTCTGAGGGGCTCCAAAGGCCCGGGCCCGGACGGGGTGCGAGGGGCCTCTAGGGCGCCACCGGGCCCGGGCAGCCTCACTCGGCAGGGACGCGGGTGGCCGGGAAGCCGACACTGCCGGCGGGACGGGGGCGGGGGCCGGTCCCGCGGCGACCCCGGAGCGGAGCAGGCGCCCCCCTCCCGTCCGTCCGCCCGTCCGCCGCCCCGCGCTTACCATGGCGACCCACTCGCGGCCACATCACACTTCCGGCGGCAGCGGGGCAGGGCGGAAGCGCGGCCGGGGGGCGCCCCCTTCAGGGGGACGGGCAGGGGTGCCGGCCGGGATTGGCGGCTGGCGACGTGAGGGCCGGCGATTGGCGGGAGCGGCCGGAGGGAGGCGGGGCGGAAGCGCGAGCGCGGCTTTCATTGGCTGCCGCGCGGGCCGCCGGGAGCGCGGCCTTTTCGGGCAGGCGGAAGCGGCGGGCGGCGGTGCGGGAGGAGGAAGAGGAAGGTGGGTCGGGGCGCCCCGCCCTCTCCGCCGCCGGTGGGGCCGGGGGGAGCCGGACCGTCAGCTCCACCAGTGTCTCCCTGCCGTGGGGCCGGGGCGAGTGGGCCCGTCCCTTTGGCTCCCCCGGTATCGGCCGCAGGCCCCTGGGAGCGGGCGATGGGGCCTGGCCCCGCTCCCCCGCGCACGTAGCGGCCGTGGTGTGCCCGGTGCCAGACCCCGGTCCGTGCTTTGCCTGCGGGCAGGGAGGGGCCCGGCTCTCTGCGGGGGTGGGGGGTGAGGGTGACGCTCAACCCCCCCGCTCCCGGCGAGCGGGGATAGAGCCGATTGCTAGTGAAACGTAAAGGATGTAAATAACGTCGTAATGAGGCTGTTTTTTAATAAGTTATTTTTCATTCAAGGTCCTGTTCTTCCTTAGGGAGAATATGGGCTGTCTTCCCTTCGGGAGGGGGTTGAGGCGAGGGAGTGGGGGGAGCAGAGCCTGGTCTTTCCGCTCCAGCCTGGTCGCCTGCGGTTTTGCTCCTCCTGCATTCTCTCCTTGTAGAGATTTTATCTTCTTTCCTTTTCTGCAGCTGTGCTTAACACTTAAGTCAAGTTCAAAATGCTTGTGTAAGGGGAGTATATTGCCTTGTCACAACCACACTGTATTTTCCTGTAACTGAAGACACAAACTTATTAAAAGCCCTAAATGTTCTGCATGACTGGCCTCTTGTACTGACGTACAAGAGAAACCTGTGCAACTAAAATCTGTGGTGACTCCTGCATTCGGTCGCTGTTTTTGACGGTGCCTCCTCTACCATTAAGCTGTATGAAAGGGACAGGCCTTCATTTTGGCTTGTCATGAAAAAGATGAGGCTTTTTTTTTTTTTAAACCAGGAGATTATTATTTCTTTAAAGAACTGCCTTTGATCCTGTGAGGGACTTCAGTAAAGTGCAGAGTACGTGTGTTCTGACCAGTTCTGCGGAAGAACTTCTGCGTGATTATTTTGTATTTACAGTAAGGTGCATAGGTGTTGCTGTCAGGGCAAACCTGTTCTGAAGTTCTATCCTCCTTTTCTTTTCCTCCTTTTATAAGTACACTTTATCTTACAGAACTTGGAAATCATTAACACTTCCAAAGACAATGGCTTTGTTTTGAGGTGTCTCTGATGTTGTATCTTTCAGTACTGGGACCAAATTGGGTTTCCTTGTCTGTTGAGTGCAGGACAGGTTTTGCTTTTTCCTTTTGTAAGGGGAAACAAAGTTTTTATTCTACCAGAGGAACTTGGGATAACATTTGAGGAACTTATAGAAGTTGCTGTAGGAGGCTGTAGGGTAATGACAGTATGTATATAAAACATGTTTGTATAGTAGAATCAATGTGGTACTCTACTAAAGCAAAGTACTTTTAGGCAACTGAAACAAACATACACAATTCACTTACAATGCTGTTAGTATCTTCTAAGGAGCAACTTCATTTGCAGTAGTAACTTCGGTAACTGCAATTTTGAGTTCTCTGTAGAATTCTAGTTTCAGACTCATAATCACCAAAATGACTGGAATGTTTTTCAACATGAGCAGATGTAGAATTAACGTGGGTTTTCTTGTATAGCTAGGTTTTTCATCCTGTGGATTTCAGACATACTGATTTTCAATTTGGTCTTACTTTTCTTGAGATTGTTTGAGTCTAGTAACTCTGAAGGTTCATAAATTTTCAAATGTATCCATTGATTTAATAGGTAATTAGCAAGGTGCACGGTCATTTTGTCATAATGTTTGTACTTCTTACACCTATTTTGCTAGTGAATTCATTCACCAGAATTTGTTAGTGAATTACATTCTTTTATTCACACGTCGAAGTTTTGGATAAAAAATGGAATTCAATTAAAATGCAGAAAGACAGTTCTAAAAACAGCCCTAATGTAACCTGATGTTAAAGTGCTTGATTGCTGTCACATTAAGGTAGATTTCTAAAGTGACAGAAGTTGTAACTATAACCACCTACAGTTCAACGTCTGATGGTTACCATGACCCTAGATTTTAGAGGCAGTAATACTGTTGAACTTGTTTGTGTGTCTCTGAGATGGGAAAAAGAAAACCAATTTGGTTTTCCTTTTTGGTTTCACTTTTGGTTTTGCCATATGGATTAGCTGCTGAAATGGAAAAATTATTTCTATAACTGAACTGCAGAGGAAACCGCAGCTTTCAGTTCTTGGTCATGCTGTAGTCAAGCCTACTTCAGGTGGTCAGCTAGCCTTCTCTAGTTCAGTAGTTTTGTTTGCAAACGTGTCCTATATGGTAGTTTTTATATACTGTTATCTACTTTTATAGTTACTGGTAAGTTCACATGTGAAATCCGTTGCAGGTTTTTGCACAAATACTTTTTATTTACCCTAGCAATGTAATTTGCAAGTAAGTTTCCAACAGTCTCAACTATTTGAAGGAGAATTTTCATATATTACGTGCTGTATTAAAATGCTTTCAGCTGTGTATTTTGCTTTTGTGGGAAAAATGCCATTTGATCATTAACGATCTTGTGGGAGCCTTAGTGGCATCATTTAAAAGATAGTATACATAGCATGACAATGTCTTTTGGGATGCAGCTGTGATACTTACAAGATTGAAATATAAGATTTCAGATGGTGGTGCTCCAGTTTTCCTTGGGGTTTTTTTTCTCCTAATTAATATATTGTTGTGGAAAACCAACTACAAGTGCCTCCAGTAGCTCAGTTGGTAACGTCTACAGGAATTGGCTGGATATACATTTTTGTCTGTTGAAATCTCAAAATAAATCAGAAGTTTAAACGATTATATAGCAATCTATATAGCAATATTCAAATAAGTAAATAAAACTATATGATGAATACTGGTTTTCTGTGATGGTGTTGGTTTTTTTTTAGAGGCGGTTTAATTATATTGGCTGTGTTTTGCAGTACATAATGTATTAAGAAATGTTTTAGTAGTGTGATTTCCCAGTGAAGAGATTGCCTACTGTTCAGTTGAGTGTTTAAGCAGTAGAGCATACCAAGGAATTTGTGTGTATAATGAAATGTAAAAAAGGTGCCTTCAGAGAATAAGCTTCTAGGTTGTTTTCAAATGCAGGAAGAGTTATAACAAAACAGTGTCAACTTGCATGTGGGAGGTGGGGTATTTAGCTTCTCTTGAGTCTCTCAGCTTTCATAAGAAGTAGGAGGATTGTAGGAGATAGTTTAAAAATATCACAGGTGGGTGACTGACATGACAGGTACATCTGTATAAACAAGGTTTTGTGCATAACAAATGCATGTGTGTATATATGAGGTGAAAAAAACATTGCAAATAAGATATAAATGCAGTTTTGGGTTGGGGATTTTTTTTTGAGATACGCTAGTTTGAATGATTGACAAGAGCTGATCATGCTCTTTTTTAGCTTTTAAGTCATATCCACTTCTGTTGTTTCTAGTATGTTCAACTACAAGCATGAATGCATAAAAACTTATTTGCATTGTTGCTGCAGCCACAAATTTGTTTAGCTCTCCCACTGGAATAAGGAGGCGGTGGAACATGAGGGATATGCATTATTCAGGCAAAAGTAGCGAGTAGGTAGTGTTCTGTATGTTGGCAATGGTATTAGAACATGGCATTTTGTTTGCTACTACCGCTTTGCAAAAAAGCTATCTACGTTTAGGTATGGCTCCTCTTTCTGTTTCCTGCTTCCCTCTGTTAGCTACCAAAATGCACGCTATATTCACTGCAGTAGGATGAACCACAATAGCTGTGAAATGCTTGGAGGTTGCAGCTGTTCCGCAAGAATTAATTCTCAGTCCTCCGTCTTCTCATCGGAAGTGCTTGGGAGGAGTGCTTTAACCTAGTATTGTAACCAGCCATGCATTTTATGGAAACTTACTGTCTCTGGTGAGGTACGGTAAGGAATGTTCATGTAACGATGGGAATCCCTATACTTTAAAATTCCTGCTTTTCATGGCAGGTTTTACGTGCATTGCTGTCCTCTATGCTAAAACTCTGCGAATTGTGTAGGCTGTTGTTTTACAGGACTTGACTAGAGTCTTGAAAGACTGTGAGGAACGTGTATGTCAGCTATTATACCATAATTGATGTGGGACACAAGCCTACGGAGTCTGGGATGCCTTCGTTTGTTGTATCACGTGGTGGTGGCTGCGTTGCCCAGATTGTAAAGAGAAAGCACTTGCCTATTTTTGGCTGCTGTTATACAGAGCGTTTTAGAAATGATTTGCTATATGAAGCTGTGGCATTACAGACACTTCAGGAGTTATTTTGATACTGATAGTGAAATGAGCAGAATGGCAGTATCTTGGATCTACAAGATGATTCTAATGTGTCTGTTAGTAAAGTGTTTAAGAACTAAACCAAAGGAGTTAGATTTTAAACACTGAGTATACAAAGGTGCATAAAAGATTTCCAAAATTACTTCAGCATTTAAATTCCATTGATTTCAAGTGTTTATGTGGGCTAAAACCAGTACGTCTAAGTCATGACTCACAACTTGCAAAACAAAGCTTTTGCATTAAAAGCCTTAATTTAATTTAATTAAAACCTTTAAAAAGGTTAAAAAAGAAAAGATAAAGTCATATACAACTGATGGGCTGATGCCAGGGTTAGTGCACAGCTTGCTGTTAAAAAAAAAAAAAATAATAGTGTCATGGCCTTGCTGTACAAATAGTTATGCTGTATGTGACAGAGGTGACCTTAGTCCCTCTCCTGACACGCACAATCCCAGTGTTGCTGCTGCTCCTGTCTTGTTTTGCAAGCAAGTTTGCAGAAATGCTGGATAGCTTGCAGCGGTCTGTTTTGACTGATAAACTTCCATTTCTGCATGGATGAGATCATTTAAAATGGTTCACTATGCTGCAAGTTTGCTTCACTGTATTACATGTTACACGCTTGTGTCTGTGCAAAGAGCCTTACAGGGTCACTTGCTGCTTTGTCTCAATGCCTGTTTCTGATGTCCTTGTTATCTTTCAGTGCCACTTGAAGATGAGACATTTTAATCCTTACCTTTTGTCGCCTAGGGCTTAGCAGTAGGTGGAGAGTGTTTTTAAGGGGTTATGTTAGTGCTCAGGAGCCCCAAATTAAAAAGCACCACACATCCTTGAAGAGTAGGTGGAAATGCCCAGAGTTTAGGGTGAGATTTTTCAAGGTCTCAAACCATTATTTGTGTCTTCAAGGTTAATAAGATGTAGTTGTGACTTCTTCACTGTTGTATTTGGCAAAATACAACAAATGTATTGTAAACTGCACATGGCAAAAAGTGTGCAGTGCTTGCTGTTATTGTGGGGAATGTGTAAAATAATATACATAGGCATTTAAGTTATGATCTGGTCTAACTCCACTACATAACAACAAGTCCAATTTAGAAAGCTATTGTAAAATACCATTAGATGGTTCAGGAAATGGAAATTCTTGAACCAACAGTAGGGTTTGCTTTAGTTCCATGCCTGGTCTCTCTGCTGACTTGAGCCGTGTCCCTTTCCTGGGTAAAGAAAGTGTCCTTCACCTCCTACTGATTGTAATCAGGATGTCTTTGTGGATTTTAGTCTTCCCCATCTCCTTTGTCTCTATACATGAGATGAAAAAAGGAAAGTTGGCAAAAGGCTTCTGTGAGTTTGAAGATTATTAGTGGAACTTAGTATCAGATAATATAATAATAAGGACTTTTGTCCAAGAGATGTTAAGATATAAAAGACTTACGAGATTATGTGTGATACCATGTTGACATAAACTAAGGTAAAATTTAGAAGATAATACTAAACAAATTACTGTTTGCTAATATAATGCAGTCAAAGCTGATCAACGTAAAGAACATCTTACAGGAAAAGTTCCAAGTTGAAAAAATCTTTATTTATGTGCCTAAGCGGGGGCCTCTGGTATTACTGTCTTCTGAGGCATATTAGTAATTTCACAGAAAATTAGTTAAATAGTCCACATTTCCAAAGTTTGGGAAATTATTGGAATATTTCTGCATCTGCTTTGCAAACTTCTAGGCGGGTTTTGCTGGAAAGGGTGTCCTCCAAGAAAGCAAATAGATAGAGCAGAGATTGTAAAATAAATACTAAAAAAGGAAGACTGATCTTATGTGATTTTAAGAGTACAGAGACTGAGAACTTTTGTGTTCTTGATCTCGACATCAGCCAAATTGCTTGTTATCTTGGGATGAAAAAATTAATGCAACTAGAGGAAGAGTGAGACTATATATCCTATCACAGGCTGCATTTGTTTTTAAAAAATGATTCAAATGATTATGAAAGGGATTGTTTGTTTACAGGTCTACAAAAGGATCTTAGAGGCCACCCTTTTCAGCACAGTAGCTGGACAGGAAAGAGGGAGCATGGGGCTTTCCAAATGCCGTCAGCTGTGTCAAGCTGATGGTGGAAACTTCACAAAAACCTGAGGAGAGATTTGTGTTGGCTGAGCCAATGAGGGAAGCTTAGACAGTAGTTGGAGGCAGCAAACTGTATTGTGTGGGCTTAAATTAAATTTCTCCAGCTGTGAAACCTAACATTAATTTACAGACTACAGCACACAGTGGCCATAGGCATAATGGAGATTGGGCAGAAATGTTAATTTTAGCAAAAGCTAGGCATTGCTGCCATAGAGAATAATTATTTTTGGAGATAAGAGGCAAGGAACTAGCTGAAGCATTCTTGTGTGTGTCTTGGTAATAGACCTACTTGACTTATGTTTCATAATCTCCTGAAGGCAATATTTGAGAGAAAGGGTTTTTTTCCTCCCCCTGCCTTGGTCAGGGAAGTATATAGATTAAAACTGTGTTTTATATTTCCTAATCTTTCTTTAATCTTGTCTGTTCCAGGGATTTGTTTTATTAACCTTGACTGTGCTAAAAATAGCTATTTTTTTTTTTTCTCTTCTTTACACGATGAGGTAGAGGAGGAATTTTCTAGTATATACTGTTAATTTGAGGTTTGTGTTGTGATTCTGGCGCTTGATGATGCGAAACAAGTAAGTGTACTTGTAACATTGAAAAGGAGCAAAATGCAGTGGGGGTACTGTATCTAAAACTACTGTAACAGTTTGTTGGAGCTGTGGAGAACTGACTTTTCTGCACAAAGGGCTGGGTTTCTTTATACTCATGTACCTGCATTAGTTCAGAGTCACTGTATTTGTTCACCGTTTCATTTCAGATGGTGATGTGCAGTAGTGGTTCTGTTTAGCTTTTGCAGTTGGGAACCAGAAAGCCCAGCAACATGAAAATGAAGTGCAACCCAACATACAGTGAAGCCCAAGTTTAACTGAGACTTATTTTTAAAACATTTTCCCCTTTTGTTCTGTTTAAATTTCTGCCCCACCCCCCTGTAATTTTTTAAGTCATCATTCTGTAAGCATTGATTTGATTGATGCTCTGTAAGCATTATCTGGGAAAGCAGGGACTTAAACTCTTAAAACAACACTTTCGAGACATCTACATGATGTTCCACATATTTGCCTTGTAATAATTTACACTATAAGATCTCGAAACTGTGTCTAACTGGTGCAGTATCAAAGCACTTTTGTGCTATATTTTCCTAATGAGTACCTATAATTGCCCTCTCAGTTCAAGTCCCAATGGCATTTTTCTACTGGTATGCCCCTGCTGTGTCCTCATATTTGTCTGCAAATTTCTTTTCACTGCAGTGCAAGCTAGTGCTCTTTAGTAGTTGTGAGGGAAAACTAATATTGAAAAGCTGGCTTCCCTAAGTAGACCCCCTGCTTGGCTTCAAGTATCTTGGGTAAAGGTTTAATTTTTGAAAGTAGGTTTGTTTTTTTGTTGTTTGGGTTTTTTTTTTTTTTTTGTTTTTTGCCTAGCCCATAGTAAGGAAAAAATCACCACATGAAAGAGCCAGGAAAACTACTTATAAAAGCAGTGAGCTGAAATGTCTTGAAAAGCTTTGTATTTTTATGTATAGAACTTAAGATGTAAAAAGTACAAGTGACTCTTGTGGAGCTCTTTATGTCCTCTTTCCTTTCTAAATGTGGTTTGTAGACGTGGTGCTGCTTGAGCACAAGCTAATAGATGTGTAAGTGATTGCTTAGGATGTAGAGTCAGCAGCCACTGAATTTGCTATGTTTAGTGGCACTGTGTCCTTCTTTTATCTATCTTTTTAAAACAAAGCTGCTGCTTTGCTCAGAGCTTGGTGAGGCTGTGGGACATGGGCACAGGGCCCTCTACTTGCTAAAATACTGGCATGGCAATCATTCTTGGATATGGACTGGTGCTTCTCTCCTGTTCTGCTTTGTCCAGCGTGCATTAGTATACAAAGCCTGGGCTAAACTGGTGCATCACTTTTCTCTGGGTTTCTTGCCTCTGTTGAAGGTGCTATACCATGGGGCACTGGCATCCCATAATCATATATATATATATATATACCCACACACACACACACACGTACACACCTGTTGTGCTACCTGTACGTTGAATCTCACGGTTTAGCATTTAAGGCAGATTAAAGAACCAAAGCTGAACCTGTGCCCATCTGGGAAAACAATTGAAATCGATGTTCAATATAGATGGATACAGATGGACGTCTCTTTGCCTTATCTTCAAACTCTGATTGCTCAGCCTAATCCATCAAAAAAATAATTAATTTTCAATGCAAAGTGATAAACGTGGCTGAATAAAGAGCTGCAAAATTGAAATTTAAGTGCATTGAAAGTGAATATACTGGTTCACTGAAAATGTCTTGTGCATTATTTTTCTGTGGGGGCCAGATGAAACAAAATGAATTACTATGTTTAAATTAATAAATTAAAGTAGTGTGAGCTCTTTGTTTTCAGGGAGATCAATGTTGCCTTTTCCAGGAGATAAATAGCAAATGGAAAGAAAAACATAATAAAACTTTTGTTAAGTGAAGACGGGGTAATGCAGGAATTTTCTTCAAAGAAAATGCCTTAGGAAACTGTTTAGCAAGAGAAAGCAATTTGGAGACTAGGCCTATTTTTTATTATTAATTTGACAGGGACGTGAAATTAAAATAATCCATCTCTTTGAAAAGTCTTGGGTGTAGAGGTGGGAGGAGAGGAGGATATGCAAGCCTTCATATTTATACCTGCCCTTGTCCCAGTGAAGTGGCTACATTTGGTGAAACTTGTTTTTCCAGGTTACTGGGCTCAATTTTTCAAAGCTCTTCAAAAATCTTACATATAGAATTATATCCATCCATATCTAGCTGACACTGATTTCTTTGTTTCATTTGCCCTCCCTTTAGATTTGTTATTCTTGCCTATGGTGCTATTGTGGATTCAATAGTACTGAATTTATTTGATTTTATTTCAAATAAAAAAAAATAAAGGCAGGCTGTTTAGTGGAATCCGTTGCTCAGTTATGTTAAGTCAAACATTTACAGAAACATGTAAAACTGAGTGGGATTATAGCAGGTCTATATGCTGACTAAAGAACAGAAAACAAGGGAAATCTGTAAGACAGATTTGTTTTGTATTGAATATCCTGATAATACTTAATCCTAAAGAAGGCAGTGTTTTGGAAAACATATGATACCTCAACCAGACTACTATGTTGTCCAAATATACATCAAAAAAACATATCTATCTGTGTGTTTTTGGATGGGCGAAGGAGGGTTAAAACATGCTGCCTTGCCTTTTCTTTTTTTTTTAATTCCCCAGCCTTCCCATATTCAACTGGGTAATACCAAGTTACTGAAAACTGCAGAGATGCTTTTGGAAATGTGACAAAGATACTAGGAATTCCTGAATCTTGGTTCTTGCTGATTGTATACTGTAGGCTCAAAAGTAGCATCTGGCAGAATCATACATAATTTGCTTCCTTTTTCTGCTATTTATCTGCAAAACATGTAATTATTTTGGTGCTGTCTTTTCAAAGAGATTAAGGTGAAATTGATATATATTTAGATTGGGTTTTTTGGGGGGGAGACTGGGGTGTGGGGTTTTTGAGGGGGTTTTTTAGGGTTTTTTTGGGGGTGAAAGTGAATTGTCTTTCTTAATAAGTAGTGTAAGGTTGCAGTTTTCAAGGGAAGGCAAAACAGGTGTGGCTCCATTGGCTTTGGTAGGGCCTTGGAAAGCCAGGCTGACCTACTGCCAAAGTAGAGTTATAAAATATTTGTTGGGGCTTGCATCTCCCAGAGGCAACAAAGGTAGTGAGTCCGAGTCTGTTAGGCACACCTGCTGACTTTGCATCCCAGATCTGCCCACTTGAAAATGGTGCGTGGTGGTCGTCTTTGATCCTTGCTCAGTTCTATACATGCTTTTTAGTAACTTCAGTACTAAAATTAACTTTTTCATCAGGAAATAGTTCAGTTGTATGATTTTAATTTTATTTTTTACAGGTTTGTAACATTTAGACAGTGTGTTCTGTTTTATCTAGGGAAACCTTGGGATTTTCTGGCATGGATCTTGTAAAGTGAGGATTTGACAACATGCACACACTGAACTGTTAGTGTTGGGAAGCAGAAAAGGGTGAAGAAGAAAGGTTTGTCCCTTTTGGAAATCTACCCAGGTACTTCCTTACTTGCTAGTATATACTAGTATAATTGCCCACTTGGGTGTTTATTTTAATATATGAAGGCCCTCTTTTTTTTAACCTTGTAGCTTAAACTGTGTCCTAATATAGATGCTTGTAAGTATGCTTGGCAAGCCTGGATGCCTGGAGTTGGTAGTGGGTTAGGTCTGAGACTTCAAGAGGATGAAAGACACCAGGGTGGGCTTTGCCTGCAGGCTACAATTAAGATCAAAGCTTGTTAGTAAGATTCCTACTATAAAGGTTGTTGACTGTCTGCTTCCTTCTGTTTCTCCTCATTTTTCAGCTGGTGACTGTAGTAAATAAGCCTGACAAGGATTGTTCCTTATCGCAGATTCCAGATCTTTTGTGGCAAATCTTGCATATCCTATTGACCCATGGAGTCTGACAAGCTCAAGACTGCTTTCTTTTTTTTTTTTTTGAACAATTGCACAAAAAGTATGTGCTTGTTTCCAATCTTTTTGTGGCTGTCACAAAACAGTGGGAAGCAAGCAGTGCAAATGTTAGCCATGTGAGTCTTGCTTCTGCGGTTGGGTCCATGAGGACCAAATACTGTTTGCAGCTGTCGTGAAGTCAGTCTCTTGATCAAATGTTGTCATGGAGGACTGAATTTTTTTAATGGGTCATTTACCTGTCTGCGCAAAGTTATAAAGTCGTTCAGTCACTTCTTCATATCCAGTGCCAATTTTTGATTCATTTCCTTTATCTGTAAGACAAAGTTGCATTATTGACAAAATTGTGATCTTTGTGCTTTTAAAATAGAACAGAGTAAACCAAAAGAACAACTAGATACAATTTAGGTTGCATGTACTATAAAAATGTTAGCTCCCTAAATTTCATTAGGAAACAAAGCTCTTTCAAAATTTTTATCTTCTTTGGTCTTCACATGTATCTTTAAGTTACCACGGAAGGTTATTATTGAATCTTTTTTTCAGTGTCAAACAAATATTGTGGCCAAGGGAATTGGAAGCTTATTGTGAGATGTGACAGGAACAATACTGTATTATGTTCTTCGTGTTTGTTGGCCCAATCATGGTCTTCCAAAAAGGAAAAAAAAAAAAAAAGAGGAAGTCCTTTTTAGGTCAATTAGTAGTTCTTCTATTAACTAAGGCATTGTTGAAGTTTTTGTCAGATATTTTAATGCTCTTCCTCTTGAACCATTTTAGTTAATGGAATTTTAAATTAACATGGGAGAATATCAATTGGTATTAAATATATCTCTAGAATTATTTATAAATATAGATGTTATTTTATTTCCTTCTGTTAGGAAATGTGGTAATACCTAGTTTTAAACTTTAAAAGCAATGTGAGTTTTTCTTGACTGGTTTAAATCTCCAGTAATACACTTGTAAGTACATATAGCATCTCCTGCATAGTACCTGTTCTCTTATTATAGGTTAACCATTCACTTTCTTCTGATTATTAAGAGTCTGATTTGTAGTGCATGTGGTGGTCAAGCCAATGACAGAAGGGATCAAATTATAGACTTTAACAGCAGTGTGCTGTATGTGCTGGTCTTGTATTCTGAACTCACTGTAGATAGATCCCTATTTTTCTCAACAAGAAAGTACTTAAGTTAATTGCTGCATTAGCAAGACATAGTAGCTCTTTCTGATCTGTAAGTAGCCTTCCATGGATAGCTGCTGAACTTTGGAACACCTGCAGCCGAAGCAATTTGAAAAAAAAATCCATTAGTCTGCATGGAAAAAAAATAAAGCGCTGAAGTTCAAAATATTATCAATGATGCTGTGTTGGAGCAGCCTAAAAGATTTGGCTTTTGGTCTATGCCTACTGCTATCCAGAACAACATATAAAATTCTTTGTAAACCAATTTTAAAAGTGTCTTGTTTATTCAGAAGCAACTGTGTACGCTGTTTGTTCAGAGAGTAGACTCCAGTCAATTGCGCACCAGCCAACAGCTGATTTCTACTTAGAAAGAAACATTGCCTAATATAGATCATAGAAGCCAAAGACCAAAGGGACAAAGTGCTAAAGATAAACGGCTCAATCCTCAACTGTTCGAAGGCCTCAATAAAGCCTCTGATTTACAAATTTGGGGTGGGACTCAACTGTTCCCACCTGCAAGCTTGTCTCAGATCCTTGGCTCTAACATGGTGAGGTGCTGGTATGTGGTGTGACCTCCTGTGCCCTTAAGGAGAAAAACACTGGTTTCTTTTGGCACTAATCAATCAGTTTCTCTGCAGCTTTTCTTTATCATAATTAAGGGAGGAAGAAAGTACTGCTGGCTCTCATTTTATTGAGACAGTGAATGGAAAGAGCCTACAGACAGTGTTGCTGAATATTGAACAGCACTCAAAGGTACTCCTGCAATGTAATAGACTCTGAGGTGCTTTTTAGACTGCAATAATGAGGGTCTGATTTCAGTAATTTAGTTTGTTGGATATCTATAAAAATAGTCTGGGTTTATGCAAAGAGGGTTTTTTTTGTAAACTTCAGCAGCAGCTGGACTGTTAAATAGTGAGAGTGTCAAAATTCAGGTGGCCATTTTAACCATTTAGAACATTAATAGAGTTCTTACCTGCGTTCCTGCCTTTCCACCCAAAAATGTGAAACTAACTCTGAAAGCTTCAACTGTTCCTTGTCCTTTGTATTTTTGTCTGTCTTTCGTAAATGAAATCGTGACTTGGTGGAGATGGGGATGTTAGTAAAATCCTAAAAAGCAGTATCAGCTTCTATGAGCCTTGTGTGGCCAGTTTTGTGGAAGTTCAGGTCCCAAGTTGACATGTATTTTTCAGACCCCTTTGTCAGTACATCTGGAGTTATTTTGTTCTGAGTGTCTGGCCCAGAGTACTTAAAACAGCTGTGACCCTTTATGCTTCAGTTGTAGGTGTAGTGATAATGAATTATTTGAGACAGTAGTCATAACAGATAAATGGTTTGCCATTAGTTTAAAAATTTACTAATACTATTTCTAGTGGGACTACTTTTTTAATGTATAAAGGTAGATTCTTAGACAAGCACATGCAGGGCTGTTGGCTGGAATTTTGCATGTGTGGTGGTTATGACAATGAATTATCCTGTTAAATAATTGGCCTTTTAAAGCATTATTTAGTTATTAGGTTGAAATGTACATAATTTTTTCACTTTTGCAATCTACATTTAGGGTTTGGGAGATAATGACCTCAACGGTAAGAATGGTTAATCTGACTTGTTGCAGCCTTGATGCTCCAATAATTCTCCAATTTGTGTATATATGACATCATCTCCTGTGGAAATGACTGAAGAAGTGTAGATTCGATCAAATTACTTGGAGGTGTGTTATCGGTCTTCTGCATTCCTGGGGAGAATACTCATTGGTAGCCAAGCTGAAATATTTATACAGGGTCTGTGTGCGTGTTTGAGTGTTAATTTGAGGAAGGGGAGCTGGAGAATCTGCTTTGGCAAACCTGCTCTTCGTGTGCCCCTCAGACTTTGGCCATGAACAGTGTTTTCCCCCACCAAAAAAAGCTCTGGGGCAGAATTGCCGGTAGGAACGTGATCACCTTTTACACACAAGTACGTGATCTGTGAAGAGTCGTGTATGCTTGGCATGGTGAAAGATGAGGAGTGATGAGAGAATACACTAAGCAGGCAGGTGAATTGAGATACGTTAGTTAGAAGGAGGGTGTTTTAGTTTCGTTCAGCTCTTGAAGTATAGAGCAATATATCTTTTAAGTATGATGAACAAAGTTATTTGTGAATCCTGTGAACGTACAGCTAACTTGATGTGCTTAAGTAGGATGTCCAACTTCCTCCCCCTGAATTTCTTACTTTGGAAATACAGTGCTGTACATATGTTATTAAGTTTTGCCTATGGAGTGGATGAGATGCATGCACTCACCTTATAATAAATAATAAGGAATATGCTCTGATTTAGTTTCTGTGTTTTTTATTTCATTAGTGCTAATTCCTAGTTGCTAAATAGTTGGGTAACTTTTTTTTTCTGCTGTATTCATGCTTTAGCTGTGTGTAGTTTATCTGTCTACTCAACACTACACTGAAGTCTGTGGAAGAGTCGTGTCGTCCTAAGATTTGTGGAAGGAGGGGTTTGGCTTTTTTTTTCTTTTTGTTTGGTAGTTAGTTGTGTTTTTTTCCCAAACAAGTTTTAAAAAAGCAGTAAGGTACAATATTTTTGTCTGCAGTGATGTTTATACGTGCTGTGTAGGTCAGACTAATTTTCATGAAGGTTTGTTCCTCTTGAAGAGAAGTAAATAATAGCCATTATGTATAGACATGAGTCCTTAAGCTTTTGCTGATGGGTTGGAACAGTTGAGTGCTTGGAGATCTCAAGCAAGGCCGAGCTTTGTTTTGTGAGGCAGTTTCTAAACATGATGCAATAGCTAATACTCCTCTCGAAAGGTCAGTGAGCACAATGGAGGAGATAAAAGCTGGGACAATAAGTATTTTCATTTTATGTCCCCTGTAATATTGTTTCTTCAA
The DNA here is from genome assembly GCA_013398295.1 of Chionis minor. Taxonomy (NCBI): domain Eukaryota; kingdom Metazoa; phylum Chordata; class Aves; order Charadriiformes; family Chionidae; genus Chionis; species Chionis minor. Next base: position 313,415 of record VZSF01008512.1, on the reverse strand, counting down.
AGATGCACAATAAAATGTTGAAAAGCTTGACAACTGTATTTTTGCATTTTATTTTGAAATACAGAACATTGTTCTGCGTTGTACTTCCTCAGCATGTTTGTTTTTGTTGAAGTCTTGTTTTACCACAGGTATACAAATCGTACGGAAGATTTCTCAGCTCTGCTAACAGGCTCATCCCTTACGCTGGCAAAGCACCCCTTAAGAATGGTGTCTAAAGAGATCCTTCATTTTTAGCTGTTCCACATCACCTGAGTGAAATACTAATGGGTGAAGGTGGAGCATGGGAAGCACAGTAATATGATATCAGATGAATTTCATCTCATCTCTTAGAGACTTTTTCAGTGCATCTTTGAATAAATAAATTTCCTGTGTGACTCAACATCGGTTTTCCTGACTGAGGACTGACACTTCCTTCTCTTTATCATCATATAAATAGAAAATCCAACTCTCTCGCTTTGCTTTCGGTTATAAACAGTCTACATTAAAAAGAAAGCCTCTGTTGCAGATGGTTTTCACTGACTGCTGCTCTGCTTTGTGGTAAGAATCAAATGCAATAAGCAAAAACTCCCTATTAAACTGTGTGTATGTCTCAGTTCCTTGTATGCTGTCTGGGTTGTGACTGTTTTACAATCTTTAAGTAAAAAAGAATAATTAAATTCTTTTTAAAAACATTGTCTTTCAGAGAAGGACTTTTATGAAAAGGTTTCATAAGAGACTATTTTTCCAGAACAAGCAAAAGGGAATCTGGCAGGCAAAGGAGAATACGTGCCTGTGTGCTTAAGCATACTACACATGTTACTTGGGCTTCCTGTCCTGTGCTCTTTATTGACCCGTGTCCAGGCAGTTAGTGCACTACAAATCTTTAAAGTGGCTTTAGTTCTGTAATCACTAATTGCAAAGGCCTTGTTCCAGGCCTCCATGCCCCAAATATTTCTTTTTCTGTTCTTGCTTACAGGTCCACAGACGTACTCTAGATTTTCTGAACTGGCCAGTTGCTTGGTGATAGAAGACTTTTTTTTTTTTGGCTCAAACTAATTTTTCAATATTGCTTTTAAGTAACTTTTTGGTTTCTGGCGCATTTTCTGTGAGTGGAAACGTGGAGTGTGCCATCTGTAATAGTATAAGCAGTGGTGGTTTATGGATGTAAATGGTAAAGTCATCTCTCTTACTATTGTTGGTGAGAATTTATGATGCTTAGCTACATGTACATGATTTATCTCCTACTACTCCTACCATAGCTTTTGAATGCTAAACTCTTAGGAAAGATACTCTAAACAGGAAAACGTGGTGGTGTTTGTGTGTACTTAAGCTTTAAGCTGGAAAAATAAAGTTAGCACTTTGAGTATTTGGTGATAAAAATGTAACGGATAGTAAGGAATGCTGGAAGTGCCTAGTGATATGTTTTAGCCAAAGTTCACTCTGGAATTTACATGATGTTCCTCTTATTGTTCAGAAATGCTGTTTGTTACTGCAAGGTGATCTGTATTGCGGTTTAATTAACCATCAGAAGTCATTAATGTGTTGTTTTATTAACCTTATTGATATCTATAGTGAGTGTTTGTATTACTGACAATGCAACTGTTGTCTAGCTGTTAATGCAGCTTTAAGCTTGAAAAACAAGACTTATATTCGTATATTTTGCTGGCTTTGGGTGTTGTGGATTTGTCTGGACAAAGAAAAGGCATTTTCAAACACTGTGTGCAGAACTGAGCAAAGGTCAGATACAGCTCAGTCAACTGCAGTTAAAATTGTTCTTCCTAACCTGAAAATGCCAACTTTTTGGGAAGCCAGTGGTAGTTAAATCTGCATCTAGATTTGACTCTTAATGTCCATGAGCGGAGAAATGGCACAGGGCCTGAAGTGAGCCTGATCATGACTACTTATTACTATACTTCAGATGGAAAACCTCATAGAGCTTCTAATACCTAACCTGTCCAAGCATCGTTGTACTCACTCCGTGTGGTTTAAATGCCTTGGTTCCATTTTTCCTGCTTTTATCAATACATACTGTTTTTAGTATACAAGTGAACATGTAGCCCTTTTTCATTCACTTCATTCTTCTAAAAAAAGAAATAAATTTAAAAGCCCAAAACAACTGAACACCCTAAAACAAACATTTCAGATACTGGACAACGTGAAGCATTCTCAGTGAAAATATTGTATGTCCATGTTAACTTCAGAATTGGCTGTTTCTTCATTATTCCAAATGCAGTTCTAAAGTTCTTAAGTACTGTGAGGATTTGTTATTGTCATATTAGACTATGTATAAATACATGGAATTCTTTAGAAAGTTTTAAGTTGGGTACAGATTGGTACGGATTGTCAAGTTGCTTTGATACTGAGCAAAAAATTCACTGTAGTATCATACATTTTGTTCTCTTCAGCATCCAGGTTTTTTTAAATAGTATATTTGGTTGCAGGTGTCCACTGCTACAGCCTCTGCTTTGCAGTGGAGCTTAGTAGCGTGCTTTCACATGGCGATCTTCCAGATGAATATTGATTATTTTGAATTATATTCCATGCGTTGTATGTAGCAACACTGCTGAGCAGCAGACAGTAAGTTAAAAACATAGCTATTGGGAAGTGCTTGTGCATTGTAATTTTCTGTTCCCCAGCTTCCTGACACTTTGTTTCTTAATTTGGGACTATTCAAACATATTTGATTGTTGGCACTGTTCTTTTAAACCTTACTTATTGTAATCCAGTTTTCTGCTTGGAGGTATCATTAGTTCTCTGAAAAACTGAATTTGTGAAGGAAAGTAAAATAAAATTTTAAATATGCTTTGGGTTATTTTTTTTAAGCTAGTTATATAAAACTGCTAAGCACCTCTGGAAAATAAGCCATCGGTTATAACAAGATTATCTTACTTTCTAAACAGGTGTCTGGAAAATGGAGAAGACTTTGAACAGAATTCATCCAGTTTCTAATCCAGAAGAAACATATTTTCTACAAGTATCGTGGGAAAAAGATTTAGGCACTGGCTTTGGTATAATACTTAGTGATGGTCAATGTGCATGGACTGGGAAAGGTAATAATGGAAAGAAAAAAAAGTTTTAAATTATTACTGCTTTTTAGTGTTATTTTTAAACACTTCCTAAACTGTGACCCACAACTTGCATAAAAAACTTCTTATGAGCATTACCTCTCACCGGTGATGGAGGAGGTGGAGTTTACGATCTTCTGGGACGTGTTCAGAGATCTTTCAAATCTGGAAAGATTCTGTATCAAACCAAATACTAATTCATTTATCATACGGATATGCAATGTTCTGTTCTATACCAAGAATATAACTTCTTGCAGTGATACTGGAGTATTGCTTATGTGTCTTCTCCAGATCCTTGAACAAATGTGTCATGCAAGTTCCTTTTGCAAATTATAGGTTGTGAAGAATTTAATTGCAGATATTTTTTAAATTGTTTCATAAAATCTTAATTATAAAGGTGGCATTGGCATTCAGGTGAATTTTTGAGAAGGAACAAGAAAATGTTTTTTTCCTCTGCATAAGTTATCAGAAGAAAAACAAAATTAGCCTGTGGGATTTTTTCCCTCACACAGAAACTGGAATAAGAGGATGGGTCTGTTAGTACTTGCATGCTTCTCTCATTCACGCCCAGTGAACGATGGAAAGATTTGTGTGTTCTTTTAGAAATGTTTCAAATATTTGACCAAAAGCCCTTTTCTCAGTGACAAAAATATTTCAAAGGGAGGAAAGAATGATATATTTTACAGCATATTGTAGGCAAAAACATTTTCCTGACTCTTTTTCTGAATTATAAGAACAGATGTCCGTGTAGTTCCTTCCTTCCTTCTCCCTGCCCAGTGGACATTGTTTCTCACTAGTTCCTACATAAGCCAAACTTTCAAATAGGCCTGATATATAAAAAAATGTTGCTTTGTGTATATATACATGCACACATATATATACACACATGTATACAAGCTGTATATATGTGTATTTATATATAATTCCTATGTATAAAAAGAAGCTTAATCATTCATTAACCTTCTTTTGAATACAATTTTTCCCTTTCTTTCTTTCAGACCTACAAAACAAGACTGACTTAAAATATGTCTACATATGTATTAAATCTGCTTTTTCACATTCCTTTTAACATTTCAAAACATTGATTCGGAGTTCCTGCACAAGACAAATACATATATTCCAATTCTAGTTCCCTATAGTTTGGTATGAAAGGTTTTTCTTTCTTGATTTGTCAGTAGGATAGTCAAACTATATATTTTCAAAATAACAAAAAGGAGGTTAATATTAACGAATGCTTAACTAATTGTGCATACTAGTTTTCCTGTTTAAAAGCTTTTCTTTTTTTCTTATGTAACTTTAAAATCCCCAGCTTAAAATTTACAAGAAGCTGATTCTTTAAAGCTGTTATTTTTCTAAGTAAAAGCTATGTTACTATAACTGGAAGAGTAGAGAAAAAATAAGTAAACACAGTTCTCATTTTGTTAACTTCCTGCATCTGGCAGAATGGCTGGATGATCATTTCCCAAAACAGAGGACCAGTGAAAGCAAGATGACCTCACTCTATTAAAAGGAAAGAAAGAAACCCGCAGCCATTTAGTATGAGCACTGGGTACTCATCCAAACGAGAGCACTTCTATTTCTTCTGCAGGAATCTGATCCATTTCTAAGGAATCCCCATTGAATTTGTAGTCCTTTGAATAATTTCATTAGGAGTTGGAAGTTCTTGTGCACGCTTTTCTGCTGCACAGATCTGTGTTTTCATACACTCAGCGTTGGTTTTGATCACTTTTTCAAAGTTACTACATCACGTTTGAGACTGCTGAGATTCTAAATTCAAAACCTGGGAGGAGGGAAAGCAGTGGTCAGAAAATTCTTGCTTTGGGAAATCCCTTTTGGGTTTCTCATGCTGTGGATTATTTTCCTTGGCAAAACCTACCAGGAAGTGAAGGAGAGTTGCTGATGGAGTTGTCTTTTATGGTTTTTGTGTATTTAATGTGGTGATGAAAAGTGTTGGGAGGCTTAATTAAGGAGAAAAAAAAAAGTAAAATCTTGGGGGGAGGAGAAGTATGCAAATATGCAATATGTTCTAATGTGTTAACTTGTTATTGGGCTAAAGAACTACAGATATATGGATTTATACATTTCATGTTTCTCTAAAGATTGATCAGTTCTACTAGTTTTACAAGGTAAATGAACATGCAGCATGTACAGGCACCACAGGAGAGAAAACCCACAGTGCTCTATTTCAGTATATTAGTATCTTTGATTTTTCAGCTTTCTTATTTTAATTAAAAGTTTATCTATCTATCGTTTTTTCTCTGTGTTTAAATCATTGTTCTAAACAAACATTTAGTTTTTGCTTGTGTTTCCAACTTATTTTTTCTGCCCCTCTTTGCTTCGTAGTGCAAGGGATTTCACATTCCTGTCCGTATTGTTTTGGGGGACTTAAGGGGATTGCTGATGTATTAGTGGCCTTTTCTGTCTCAACTTTGTCTAGTATCCTGTACAAGAAATAAGCTAGTTAATGAAGAAATGATTGGTGGCGCTGTGGCTTATAATAAAATATAAATGTTTTGATGGTAAATTTCTTGCCTTTCCCACTCAGTTCTTGCTATTTGTAGTGGATTCTTAGCTCTGCAAAGACGAGTGTTGACCAGCACCATAGCCCAAATTGTTCACTGATGTGTAGGCTGAGCTTTTTTTTGTGACAGTAGTTCCACTGTATCATTATTTATGAATGCTAAAAGTGCTGCTTTCGGTTTTTAAAAACAAAACAAACAAACAAAAAAACCAAAACCAAACAAAAACCCAAGATGCAGCTGGCAATTGTTACAGTCTTAAGATTTTCTGATAACATCCGTTTCATGCTTAAAATGAGTTTTAAAAATCTTGGAAAATACTTCTACTACTTCGTTTCAGATGCTTAGGTGTGTTTAGTTATGTTGGGGCTGAGGGTTCAACACTTGGCTTACAGGGACTGAAATACAAGTAATTCCCTGTAAACACAGGGAAAAACTTTTTTACTGTAGGGGTGGCTAAGCACCAGAACAGATAGCCTGAAGAGGATGGGGAGCCTCAGACCTTGGAGATACTCCAAACATGGTCCTGAGCAACCTTTGTAGCTGACTCATATTTGATCAGTGGACTTGGACTAGGCAATCTGCAGAGGTCCCTTCCAACCTCAACCACTCTGAGTCTGTGAAAATATACTAAAATTACTGAAGGTGCAGAATTAATCCAGAAATCCTGAAGTGTGTGAGGATATAAATATTCATAGCATATAATTATATATTTACCTCTTTGTTTTATTTTTTATATGACAGATTGATTTAATACCTACTGCCTCCTTTGCAGTACAAGGTTAGCTACTGTGTGAAGAAGATTGGAGAAAAAATGAGGCAATTTGAACAGGCTCATGTTTGATTGAAATGCTGTTCTATCAGTATGATTTCATTACGTGTGCATGCTTATGTCTCAATATGAAACTATCTTCAAAGGTACTTGTACAGAGAAGAAGTAGTTATTAACACAGGGTTTAAGTGGGATACTTCTTCAAGTCACTTGCAATTCTGTGAAGGATGCATTTTGGGGGTCGTGGAGTTTTTTTGTTGAGTTCTTGGTGTGTGTGGCTCTTCTTGCTTTTTGGTTTTGTTTTGTGGGTTTTTTTTCAGGTTGTCACAAACTAATGTTCTTTTGCATATCTTGTGTTGTCAAATGCTGGGCAAGTGCTAGAAAAAGAGCAAGCAGGGGTAAATGACAATCTAGAGCAGTCTTCCTTAGAAGACTGGTCAGAAGAAAAGGAAACAATTCTGTTAAGTAAACAATTTAAAATACTGTATTGTTAGGCTGGACGTTAAAGCCTGCATTATATTATACACATCCTATCATAACTCTAAATTAGAGTCTTTGCTTGTATCTGTCTGTGCTAGAAACTCTGTACTCCTCATTGAGGTCATTATTCTGATTAACATTTGATATAAAAAAAAATAGTGTGGATAAAGTACTGTAGAATATAATAAAAAGAATGGAAAATAACCAGGGGCCCAGGTGGTTAAATCAAGAACTGTTTCTTGCTATACTTAGTGAAAGATGATGAGTCTTGGTAAGCTGCCATTTCAGTTTGAGGGTTAAACAAAAGAAGATTTAGGAAGAAATAAAGATTCAGAAGCAGACAGAAAAGGCTATCATGGTTCTTAACGACAGTATGTCTGTATTGGCCTGTTCTGTTTTCTGTTCAATCATTCTTCATCTTCAAAGGGATGGAATAAGATTTTCTGCATACAGTGCAAATTGGAGACACATCCCCCATCTAGTAGTCCTTGAATGTGAACAGTAAAACATGGATTCTCAAGTCTCTAGGTGTAGCTTCATTTGTAAATTGACAGTTTATTTTGTTTTAAGGTTGTAAGTTCCAAACTTGGAAAACTAGCTCACGAATGTGTGAGGAGACAGTTGCATCTGTTTTCTTACAGGCTTTAGATTACACGCTTTCAAAGAGAGCTGAGAGGGCACAATAAGTCATAGTTAAAACATTCCACCCTTTGCTGTAAGGTTAGTATTATTCAGAATAACTTTAGGCAAGTACAATGGTGGACCAGTAGCAATAAACCATTTTCAGACACGAAAAAAAGAGACAAAACTTAATTCTTATAAACCACGCCCCCCCCCCCCCCATATTCCTGCTACATTTCCATTAGCTTCTGGCACACTGATATACGTCAAGGAAAAAATAGTCTTGTAATATTTGCCTGCCCCTTAAAGTGTGTCAGTGGATGTACATATAAATATGTATACATGTTCACAGGCATATAAGTATTTCTCACGTGTTTCTTTCTGATAGTGTCTGAAGCTGAAATTTCTAGAGAGGCTGCTGACATGGAAATGAATAGAGAAAAGTATGTTGAAGAACTGAAGAATGCATTGATAGCTGGAGAAGAATCAACTGGCAAATACGATTTTGTTATTTCAAGAGATGAAGAAAATGTGGAGTGTCACTTCTCCTATGAAAAAAATCTGAAAGATGGCTCTGTAAGTACAGTTAAATGTTTAAATTCGACCGTTAAACTATGAGAAGGACCTTCTTGGCACATTTCTTTATTTTATTAGGTTCTTTAAAATCAAATAGATCTGTGATACATACTTCACAGTGAATGAATATTGTGAATTCTGCTACAGGCACAAGGTTGTGGTTTCCTAGCAAAACCTGGTATCAGTAGAACTAGTTCTGTGTTACTTTCTTAAATGCTATTGAATAGGAGTATTACTTCGATATTTGAGTTTTTAGTTAGTGTAGTGATGGGACGAAGGATAATGGCTTCAAACAGGAAGAGGGGAGGTTTAGATCAGATCTCAGGAAGAAATGTTTCACTGTGAGGGTGGTGAGGCACTGGAACAGGTTGCCCAGAGAAGCTGTGGCTGCCCCATCCCTGGAAGTGTTCAAGGCCAGGTTGGATGGGGCTTGGAGCAACCTGGTCTAGTGGGAGGTGTCCCTGCCCAGGGCAGGGGGGTTGGAACTAGGTGACCTTTAAGGTCCCTTCCAACCCAAACCATTCTACGATCTATGTTTTGGGTGTTTTTTAAGCAGGGTGTACCTACCTGTTGGAGCTGTAGTTTAGCCTTAAGCTGATATGTTCCGTGAACTGTAACTCTTGGTTTTACTTCCTAACTTGGGAAGTATGCTTCCCTTTTGAAATTCCAGCCCCAAATGCATTTCTGTTTTGCTTATTTCTTCTTTCTTCTCTCTATATACTCACCTAGATAAGGAAACATATTAAAATTTAAGCAAGATCATTTTCAAATGCTAAAGCATAATTTTAAAATGAAATTTTCTATACTTTAAATGCTTTGGAAACTAACACTAAAATTGTTTCCTGCTTGAAATACATTAAATTACAACTGGGAATGTTGTAAAGCAAGAAACTGGTATAATCTATATCTGTAGACACTTTTGGTTATTTCATGTTGTGGTTAGGTGTTAAAACTTTTTTGAGGAGGAAGCTAATATAAGGTAATCCTCCCTGCTTGTACTTCCACCCCAGCTCCAAAAATTACTGCTCTGCCTTTCCCAAGGTTTGTCACAGCTTCAGGTCTGCTGGGATAGCAATTGGCATGACTGACCCCATCTGAATTAGTGAAATAAAAAGCACTTTTTAAAAAGCACTCATTTAAAATTGCAATGATCCAGTTCAGGGCACAGTTCTGCAATCAATTTCACTGCCATTATTGAGGAAAATAAAGTTGTGGGGAGAGAATGGAGATGAAATTGCAGATAGAGAAGAATAGGAATGTCTTCAGCCAGATTTTTTTTTTTTTTTCCCCTGGGGAAAAATCTAGCAGGGAGTTGTGTCTGGGAGCAAGCTATCTAGGGATTGTCCTTCCTGCTTTGGTTTAAAAGATTCCTTCTGACCATTGGGACATGCTTTGCTTCTCATTTGGTTAATTTTGGCAGGTATCACCTTTTAAGAAACCAGCAGAGGACTTGTAACCAAAAAACAAAATAAAACAAAGAAGCTACCTTCTCTGGGATGTGTCTGTTGGAAGGAGGAGGTGGAAATACTTTTCTCCCCTAAATTGGAAATAGGCAAAAAATGCTGTATAGGTATTGATCACGAACCTCAAGTGGGAGTATGTGTATATTTCGTGTATGTGTATCTCTTAGGTGAGATGAGGAAAAACTCACTTTAAAGAGGGGGGCCATTCAGATTACCTAATCAGTAGCAGCTCATTTACATGCTTATTGTCAGAGTCCTGGCTTCATTTTAGTAAGCAGAGAAAGAGAGATTCAGTAGAATGAAGTTCAGCTTCTTAGGAGTACTCATTACAGGCCTTTCTTCTTGTGAAATAGAGGAAATTTCAGCACAACTTGGCTCCTGCCAAAAGTCAGCTGATATAAGTCTTCCAATTTGCATTATCAGTATTTCTGTGTATTTACCAGAGGCCTTATGGGCTCTATACCCGCTTCTTGACACTTCTTGTGAACATACAGAGCTGAGTGCTGTTCACAAAGGGTCTAGGTCAAAAGTACTATATTACAGCAGGATTATAAGGTTAGGACCAAATTGCACTTAGAAAATAAGAGCAGTAATTTTAAGAATCCTGTTTTTCTTGTCTGTGCCACACATCATATATTCTAAATACCAGACAGATGAAATACATACTATATTTTTATTAAGGGAAAATATCTTCATATATGTGGACCCACCTAATATATGTTTCCATCAATTAAGGCTTATGAGAAATTTAATTCATATGAAAACATCTTTATTTCAATTTGAGAAAATAATAATCTGGCCAAGGAAACTGAAAATACAAAGTGTCCTGATTGCTATGCATGCTTTTAGCTTTGGGTGTCAAAAGAATGTTTTTAGAAAAGATGTCATTTCTTTGGTGAAAATAACTTTCTTTTTTCCTCCTGTACTAAACTAATGCCTACAAATAAATTTGCCAAAGCCTTTGTTGGAATTACAACTAGCTTTCAGGTGTATAATAGAATATGTTGCAAACATTTTTCAAATTCTCTGTGAAAGTATTCATGATGTATATCTTTCAGCATCAGATTAGGAAATGAATCTTCCTGGGCTCTGTACATCCAGAGGGCTGACATTTAGCTAAATGTACATTTACCGCAGCGGAAGCTTAGAGAAACCACTCTGCAACTTAAACATGACTTAAATTCAGTGTTTATCTCTTCTTAGTATTTATTTTTCTTACTAGGTATTTGTCTTTTACATCTTTCGTTTAATCGTTATGAATACTTTCTCTTTCTCTTTTTGTTTTTCAACAACTGTATATATAAACACAAAGCACAACTTTCCCAGTCTTGAGAAGAGCATTGCAGGGACCAGCTGACTGTGGTGATGTGTGTGTGGAGAGAGGGGAGCTTTTGGTTAAAATACTGCATTTCTTCTGTTAGATGTGCTGCCTGCAGTGAAAATGAGAGAGAAAGTCAGTCTTCATGTTTTTGTTGAAAGATGTGAGCATAAAGGAACAATCATTTCCAATTTTTACAGTAGGGTACATAATACTACTTTCAAGTTCCCTATTCCTCCTCTCCTACCCCATTATATTAATAATCACCCTTGTGAGAAAAGTCCATTAAATTACGAGGAATAACTAGAAGACTCCTACCCTTAAAGTGATGTTTTTATCATTTGATATGTAACAAATGAAGAGATTACAGAAAAATATGCATGAAGATTTGATTGGTTGTGTTTGAATACTGCATGTTTTGCTTTGGCTTAAATAATGCAGTTAACACATTTTAGTTAAAAAAAACAAACCTCAAACTTCTGAAATGCATTGTTATACTTTGTGAGCTATAAATGCTTATCAATTCTTGCATCTATCTATTATTGCAAATTTTTTCATCCAGTGAGTACACAGGTGCCTAGGAATAAATTTTGTATTCTTGGAAAATCAATATGCCTTTTGTTGATTATTTTAATTAATTTTAATGAAACCTACTGACAGCATGATGTTGATCACCAATAGTCACCTATGCCCGTCTCAGCCAGTAATTTCCAGTGCAGTGCTTTGCCATAATTCTCCATCCAGCCTGAATAAACTACTAATTCCTATGAAGAATGCAGATGAAGAATTTCTATAAAATGATTTGCCTTTTTTCTTCTGAATACATCATAGATTCGGTTCAGTTATGTCCTGGGCCCTTATTTACAAATAATATCTACACAGTCTACATACGAATAATTGCTGGCTGAAAAGCCTGCAAGATTTAGGTACATGATGGGTATACCCCAACCAGAATGAGCATGCTAAAAGCATCTTAAAGAATTCACAGTGGTAAATCCTTGCAGCTTGTAAGGCAAGTTGCTTTTTATTCTGTATCCTTGTTAAGAAAACTCATATTTATTTGTAGATACTATAGTTTAAACTAATAATCACAAATAACAGTCTTGATGCAATTATAATTTGCACTAGTGTTTATAAATTTTTGTTGCTTTAATTCACAAAGAGGATGTGTCTGAGAAAGCAGAAAAAGCGTGGTAAACTACAGCTCATTTTTTTTTGTACGTCGTATCTGTGTGAGAGAAGTATACTGCTATGTCTCTGTACACCATCTTGGTTTATCTGTTGATCCCTGTTTTTGCAAATATCTGCACATGTGAAACATACTCTGTACATGATTAGCATCCTTCATCCATAGACAAGGAACTAATCAGATCTAATTTGTCACACAAATAACAAAAGCTTTCATATCCTCAGTGCATCAGAAGTTAGTGTTTAAAATTTTAAGCCTGAAAAAGCAGTGTTTACACTGTTACAGATCAGTAATTTAATCATTATTGGCTGACGTGAAGTTTTTTGTATCACTGGTGTCATTTGATTTTTCTCTTCATGAGTGTAGTTTTCAGCTTGGTAATTATCAATGGTGAAATACTGTATGTGTGTATATATTATATAATTTAAAGACACGTGATTTTCAGGGTCTTAGTGAATGTTTAAGTCTGAAATACTTGTCTGAAATACTCTGTTTTCAAGAGTCTGTTTTTCTGCCTTTTTTTTTTTTTTTCTTTTTTTTAAGTCGTGCACTTTCGTATTTGTTTTCCAGTCTTCTGGTAGAGAATATCTGTAGGTGATTTTGGACTAGTGACTGGTAATAGTCACTTGATGAAAATAAAATGTGTTAGATACTGAATTTTTGTTTCCATAACTGTACTAAACTGTAGTATTTGAAATAATTCTTACCTTCTTTGGAGCAGTTGCTAAAGACCTGCTTCCTTAAAATAGAATTATGTGCCAAAACTGTATTGAGTGGTCTATAGGAGTGCAAATAAAAATAATGGAGTGATGTTAAGCAAAGGAAAATGTAGGCATATTGTTGGGAAACATTTTCTGGCATTGAAATATGTTTTACTGCTGAAGTGTTTGCCAGAGGAAGCGGTAGCATCCTCATTGCGTCAGTCACTTAAAAATGGACTGGAGAAAGGAATGGAAAATGCACTGTAAGTAACTATCCTGCATTGGCAGTATAGTACTTTAGATGACTTAATAGGTGTTCTCCATCCCAAAAAGCTGGGAACCCTGCTTGCCTGCCCAGACTACTGTGTATGTGAGCTCCGTTGGTCTGTGGTATAATGAATGTCTTCTCCAAGGAACTTGTATTGACAGACAGACAGACACACAAGTTGAAGAGCAGTAGGGTGGAGGATGTAGTTTTTGCAAGTTGCCTCATGAAAACAGGCTTATCGCCCCTCATTAGGCGCCACAGGTTGGTTGTTCAAAGTTTGTTGTCTTTTGTAGTCTAGATGCAGCATGTGACAGTGGTAAGTCTGACAGATCATTCTCCACAATAGCAATAAAAGATGGTATTGTAAACATCTCATTGAGATAAGCTTACAAACAAGCCCTCGAAGATCAGTTTGGCTTTCCTTTCCTAGCTGATAGGGAAGAATAATTATCCCGTATTTGCTTGTGGAAGTAAATAAGTGTAGAGATTAAAAACTTGTCTATGGTTCCTCAGAATTACTTCCCCCTCTTTTGTACTGTCTCTTTAAGGCTGTAATTACACTTGTGAGCCCTATTTTGAAGCCAAGGAGACCTCCAACAATTTAGGGGAGTGTAAGAAGGCAGACTACATTCAGATGTGAAATCCCTTTGACAAGTTTTTGTATAGCTTTTACCATCAGTGTAAGTAAAGATCAGGGGAGTCATTTATAGCATCTGTGTAAGAGTCATTCACAAGACTACAATTTACAATCTAATACACCGGTTGTTTAATTGATGAACAGGTACATTCCTTCCATGAACTGATGTCTACCACCAAAGCTAGATGCCTGAAGGTAAATCCTTGGAAATACTCCAGCGCTGATAGGATGAAACCAAACTTATATCTCCAAATCCTTTTTAAAAGTGTTTATAATGATTAATATATAATACTGCTGTAAGATTTAAGTAATGAATGAGTCTACTTAGGTGCTGATGTGGGGTGTTTTTTGAATGGATGGAAAACCTCCCCAAGATCACAAATACTTTTTACCTGATTTAAGAGGACACATAATGTGTTTATTTTGCAGTATCATAGTTGTACGTAATTTTAAAAGTATCAGAATGAGAATCATAATCTAACTGAAGGGAAGTCCATAAGGACTTTAGAACTTTCTTACCTGCCTTTTTGAAATGGTGATCAAAAAAGATAAAATACTGTCTGACTTCTGTAAATACCTGTTCTAGCTGTATCTTGGCTGACGTAGCTAAGCCTAAAAAATTATGCCTTCAAAAACATGTTTTGTGATTTATCTTCTTCGTGGCAGGTGGCTTTGCCGTAGGGCGTTCAGCACCCTGCCCTTAGGAACTGTTTTTAGGGTGGTGAGGGCAAAGTAGACCGTTAAGAGTCGCATTAAAATAACAATGGGTTTGGTATACAGCGGGACTTGTGTGTCAAGCCAGCTGCAGCGCAAAATGGGCCACACACACAGAGATCTCAGTGAGGGGCCATTGAGGCTGGGCCAGCTAAACTGCTGCCACCTAAACAAACACCGCCACAGAGTCAGTGATTTAGTGCTTGATCTAAGTAGGTGACCACTTGGAAGTAAATCTTTCCAAGTACTTTAGCGAGTCGCTCCACATATAATAAATAATGGAAATCCTGCAAGATTTTTTTTTTTGTACTGGCAATTAAATTGATTAAATAGCCTTTGATAAACAATTATTTGAGTGCTAGCAGTTGTCTTTTTACAGTAATGTGACAGGCTCTGGTTTGGTTTTTTCTTTCTCCGTAAATTTGTAAACAGGGAGGGTATGAGCTTAAGAAATTCCACCTTAGAGCAGTACCGTTGCTACTTGGGCTGATGGAAGAGTTGCTGTTACTTGTCTCTTCCGTTTCCTGTGGTTGCTTTTCAGTGGTCGGTTCTGTGAGTTCATCACGAGTTTGCTACAGGTTAACAACAGTTGGAGAAATTCATGCTAACCAAAACTTTTCGCAGCATACTGAATGAGTGAAGTAGAATTTGGTAGAGCTCTTCATGCTGTCCAAACTGTCTTGGTTCAACGTTTGAGTAGTTCCTTTGCTCCAAACCACTAAGGATATGTTGTTTGGATAACAAAGGTCACTGAGAGTTCAGATGGTTTCCCAGGCAATTCGACTAAATGCTCAACTGAAAAGACAGAAGGATGAAATGATTAATTTTTAGGTCACTGTAAAGGCAATGACTCTTCTGTATCATTTATGTATCATTTATATCTATGTACTTCAGGATTTAAGAGTGTACACTTGAATGAGTTTCTCCGAAGCCTGTTTCAGAAATAGCTTACTAATGTACCTTATGTAATAAAAACATCGTGTTATCTTTTGTGTAATCTCAGACTTCTAAGTGCTACATGATTTTCCCCATCTCACCTGATGTGTACCTTTATGAACTTTTCAGGTGTTGTAGGTGCACTTTAAGTGCAGTGGATCACTTCTGTAGCCTTGAGGTAAGAAAAGCTTTTTTTAATAAAATTATTTTTTTCCCAAAAATACCAACGTGTACAATATTTGAAAAAAAAGTCCTGGAGAATTCACATATGCTATTTTCCTTGTTTAGTTATTTGATTGTAGTATTTTTCTTGGTTTGGAGAATTGTTGGGGGCAAGTGCATTTAAAATACCAGTAGTATATACACCTTTAAAAATGAAGGACTGTTGAAAACCAAAGAATCAAGGGCTGCAATAAATGAATACTCCTCCAGTTTCTCTCTACCTGTTAGGATTTGTGGTTTTCACTGGAAATATCCAATTCAACGAAAATAGTAGTGTAACTGCTTTAAGGTCTATTGTAAATGACACTATAAAGGCATTTTCTTACTTCACGAGTGCAATGACAGTCTAATTGTATTAAAATAGCTGTAAAATGTTCTTAAAATAGCAAAATAACAGATATTGATTTGGTTTATAAAAGAAAAACTGTCAGTTGTCCTTTCTCCCTCTTGATGTTATTGTATTACCTCCCCTCCCTTCCTTTCAATTCCCTCAGATTTTCCCTTTTTGGCATACCTGCTGTGCATTTCAAATCTCTGTGTAGACATCAAGGCTCACTTTTACTTTTACAGCTGAGTACAAATGCTTTCATTTTAGGAGGAAAATCTTTAAATCATGGCATATTGACAAGTCTTAGTTTCCCAAGAAAAATACAGAGGACGGTAGATGTTCTGGAAAAGAGATTACTGTGTGTGGTGTTTAAAACTTCACTACAAGACTGTAGTCTTACATTCTTTGTAAGGATGAACAACAGTCAGAGCCTGAAGAACAGCAAGAATTTCACCTATGTTTCTCTTCAGAAATGCCTTTGCAGCTCCAGAGGAAGCATTTGTCTTTCTACCTGCAAAGGCACAGGAAGACCCTCAAGCTTAGGATAATAAAGTTTTGTAAAATTTTGCATTCACTAAAATAGAACCTTTACCAGTGTAAAATATTGAATGGGTGTGTTTTAACCCTCAAAGTTTTGAGTAAATGCTTCCAGTTAATTTCAACAAATGTACTAGTTCTGCTACAGTTACACACTGAAATTATCTTCACATGTTAGAAAACACCAAATTTGATATATCAATTTTTTTTTAAAAAAAAGGTAAATAGAGAAACATCTATGTGTAATGTGATGGAGAAATAAGGCAGCTGTAGTACTTGCCGTGAGGAAGGGGTTACGCTTCCTGTTGTTTCTTCCCTTAAGTTGCAGTCATGTGAAATTACATACATCTTTGCTTGTTCACTTATCTTATGAAGTCACTATGTATTAGTAATTCTGACATAAAAATAAAGTTTGCTCTGAGCAGAGCAGTGAAAGCAAATTCTTATTTCATTGTCCAATAAGCAGAGCAAGGTCAACTGTTTTCCGGTGGAACCGTACTCTTCTGATTTTGCTACCTCGCTATAAACACTCTAAACTGTTTTGTCTGACCTTAGGATTTTACAGAATGCTAATTACTGCCTTTTAGATCCCAGACAGCATGTGGACTAAGTTTGTTTTTATCATGGAGGACAAAGCCTAAGGGTATTTGATTTGAGATTTAAAATTTGAAGCCGAATGACATATATATTTGAATCTTTTGGTGAGTCAAATATTTTTTTTTTTTTTAAAGAAACTATTATCACTGGAAAATCGTTTGGAAGATAGGTTCTCTGTTTTTCCGATCTTGAATGTAGTTCTTTTACAGAACTACATTTCCCAGAGAGGTAAATACAGGGTACAATTTCAAGAGTAAGTTTCTGCATAGTATCATTCTGTGGAAAAATTCTTCCATAGAAGAGGATTTGTCTTGTTACCTTGTTTTTTAAATTTCTCTCAGATGCTCCTTCAAACAGTGTCTGACATTTCATTTAGAATTTAGTTTTAATTGCTTTGTTGGATATACAATGTAACTGGTACTAGTTTGGGTTATTTTGGGTTTTCAGAGTGAAAATCCGTGTCTTTCTGCATGTATTCTTCTCTGACAAATCTAAGTCTTGGATTATTTTTTTTTTTAAGACTTTGAGGTACAGATTTTTGTTCTGTTCATACAAGTACGTTGTCTTCTCAGTGCACGTTGTCTTCACATTGTCTTTCTCAGTGCGTCATTAATACCTGCAGGTTATTAGTATAACACAAATACCTAAGCATATGCTAATTTATGGTAACGGAACCTTGCCAATGCTCTTAGGAGCTGCAGATGTACCAAAACGTGGAATTTGAAACAGTTGGGTTTTTTTACTGCTCATTCAATCCAGATTATTGGAACCTTACATTATGCTAAGCCTTTTAACTGGACATAAATGGGGGTGGGTGGGGGGGAGCAGGGAGTGGAAAAAACCCTCCAACACAGATATCAGTCGGAAAAGAAAAATTATGCACGTGTCCTCATTCTCTCCAAAAATGAACTGCCTTCTCCAGTCCAGGATTTGCTGTTGTGGCCTTTATTAGCAGAGGTGTACATCTCATCAGATTTTGCGTCCTGCATACTATGTGGGACTTAAGAGAACCTCTTAGGTGAGGGAAATACCTCTTACGTATTTCATTTTAGTTTTGTCTTGCATCTCTACATTCCTGTATTTTCTTAGTAGAAGCTGTTTATCAATGCTTTAGATAGTCAGGTACAAGCTGTATTGAAGTTTCTGTGTCTGTATACATATAAATTGGTAAGTGTCGGTTATTGTGCCCTTAGTCTAAACCTATGTTAAATTTTTTTTTCTTAATAGAAAATAGTGCTTGAAACAGTCTCTTCATTATTGGATGGTGCTTAATATATTTGCAGTTTAGCTTGGGATTAAATGCTAATTTAGCAAAAGATGACTTAATGCAGAACTTGAATCACAATCCTCAGATTTTGAGCTGCTTGTTACATTTTATACTAGTTGTCTGTGCACTTAGTTGATTACTGTACAATTCACAAAGCAAAAGGAGATAGATTTTCATGACTTCATACTGAACTCGTTACCTTGCAGTTGTGGGTTTTGCCTGTTCAGTTTTAACTAGAATGAAAACTTGCTCTTCTATGTGGAGCTAGTCCATAGTAGAAACATTATGTGGATGGATTTTGCTATTTATTAGCAACAAACCTGACCATACTCTTGCTCTAGCCTCAATGCATACTCTTCTCCTCTGAACTGAATGACTCTTAGGAAAAAAAAGATGTTTATGCACTATCTAATGTAGCTTTTAGAGGCTTACTAACTTAAGCTATTGATTGGCAGTTACAGCACACATAAAAGTCTAGATTAGAGCTATAAACCTGAGGTACTGTGAGCGTGGAAGTCTGAAGGTATATAATTGTAGAAAATCTGTGAGCTTATCTAGCCTTTACAAGTACTGCTTTATTTGCAATTTAGTACTGTTTAAGCTAAACAAAAATCCTATTGAACACTGTGCATATCATAAGAACATGTCATCTTTTAAATAACACAGAGACAGCTGACAGGTTTTTTTAAAGGGTTTTTTTGGCTAACAATTGAAAATTGAAGAATTTTCATCTTTTTACAAGTATCATCTTTTACTTCCCTGGGCTCACTAAGGAGTTAAAAGAGTGTAGTCTTGCTTTGAGAAACTGATTTTCTAAATCAGCCATTCACCGCTTCAGTTTTTCAGTTTTGTCAGTGTTACTGAGATTGTGTACTGTGATACATTAAGCAATGTAGTTTAAAGTCTCATTAAGAAATAATGAGATATTTTCTAGGATGTAGGCTGAAACTGAGAATGTTAAACAAGAATGCAAATACTAGTGAATAGCAAATGGAGGGATGTTTAAAGTGGTATTTCAAATATACGCACATGTAATTGTAATCGAAGATGAAAATTTTGCCTTCTGTCAATGGAAATGATTAAACCTACTGAAATGATACCTTGATTCATGTTGTCTGTTAAACAATGAAGTTTTCTGTAAAGTCAGTCATCTTGGTTATCAGTTACTTTCCAAATCTCTTCCCCTTCCCACCCCACAACAGGGGGACTGATTTAGTAATATTGTGTATTAATAATTACAGTTGTCTAGAAGGTGACAATGGTTTACTAGAAGGCGATCCTGGACTTTGATGCTTCCTATAAAGCAACTGTCTGTCTCTGGATCTTATCTTAATTTTCTGGGTCTTGCTCCCAATAAGACAGCACGACTCTCTTTTGTGGTTCCCTTCCACAGAGACTTTACTCACACTGTTACAGTGAGCGCACTGCAATGAAATCAATGCCAGAAGGTAGAAGAATAAGAAACATATCTGCTCACTTCCATCCATACTTGCCCTAGAGTGGAGATGTCCAGGAAGCAACTGCTGTATTTCCAAAAATGGCTCTCATGGCATATCAGTAACAAAAGAAAATTAAGTACCTAGGCACATTTATGGATTTTCCAGGATTACTTATGAAGAAAATTTCTATACATCTGAGATCTGTGTTTGTATTTTTAAAGAACTGCATTAAAATATTTAGTATTTTATTTTTATATGCAGTAATTGGTATACAACAAACCAATTAAGTTCCTAAGAGACCCTGCTGAAGGTGTTCTTAGCTGTGATGGGGGGGCAAAAACATGTTTTCGTTGGCTGTAAATAAATAAATGTGAATTTTATCTTATTCAGCAGATCAGAACAGATCTATAATCAGCTTGCTGCTACACTTGTGTGTTAACTTGAAAAATCTGTAAACTACATAACTAAGATGTTTTGCTTTCAGGAGTCCTTGCAGGACTGAGTGAATAAGAGTGAATTATTCAAGGTATTTGGGAAAAAGATATTTTAAGAAAGCTGTTATTTGGACATGGTGGTAACAGAGATATCGTTGTAACCAGTGGAAGGAAGTATGTTATGCGTATTAGCTGCCTGATGTAGTTATAGTTTAAAAATTCTTATTTCAGTGATATAACTGGGGGTGAAAAGAGGGGGATTACAAAAAGAACATCTTTCCTCTGGAAAAAGAAAGTTCATGTACCAGTCTCTTATCTTGAGAGAGGATGAGTAAAAGAAGCCAACCAACCAAAGCTGTTCCACAGTCACCTCCAAAATTGCTTGATTAGTAATGAGATATTTGTTTCTCTGATCTTTCTCTGCAAGCATACAATCTTGTAATAGCTTTAGTAATTTTAATGAGTTTTAACAGTTTATCCTAAGCTCTATCACTTTGTATCTTGCTGCTAGAAAATCAATGTTCATGTCTAGCTTTAATAACACCTAACAGTACAAAAAGGTACATATAACCAGACAGTGCTCTAACAGCTTAATGATTGAAGGCACCACAGAGTGCAAATTATTCAAGGTAAAGGCATTCTTAATTTGTGACAAAAATAATTATGCCAGATTGTGTGTGGGAGGGGTGGGTGGACAGGACTTGTCTGTTAACTCTTAGGCAGGCTACACCTTGATTTTTGAATGTCAAAACAGATTCAGGGGGCATTAGAAATGGACGAGTGCGCTGGTTTTGAGGGCGAGAACAGTGAGGTGAACACTTGGGCTCAACAGCTTTCACAAGATGCTCGTACATATCACTACTGAAATCCTGATTAAGTCCTAACTGTATATACTGCAAATGCATTTGGTTTGCCATGCTAATTTAATTTTCCTTTTTGTCTGTGGTCCTTGAGAATTTTTGAATCCATTTTTCTACAGCATCTATTTTCTTTGTGGCTAGAATGCCAAGATGTGAACTTACATAGCATTTACCACAAGGTAAGGCTGAGATGATTCACTATAAGTATCTTGATTTGTAGAAAATAATTGGCTCACATACTACTCTTATTTTCTAGCCATTATATTCTTTGGTCAGGGTGATGGTTTTATGGTGTTACCGCACCTGAAAACCCAAACACAAGAGGAAAGATGACAGGTCCACATCACTGATGTCTGAATTTCTCAAAAGGAAAATAACCCCACTTCTCTGGTGGAGGAAAGAAATTGCAAAATGTTGCTGCCTTCAATAGCAAAACTGGACTGTGAATGTCCAGGGAGAGAGTTGAGCTGAAGATCTTGCCTGGTTTGCAGACCTGAGCAGCAGACGTGATGCTGATACCTGTATTAGCCCAGAGAATAACTGGCAGCATCTGGAGGTTGTTCATCTCTCTTTTTTAGCCATGCTGATCTGCAGCAGACAACACGGTATTCAGGCGATGGACTGAGGGAGGTGTGAGGTCTTGGTATAGAAATGGGACTCAGAGTCATTGACTTAGAAAGGAGAGGTGGAGTGTCAATAACATCATCAAGGCTTAACATGCAGGAAAATAAAAGAGACTAGCCTAAACAGGAAGCAAGTATTTTAAAGCTGTCCTTGTGAGCTAGCAGTTTAAAAGAAATGCTTAATTAGAAACGGGAGTAAAGAAACCCTTAACTTATTTTGGTTTTGACTTCTGTCAGACAAGCTGATGTCTGAAATTGACACTGACTTTTTTTTTTTAAACCTTTATTGCTAAATCTTTTTAAGACTTGGAGTTGGGAGGTAGTGTATTCCCAGGTTTTACCCGTCCTGATGTAGCTGTGTGGTTTATCTCAAGTTTGTCAGACACTACTTTTATGACATGAATGCAGTGGTTTCTTCTTGGTGCACTGCCAGAGCTGCATGTGTTCATCAAATGTTGTTTAGTCATTGCAGCATATTTATGCCATCTGGAAATGCATGTGCTTCCCTTCCTGAACAATGGTCTTTAATCAAGACCACTATTATGGAAAGGCTAGAAAGAGTAGTATACATAATCAGTAGGATGCCAAAATTAGAATTACACATACATTTTTCCTAACCCTATCATGTTGCACTCAGTGTAACAAGCTTCCAGAGGGTACCACATCTCTGGAAGTAGTACCTTTATCTGTGATCTCTCTTACTTCTGTGTATATTATTCAGAGTCCAAATCATTTCAAGAGCTTCAGGGTAATAATAACAAATCAAGAATCATCATGGAGAATTGTAAGCCTACAGGAATTGCCTGCTATCTTTTATTTGTTAGGAAACGCCGTTTTTCCAGGTCTGTCTAAACAGAAACATCCACAAAACCATTTCACATCTGTTGTACTCCTTTCTTCATATTACAAAAGCATGAGCTTTTTGTTCCACACATTTTTGGAACAATTTCTTAAGTGTGTTAAAGCTCCATTAGCTTTTTGCAGTTGGTACTAAAAGAACATGCAGAGAATGCAAATTTATTTGAGATGATGCTAATTCATATCATAAGAGGCAGGTACTGAAGTGTGCCTGGTAGCATTCTGAAAATGTGCGCATTCACAGACAAGATTCAAGAAGTAGGAATACTCCGACATTCAATCATACGTGTAAAAGTGATCCCGTGTTGAATGACATAATTACTTAAATTTAGCTGTTGCCTTTATGAGTCTTAGTGTGTTTCTGTTGATTTCTAGTATTTTTTTATGCCAAATAAAAATGTTTTGTTTTAACAATACCTCTTATATTGACAAGTTGATCTTTTATGGGTTTGGGGATTCTCTTTTCCTATGAAAGTCAGTAGCAGGAGCAGGGGGCAATGTCTCTTCTCAGGTTTTCTGGTAGTGCTGTTGTGCTTGATAAAGCTGTGCTGGTTAATCCCAGTATTCCTGGAGCTGGTTGAGAGAACTCCCCTGGCTCTTTCTCCTTTCTTTAAAAGCAATTATTTTAAGAAACTGATTTTTAATTTTTTTTTTTTAATTTTTTTTATCTGGTTGTAATTTTAAGGCTTTAGACTGGTTGAAAACTAGCTGTCTAGTCGTGGATTGATCCAGACACATGTTCAGAGTTTATCATATTGGTCTTTCGGGAGCCTTAAAGTTTCTGTGTTGAAAAAGAGAAGCTTGAAACTGAGTCAGTGACAGATCTGTCTGCCTGTCAGGGAGCTTCTGGACCTTCATAGATAAGCGTACAATTTCATGATACCACCATGCTTGACTGGAGGGTCTCTGTGTGACTGCACAGCTAATTCAGCACTTGATAGAAGATACTTGTATTACATGCTTTCTGTTAAATTTACGGCAGCTAACACTTTTTGGTTTTGGTTCATCTCAGAACTTTATGAAAATGCGTGTGCAATCAAATGTTTATCAGTTTTCTGTCAGTCTAGGATTTTGGATAATTAGTTTTTAGTTATCTGTTCCTTTTGCATAAAGAAACACTTGTATTTCATGGTTGAGTGGCTCAACGTGGTAGTTTGTGCATGTAAGGCGCGATTTGATGTTGTACGCAGTCTTGGTCCTGGCCTCTGTGCTGTCCTTTTCAAAAGAACTGGACTTTCCCTTCTCCCAGTGCAATACCCTCTGCGGGAGGCAGGCATAAGTTCCATCATCTGGCAGAGTTTTCCTGATACTGGATATGTCGTCCTTAAAACATATGCTTCAAATTTGATTGCATTTTTTCAGCATAAGCTGAGGCTTATATCCGCAATTCCATCCTTAATATTTTTCTAGATGCGTTTCAAGTTTCTCTTGGGTGATAGCTTTTTTCCCCTGGAGTGTTTTCTGAACTATGACAAGAAGGATCTTACCCCACAAGTTCAAGTGTGGTACCTGAAGTGTAACTGCTAAAGGCTATTCAATTGGAGCAGTGCTCTCTAAAATATAACTCTCTAACCAAACAAGAAAGAATACCAAAAAAAATTGAAACAAATTACAAAATGAGTAGTTTGTGTACTTCAACATGGAAAATGGTGTAATTCACCAAATAGCAGCTACTTTAACAAAAAAAAAAAAAAAGGCCGCCTTCTATGTCAGGTCACATGCCTTAGAAAAATAACACATAGATTCCACAACATATTAGCATTTTCCTTGCAGCTACAACTTTAAAATTAATCTGGACCATGGCATTGGAGAGAAATATGTTTCCATACGGTAAAGAATTTATTAGTATTTGTTAAAAAATTCATGTGTGTTTCTCCATAACTAAGGCATAAAACTGTTAACACCTCAGTAGTCTTGTGGATGACATACAACCGTTGTGCCTTATTGTTTTCAATACCTTTGGAGGGAAAATGTTAGTAAAAGAAAGTTGTCTTTATCATATGCACTTTTTCTTTTTGAGAGCTAGAGTGATACAACTTACTAGTGTACAATGGAATGCCCAGATATGCCAGGCCGTATTGACCTCTCTGTAGACTTAATTCAGAATGGTAGCAGCATTCATTGATTTTTGAGAAGGAAATAACGTATTTTGCTCTAAGGTTAAGGTAACAGCACAGGAAAGAAGTGAAATTATTTTTTAGGTGTTGAGATACATTGTGGGAAATAGTTTTATTGAATGGGCAAGTCATACGGATGCAACAAAGGCTCTGAGTGTAAGTTTTTGGTTTTATTGATATACATGAATCCTTATCCTTTATTACTCCTGTAAATTATAATATTTCAGTATTATCACTCTGGAATGGAATAAAATTTCTTCCCTGTTGTTTAAGAGAAGCAATTTATGATTCATTGGAGTAATTTTGGCTGAGTTGCAGGTTAGTAGTCTTTTGGATTTAGTAGAATTGGTTGATTAAGTTTTAAAAATATTTGTTAATTTATTATTTATTAATAATTTAAAAATATTTTAAAAGTTTCAACAAAGTGTGGAAATAAGGTAAGGACTGTGGAAGCGTTCTTTCTGTTTCTTAGAATTCGGAAAAATAAATTTATAGTGGAAAGCTAGCATTTATATGGTGGGACTCTCAAATGGATGCTTGAATCCTTAATGGATGTTGTGTAATTATTGTTTTCAAAATATTGTGCTACACAAGGTGGAGACGCACGTTCTTCTTGTATTTATTATTAAAGCTTTTGGATAGTGCTCAAAACCAGCTTATAGGTGACAAGTAACATAAATTGACTGTTGTTAACACCCAAGCTATAAACATTTTAGAAGCTAATCCTGTCTGTTACCTTACTACAGCTTGGATTATGCAATGGTTTTATCAGTTGAAATCGACTGGTGTTTCTACAGAAGCTCCGCTGGAAGCTTGCAGAAGTTGTAATTAGGTTTAAAAAGCTATATTTAACCTCTTAAGCAACTTATGTGGTCTTTTTTCAAGGAACATACCTTTTTATAAGTGAACATAAATTTTGACTTTATAAAAAAAGACAGTGTGAGGTGTTAACTTGGTAAGGCCTTGGGAAACCTGATTTGGTAAAGAGATACTCATTTCATTTATGGTATAAATGTAATCTTAAAAAAATTAGGGTAGACTCCAATTTTGTGTATTTATCTTCTGGTCATCTTGTGGAATATTTTCTCTATTCCAGAATATTTCTTACCGCACATCCTAACTGTAATCTCACAAAAATGGAAAAATAAGTGTTGAAAAACAATACTGATAAGATTTCTTAGTTTGAAATATTGCAAGCTCTTAGTGCAGCAAGCATTTTTATAAATGTTTGTTGTAAGAGCTTGTCCTTTAAATGTGTAGCCAACCAGTTGTTTCTCTCCTCTTCATCAGACTGAAGGTAGGCAGAATCCTGAGATCCAGGCAAATGGCACAACCCTTTCTTTTAAAGGAGGATATAATGCCTTTGGACAATGGCACTGAATACAGCTTTAGTTTTGCTTACTGGTTGTCTTTAAGATACTACACCAAGGGACCACTTGCGGCACTTGCGGTATTTGAAGATCATAGGTTTATGATGATGTTTTTCGAAAAAATTGTGAGAGGTATTGACTAAGTCTGTATTGTTTTGCAGGGGGTGGGAGTACATTAAAAACAAAAAGGGTTTTGTTTGTGGGGGATTTTATCCATGCCTTGAGTGATGGGTATATTTAATAAACACTGTTATAACCTTATTGTTTTGATTAGATTTCTGAAGCAAAAACTTAATGATAATATCACAGTGCACACATTCTGTTTAAAGTTCTCCTCTTTCTTTTCCTGCAAGAAAGCCTACACTCTGCCTCAGTGGCCTACTGTAGCATCTGCGTATGTGAAAATTTCCATATGCTTTTTGTGTAGCAGATTAAAGCACATTATAGGCAAAAGGACCTCCTCAGCTGATAGAGCAGGCAAGTTCTTTGCTGGTCAAATCAGGACCGACTAGTAGGGCCCAGGTGTAGGGTAAGAGCGATTGTCTACATGATCTTCCCTTCAGCACAGTCCTTAAAGTAAAGAGAGGAGAGGATTGTCATCCAGCTGGTCCTCTCCATTTCACTGAAATGTTTTTTATGTATGTGGTGGCTTTTTTTTTCTCTTCCCCCTTCCTTATAAACCTGATTTTAAAATACAGAAATTGAATGTGCCAATAAAACCTGATGTCATGAGTAAGACATGCTGTCTGTAATGAATGAACTGGGTTTCTCCTCGAGTTGGGCATTTAAGTTGGGAGATCATTCTGTTACAGATCCCAGCTGCTCTCTTCAGTGAAGAAAAGTAAGTATTCATAGCCATGGCCTAAGGAGAGTTGTTTAAGAGATAGGATCTGGTTTCCTTCAGTGTTTGTTTTCAAGGATTATCTTTTGGTCAGAGTAGATGCGCAGCTGTTTCACAGGTCCTAAATTTTCCATTCATTATCAACTTGACACCTATGGAAGATAGGTGAGATCTTGAGTTTCCATCAGTTCTTTCCCATGGGCATGGAAACTAATTTTAGAACACTTGGTAGATAAAGAGTTGAACTGATTATTTCAGAGCATTTTAGGTCACATGACAGTATGCTCTTACTTTAGTTCATGCAATATTTTAATTGATAGAGATAGCAATAGTTCCAGGCAATGGCACACTAAGACACTTGGTAGTTTTACAGTAGTGCTATTACTTGTAGGCACTTCAGTTTGGACACATTTGTCTAAAAATAAAATACCTTTTCACTGAAAGTTCCACTGGGAATAACACTAAAAGAATGCTGATTTTGTTTTTTCTGAAATAAATTTCCCTTAGTCCCCTACATGGTGACTTTTAAAACTGATCTAGCTGCCTGTACTCCTCCTCATCTTCATGGAGACTTTGTAAATCTATCTTCTCTGAAAAGCTGCAGTCTGTGTTTTTTGTTAATTGTTCGCTTATTCCAAACTTTACATGAGAAAGTTCACATAAATGAGAGTGGTGTGCAGTAGTTAAGTCAGCAGTAGAACAGATAGCCAAGAAAAAGAACCTGGAACTTTTAACTTATTTGTCAAACACAATTACATCTGAGTTTGGGTTTCAGAAATACTATTTATTGTTCAGTCCATTAGTTGGATCCTGTTGAAACAAACAGTCAAAGTCAGCTGAAGTAGCAGCTTTTCAGTTGAATCTTCTAAATTTTGATCACTTTGGCTATGTGGCGTCCTCATCAGTTGAAAATTATTTCTTAGTTCAAAACTAACACAAAAGTTTCATTTGTTGAAAGGGGAAGTACAAGATATCAAGGGAGGGCTTGGTTCTCATATTTTTCGTAAGCCTTAAAAACTGGCCACTAGGTCAGCCAATTTATGTCTCAATAGCTTTGGACTTGTACAGCAGTCATTCTTTACTATGTCTTCACAATGACTCAGCCTAGGCAGATTTCCACCCCGTTTTCCAACCCACTCCCCTGGATTAGTCATATGCAATTTAGCAGTATTAGAGAAGCTGTTTCTTGGCTCTATCTGCAGATAGTCAAAAGACAAAAGGCCTTCATTCACATATGTCTTGCAACTTGGGTCTTCATTCTGAACAGAATAAGAAGCCAGTCTGTTTCTTTCCTTTTAAAAAACTTACTGTGCTAAAGATAGTGTCTGGGTTTAGTGAAGAAAAATGTAATTACATTTTTTCACTAACTTCTGTTAGCACAAAAAGCAGCTCAAAAAAAAAAAAAGGCAGCTCAAAACTGGTTCTGTTTATTTCTGGTTATTTCGTGGTCTGTTTGTAACGTTCATCTCTTTTGCATTGTTTTCACTTCCTAGTTTTCTGTTATCTTGCTTTTTGAGTTCATTCTCGAAGGTTACTTCATACAGCTATAAGATTCTCAAACTGAAAAACAACTAAAATAATGAGTAAATGCATGTTACACCTTAGAATTAGACGAGTACATTATAAACAAAGAATTTCCATGGCTTCCCTTCAGTATCACAGTTCAAGCTGCTCAATACGGTATACATCTGTGGTCTTTTGGCAGCATGCTTGGCTGCAGCACAGGAATTTTTTGAGTTTAGAGCTAACCTCGTATCTGTCTTCTCATCACTCTAGAAGTTATGAAACTCTTGTGCTTCTTTACATGGCTGCCATGAAGCGAGCTATTAAACTGTTACAGAAGCAAGGAGATTGAATTAGTAACGCTACATGATGAAAATGCAGGTGGGTTTTTATAACAAAACAAATACCTTTGAGTTCTTTTCTCTAGCTGTGTGTTTTGTAGGTATTAGGTTATGATGGATTTCCTATACACAGATATAAAGGATGATTTATCCTTGATTGATTGAGTTGATTCATGCTGCGTTGCTTTCAGAAAAGGTTGTAATGGCCAATACGGATGGTTGAATCATGTACATAGATCTATATCAACAAGTTTTAGAATATTTAGATGGTCACAAGTCTCATTGTTTCTTACTTAAGAAAGCATATTTAAGTCAGGTTTTTTGTGCTTAAGTGAGTGTTTAAAAATATGAAAGAATAGGTGGGAAAAAAGTGAATTTACTAAAAACTAAAAAAAAAAAATCAAAACAAGCCAACAAAACACCCCAAAACCCAGAATAAGAGTAACACAAGGGAAAGATCTGCAACCGGTAGAATTACGACCAGAAATACTTTTTAAAATTTTCTCTGAATCGTACTAGGCTTATATTCTTGTTAGGCTTATTGTATTTCTAGTACTGAATAACGATGAAAAAAAAGTTACCATTGCTTCGGAACAGACCAAGATGTTCCATTAGTATTTCACTTCTGAATCTGAAAAGCAAAAATATTTGTCTCACAAAGACAATCCATTAGTTACTAAGGAAGATATTACATAGCTTGAGCACATTTAAATTATCATACTTCTCAAATAATTTGTGTCCAAGAGAGCAAAAAGAATTGGCTGAGTTGATTTCTGGCTTGCTCAAGTAAGGTTTTAATGCTAAATCCTTGAGAAATTATGGAAGATTTGAAAATGTGCTACTGGTCTGTCAAGATAAAATGGGTATCCTATCCCGCTTGTCTGTGTTGAAATCTGAGGCTGCCTATGCTGTAGTCAGTCTGGAATTAAATAATAGACAAGTCTGCTAAAATACTAAGGTATTACAGAATGAAAATGTAATTGCTGGTAAATTTCATTTGTAAAAAAAAACCCCTGCATCTCAGAATGCCTTAGGAGAGGATCAAGTTTTGCATTCCTGTAGTTAGTCATTTACAAAGAAAAGAAGGTCAAGATCACTCAGACTGACCTAAAAGTAAAGAAAGGATTGTTAAGGAAATCTATGGATGAGGGATATTGCAGTAGACCTTTTTGAGGTAATGTATCAGAGTTTTCCTTTTTTTACATCAAAGCCGGTTTTAATTATTTCCCATGAAATATCTGGGGATACATAAGGCTCAATGAAGTAAGTATTAGCTGTGGCTCCTACTTTTTGAGGAGTCTAAAATCAAGTCTAAAATAAGATTTGTATGTATTTAATTTCTAAAGACAATACTGTAGATAGGAAGTCTGTAGTTATGAGGACTGTAAAAGCATTTGTAAAACAAAGGATGTAGCAAAGAGGAATGGGAGACTGTGATAGGAGCAGCAGCTCTGAAAAAGATTTTGAGATCTCAGGGGGCAAACAGCTCAAAAAGGCCTCCCAATCAGATCTTTTGGTAAAAAGTTCCATTTTTTTCATAATTGCTTAAGTAGGATTAGGGAGTTGGATATTCTATTATATTGAGCACTTAAGACTTCTGCTAGCATATTGTGTTCTGGTTTGTTGCCTCTATGTTTTTCAGCATAACTCTAAAAAGGTTGTGTGTATGACAGGGAGGCGCGATGGCCTTTTCTGTCAAGTCACAGGAAAGAACTATGGCTGGAGACTGAATCTAGGTAAGTTTACTTACAGCAAGCAGTAGGGGAACGAGTAGTTTATCCTCTATTAAGACTTTCCATAGCCCCTTCTTGAAGACACGCTTCTGAAAAATACGTTCACTCAAAACGAATTTCTAGGTTGTGAGTGGGTAATACCTTATCGGCCTGTCAGCTGCAGGATCATTTGTTGTTCCCTTGAAATTTTGTTTTCCCTTGAAATCTGAAGACAAACCTACAGGTTGTATTCGTGATGTAACACTACTGTGTTTTACTGTGTTCAGAGAATAAAATGTTCAATGAATTCCCATGAAATTTGTTCAGATCTTATACTATTCTTTGTCCTACCTTGCTTTAAAACTTAGGTGGATCTAACTGGGGTGCAAGTTCTACATTTCAGTCCCACTTTTTATTGTCTATTTCTTTTCATCTTAAACAATTTATAGTAGTTTAGACTCCAGATCTGTGGAACTGGATTAGAATTGGGTTTTTACACCCTCCTCCCCCCCAATATTTTTTAAAAGTCATAGCATTGTGGATTTTTCTTCTTTTTTTTTTTTTTTTAACCACCTAAAACTGGCGAATTAGATAAGGCAGAATAAAATCAAAAAATGAAAACTGTATCAGAAACCAAACATTTTAAAATGTGCTGGGAAGTGATATGTCTCTTCGCTCATATATCGGTTTTAAGGCTTATCGTCTGCATAGTGAAGAAATGTGGTATCACTTAGACTGACATGGAGAACAAATAGGAGTGTGAGTGCATTCCGCGAATGGTGGAAATGGCAGTAGGTTATCGTGAGGAAAGTAGGCAGTTTCTTGATGTTTTCATGAAAGCAAGTTGAATGGTGGGATCTCTAAGAAAAAAACCAAAACGCCCGAACAACTTTAGAATTTCACTGAAAAAGATGCTTAATGTAGGAGAAATATTTTGAAGTTTCTTTAGAGGAGCTCTCTTGGAAGGGGTTGTGGGGAGTTTGGGGTTGTAGTTTTAGGCAAGCAGTTTTTCCCAAGTTTGAGAACATCTTGGAGTGATTTGAGCGAAGGACAAAACTTAGAAATTGGAAGTGATATGTTTTCTGTCTTGGTACTTGTATTTTGTGGACGGTTCTTGACACTTAGAAAAGCAAATGATTGTTTTCTCCCAATAACCTTTTGGTGGTGGCAATTGATGAATATGTGCATTTAAAGTAGTTGTGTGGTTGTGTGGTGGTTCAGAGTACAGATAACAAGGCTCAGGAAAAAATAATCTTTTGCTAGATAAGTTTTGTGTTGTTGGGAACTCTGTAGCAAAGTATTTCAAGTAGACAGTTCTTTAGCTCTGAAGAATGTTCATGTGTTTTTTCCAAAGTGCACTGGTTCAAAAAATAAACAATAGTATTTCTCTGTATATATATTCTTTCTATATATACTTCTGGCTTTTACAATCACCTTTAAGAATTTTTTTAAAAGGTGTTTTTTTAATCATGAAATTTAAAGGCACTGTCAAAATTTTGTGTGTTTTTTCAGTTGTTCCACTTCCAGGCTATTAGCAGGAATTTCTGCGTAAAACTTATGTATGATTATGGTTTGTATCTGTAAATTATAGTCCATAACACAGATCATGCTATTCATTGCTTTGCTAGAATGGCAATGAATTTCATGCCAGTGCTCAGATAATTTTTAAGTGTATGTGTGAAAATACCTTCTCCTGTGTGCTAGGGGAAGAAGAAATGTGTTTAAAAGTATATTTACAATTTAATGTCCTAAAGAACTTAAAATGATAATATTTTAGTATATTTTTTCCTGAAAATTCTGGGACTAAAATGGTGTATTTTATTAAGAAAAAGAAATCAAATCATTTAGTTCTGTGTTCAGGGCAATCCCATGATGAAATGGGTCAGCCATGGGAATGCAGTTGTGAAATCTTTGACTTAGATTGAGTATGGTGAACAGAGACTGCCATGCTTCAGGAGCTGGATGGGAATATAGTGATGTACTGACTTTAAATACAGAAGATAAGTATTAAATAACATTGATATCAGCGTAAGTTGTATAAGACAATTTCAAAAGACCAGCTGTGATGTTCTCTAGTGCACAGGTTCCATCAGAGTGAATTAAGTTTTGTGGAAAACTAACTACAGGAGTTACTGCAGTTGCACTCTGCTTGGGCTTAAAGCATTTTGCATGGGAAATTGTGTGCTGCATTTATTTCATAAGCAGAACAAGAATGGGTGATGTTTTGATCAATTTCACTTCACAGTTATCTTTTAAATTCAGTGAGTATTTTTATTGCCCAGTAAGAGTTTTTTAAAAAAACACTTAGATTTATACCACACCCATGCAAGAAATTCTGTTTTGCTTCATATAGCATGTGGCTTTGTGAAAAATGACTTTTTTAGTCTGTCTGATTTGCATACTTAAATAGTAAATGCTTTTTCAAAGTCTTTAAAACTTGTGTAAAGGACTTTTCTGAAGTGGCTTGTATGTGTGTGCAAGTCAGAGATGCAAGTGAGAAAAGGAGGACATAAAGCAGGGTACTTCTTGTTGAGATACATACATTAGTGAGATAAACTTCCCTCTGGGGAAGACAGAGAGAGAGACTGGGTTAAGCTGGGCAGCACATCTCTTCATTAAGGCTGGACAGCTGTAGTTTGACATTTTGGTGCTCTAAAACTGGGATTGGCTAAAGTTCATTTTGGATTCTTTTGGGTTTTCTGCATTCAGAGTGCTGCGTCCTCTTTGGCCTGAAATCATCAGCGCATGTACAGTATAAAGCTGAGAAAAAAGTGCCTTTAAGAAATGTACTCTCCATGTAATGTTTAAAACAAACAGGCAGTGTATTGCTGTGGCAACCAGACAATAAACAAGTGAAAAAAAAAATACAGTCTCTCTTAGATTCACAATATGAGTGGTTAGTTCATTGAACAAGATTATCTTCTGCAGAGTATGATCAGTGTTTTGTAGCGGCACTAAATATTTGTATAAAATGTCTGATATTTCTCAGTCTGTCTTTTATTCATGCAAGTTTGTATTCCAATAAACACAGGAAAGATTGTGTGAAGATTTAATAGATTGCATAATTAAAGAAAGAATAACATGAGGATGGCTCTGATTATCTTAGAAACCGAACAGAAAATGTCTTGTTTCATTCAAATGTTTTGTTGTTTGTTGGGTTTTTTTTTCCGGTCAGACTTCACTTCAAGTTCATAAACAAACAAACAAAAGAAGTTAAGTTAATCTATGCATGTGTACCTTAAAAATGCTTGTTGCAGCTGACGCAAAGCCTGAACTGGCAGGCGGGGATGTGAGTGCCTGGTCCAAGACAGGGTGGTTCCTGTTGGTTACTCACCCACTGGACAATAGCAGTGGAAAAGCTTGCAGCACCGCTCTTTTCACCAAGTTCCTGAGTTATGAAGGACTTCTGTTTAGCTCTGATTACCGGCCGTCAAACACTGACTGTCTGCTCTTTCCATGCTTCTGTCGTGTATCATTTAAGTTGTTTTTTGAAACGCCTTTTAAAACTTGCATTGGTAGGTTGAAGTAATTATAATTTTTCTAATGCAGACTACTTCGGAAATAGTCTATGCTAATCTTTAAGAAGGATTTCTTCAATATTTATAACTTTCCTAGCAAATCTTTGCACGGTCCAGGTGCTGAATTCATCCATCTTTTCATGGCTATATCTCTTAACATGAATGGATCTAGTTTCTTCTGATCTGGGTAATGAAGAGGAAAACCTGGTATGCTCCTTGGGTCATATCTACAGCAGCTATATTATTTATTTAGAAAAACATAGCAATGCCTATGACAGCTGTACACTGTAGATAGTCAGATGCTGAAGTTTTTCAATAAATTGGTAGCCAGATATGGAGTGTGCCTTGTTGCCTACTGAGCCCCTCACTGTAAACATGCAGTTAATTTAGGATTATCTGGACACTGAGTAGTTATAAGGTAATCTTGACTTCCCTGCCTAGGCTATTTCTGCCTCATGACTTGTGTGACAGAAGGTACAGAGTCTTTTGATCTGCAGGAAAGCAGCTGGTTTAAAGTTTAATGTTATCTACAGATTTGTATTCTTAACAGAGTTCTTAAATGTTGATCCAGATTGGAATTGCTTTAAGGCCTTTTCCTCTAACTATCCTGGTTGCAGGCTAGCAGTCTAGAACAGAAGATCCAGTCTTCCTTTGAAAGAAGTTTCTTTCAACTTTGGTCCTAAGGCATATATAAACTTATGTTTTGTTTCTTTCTGGGCTTGACTGAAGAACCGCAGAGGTTACTGTGCTCTGAGCCTCAGTGGGGCTGAAATGTAGTGTAGCTCCTTCCCAGATCTGACTACTGGAAAAAAAAGATCCAATATAAACCGATTGCTAGTTCCGAATGAATAATGGAAGCATTGCGTATTTACATCAATTTAGAAACAAAACACCATATTAAGGGGCACAATTTTTGTAAGGAGAAACATCAAAGTGATGGCTGTGTATAGCTTGATACAAGAAATACACATCCTCTGAGCTCGTTTCAATTATTCGGGTTAAGATTGTG
Organism: Chionis minor; assembly: GCA_013398295.1. Classification (NCBI taxonomy): domain Eukaryota; kingdom Metazoa; phylum Chordata; class Aves; order Charadriiformes; family Chionidae; genus Chionis; species Chionis minor. Next base: position 278,601 of record VZSF01008512.1, on the reverse strand, counting down.
TCCTTCAGTGAGGGTGACTGGGCTGTGCAGAACACCTCGTCTGCAGTCCTGCTTATTTCTGTGAAGCCCTGTAAGATTTAGGGGCAAACCCGTGGTTCGTGGTGCTCCCTCAGCTCCAATACTGGGAACAATATGAATTGCCTTTCAGTGCATCTTGGAGAAATCTTCCGTCTCCTTCAGTGTGGTGGGACAGCAAGAAGCTTTGATGGATTAGAGGCCCTTGAGTGGAGTGATCTGATAACCTCTTTGTGGAAAATGGTCTTATTAGCATATGAGCTATTCTTATTCATCCTTTGACATATACCCTTTGACAGGAGGGACAATCCAACTTGAAAAGAAAGCCTGATACGCTGGAGTTGAGGATATTTTTTTTTAACGTGTACCCAAAACTTCAGGTCAGCAATTGTTTCGTTGTCTCTGCAAGACTGATTTACAATCTCTGTAGCTACAAGCAAATGAGAGGATGAACATTGCAGGATAAAGTAACAAATGCCTGCTGATCTAAATAGGCCCAGACTTCTGCCACAATCCTACTGGTAGAAGATAACTTCTGAGGAGAGTGTTTCTGCCTTCTTGGGAAGGAGTGACCTACTGGGAGTGGCAGAAAAACCTGAGGAAAATGTCTTGGCTGCATCATGAAAGTTCCTCTAAAAATCCAGTGATTCACTGGTGCTGCCTGATTCCCTGAGTCACTGCACTGGGTGGCGTAATACGGAGTGATACGAGCCAGCTCCCTTAAAGAGCATGAGTTAATTAATGGCCACTGAAGAGAATGCCGTTAATAACTCTTACTTTTCATTCAGCCCTACTAAATGCAAAGAATAACACAAGCTGAGCAGTAATACTCAAGAAAAATAATTTACTTTTTTTACTGATGTTACTTACAAATCAGATTAAAGCTGCTGTCTGCTACCCTTTTGTGATGCTTCCCGAGAAATTGAAGTGCGAAGTCAATTCATAGATTTAGGACTAGCTTTCTGATGTTGGCAGCTAAATTATTATACATGAAAAATAGATTCAAAGTATTATAAAGGATATAGGGTCAATGTTAAAGTTGTTGGGGTTGCATAGGATTCTTGGTGTGGAAAATTGTTACACAATTAAATGCTACAGAGAAAAAGGAAATCTGTAAAAAAATAATCATAGATCTTAGCTAGATATTATAGTCTATTTCCTGTATGTTTTGATCCAAGTATAAAGCTTTTAATTCTGCTTTTTTTTTTTAATATGGTGTTTGTGTGTGTTACTGTGACATCTAGACCCCTTTTTTTAGACTGTGTCTTAAAGAAAAAGAATTACTGATATGAGAAACTTCCAACCTAAACAATGATGCACAGGACTTGAAGGGGAGGCATATATATTTTTGCCGACTGTTCATTTGTTTATTTAGAGTCCAGCTCTCACTGTTAGCTAGGTGAGTAAGAATTTTATCTTTTATTTGAGTTTTGGGTGTCATCATGAGGAAAGTTATGGAAAAAGCTTAAACCCACATGTTTTAAAGGCTTAAAAATATATAAAAAACTAATAAAGTTAACATTTATTTCAGAAAGTTTTCATTTTAACCTGATATTAGGATTTGGGGATCATGAATAACCTGTTTTAGGATTTTTTTTGATGGGTTATTAATGTTGAAGTTTAATGTTAAAAAAGCACATGGTGTTTTGTCCAGGTGCCACTGCTAACTCCTTCCTTCACTTTGCTTTCTGAATTACAATGTTTTGAAACGGTTAAATGAGAAAGGACAAATCCCAAAGCAAGGAGAAAGACAGGTGGACGATTGAAGACACATTTGAGTCCAAACTGAGGAGAATGTGAGTAAAGGCAGGAGAAGTGCTCATTAGTGCTGCCAAAGGGCAAGAGGAGATGAATGTTGTGATTTGTTAATATGCCTTCTTGGTGATGTCTAAGAATCTCTAATCCAAATTTGTGTTGTTGTAAGGAAATTTGAATGCATGTTGATCTTGGGCTGCCTTTTCACAGAAGATACTTGTTCAGATAATTTTAAGGTAAATAATAATTTCTGTAACTCTGGCAGAATACATAGTGTAGATGACTGGTTTCTCAGTCAACTGTAAACTGCAAAAACTGTTCACTTTCAGGTTGACATGAAATAAGTCTCATGTATTACCTCTTTTTTTAAATTCAGATGTTCAAAAGAACAAACATGAATTGAGAACATTTAGTTTTGAATTCAATTCTATTTCTATGTTTATATTTTAAAAGAAACAGTGAAATGGTAAGAATTCTTAAGTCATTTGAGTTTAAAAAACTACTTTCAATTTAGAACATGCCTATCTGTACTCATACGCTTGAAAAAATTGTGGCAGGGAAATAGGTTGTAGCAGAAGCAGTCCTTCAATTAAGTTGTGGAAGAAGGGAGAAAAATAGTGGAATAGTGGGGGAAAGAAAAAGAAAGACAAACTTACAGTTTTTGTGTCTTGTAGTTCACAGTGAAAGTGGTTTGTGGCAAGTAAGACACAATGAAGGCCATGTTTGCAGAAAGATATCTGCGTTTCCTAATGCTTTGTTGGGTCTAAGAAACAGTTGAAAGATTATAGATTTCCTGGAGTTTTAACTGTCACAAGATAATTATGCTCATTGGAATTGTATTGGAATCTGTCCTTTGCTGCAAGGACGACATGTGTGGGGGGGTATTTTCTGTTCTCTTTTTGCTGAAGACAGAGTTGGCAGCTTAGAATGTGGAAGGAAAAGGTTTTGGAATAGGCACTATGATGCTGAAACTGAAGTATTTCAACAGCCAGAATGCATTTGTAATACTCTGACACTTACTTCTGCTCAGTCATCTTTCCAGTTAACACCCTAATAGGTGAAACAGCGTGTAACAAAACACAGTAACAACTGGTAATGTGTGATTAGATACCATTATGATCATACATTCAGAGAAGATAAGCCAAAATAGTGAAAAGCTGAAATTTCCACAGACTAGGTATGAACCCATAGGTAGTGGTACTGCTTTTCAAAGCATTGACGAATGCACATAATGAAAAGTATTGAAATCTTAAAGGAAAACAAAAGTTAAAATGCGCTATATTTTTTTAATTTGCATTTTCACTCCTGTATGTGAAGGATGCACTGTAAGCAAATTTACAGTGTTCATCTTTCTCAAAAAGTTCCTCATGTTACTAATTTCTCTGACCTTTTCATAAACTATATGCAGCTGCTTTTTTTCCATTTGTTACTTCAGTCACTGTCTTACTCTTTTGTTGGATAATATGCAAGTGAAAAGGGGAGACACTTTCATTTTTTGTATTTTTTTTTGTTTCAAAAGAATGTGTCATATTACGGTCTAGCAAGAATAGAAAGCCTAAGCTGGAGTAGAAAACTACATGAACACAATTAGAGTTCATGCGGCCTCTTAAGTGTATTGTATTACTGCTGTTAAAATTGTTTGACTCGGGGGGTCTTAAAATACACAACTTCATTTCTCTACATATGATGAGATACACAGTAAGGGAACAAGCAAAAAGCAGAAACAGAAAATACTTTTCTAAGTACAGTGGATGCATTTTGTTGTAATCATACTAAAAATAATATGCATATGAACACATTAAAAATACACAGATCTAATATCACCTTGCATTTTTGTTGGTCTACTTTGAGTCCAGTGTAAATTCAGATGTCTTGTCTGTCTGTTCACATTTCCTATTAATGGAAAACAATAATAAAGATAAAATTATAAAATTACACAGGTGCTATATCCTATGTTTAAAAGGTGCTGAAAAAGTATGTGGAAGATTAAGAAGAGAATCCACAGTACTGTGCGTATTTGCTGATACTAGATGTCTATGAATTGCAGTAGTGCTTGAATAATATTCCTTTATTTTCTGTCCATGGTAACTATGACATATTAGCCCAAAACATTCACTGTCGCTGGAGAACATAAATCTTTCTTTTCTAACATTTTGCTGTGTGCAATTAAAACAAACAGTTTTATTTCCTGTAAGCCCTTGTGAAATAGCCATTATGAATCAAACATTGAGAGTTTCACTCTCAAGCATGAAAGTCTCTGAACAATGTATATTTTGGTACATATTGAACATTTTCTGTAAGCCCCCATAAATAAATCCAGGAAATGTCTGTCCCTTGAGTACTACTTTCATTAAATCTGGAGCAGCTGTTGTTGTTGAACTTGCACCCAAACATATAATGGAGTCCTTGACATCAAAAACTCTTCCATGACTGGCATATTATTGTAAGTCATTGTAAACATGCATTTGTTCTGAAATAGGTCTGATTCTATTACAACTACAAACTGGTTGATGTTATGGAAAATGGAACTCTAAACCCATGTGCTCTGGAATATGATTAATATTAAACAAACTTGCATTAGTCTTTTGGTGGAGGTTTTTTGTTGGTTTTTGAGGTTTCTTTTGCCTGTGGATTGAGTATTATACAAGATGACAGAGTGGCAGAGAAGCTTGTTGTAATAATGTAAGCATTTCACAAAGGTTACATGATACCTTCCCTGAGATCACAGTGATGCCATGACTTAAAATATTAATGCTACAAAATTATAATCATCTTACATCCTTACAAGCTGAGTGGGGCCAAATAGCGTTAGTAGGCTTAGTATTTTTTACAGACAATACCTAGGAAACTCCTGGGTACTCCGCAAAATGATTTGGTGATAAGATGTAAATAGGCATCAGATTTTGGACCAGATGAACTCCACAGGTCCCTGCCACCGATATTATTTTACAATAGTCAAAATAAATAATTTCTCCCTTTTATCTACTGACCCGGTGAAATAAGTAGCTTCTGACACAAATTGTTAAATGACTGCTGTTTCTTTGTGACAGACTTGAGGCAGTAATTCAGTTGGCAGAAACAGTAGCAGTCGCAAATCTATAGCTCAAGGCACAAGATCAAGGCTTTCAGAAAGTTATTTATTGTTTATTCATATGGTTTCTGATTTTGAACTTAATTTAAAGCCTTCTTATGGTAATATCAATAAAGTTGCAGTAAGCTGTTCTGAAGTGTGAGGAGGCTTCCAGGATGAGAAGGGATCAAGTTCAGAACAAGGCTGAATTAAGTTGTGCAAAAAAGTAGGTTATGTTGTATGAGTATAAGGGATGAAATTGCCCCTCGTTTTACATATCCTCACTTTTCACTACTTGACTGACTGACTTTAAAGTCATACTTCATTATTTTCTTCTGAAGACATGCATTTCTGGATAGGTACATTCCTGATTTGATAGGATGGTTAATTAGTTTGGCTTTGTTTAAAGAGTATTCAGATTTAAGCATTTCATTATAGGAAAAATTTAACTTCATTTTCTCATGAGTGCATCTTGTATGATGCAGTCACATTTTTCTCAGCTATCTTAGATGGGTGAAATTACATAAAGAATGGACTTACTAAGCTTTCTATCGTGTGTACAGAAATTGCAATGGCAATAAGGAATTCTGTGCATTCATCTGTGATGCAACACATTTTTCTTTTCGAGTCTTTTACAATTGACGTGACCAAGGACAGATCCTTCTCCATCTCCAAATATCGCATGGTAGTCCATAATACTAACCATATTAATATTTAGTGATCCAGAGGATGACAACAGTCTCAGGATATTCTCAAATAGCAAAGCAGGGGGTGTAGACTGAGCTTGTTCAGTGCTAGCAATTCACGTTTCAGGACACCTGAATCATCGTTGTCTACCTGCATCACAGACTGCTCATGTCTTCTCTAGGAAATCCGTCACAATGGTGTGGGTGCACAATGGTGCTTGAGTCAAAGTTCTTGTTCATAGCAATGGGATTTACTTTGGTTTTTTTCTTTACCTGAGATAAGGCTACAAGTCTTCTGGATCCTGGGAGGTGTCAAACTGAATGCTTCCCTACTCTAATTATTCTGAAGAAAGTAGTTTCTGTTATTGACCCCACGAGGTGAAAAAACCAACTGAGGAGCCAGGAATTAAGCTTGCAAAAAGTTCTGTTCATCATCTCTGGCTGTAAGTTGGAAAATGGATATGGCTAAAAATCAAGTCGTAAGAGTTTGTAACTGTGAGGTTCACCGTGCTGGTTTGCCACAGCAGCTGCTACCGTTCATTAAGTAACAGGAATACTGGGCTCATCTTGAGTGATGCATTGTATTTTGGCGTGCACTCCTTTGTGTCTGCTGCTGGGGGAATGCCAGCGGACCACAGAGACTGCTGGCTCCTTGGCATTGTGAAGAAATGCAAGCAACGAGGAGCTTGCTCTTGGAGTATGAGCTTTGAAGGAATTGGAGACTTACTCCTTCGGTAAAACACTAGCTTACTATGTCTGAGGACCGTGAACATCGTCAAGCGATGGCCCAGCATTCAAAATGGGAATGTCTGCTGCTGAGTCAGTGTGACCCGCAAGGAGAGCGAAAGCTCTTATCTGGTCCCAGTATCTGTAGATTTTACTCTAAAAATCTGTCTAGCATCTGACTTCAAAACGTGTTGTACGTGGGCAGGCACCCGATCTGTTTGGAACAGCATTAAAGGCTAGTGAGATTCCATGCTTCAGCTATCCAGACATTGTTGAATCCAGGAGTCGTTTCCAAAATCAGAGCCTTCAATAATATGAATCCAATTTAACAAAAAAAAGAATTCAGTGGTAGCAAATCTTCCGTTTTACGAAGAAGCATTTTTCTTTTCAGGAGAATTACAACTGCAATGCTCAAATACTTAGGGTAGGAGTGCAGGGTGATGTGCGGCGTGCCCTGAATATCTGATTTCAGCAGCCTAGTTTAAGCCAAGATCTGATGCCTGCTGCCTGGTTCTGGATCCGTGGTGTCTGATGGAAAGAAATGGTAGGCAAAAAGGCTTAAGATGCCTGAATGGGGCCCAAGTTTTCTCCCAAATCTACCAGGTATTTGCCCTTCTTATATGCCTGGGGCTTAGTTTTTGCAGCTCTGGCGAGCTTGACCTTACAGTGCTTATAATATAGGCTTTTCCAAGGCTGGGAGGAATTGCTTCATCTGCTTCTGTAATGCTGCAAATTCCTAGTGTGGATGTCAGAAAGTGACTGCTTTCTGGAGAAGTCGACAGTTACAGTTAAGCATTTGGTTTGTGGTGGTGTTTGTTTTACTTATGGCTTATTTAAATATAATGTTATATTTAAATATTGCTTGTAATTTATCAAGGAGAAAGTGAGAGGAGTCATCCTGTTTGGTTTTTACTTTTGAATTACTATTTTTTAACTTGAGAACCAGTGGAAAGGAAAAGGAAGCATTTGGATAAGACTTACATTACTGGCTTATGAAAGAAAAGAAAGGAAATAGTCGTGGTATGATAGGGAACTTATCTCGTTTTTATAAATAAATCGATCCTTAGCTACAATTAATGAACTCAAGTAGAAAAGCACTAACTATTCTGACCTCTTGCACAACAGGATCCTCCCAGTGGGTTTTGAAATACAGTATTTATTTTCATAGTAGCTATGATTTCTTCTAGTTTTGACGTGGATTATCTTGCAGTTCTTCTGTAAAGAGCTGTCTTCTCTCTTGGGAGGTGCATGACAAAAATGTTTTGTTCTCTATTAATGAGAGAGCTGCCTCGTAATGTAGGGGAAAGAGAATAATGTCCCTAAAACCAATTTTGCAATTGCACAATTTTTGGTGCAATTCTATGGTTTTCATAGATCACTACCTTAAAGTAGTAGTCTGTGAAACTTACCTTCTTAGAAGATACCAGTTAATTCCTAAAACTTGATTTAGTTGAAAACAGTAGCTTTATTTCCTGTCTTGGAGATAGTCACATTATAGTCTGTAATCTTGACAGCTACAGAGGCTGTGTTCAGTTGTTAGTGTGACTTCTTTCTTGGAAGTGGCTGTGTGAGTCTTGTTCAGACATGGCACAGGTGCCCGTGACTATGATCCGTTGGGGTAACTACCTCTAACTTCAGGTTTAAGAAAGACAAATTGTGGATGCAGTGAGTTGTAACTGCTTAGTTCTGCACACAGTAGACGGTTCTGTACGCACGATTGTTGGTTCTGCAGAGAGCAGGTACTCTAAGATCCCGCTCAGATTTATCTTGGTAGCAGTTACTCTCCTGTTGGTACCATTTAAAGGTGAATATGGGTCTAGATATTAGACACAGATATAAGCAGGTGCATATGGGGGTGACTGAACCTTAAAAAATGCCAGAGATGGACAGTGCTGCTACCATGAATACAAGACCATTTTTTGTTATGGAGTTGTAACTTAAATATTTCATACTTAATTTCATAGTTTAAAAGATTCACAAAAGTTCTTCTAAGCCATGTAGAGCAATTTAGGATCTTTTTGCAAGTTTACAGTCATTTCACTATCCCCTAGAGAAATGCTGGAAATAGCTTCATTTGCTGTCCGGAGCGAATTTGCAGTTGCTGTCCTTTCTCTTGGCCCTTTGTGAAGTCTTCCAAATATAAGTGCCCAGATTTGCAGATAGAATTTTGCTGATAAGAGTGTGAAAACGTAATGTTAATTTTGCACTTTGGTGCAATTTCTGGTAACCTTTTAAACACCTTTTCTCTGTTTGCAATTGTTTTAGAAGTAATGGATTTGTAGTTCTTGATGCAGGCGTTTGTTATTTCGGACTAGTCCGCTTACTGTCTCTGTAGAACCTGAGCTTGCTGGAAGTTAGTGGTAGATGGTGCATGGAGAATTGCATTTGGCTGTGAAGTTATACTTGTGGATTGTGAAGACAAAGGATTTCCAATTTATTTTTAAAGATGAAACAATAAAGCTTCGTTCACTTGCTATAGAAGACAGCTTTGCAGGTGGATTTTATCATACCGCGGCTCTTCACGATTCTCAGGAGTTTTTCTTTATTGGAAATTTCATCTCCACATTCAGTTAGCATGGTACCATTCTCACTTTGGTTTCCAACATGTTTAAATTGTTATGCTTCAGCAGATAAAATATAGAAAGAATAAACATACTGCATTACGAGTCTCGGTGTGCTCTGACGTATATTTAATACTGTAACAGAGTGTGCGTAGCAGTTACCTATGTTCTTTTGCTCCTTGATATTCTTATCAAGCAACATTTTCTGTAATTGCTGCTTTCAGCTGGCTTAAAGTGAGGGGAAAGAAATTACTTAGCAATGTTGAGCATCTTTACTTCAGTTCTATTTATTTTAGCGATTGTTTAAATCTTGGTGTGCCAAAAAGTCTAGCAAGCTCTGAGGTTGGTCTGAGCGGTGTTGGCTACTGACTACAGGATGCTAGTCTTGCAAAACATGAAATAATATTCCTCACTTTGCGAGTCAGGAGCAGGATATTGACAGCCCCACCACCACCTTTTTTTTTTTTTTTTTAAAGCTGTACTTTGGGGTTTGGCAGTGAAAAGCTGTTCCAGTCTGCTGTGTTACTGCTCTGGTTCATCTCTCACTTGTGTTTGTGTGGGCTGGTATAGTCACTTTACACTATTTGCTTTGCAGTCTGGGCTATTTCAGGCTACTAGTCATTCCAGTTCAGCTACGTAGAGCTTGAAAGCACTACTTCCTTAAGCTTACAGCTCAGAATAAATAATCACATCTTCTGTGTTTAAACTAGCTGTCCAGAATGTGATATGACTTCTTTTCAAAAGTTTTTTTCAGGTATATCCATGTACTTTGTGTGCACAAGACTGGGTTTGCTTAGATGAGCAGTTCCATGGGTCTTACATGTAAATGCCTGAGAAAAGCATGGTGTTACTCTAATGGGAAGCAATTTTAGTGATCGGTTTGGTAGTTTTGGAAGTAGTGGTGGATCTTTTCTTTGTTGATTCCTCAACTAGGAATAGAGTTAGATTTTATTTGGGGGCCAGCAAGGCTTTGTAGATCTTTAGCTGACCACCCAGTGAACCAGACTGCTGAGAACCTCAGTGAAGTTATATTTGGCAATGTGAAGATAACTACTTGCCTGAGAAGAGTTCAGACCATGTAAGTACTTGCTTTATCCTAGTCAAAAAAGAACCTACATGAGCATATTGGATCCTGTTTAACTTGGGATGTTCCATTGTCTCACTGAGCAGTGTCCTTTTGACTTTGGAATACCGACACCAAATTAAACAAAATTTATAAAATTAAACTTTTTATTGCTCTGTCTGTGTGCAGGCCTCTAGGCTGGGCAGTTGCCTATGTAGGGTGGTCTTTGAGTCAGTTACTCCATCACAGCTTCCTGGGCAGGACACAGATCACCAAGTCACCAAAACCAGAACCCTGCCGGGAAAAATGGGTTGAGTTCTCAGTAGTACTGTGGTTCTTCATGGACACGTTGTCTCCATAGATGTTTTAGCCATATTAGCATACTGATTCTTAATGCTGATAACAGATGGTTAACATGTGATATTAAGAGACATTTTGAGCTTTAAGGGAAAAATTACCTCTCCATCTTAGGCTATTGCTTGCATTTGCTGCTGTGTGTGTTTTTTTCCAGTTCATTGCTAGCTGAAATATATATGTATTTATTGAGTTTTGCTTTGTTTGCCACCTCACTGTGTGAACTGTTTTTTGTTGTTTTGTTGATCATGTTAAACAGCACTGGCCGAATTGCAGTTTCTTTAAGGTACTCTGCTGCTAGTATTTTATTATTCTAGAATAAGATAATGCAAATGTTTAAAAGAAACAAACAAAAGCAAAAACACCCCCCCCCCAAAAAAAAAAACAAAAAAACCACCAAACAAAAACCCCCAAACAAACAAAAAAAACCCCAAAACCAAAATAACCCCTAACAATCCCCACCCACCCAAACCGAGCCCAAATAAAACCCACCAATTTCTGATTCATAAAAAAGTTTTCAGTTCTTCTACTATTACTGCTGTAGTCTTGAGGAATCAATGGATTCTCCCTTTTGCACTGTTTTGATGACGTGTGAAAATAAAGGAAGTAAAATATAGGAATATGACAGACTTGAGCCATGCTGTTTCCCTCTACTGAAGTTGCAATGAGGGTGAGCTGAAGTTCCCTGGTTCTTGCCCGCATTGAGCCATTTCTGCGATAAGTAGAGTGTACTGCTGTTGGCCTCTCAAATGTCTGGCAAGCAGGTGGGGCTGCTCAGAGGGATTCTGTCCGTGTCTCCGTGTTTGAAGGCACAGACCTCGTCCTTTCTAATTATGCTGTAATATAAAGGAGCCTTCGTTCTTTTCCCTGAGTCTCTGAAAATTTTTGCCTCTGTTCTGTTGCGCGAGTAATTTGATGTGACTGTGACCAAGGGTCCAAGTGATGTGGCTTCATGATGCTTCACCTGAGCTCATAGTCTAACCAGCAGATGCAACGCATCCTCTGAGGGAAAATCATGCCGTCAGGCTGTGCCGGGCATGAGTCGCGCAACGCAGGTATCTGTAGGTGGGATGAGTAGGTGGTGTGCCCCATTGTGTCCTAGCACTGCCACTTCAAACCTTAGTAATTGATTTTTCTACTGTTTCTCATGGTTTATAACCGTCCTAGTGATGATGTATCAGTCCAGGTATGATATTCACGGTATGTTTTGCTACAGGTATAATAAAGGAACCTATTTCACTGGCCCATCTGAAAAACAGAAGCAACTTCTGAAGCAAGCAGCGTGCAGAACTTGTGCAGGACTGGTTCAGGAATTCAGATCCTAGTGAATTATAGTGCTGTAGCTTCAACGGGTTTGATATTAATGTGTCGTAAAACACCGTCCCTTGAAGTAGTCAGTTACGCTCTGTAGAATTCTAACCTTGAGAAAGAAGTGCCTTCCTTCTTCCAGGGTTGTCCTGGTTTCAGAAAACATTAATTCACTAAATAGTTTGAAACAACAGCTTTTGAAAATAGTATTATGTGGAAAAAGTAAATGTTTTGTTTGTGTTGCTAGTGACCACTTAAGTCTGTTTCTATCTGTCAACCATGTTTCTTTTGCAGATGAGAAATTGTAAGATTTCAGGGAAAATATTTTCTAATTGAATCCAATCCAATTTTTGATCTCAGTAAAAACTTCCTTTATGAAAACACACATATTATATAATTGCATCTATTTTAAGCCTCAGGTGGTTTGTAGGTAAAGGATTTTTTTTCTCTTTATATATATGTACGTACATATGTATTCAAATCCACCAAATCAATTTAAATATATATGAATATAAATATATATTTATGTACCATATAAATATAAAATACATAAAAACAGATTAAGTGGATTTGGATTTTCACAAAACCGTTACTTTTTATTTGATCTTTATTTTAATTTGAGTTTCTTGAATGCAAAACTTCTGATGCCTTTTATCATGATAATAATCCATATGGAAAAGTTGTTTGTTAGAGTTGAGTTTGTAGTGCCAATGAATGGATCTGACACATCAACTTAGTAATAACCTTGAATCAGTCAGTGTATGAAGTGATCACTCAGAAATGACCTGTGATCAATCAGTGCTCTGAAATAACTTTTACCTATGGAATAAAAATGTCATATTCTAATTATTCTTACATGGTAGAATGTGTAACGTGATATTTTTAGCAGTAGTACTTAGTCTTAAATCCTCCTGTATCCTAATAAGTCTGCGTAGTGCCAGACTTGAGATGGGAAACCTTAATTTTGTGTCCAGAGCATAAACAAGACAGAAACTAGTTCGTAGTAAAATCCATTTTGTTCTGACTGTAGGAAAACTTCTTAGAAATAAACTCTTCTTTTTTTTCCTATGTATTTGTTCCTTTAAGGAGCTCAGGATCAAAGCAATATATATATGTGATAAGAGAAGTTGAATACTAGCATCCTGAAATGAAATGTAGCGATGCTGTAGAATCGTAGCATCGTTTTGGTTGGAAAAGACCTTTAAGATCATCATTTACTCTCGTTGAAGCGAGTATTCTTTTGACAAAAGAAGGGGGAAAGAATGCACAACCTACCCCCTGTCCAACAAAGTGAGAATCTCTGTTGGCTGTAAAAAATTATATTCTACTAAAATGCTCTAGTAGTAGGCCCATATAGTCTGGAACAAGTTTTGATTGTCAAATTTCTGCATCTCTGACAGTGTTTTCCAAGGACATACAGGTGAATACTCCGTGATTTTTTTTTTTTAAATACTCCTCTGAGGTTTTTTTTGATGCTTCCATAAAAACAATGTCATGAAGGCAGTTACAACAATGGAGATTCCTGAATGAAGGCATAAGAGGTGTTAATTGAGGAGGGCTAGAAGAGATTAGCTCCTGTGTGTAGGATCTCACTCTGTGCATATCTGTGGAGTAATTTAAGTCTTAAAGGGGGTCAGGGAAGTGTCTTGCTGATGGTGAAATCGAACAGTAAAAAAAGGGACATAAGTGTAGAGAGATATAACTCAGTAAAGTCTATTTCACATGCATTGCATTCCTGAATCTGAGTTGGTGCTTCTTTCTTTCTACATGAAAATAGGAGTTTGGCTTATTTATTTGTTTCTTTTAGACTCTTGAATAGAAAGAAATATTCTGTTCATGTCTTGATAATTTATAGAAGTCTTTATGTCCTTTTACGTACTCAACGCTGCTTGGAATTTTGGCTTTACTGGAGATTTGTCATATTCACTACGTCTATCTTGTGATGCGTTGACTATTTCCATGTTTGCGGGTGGGGCACAATGTGCGCAGATGTTCACCACAGCTCCGATAGGTGAGTTTAGTACTGTAGAGGAAAATGTTCAATCTCTTGTTTTCTTGAATGGGCTAAAATGACTCCATTCAATGAAGTATTTATTAAGTAGTCAGATGTTTGGATCTTAAAGGTTTTAGCAAGTGGCTGTCAACGTCCTGAAAGGATGTTGTAAACAAAAGGTGAAAAAACAGCCTGAAAACAGTCAATGGTTGTTCTAAATGAATCCTGTGTTATTACTCACACTGGAAAATTGTTTGTAGTACTTAGTTGAGAACACTTTTATATTTTGCCTCGGTCTAGGCATTATCTCATGCTTATTCACGTGGTTATACATTTACTTTCCAAGCAAAAAAATCATGTGCAATCATTGAGCTGTTAACCATCAGAGTACAGCATATTCAGGGGGAGTCAGACTTAAATTACTGCAAAATGTTGGAATGTTAGTTCCAAGGGTGTATTCAAGAAGCACTTTATAGTTTCCATTACTTCCCAAACCTAAAGGTCAATGTTTGAAGGAAAGTAGCTCCCAAGACAAATTGTCTTCATATCTGACAGTTATTACTCCAGACATTTTCAGTTATGTTTTATTAAAGTTTTTAAAGAAAGTTGCACTCTAGGTTTCACATGTAGGAATATGGTCAGTTGACAGGTAGTTTTAAAATACTCCCATTAAGCAGGAGCTAACACATAATGTGGTAGTGTTTTTTTTTTTTTTAGTCTTAAAGTATCAATCATTCATATTTTGTTACCTTGGAACTTTTACTGACAGTAATATCACAAGCACTCCTGCAAGCCTTGCTTTTATTTTGGAGATTTTTGCTAAAAGCACATTTATCTGGATCTACCTTTCATAACATTTGTAGAAACTTTTTGGAGGTTATCAAAAGGGTTGCGTGGGGTGTTTTTTTCAGCGTTACACGTTTATGCTATGTATAACTGCTCAGAAAAACAGCTCCACACTCCTACTTTAAAGATTTTCCTTAAATGAGCTTTGTTCTGCAATGACTTTTGAGTTGGAAACGTGAACATAAATGCAGAACATTTGCCAAAAAATGCCAGCAAATTATATTAAAAATCCTTGGCAGTCGTCCTTTCATACCTTTGGGAGACTCAAGCCTCAAACACAAGTAAGTTGCTATGTGATAAGTTTGTGTGTCAGATGATTTATGGTAATGGCCCATGTTCTGTTCTTAGCCTGTAGGAAATGCATTCTGATTTAAGCTATTTTATTAGGCTTTCCCTCTGAAATCTAAATTAACACAGTTGTATACTGTTCATGTATTTAAGCCCTGAGACCTGAATCCGGATGTTATATCTACAGTCTATTGTATTATTGCCACACTGTAAGTTACAAGAAAAACAAGGAAGAAAACAAGTTTAGATCTCCAAGTAAAGCTCGTTTCCTAATTCGTTTAAGGCAGTTTTTAAAATAATAGAATGTACAAGTGTTTTGCCCTGCTTCCTAAGGAAACAAAGCTTATGTGATCATGCTGTGTGCCTCTGCTGTCTGCCAGTCTCTTACCTCCTCCCCCTTCCCCCAACAACTTTTGAAACTACTGGCCAATTTCAAACAGATTTGACAGGAGTAAAGGTCTCAACGATATCAGGTTCCTACTAGTTTCATGGAAATAGGTGGCTGGATGGAGAAGAGAGACCCTATTCATATGTCTGCTTTGGAAAAAACTGTGGAATGAGATCAGCTGTATTATTAGACGCTAGCAAATCCTCACGGGAAAGAGAAGTTATGAATGCCCTAAATAAGGGAAAAGCTTTGACTGGATTTCTCACCTTCTTAGACATTAGAGGATCCAGCTCAAGAGTCACAACCATAGGAAACCTGGCTTCAGTAGTTCCATTGCTCACAGACCTGCTTGCTACTCAGTGAGGCAGGAAAGTATCTGATTATTCCTGGAGCCATTGAATTAACGAGGAAAAAGATGAAAAAACCTGGATTTTAAGATGTCTGGCTTCAGTTGTCTTTGTAAACTCACTTCAGAGGCAGACTGGCAGCAGAGAGTTGAATGGACAGTATTGCCTGAAGTATAGAACGGAACGATAAAAGAGGAGAAGCATAAAAAAAAATAAAGTGCTTGGATGTATGCATAAAATGCAAACCTGCCAATTTTTGCATGTTGAAGTAGTAGTTTCATCCCAAATTCCCTAAACTACTCAACTTGTTTGTTCTTTACATAATCATGGCTCTTTAATCAGTATTAGTGGGACTATAATGTATAGCTGCCTGTTCCATATTTATTATTCTAGTAAGTAACTAGTGCATCTGATCTTTCTGGAGCTTTGCATTTGGCCTTTTCATTCCAGTTGCTCAGATTTTTTTTAGTGATGTGAAACACTGTGTCTGATTACCACTGGGAAAGAATTGGAAGAAGTACCTAATATTACAGGTGCAGAGTATTATTGCTAGAGTGCATCTTAGTATTCAGTATATTTCTAATTTTAAAGGATTCAGTTGCATAGTGGTCAAGAAAATTGAGGGGAAATTAGTAGCATCTTTCTGTAGTTTCACATCTTGAGAGATAAACACTGCTTTAGTGCGAGTGCTCTGTAACTTCACTCAGTTCCTGCCTTCTTTGACATTCATCTCATTTTTTGCAAAGACGTGATTTGATTCTTTTTGATATATGTGGGTTTAAGGTTGAAGAAGGAAGTACACTCATGAGCAACAGTTTTCAGAGTAAGGTTGGGAAAATGATTACAGAGCACTTTAGGGTAGTGAGTCATAGCCTGGATAGATCTTGACCAGACCATGTCACAGCTGTCAAAATTCAGTAGCTAAAGACCATTTCAGCATGGGTGGGATTAAGCTTCACAGAAGTCGCTGATTGTGTAGATATGTGAAACGTGATGTTTCTAAGGAGTGTAAAGATTAAACAAGGAACTTTTCCAAAGGCTTTAAAGACAGACATCTAGATATAATGCCATTCATGAAAGAAATCAATTAGTTTCTTGCTCAGTTGTGCCTTCCTGGCACCCACACAACTTTTTTAAAAGGAAATATTTAAGCCATATCTGATGCACTTGCTATTTTAATTTACCATTTTTTTATTCCCAAACTACCTGAAGCACCAGGCCTCCTGAAATAGAGATAATCCCCATATCCTGGTGATTCTTACAGGGTAAATGTGGCAGGGTGAAAGAAAGAAATGAAACATGCAATTAGACAGAATATTGATGATCTGGAAATGTCATGTAAGTTCTATGACTATTTTCTGTGTATTTGCATAGACTACTTATCATGGTATATATTCAGGATTATGTGTGTATTTTTTGTCTTCCACAGTCAAGAAATGCAAACTGAAATTGGGAAGAAGCTTGTATGATATGAGGAATAGAGAACCTAACATATACGTAGCCAAAGCTGCAACATTGAGCTCTAGTTCAACAGAATAAATACTGACAGAGAAAAACAATTATCTATAAATAATCGAGTCTGAACACTAGAGAGAGAGAGGAATGCTATAAGCTAAGGAATAACGTCTATCCAAGAGTCAATGGATACAAGTTGGGCATGTGTGTGTTTAGGAGGCAAATTAGAAAAAAATGTCCCAAACAGTTTTCCAGCTAGACTAGTGAGATTTAGAATCTCTTTTAAAAACTTTGATTCCCTTATGAAAGGGTATATGTGACATTGTTTCCTGTGGTTGCAAAGAGTTGGCCTTAGTGACATCTCAGGAAAATGATGTTCAGATTTTAGTACGATATCTAAGTCTTCAAATAAGCCTTCCTCCTCTTCCACCTGAACAGAGCAGTGGGATTTTATATTGAGAGCTTCTTGCTGGAATGATCTCAAATATGGAGAGTCAAAATGCAGTGCTTCCAAAGACTGTAATGAATTTCAGGGAAAGCCAAGTAAGAATAAGAAATTTAGACTGCCTTTCATGTTACTGTTTGCTCCACCACAATAACCCGTCCCAGTCTATTGGACCAGATGCGCCGCTCCCTGTCAAATTTGAACGCTCACAGAGGTTGGGAGAGGTCCTGAACCACTGGGGAATGGCAAACCTTCCACCAGTCATCAAAAAGTGCTGGACTGGTACTCAGAGAAACTACAGGTTGGTCAGGCTCGCTTTGATTTCTGTGAAAGCCGTGGAGCATCTCCTGTCAGAGCATATTTCTGTGCACATGAAAGAGAAGGTGGAGCTGTTGACGTGGATTTACCAAATGTAAATCATGCCAGACCGTGCAGACTGTCCCTGCCTCTACCATGTCTTCTGTGATAAAAGGACTGGAATTGTGCCTGAAGTGAGAGCAGAGGATGCCGTTTGGACTGTGGCAAGGCTTTCGGCACTGGCCAGGTTGGGCTGTTATAGTTGGAATAGGTGGAGAGTGAGATGGATAGAAAACTGGTTGGATGATGGGACTTAGAGGACAGTGGTTAGTGGTTCATATGGGTCTGGAGGTTGGTAACAAGTGGGGAGCAACAGTGTTCTCTCCTGGGACCTGTCCTGTTTCGTATCTTTACCAGTAACTTGGAGGAGGTGGTGGGGTACACATCCATTGAATTTCCAGTTGACACCAAACTGTAGTGACCAGTGGACACCCTCAAGGGCAGGGCTGCCACCCACAGAGGCCAGACTGGGGGAGCAGGCTGACAGGAGCCCTGTGAAAAGTTAGGGGACAAATGCGAAGCCCTGCCCAAGGCCAGGCGAGACCCTGCAAGGGGATGGGCCGGCAATGGTGGGACCTGGGAGTGGCTTTGAAACCATCACACCCTGGGTCCTGGTGAGCCTAGTCTGAGCCCTGGCAGCAGTGGAGGCCAACAGCATCCCAGGCCATATCGACAGGAGCATCATTAGCAGAGCATGTGAAGGGGCCATCCCTCTTTATTTGGCATTAGTCAGTTTGACACAGCATCTAGTTTTGGGTTGTCTGGAGGGGTTGGGCAGTCTCAGTGCTCAGAGCTTTTCCAGACCCAACTGGATAAAGCCCTGAGGAGCCTGGTCTGGCCTTTGAGCTGGCATTGCTTTGGGCAGGAGGTCGAATTGGAAGCCTACAGAGGTCTCTCCCAATAAATGACCCTGTGACGCACTTTGAGGATAGGAATCTCCTCCCAGTGTGGCCCACGCTGCAGTGTACAGCTTGAAGAGGGATGGTTGGAGTGGAGGGATAGTAAGTGGCAGAGCCTTCTTCAGCCTTCTTTCTGCCTCTTTCCCCAGGATCCATATATTCCATCAAAATGAAAACCTGAGACCTCCTTCTGCAGCATGGCTTGGTCCTTCTTATGTAGTAAAATACAATGGCTTCTGCTGCAAACCTGATAGAGCAGTATTCCAGGGACTACTGTGGTTGCCTCTGCACTCGTAAATTAAAATTTCCCGGGAATGTTCCCAGGCACAGAGGCCAGCTGGTGGGGAGAAGTCTATGTCCATGCTATTGAACTCGCTCAAGCCTCCGGCAGAGGGTGGCTGCATGCAAACTGCCTCTGGGGAGCGGTCCCTGGGATGCTCCAGCTCCTGCGACGTGCCCGCAGGTTGTTTGGCGAGGTGGTCACTGGCACGGGTCAAGGACACGCTGTGCTTAGATGTTTATAATACTGGTGTATTCTAGTACCTGGTGATGTTCCCAATTCCTGCTTAGTTTACTGTGCAGATGTAGCTTCCTTGCACTGCCATTGTGAAGGGGCCACAGTGCCATGAAAGCGTGGCTTTGAGGGTATCAGAAGCAGCGAAGCACTCTCCAAAATACTTGGAAACCCCTGCCATACAAAACAGTGAAACCAGATGGAATTTCGTCAGTTGATGTGGAGCTAACATGACGGCAATTTATGTGGAAGGTTTCTGCAACACGAAGCAAAAACCGGAGAAAAATAGCAATCACTTATGTCAGCTGTTTTGCTCTAGAATAGATGTAATGCCTTTGTCAAGAAGGAAGGTACTTTTTTTTTGAGGATGAGGTAATACTTTTCTCATAAATAACCCTTCAGGAGGGAAAGGCAAGAGTGGAGAAAGGCAGGATTTTTATCTTGAACTTGATTTTTATAACTGGTGATCATATTTTTATACTGACTGATGTAACCGGCAAGATTTCTTGGCTTCCACGGTACTTTGTAATTTTTCTAGCTTCCTAGAGTTTGCTGTTACAAAAGCAATTTCTGCTTTCACATTGTCATCGCTGTATTGTGCAAGTCTAGTGTACTCATTTTATTACCACACCCAGGGATGTCATGGTTACTGTTGAATGATTTCCCTGGAGATAATAGTGGCACAGCTTTAAAAAATCAAGACCACTCACTGATTGACTTGAGAAATAAAAATGGTATAATGCTTTCCAGATTCAAGCCTGTAACAATGCTTTCTTTGTATAGGCAACTAAGTGTCAGCATCATTCATTTGTAGTTCATATTCTTTAACCCTGTATGTGAATTTGCATTAACATTTTCCTCTTTTAAATTTGTAGGTATCTTCATAGTGAAAACTTATTTTTATCAAAGTAATGATTCTATCTTAGTCCAGAGTCTGTGTGTACGTGGAGTAGAAGAGGTAGCTGATAATAAACTGGTAGTAGCAAGGCTGATTCTGGAAATCACAGCCCGTCTGTCTTGCAAGAGTTCCAGCTCTCAGCTGAGAAAGTAAAGTTGCTGTATCTTACACTGCCTATTGTAATCTAAGCGTGTAAGTGACATCTTACTTTTGAATTAATATAACATTCAGTGTTGTCCTGTATTTTATGGCTAATCTCTAACTCTGTGGTAAAGAAGTTTCTTTCAGTACCAGTCATAGGCAAGGTCACCAGTGGGTGACTTCAGGATAGTTTAGCTGATAGCATTTTGTGTCTTGTCCTAGCAAAATTTTCTAGGTATAAATCTGTGCAAGTGTTGAAAAATAAGTGAGTAAAGCATTTGTTTTGTTTTGGTTCTGGAGATTTATTAGGATGACTTTTTGAGTATTGAAAACATATGGTCTCAGACTGTGGGATTTTTATTAATAAAAAACACCCTGCCTGCTCCTCCATCCTCCCTGCTTCCCAAAAACCCAGCTGAACTGGCACTAGTAGGCAGCATGGAAAGACACAGCTCTAGTAAGGCTGAACTTTATCACAGAAATACCCCTCCTGGTGTAGCTGCCTTCTAGCGCAGGAAAGGCGTTGAGAGATGCTCAGGATAGGGCAATGACAAAAAGATCTGTTGTTATATAGATCTGCAGGGCTTTCCTGCTTCAATGCAGGGGTCACATCTGCTACTACAGACTGCAGGTCTTTATCAAGACAGAGAGGGACTACACAGCTGCTCCATGCTGGTGGGCTGCTGTGGAATTTTTTTGTTTCACCCCTCAGATTCTTCTTTGATATTTCCCTGGTGAAAGGACATTTGCTTAGACAATACCTTGCAGGAGGCAGCATCTGTCTGCAAGGATGCAGAAGTTATTAATTGTGCTAACCCAGCTGATTGTCAACACCCTTTGAAATACTGTGATTAGAAGCAGAGTGAAAGGATCTCTGAGCCTTACTCTGAATGTGTAGGAAAAGTGGAAGATGAGTGAGGTGACATACAGATGATTCTGTTACAGGCTGTAGGTTGACTCGAACAATTAAACCACCATCAATTAGTTGACACACTAGGAATATTTTAATTTAAAAATTAACCTAAGTATCTACGAGTGTACTCTCTGTAAAACTTATTTGTAAAATCATTTTCAAAACAAAGAAGGAAGAAGTAAAATATTATGGGTTAGAATTTAAGCATATAAAATAAATAGAAGAGAGAAAACACCACTATATAGCCTATCAGGACAAGAAAGAAAAATATCTGGCTGTCTAAATAAGTACTTTTTTCTAGCTTCTGAGGCACGGAATTCCTTAAAACGTATTTTGGATAATAAATACTGTTAGAAAGGATTGTCAGAATACTTAGGTAATACAGAAGGAAATCGTGGCCAGCAATGCAGATGTAATGAGAGTTTCTAGCATGAGTGGGGTTTTTTTTTTTCTTACACGCTGGTATGTCATAATGAAAAATTGTTGTTATTGGAAATTTGCTCACTGTTAGTCTCTAGCTTCAGATTCTGCCTCAGAAGAGAGGGCTCGAGGGCATTGCTGCTTAAATGGCTTCTCCTTTCAGTGCATGACCTCTGATACTTATTCCCTTAGATATGATAACTCAATTCTAGTGGAGTGTAGTAACACAAAGAACGTACATATTAATGCAAAAATGAAAATCCACCATTTCTACAGAATAAAGTAATTTGCATGTAGTTTTAGAATTTTCCATAAAAAAATGTGTTGGCTCAGATTTTAATGGCCTTTTTACTCCTAAGTGAAACATCTTCCTGTAAACATCAGTAAGTAGAAGAAAAATTACTTGAGAAGCTTTTCAGTTTACTTCCAAAATATTTTCTGTCTTATGGTTGAGATCACTTCTTTCTTCATCTGTAGAAGACAAACAGTGGGCAGGGTGAGAGGTGATGGGAAAATGACAGTTTTGTCATAAGCTTCTAATTCTTGTTTTTATTTCTAAACTTAAAATACTGGTCTTAATGGATAAGCGCTGAGTGTGATTTCTGATTAAGGCAACACAGCTTTCTGAATGATTCTATATTCATCTTCTTGTGTATTTAAAAAACACTAAGAGAAAAAAACCAAACAAACAATAAAAGAGATATTGAAGGGGAGCAGTATATCATTCACAGTCAGTCTGTTGTCCACTGGGACCTCTAGCAGATCTGCGCATTTTCTGTATAAATGAAGTGTTTAGTGCTTCACTGTTTTACATAATGTTTTCTTGAATGATCTGAAAGAGGAAGTAAAAAGCACATTAATTACATCTGCAGATGATACGAAGCTAGAGAGCCACAGCAGCTGGAAGAACGGCAAGAAACAGAAATTGATCTAGAGAGCAGCAGTGTGCAGGAATTTATGAAAGGAGCCTCACCTTGGAAATGTGATCCAAATTATAGACATGTTATATGTAAAATTTGCTTAATGAAGTGTTAATGAGGTTTCACTCATGCAGTGAGCAAGATCTATTTATCTGGATATCCCAGCCAGTTCACTGCTTGTTATGGTATCCTGGTCTTTAACCACTTCTAGTGAATCTTCCTAGAATTGTTTCTGATTTTACTACTGCAGTTTCGGTGACAGTCGGACAAATAACTTGACTTATTTCTTGGTTTAGTTGCATGAAAAAAAAAAAAAGGCAATATGTTGAAAAAACAATACCTTTTTTTTGTGATTTCTTTTTCCCCCCAAAAAAATCTATTTTGATAGAATTATGCCTTAGTCAGTGCTGCAGATTACACATCTGTCCTGAATTTAGAATCCTTGGATCTAAAATTATGTTATTTTGTGCATCTGCTCTTTTACCAGTTTGCTTTCCAATTTGAGATGCTAGCAGGACTCCAGAACAAAACTGTCCTGAGACTTCATTTTCTTCATGTTGTTTTACGAAGGGCTTGTGCTTTGCCTCTATGCTTTGGAAATGAATCTGTTCTGCCTTTATTGGCTTATCAGTCTCTCAGGACTGGGCTTTTTACAGCGGGAATGCCAATCAGTTGTAATTTGCTTAGATAAGAGTGTTACTATTGTTAGTGCTAACAGTTCTGTTTGTTAAATAGGCGGTGCAATAGCTTGTTGTAACAACTTCATGATGAAGAAACAGCCCAAGAAGGCTTTTTGGTATCTTTTGTGTAATGTTCTGGATGAAGGAGGCAAAGCAAAACCACATATCTAATATCACGTTTCTTTGGGCTTAATTAGCGCTGTGTCTAAACATCCTGTGTTTTTCTGCACTGAGGTGCTGGAGATAGTGGCAATGTAACCTGGATAATCAGCTCCTACAACTATACTAAGTTAAGATTAGATGATTGCGAAGGCGAATACAGAAAAATACTTGTTTTGCAGAAGCCTTATGATTTTTTTTTTCTTTCAGTTGGTGTGTGAGCACGTGTGTAATAAATTTAAGCATCCTGGTGATGGGCACGACCTCTCCCTTTTGAGAATTCATCAAAAAAGGAAGTGTGCCCAAAAGCCTGGTGTGATTTCTTCTGGTGTATCAGGTTTTATAAAATGAGGACATTGTTTTTTCTTAGATATTTTCAGAAATCCTTTCATGACAGAGTTACGTGAAGCTGATGGATGTACTTTGCAGTTTCAAAGCTCTGTGTTGCACTAGTAGTACAAGTTTATGTCCTATGTTTAGGTAAGAGGCTGAACTGGTGTTTATTTATAATTACAGTTGCTTTTGAAATGTCTGCTGTGTGTTTGGCATGAGTTTGTTTGTGAATGGGACTGGCTTTCAGCTGAAATCTATTGATATTCACTTTAACCTGTTTTTGTAATATTCCTATTTTATGCTCTTGTGCTGAGTAAAGTGTAATTTGGTTAATGTGGATTTGTCCTGATCGAGTGTATTTGCCTCTGCCTTATCTCAGCTGATTATATTAAAAGCATAAGACAAAAAGATGTACTCTTCTTGCTACATCCTCCACAGTATAAGTAGAAGATTGTGTTGCTGTTTATCTGTGCTACTGTGCTTCTGTATCTCTGAGGCTAGTATTAGTGTGGCATGAATTCTTTATCCGTATAGTATGGTGGTGGCTTACAAGTGATGAAAAACAGTTTCCTTTACGCAAATGTCCATCTTTCTTAATGCTGTCAAACAGCAAGTGTGATATCCAGGGAATACACGTCACTCTGGGTTTACTGATACCGTAATCTTATTTCCCAAAATAAATTAAAAGCATCTTTTCATCTATAGCCATCAGATGTATGTAAGCTAAAGGAAAACAACGTGTTAGAGACAGTACATGTGAATTTGGAAGAAGGATCAGTGGCTAATCTGAAATTAAACCTTTGGGTTTGACTCCCTGATAAATTATCCTTGCTGAAGATGATATATGGTGTAGTGGTATCATATGTTGTTGCAGAGACTTCCACAGATAAAGTACCTTATCTGTGTTGAAGAACTGTTATTTGTTTCAAAAAACGCCTTTAAAATCTTTATGAGCAATTTTTACAAGGCCTTTTTCAGCAAAACCGTATGTATAGCAATAGTAAACAATTTTTTTCAAAAATTAACAAATGCTACACATTTTTTTCATGGATCACTTTTATTTCATTATCTGCCATGCCCTCCCAAGTAAAATGAACTAAAGTGAGAAGAAAAATGAATGAAATGGCATTTCTGATTTCAGTAGATGAAGTGCCAGAACACAGACTGAACTTTTCCCTAGCATGTACCACTTACATTTGTTGGGTTTTTTAAAGATTTTATTGCCATGTATCCAAGTCAAAAAGATGAGTATAGTTCTACTCATAGCGAAATGCCACAACAGTTATGTGAATATTTTTAATAATTACAAGGTACAAGAGAGGACCCCTTCTTCCAGGTACCCTTCACCAACTCAGTGTTTCTGCAGGCATTTCCAGTCAAAACCAAGCCATTTTGATGCTTCTTCCCTGGAAGATCTGCTTCCGCTGTGGTCTAAGCTGGCCAAAGTCTGGATTGTGTCATCCAACCTGCTCTGCTTTTCTCTGGATCTGCTCCCTCAAGTAGTTTTTTGTCAAGCTGGGCAAGTGGCGGTGCTGCTAGAAGTGGAGAGGTGTCAGAAATGCTCCCTATGGCTTCTGTAGGGTCTGTCAGCTGTGGAAGTGTATCTTAAAGTAGTTCCGATTCCCCATTGCCTACCCGCTCCAGAGCACCAAAGCCAGGTCCTTCACTTCTGATTTGCTTCTCTGACGATAATGTGTGTGACCCTGTTCAACCAGCCTTAGTATCTTTCATCTTCAATTGCCTTAAACATGTTAACATTTTTTATATTTTCGTCTAGCTTTGTGTGTTTATGGTTTAGCTGATACTGCTTTGTGTGTACGGCTGAACTATTATGCCTTTAACTTAATGGAAGCAATGGTCTTCTGTTGTTTCTGCCAGACCAGGCAGAACAAATCTGTTCAGACCTCTCGTATAGCCTGTATAACATCCCAGTTGCTGAAGAAATACAACTGTTCATTGTAGATCCTATCCTTTAACCTACCTGAATTATTGAGGCTGCCTATTTAATTGAAGGACTCCTCCTGTTGTCAAGAACTTGCTGTCTGAGCCCTGAAAGGGAAAACTTGTGGACTAGTTTTCATCCATGAGGTGCATGCAAGCGTTATAGAGAGGCATTTGTAGTGCTACCTTAAACAAGAGGTAATTAATACTAATTTGTTTTATCAGTAATGTTTATATGGTTGTATTTCTGCTGGGGTACCAGAATGGGCAGCAAGTTACTTCAGCTAGTTCATTGGGCAGGTGGCAAGACCGTGTTAGCAATACCATTAGGTTTTCAGTTCATGTGGTTCTGCATTACATCAAGAATGCCTTTTATATAAAACCTGTGGTTGCACCTTTATACTACTGACCCCCTCCAATCTGTGCAAGAGCAGCGTGTTGCTATATCATGTTAGCTTGCTGCGTGGCATCTCTTTTCCTGCCCATTATAAAGTATGTCAGTGCTTAAGTCCTGTGCCTATTAATGGCAGGTGACCATTAAGACACATTAGCTGCATCAATAATTGGCATGTACGTTATTCCACATATTCCACAGTTGTTCTCATGACAACTCTGCTACCTCACTTTGAACTGGAGGACTGTAAAGTATTTCTTATGCCTATTAAGTAGGTATGGAAATTTTTTGGAGTAATGTTTTGTGATCTGTCTAGTACTGGTGAAATAACTCAATTTTTCCTTGTGTCCTAGTTTAGACTTGGATCTCTGAAGCTACAGAAAGTTTTGAGTCCGGCGGAGGTGGTTAAGGAGCTGATTGGTTACTGCCTGGACCGTCTGGGAAGACTGCAGGCAAAAAATGAGCATCTGCAAAAAGAAAATGAAAGGCTTTTCAGTGACTGGAGGGATGTGGAGAAGCGGTAAGTTTAAAAGTGCATTCACAGGTGATACTTGAGAAACTCAAAAATACTCACACTGTCAGTGCAGGCTTTACTGACGAGCACTTTTGAAGTCATATACAGAAAGGAGGACACAAATTTTTCTTCTGTGGACAAATGTTTTGAGACCAGTTACTTACAGCCCCGTGTAGCTGGAGATCTTCCTGTGTCAAGAATGCAACTGGTATTACAAATGTAAAGCTGGTTTTACCTTTATGAAGTGAAAATTACCTCTTCTGTAGAATCCTCGCTACTTTCTCCAGGAAGACTTCTTTCCACTATTTTCTATAGTTCTTACGACTAGCAGATTAAATTATTTATGTTTTTGAGTGGGAATAAGTTACCTTTGCTTTAATCTGTTTGCTTTGTCAAAGCAGACAGAATTGGAAAACAAGTGTCTTCTGACAGGAATAAGCGCCATTATTTTTTGAGGGTTTTTTTTAATTGCCGTTGCGTTTGTGTTCTGAATTGTCTGCCACTGCACTCTGTAGTGAAGTAATCTTTGCTTATTTCAGTTAGCGTAAAAGGCTTAGCACACAGAAGTCAGAGATTTATCTTGTTTTTCTATAGCTTTATCTAAAAAAACACATTTAGGAAGATTGATGAAAGAATGTAGCTAATTGGCATTAATTTACCTTGAAAAAGAGAGCTAACTTTTGGGAGGAGTTAGTTTTGTTTCCCTCTCATTAAAATGACTAACAGTTTCTCCTGACAATCTCCCTGACAAGCATATGGCCTTCCTAAGTAGTGTTTTACTGCTTAACAGTTTATTGAACAATAGCTTATTGTATAACCAGTATGCTGTACTGCATTACACGCTAATGTGTAATAGGCATTAGTGCTTGTATCAATTTCCATGGTGGTGTGGCACTTTTAAAGAGTAACCCCAAAGAAAAAGAAAAAAAAATCACAGTTGTTTGACAGCCTTTGCTCTTAGAAGCAGTGTATTTAAGCTTCTAAAGCTGGTGGTTTTCTTAAGTGTGTTTATATTTTGAACAGCTTGAAACAGGATAAATACTGAAAGTTGTATGGTCACCAAACTTTGGCCATGTCCACTCAATGGAGACTAAAAATAATTTTCATCCAAACAGTGTTGGGTTTTTGTTTGGTTTGGGTTGGGTTTTTTTGGGTTGGCTTTTTTGTTTTGGTTGGGGGTTTTTTAAAATGCTGTTTGCCACAGCCCGCTGCCTGTCATTGTTTTTTCGGCTCCAAATGCTGGACCTAGCGTTGTGAGTTTTGTGGAGCTGAACAAAATCTTTACCTGTGTTTGTTCAGTGAACAGTATTTCAAGCTTCACACTCTGTTTCATGGTGCTGCGTGTTAAAACATCAAAAATCATGTGGTGTGGAGAATTGTGCTCCCTCTTCACTTGGAGTTAAGACACATCATCAGCTCCAGAGTTTCAGCCCCTGCAGCTCCCCTTGCTCAAAATCTCTGTCTTCCGGACCTCATTAGAGTTAAAAGATAGCATGCAGATTTCCAAGAGCTGCTTTTGGTCAGGTTAAGCATCGGGCGCTGGATGGAATAATTCAATCACCCCTTTTCCTTTTCCCTACTCTAATTTTCTTGACCATCATGAAGGTTTTGTGGGCTTGGCTCAGCAGCTCTGCCCCATAGCTCTCCAGGGTCTCTCGAGGTGTAAACTTGTTCTGCTTTCCATCTGGTCTGTAAAATGGCAAGCAAGTTTCCTTCTGGAAGTTACATCTGCCTAGTAAGCAATCTGTAATTAATTACATGAGATACTCCGTTCGGCTGTAAACATCTCTCATGGCAGCCCTGTGCCAGGTACTGGAATGGCTCCTGCTGCTTCCCCCTGCAATTCAGGTTGACGTGAAGGCGAAAGGCAGAGGCAGGTCAAAAATCCCTTTGAACAGAAATCCGCTGCATCATCAAATTGCTAAATTACTTAGGTACTCTTGTCTAATCTGCGTGGTGTCTGAGGTCCTGAGAGTGTTTCTGGTTGAAGCTGTAACTCCTTTAGTTTTCATCTTCTCGCTTGTTTTGTTGGCTTAAGCGTAGGATTTCACCTGGCTGAACATTTCCCTGCTTTTAGGAAATGACCCATGTGTAGGTGACGTCTGTATGAGAGTTATTAGCTAGCTAGACTATTCAGCAGTTCCTCTGAAAAAATAAATTAAAAATTACTGAGATGTGGCAAGATCCAAATAGAGAGGCTATGGAAAATTTCAAAAGGATTATTCTGAAAATACTGCAAGTGGGTGCCTGGTGAGGGGCTGTGTGTCTGTGTGTGTACCTCAGGGATGGATGAGTTAAAATACCAGAGCAGAACAGCTATTGTTTTTATTTCATATAGATAATTAAGTTGGTAAATGTGAATTAATAGTAATCTGTAGCAAAATAATTCCACGGCCAATAAAACACAAGGTAAATTTCTAATTTGGGTGTGGTATGCATTAAAAAAAATTAGTGTAGACAAGGCAAAATCAAAATAGCTCCTAATTTATGTTGTGGTCAGCTGTAGTGACAGTGTATTTAAACCACACACAGCTTATAAAAATGCAGGCTAGGTACTCTGGTGCTTGAAACTGACTCTTCAGCATTACCTCATCAAGATTAGATGCCATCACCGACATTGGGGGAAGGGTGTATCTGAAACGTAATACAGCGGGTGCTGTAAGACCAGTAATTATTTTAGAGCACTGAGGACAAGGATAAATAGCAGAGATGTTGAATTTTTTTTTTTCTTTCTTTCTAGTACTTGAGTGTGGAAAATGTATAAATGCCATTAAATTGCATAGTTCAAGTTAACCTCTGTGAAGCATGTGTGATTGCTGTACATTTAGGTAGCACTTAAGAACTGGACAGTTACCTTATTTTCTGAATTACTAATTGTAACCGTTCTGAATCCTGGCTGCTTTATGTAGGCTGTGCAAGCTTGTTGATGGCTACCAATTTGGGTGTTTCTGGCACGTTAAAAGCCTTGCACTTACATAACGGAGAGATCTAAGAATATAGAAATTGGAAAGCACCTTCAAATAAGACTCGCACCACTCTAGCATTATCTCCCTTTTTATATTCATTGTACTAGAAAGTTGTCTTTGAGATGAGCAGCTTCATTGTTTGGCCTGGGGAGATGGTATTTTAGTGAGACAAATTGCATACAGGCACAAGCATGTGACGAATTGCAATTAAAGTTTGTAGTTGAAACCGATGAGGTATTGGAATGAAACCCAGCCAGCTTTGCTTAGCGGTCACGTAATTCAGGTAATGCATGCCTGAGTGAATCCTAAAGGCTACGTAGAGTTACAGCCAGAGCCACCCCCACACACACACATACGTTCTGCATAATTAATGCATCCCTGTTCCCAAGCAGCAGAGGACTCTTGCTTTTTACTATTCCAAGTATCATCATTTGCCATATAACTCATACCTTGCAAATATACCATTAATGTAACACTATTTTACACTGATTGAATCTTATGCCAAATTAATGTCGTATCTATGTCTGGAGAATGTATTTATGTATGGATTACTTTAAAAAAACCAGGAAGAAAATAAAAAAAAGTCATTCATATAAATGAAAACAATCATATGAGATTAACCGATGGCATACTACTAATTGATTTTGCCTACAGGGAAGAGTTAATAGTCTAGTCTACGCATATAGTCAGTATGTATATTTCAAGATGCTAATATTTTGATCCAGAGGCTGAAGAAATTGGCTAGCCTTGCAATAGGTTCTTACACTGTGCTTCTTAACGTCCAGGCAGCATCAACTTTACTTCATCAAGAGTTTATGGTTATGGTGGATTTTCATCAGTGGATGTCTTTGCAGGATTCAAGTGCCCCACCGAAGTTATCTTAGGAGACACCTTTTTGGCCAAACCAGCAAAATGTCTCAATGTAACTATTTAAACCAACCTCGGCTGCTCTAACACAAACCAGTCCATTGGCAAAATAAAGGCACAGTAGTAAGCACTTGCTTTAGTTAGCATTGTTTTTTGTGTGGGAGAGTGGACTTTTCCATAGGATTTGATACAGACAGGATTACCATATTTTACACAGAATCCTTATTTTGCATTTTTCTGTATATAGACATAATTAGTTTCAAGCATGTAAATGGCAATTTACCCAACTGCTGTTGTTTTTTTTTTTTTTTTTTTTTTTCTTTAGTGGCTGAATTTTACTTGGTAAGTGGAAGGCAATTCCTGTCCTTACCTTCCTCTTTCCATGAGCTGGTCAAGGCACTGCTGGAGCCTGTATTAGGGTTTGTGATTCTTCGTGAATTGTCCTTTTGTTCCCCACTAAACAGTTAACTTCCCTTTTGTAGGTGGAAAGTCTCCTGGTAGTTGATTAGTACATATGATCTTTCATTTAGGAATTATTGAACCGATCTGTATGGTAATGATGTTCTGCTATTTGCATTTAAATTAGATGAATTATTTATCAACTATCAAGCATATCCCTAAAGCACTGCACAGTAGACTTCATGAGATTATTTTCTATTGTCTTTCTTCTTACATCATATATGGTTTTGATCTTTGAACAAAATAATCAGTATTTGTATAGGAAGTTGTTGAAATTTCTTACCTTATAAATTAATATTTTCAAAATCTGCTATGTGCTTGCATTTAATAACAAAGGAAGCCTTCTAAATTTTTTTACCAACCTTGCACAGGTTTGAGAACAGAACATTGTTTTTAAGTTATGGCTATTTGCTATAATATGGTAATTACTGTGATTAGTAAGAGTATCAAGATGTTTATTGGCTTGTTATGAACACAGGTATTAAAGTGTTTGTGGTTCAACCCAAAGACTAAAGAGTTATGAAATGCAAGAAGTAAACATAGGATCACAGTTGCTGTAAGTCACTTCATGTATTATGCTCGTGTTTGCTCATATTCCAGTTTTGCTTTGATTATGAGACAGTGTACATCTGCATTCTTAATTTTATATTTCCTTTGTGCTTCGTTTTATTGACATTGACCTACCCTACAGGTGCACATTAGAGCTGTAAAAACCTGAAGAATATTTTACTCTGAAGCTACTTATTAAGAGCTTTTAAAACATTGTTATATATATTGTGTTTCGTCCTCTACCAAGTAATACTGATGGGTTCAGGGGAAAAAAAATTTAAAAACCTGCCTAATGGTGGCTGCAAGCGTACCAGGATCTCAGCTCTGTATCTGTGTAATTCAAAATGGAGTTATTAGCATGGCATTTCTCTGAATGCCTGCAAGGGATTACAGTTGCCATCAGGTGTTGATGCGGTGTCCTGCAGAGCATTGCCAGGAGCTGGTTTCTGAACCTTGCCAGCTCACCAGAACAAGGCATGCAGGGCTTTTTATGGAAAATGGTCAGGCAAAGGTCTGTATCACCCACATCTGCCTGAGGAATCCTGGCAAGGAAAGAGCTCTGGAGCTGTCGCGGTTGCCCCAGGTATTTGGCGGTCATCTAAGCCCATGTTGGACTGGAGTTGCCTATTTCTTGTTTCTTCTTTTTTTTCCTGTTTGAATATATTTCAAGTCAGAGTGTGTGGTGCTGATTTGGGACCTGTCAAGCTTAATCATATCTATTTGTAATCTCATTGTGTGTATCCTGCTAAGGTATGCCCATTATGGTTAATTCGGCGTTGGAACTAAACACTTGCCTATTTAAATTTTGGTTGTCTCAGTTGTCTTGCATTTGTGCAAGAACCTATCAAAAAAAGCATGAAGAGAAAATTTTCCCCTTGGAAACCTTCCCCTTTGGGCAGCAAAGTTTGTTGCACTTTTCTGTGAAAAAAAGATTCTTTTGGCCCGTTTTAGACACAGGATGCCGGACTACTCATGCTTGGTTTGGTATGGAGATTCCTGTAATAAGAAGGCTGGCCTTACTACAGAATTTTCTTCCAGGAAACATGGAATTTTAGAAAGAAACAATGTAACAGTTAATTTTACATTGTAGGCTGGAAAAATGTGTGGAAGCTAAAGAAGAACTGGAGGCCGATCTTTATAACCGTTTTATTTTGGTGCTGAATGAAAAGAAGGCAAAGATAAGAAACTTACAGAAGTTGTTGAATGAAGCTAAAGAATCTGAAGGAGATGGCAAATGTACAAGGTATTGCCTAATTTTCCTGAGCTACTTGGTGTCATACCTGATGCATATTTTAGTTTAATTTAGTTTCTATTTCTTTGGCTCTACAAGTGAGTGACAGTTCTTCCTGGCTAAGTGCTTGGTTATCCAAAACAATTCTGTTAGTCATGAAAGCAGAGGTTTGTTTGTGGCTTCACTGCAAATAGCAGCATGTTGCTTTGGATGCTGTAGCCAAGAACTAAATATTCAATGAATCTGTCCTCTTCTTTTTTCCTGTTAGATTCCAGTTAATTTTCCAGTCGAGTATGTCTCTGCCATTTCCACAGTTGGTACTTTAGTATGCATTCTCCCTGAATTATTTGATTCCTTTTGTCCTCAGAGAAACAAAAAAAAATCTAAATCTAAATGTTTTAATGTTCAAAAATATCCAGAGAAGATGAATCATTCTAATGCTACAACACACCTTAATTTGTGTGCTATTTTTATCCTGGTTTTTTATATCTTAACTTACCTTTTATTGTCTGTCCTTGTATATGAATATGCAAAGCTATCCAGTGTGGGGACTCTATGTTGAAGTGTATCAGCTTTCATTGCCTAATAATTATAAATTCTTTGCAGGAATCACAGATGGCAAAAATGTGTTGGGTTTTTTTTTCCCTAGGAATAGCATACCTACCACTCAGATGGCTACAGAGAGAGAAAATGACTACGATGGCAGCACTGATGAGGAAAGTGAAAATTTAATACAGGCCTCATTACCATCAGGTAAGACAGAATGTATTGTCATTGGGGAATATCACAGACAGACCAGTCACTTTATGTGAATAAACCTTAATGAAGACAAAATACTACCTGACAAATTGCTCTGTGACAAGCCAACCTGCACGCCTTAAAAATATCTCTCTTAAAGCAGAGTATAGTACCAGCATTTTCAAATTAGAAAGAGGAAGTTTAAAAGCGTGTTGTACAAGTTAAGGTACTGTCAGTTCTTCCAGAATGGCAAATTACATACTTTTCAGAACTAATGACAGTCTAACAGTGTCTGAACCATCAACAATTCCAATTTAAATTCTAGGAATCATGATGTGTATGCAATGATTGCTAAGATGTAAAATGTAGTTTCTGACAGTTTCAGTAGTGTTTAAAAAGGGGCAAGCAAGGAGGTTTAACAGCTATAAAAAGAGCTGTGTGCATAAGTGGAATAAAAATCTATTTATAGCAGAATTAATTTTAATTTGTCAGTGAATTTTTGGCCTCATGAAGATGCTCGTGAAACTTAATTTAACTAGTTTTTTCCAGGACTAGAGACTTGTAAAGTGGATTACAACAATTGCCTATTGTGCAATACAGGACATTTAACTGTAACTTATAAGAAATTTTTGGCAAACTAGTAGGACTATGCAGGACGACTGCTATCAAAGTTTTAAAATTGCATTGATACTTGCCATACCGTTTTATACATGCATATAAAAACTACCTTTCAGGTCTGCAAAGTTTTGGTATGGGTTCTCTCACTGGAGCTTTCTATTTCGACCATAGGTAAAGGTAATCAAGACAACTTGTTAAAAGTTTGCTGTGCTTGCTGGGGACTGTGAGTGTTCAAGACCCTGATACCGGTGGTATTCAGCTGCATAACTCATATGAGCCTGTTTGTGGAGGACTTTCTGATGCAACATAAAATAGGCAGAGCTTCAGGCAAATGGAGAAAGTTGCAACCACGGAAAGACACCATTTTATATTGTACTATGCTCTTCAGTTCAGAAATTTTCGCTTTCGAGTGTTTTTTGGTCAGTTCAGATAACTTGGGGAGAAATACTTAACATCTAGCAAAAGGGCAAGAAAAGGTGTTGATTCTTTTGCAAGATTCAGCCGGACCTAACTAGCTCAGCGAGAATTTTGAAAGACACTTGTGTATTTACGAAACAAAAACAAACCCTTACTGCCCTATTCAGGCAAGCATGAGGGATCAGACTGATCAATGTTATAGGGGGGGAAAATAGCAACTGTATTTTTATTTGAGTTGTAAACAAAAATGTGCTTTCTGTTGGCTTTGAGGGATACAATGCTCAGGATTTTGATCATGGCTAGTGAGTTGTTTCAACTGCAAAATTTGGAAATAATAGGAGGACTATAAACTTAATCCTTTAAGTAACACACTCAAGTTTTTCAAGGTAACGGCATTCTTGAACCTGCTTAATGAGTATCACTTAGGTCAGTCGATACTCTTCCTGTGCACACAGCTTTCTCTTTCCATGAACAACAGAAAAGATCAGATAGGAGCTGAATATCTTAGTGTGGTCTGGCATTTTCACAGGCAAAAAAGAGACCTGAGGCAGACTGTGTCTCTATGAAAAAGACAGTGATTCAGGAACAAGTGGTATGAGCAGATAATGAAGCTCAGAGCTACATCAAGCATCGAGGACTGTAAGGTATAAAAGATAATACAGATAATGTTTGGATTTTTTCTGCTTATCTTAGTTTTCCTGTCTCTTAGTCCAATATTACGTTTCTTTTCCTTTTGGATTTGGAATGTCTTTGTGTGCGTTGCAGGAATCAATGAGAATTAGAAGATCTTTGAGTCTGTTTTAGTAAGATATTGGTGAAAGCCACAATCAAGAAAGAAGATCATAATTTAAAAAACTGCTTTGAAGAAAAGTGAAGGCAGGTGTGTATACACACACATACACACATAATAAGTGTGAATTTGTGCATGTCCCATATCTAAAAAGCAGGAAGCTGATTGTCATAAATGAACAGTAAGAGCTGCAGGAGGTGGGTGAAGAAAGCGACAGGATATAGAGGCAGAGAATCTCCTGCCAGGAGGTAGAAGGCCAATGACCTGTCGTCAAGTCAATTGAGAACACACATGCAGCTGTTACTGGCCTATTAGTGCAATGATAAAAAATTCACTAGTAATTGAAAAAGCAGCTGTGTTCACTAAAGGCTTTTGCTTTGTGTTTAGAGGGGAAAACTAGGTTTAGTTGCATCCTAACATATTTCTTTTCTAGCAACTAAGGGAGACATGAAACAGTGGCTGTGAAATCTAGACATTTTAAAATTAGCTGGTCAGGATATGTTGAACTGCAGTTTAAGAAGCTGGCTGAGGATTTTTTTGTGTAACTACTAATAAATATTTTTCTGCTAGAATTTTTGGGTCACTGAGGGTATTCCGGGGAATTTGGAAAAAAGCTACTAATAGTTACAAAAGGAAAAAGTGAATGAAATGACACGTTCAGTTATGGGTGTATCAGTCTAGTATTGATTTCATGCAAATGTTGGAACAAGACTCAGTGAAGAAAAATATTAAGAAAAAGAGTAAGAATAGCTAATTACAATTTTTGTAGAGGTGCAGAAACTGGAGGATGAAAACTAGGTACTCCTGTCTTCTGTGTTGAGATTACCAACTGGCTGATGAAGGTACAATCAGTAAAGTAATAGACTGACTTCCATAATATATCATGATGCACCACATTTTATTCAAGAAATTAGAACATGCAAATTAACATACCACATGATAAATATATTCTCAGAGGACGTAATGTCCATTTCAAAACCTAAATGGAAAGTTATCAGCCCTTGTATCTGCGGAGTGTGAAGTTGAAGATAATTTATATAAACAAATTTGCATTTCGTGATACACCAACTATAAACAAGATGTATGCATTCTAACACAGTGTAATGCCATGATTTCCAGTCTTTTGTCAGCTCCGCTTCACTTGAAAACCTGCAGTGTCTCAAGCTTTGCTTTGTCTAACTCCTGGGTGCCTCCAGGGATCCCCATCATCTTCCCTAGGTGGACCCATTTAGCACAGCCATTTGCACTCTGTGTCATATTGCACCTGTTCTGGGAGGGCGGCACTGTCCTGCCTGGCCTTGCAGGAACCAGCTTGGGCTTAGACATGTTAGTTCTGTTGGTCTCTGCCTGAACTCATCAGTTTTTAATTTCCTAGTGCTACCTGCCTCTCCTGGTAGGGAACCACTAGTCTAGAGTAAGGCTGCTATGGAAATTAAAGACCATACAGACCGTTCTCTGAAGAAGAGATTTTAATTTAAAATCTGTTCAAAAATTAAATTCAAGAAGACATTGACTGTGAAAATAAGCAGATTTGCGAGGTTACAGCAAAAAGGACTGTGCGATTTTTGAGTTGGGATATGATTTGGCTCCTTGATGTAGTGCTGTGTTAAGTTTGGACATCCAGATTTGAAGAAAAATGTAGACATTAGCAAGTTGGGCCGAATAACATTGTCATAACAGTGGAGGGATTAACAAATGATTTAAATAAAATGCTGAGAAGGATCTTAAACAATCATTGTTTTCATGGTCTAAAAGAAACTACATTGCAAAGTGATGTCATTGTAGATGGTCTTTCCATCCAGCAGATATAGGTGTTTGATGATCTTGCGTAATGTTAAGTTCAAGTTACTCAAAGGCAAAAGTGGGACATTATTCCTAACAGGACAATTAACTGCTGGAACAGTTTGGAGTGAGTTGTGATGGGTTATGCCCATCAATGCCAGCGCTGAAATCACAATGGCTTCCCTTTACTGAAAAGACAAGGTCTTGTTCATATGAGCATGAATTTAAAAGGAGTACACAACCTGTGTTATGTTGGGCATTGGAAATGGCTGTTACTTTGACAGCTTTTCCTCTATAACAGCAGATGACTCACAGAATAAAATAATTTATTATGCCTTCTGCAAAATGAGTTTACTCATGCATGAATACTCAGCAAGGCTATCAGGTAGGTTTTCAGCCTCTGCACAGCAGGCAGTTAACATTTATTTGTTCAGCTTCAGATAAATTCTGTGCAAAGACCTTTTTTCCTACAATAGCAGTTAAACTGTAACCTAAAAGTTTACCTAAAAATTTAGGGGTTTTGGCACTTACAGTACCATTTGTAGGTATGATTTATGGTTTGCTTTTTGACAGAAGTTTCCCTTCATAGCTTAAAGCCAAAATC
Organism: Chionis minor; assembly: GCA_013398295.1. NCBI lineage: Eukaryota > Metazoa > Chordata > Aves > Charadriiformes > Chionidae > Chionis > Chionis minor. Next base: position 241,197 of record VZSF01008512.1, on the reverse strand, counting down.
AACTGAAACGTGGTAGTTTTTGTCTCTAATCTACACACTGATGTAGTTAATGCTTTGTACTGTAAAAGAACAAATTAAAATAGAATTAGTAGGTATTTTAGTGTAAAACACTCAGGAAAACAACTGATGTGTACGAGAAGTAAAACTTTCAGAAGTAATACAACTTTTATAAATAATACTGCATGGCTTTCTGTACAACAGCTTTGCCCATCGTGCTGTGAGCATGGGGGAAATGTATTTGACATATTGGTTAGGATTGTGAATATGAGATTGAAAAAGGCACACAATTCCTGCGTTCACTGCAGTTTAATAAATTCTTAAGCAGCAGCTATAAATGATGTGCCAGGTCCTTGTAAATGCCTGTGAGCTCTTGTTGGACTTTCTGGTCTGGAAGGAGGACAGGAGGAGAATCCTGCAGCTGTTAAGCAGTTCTTCATGAATGGGGAGGTATGAATGTTTCTTGGGAGCAGGGGAAGGTTGCTTTTGGTTTATTTTTCATTTGTGTTACTCCAGGACTGGTAAGATTCTAGCTGAGCCACCAAAACCAGGTATAGTTGTTGGTTTCACTACTGGTACTTCAACAGAGTTCCAGGGACTTTGCAGGTGCCTCACACTTGAGACTGATGTGCTGTCACGTTTCAGTCCTCCCTCAAGCCTTGCATCTAGTCTTGCACTTCAACTCTTTAATCAAACATCTGGGGTTTTTTTTAGCTTGAATGCAGTCTCGTGTTTTCAAAGTCATGATTTTTGCTTGGGACCACTAGGTCCTGTAACAGTAGAAAGAATGACACACACATGCAGATGGGAAGCACCTGGAGCAGGCTTGAAAAGGCTATGGAGAGAAGTTGATTGGAATAAGACTGTAGTTCTTTTCATGTTCTGTTGCCAATAGGACCTGTTTTTCTTCTTTATTTTATTTTTTTTTTTAATAATTAATTTTTTAAAAATTTAAAAAAAAAAAAAAGGCTGGAAATGTTCAGTCTGTATTTCTCTTAGCCCACCAAGAGTGACTTGGTGACTCAGCCTGGTGCCACCTCACTGATGCAAGAAGTTTTCGTCATTTTAGAATGCAGAAACCCTTATTCCGATTAAGAACAATCTAAAATGCAACTCAGCTGTTACTGATTCCTCTTTCTTCTTCTCAGTGCTAAATTTTACTGTTATTATTTACTCTAGCTATCAAGTCCTTTCTCCTAGGGGACCTAAAATGACAGTAAGATTATCAGACTAAGAAAACATCGTTTGATGTCATGATTAGCAATCATGTCTTTGTCATGTCATACATCTTTGTCATACAAATTAAACCCTTTTACTAGCTGAAATATACTTTAGTAGTCCATATGTCAGGAAGCTTTTAAAACATGAATAAGGATCAGATAAACATTCACCCTTTCTGCTTCCTTCCCAGGAGCTTGAAAGGTAGGTGAGGGATAATAGTTTCCTCCTTCACAGTGTTTGGAAGATGACCAGAGAAGAGAAATTATTCCTATTCCCAGGTATATGATGAAACTGCAGGGAAACCTGTTATATATTGAAATCTATAATAGATATGAAGCATAACAGGTGGTAAATAAGCAAAGGAACAAATTTTATTTTACAACTTATTATTGTTATTTTCAGTTATAATGCTGTTATATGTGGCTGCCTGTAGACAAAACAAGGCTACTGGCCACCAGTTTACAGTCAGCTTGCTTTCTCTCTGTTTTATTTTCTCTTGCCCATGAGTTCTTTAGTCATAATTCACACTGAAATCTGTGGAAGTTGCTGCTCCTTGGGATAAGGAGTTATCCCATGATCTTGCCTGTTGGATTAAATGAACTTGTATGTTCTATGTTTCTTGCCACATGTATGACAATGGTCCATATTAAGTGAATCCTCAGACTTTCAATGCTCATACTTTTCTGTATGTTTGATGATAAGAAGAGATTCAAAATTGGTTCTAATAAACTCGCTACAATGCTCAAAATAAATAAGAGCAAACACCTTGCCATTTTCCACTGTTTTACTATGCAAATGTTTTCATCCCCTTCATTCAAGTTCCTGCCTTGGGGATTACATGTTGTGCCTTCAGGAGGCTACGGCCCTTTAAATTTAATTAGTTCTCTTGTGTAGACCAAACCACCAATGGCTTGATGCTGCTGGTTAATAAGCTTTGATCAAAGTTATTAAAAAAAAAAGGCCTATTATAACAGCACCCGACTGTGCTGTGCAGTTAAAGTTCCATCTGTGAAGGCTTCTCTTTTAAAATCTGTTTTAAGGCATTTTAGAACGTGGGCATTTTAATTGACTTCAGGCTCAAATTATTATTATTTTTTTTGTCAAGCTATAATTGGAAATGGTTCATCCCAAGGAATAATCTCATTCCCCTTTGACTTAAAGCTGTAGAGGCCTTCTTTCTGAAACTTAATATTTATCCTTTTTTTCCCCCCACCATAACCTGATGGTTTTATGCCTGGAAAACATTTGCGATTGCTAAACTGCTTTTCCTCTCTGTTATACCAGGTGCCATGGTCAAAGTGCACAAATATCTATATGCTTTATTGCAGCAGAAATATCAACAAGTTTTATTGATATTTAAAAATCCTGTTATTAATGTTGCACTAAGAGGGATTAATAAGCTATTACTTTAAAATATTACTATGAAAATTATCAAAACTGCTTATACTGCTGCACACACCTTATTGTATGTGCTTCAGTATACAAAGCAATATAGCTGGATGTGGTTGCCTCTAAATGAGTCATTATTTATTCAGTGACGTGATATAATAATGAAGATATCAAAATGGATTTGTGCTTTGGTAAAACTGTTGCAGTGTTGACGACACTGCAAGCTAGGCGCAACAGCATTGACTAATATAAAATTAAAAAATGTTTGTTGGTGTATTATCCATGAAGGACTTTATTTCCTTGGTGAGCTAGCTGTAAAATTTTTTAAAGTGTAATTAAAGCTGTGCTTAAATAATTAAATTAACGGGCTTTATCACGTTTAAGTTAAATTATAAGACTCCGATTTTAGAATTGTTTCCAGTCCACACTGGAAATACCAAGCTTAATGCACTTCCATGAATACTGTGGGTTTTTTCCCTCCACTTAAAAAACAAAAGTAGTTTAAACAGTTCAGCAATGTACATTTTGAACAGAGGTGGAATTATTTCATATTTTTCCTTTGGGTTTAATATATTCATGCAAAGAGTAACAAATAACATAAAGTTCCTGTCATTAACAAAAAAAAAAATCAAATCCATTAACAAAGAAGTACCTTTTATGAATTTTGTCTTCTTTCATGAATAAACAGGTTTTCCCCCTAAGGAAGCAAACTATATGTTTGTAGCTGGATTGCTGGAGCTCTAAGGTTTCCTCTACTTTGCTTCAAAATGTGTTGTATTTTGCTATGGCTCGAGACCCTGAAAATATTAGGCAGCATCATGCAGAGATAACAAATCCTCATTGTATTTATGTGGAGTACCACAACATGTTCCTATGGGACACATAAAGGAAATGTGTCCTTCTGTTCTTGCTCGTATTTCAAACCAATTTGACGTGTACCCAACAGGCTCTAATTAGAGCAGAGCTGGACATAAATTCTGTGAGTCAAGGCACTTCTGCGCTGAGCATGCACATTCTGATACTGGTTTCCTTTGCAAAGCCCTGTAACTTGACCGTCTACCAGTCAGCACTAGTTCAGTGGGACCCTCTCTTTGTTTTCTCTTCTTCACAAACTACGGAAGAACTATTTCAACACCCGTTGGTTGAGAATGTAATTCATCAGTTGTGAAACTATAGCATTAGTGGCGCTGGAGCGGTGCCATGAACAGCCCTGTTCTGTTTCATCCTCCTTCAATAAATAGTTAAAGAACAGCTGCTTATCAGGTAAATAGAAAACTTCTGCCAGTCATCAATAACCTGCCTGGGGTAATCCCCATTCTAACACTTTTGTTTGCTCTTCTGCTTTTTTAAGTCACGGGCTCTGTGTGTATTTGTTCAGCATCCAGCATAATGGTCCTTTTGGGATATCTTGTAATTAAAAGACCTAGCAATAATTATTCTTCTTATACCAAAATATGCTTTAATACCACATTATGGACCATAGAAATTACCAAATGCAATGTACAATTGACAACAGTGCTATATTTTCGTCTATGCAAACCTGCCAGTGAAACTGCTCTGTCACACAATTTCATCATTAACTTAATGCCACATCCCTGCTCTAAACAATTCTTTGAGTTGCAGGTCATAAATTGGTTTGCCATAAGGTATACTCAGAGAATTACTTGGGGGTTATTTTGGAAAGGTAAAACTGAGCCAGACTTTTCCTTCTCTTTTTACCCCTTCTCTTTTTGCCCCTCCTTTTTTTCCTCCTTTTGCTTCCTTCTTTCCTGTTTTCCTTCTTTTTTCCCTTCTTTTTCTTCCTCCTTTTTCCTTTTCTCCCTTTTTGTCTTTTTACCTTCTTTTTAATTGTTAAAGGATGTTTTACTTTACCGTGAGTGTTGTGGTTTAACTGCTTTTAGTATAAATAATAATCAGGTCTGATTTAATGGGAGTCTTCTACTTTGTGCTAAGTTCACACCATGTATTATGATAGTTTTCTTGTGCATGTTTAGAAAGCTAGGTGTTTGCTTTCGGTGTCTGCGTGGTTTTATATAGACATGTAATTCAGAGAGGAAGAAAAGGCATCAAAAATGTTTAAATATGCTTCACGGTATACTGAAAACAAATTTGTATTCCCTTCCCTCTTGGAAATGTGGATGTACTTTGGAAGAGTTGATCTTGGGTTTAGCAGTATCAGCTCTTGGAGAAGTATCCTTTCATCAAAGAGAAGTATTGCTTCTTGAGAAAAATGGTTCCTGCAGGGGTACTGATAGCAAGTTTCTATAATCCTGAACATTAGGATAAAAGCCTTTATCTGCAGGTATTGAATAGGCTGCGTATCTGTGGCAACCAACAAAGCCTGGATACTGCAGATTCTTGCAGACCAGAGTCTTGTGTTCAGTGAGCAGCACATTCAACCGAAGTTTGCTGCCATTACTTGAAACCTGTGCCTGTTGCACGTTTTATAACAGCTCTTCTCACTTCAACATGAACATTTTGTGGGTTATCTTCTTAAACGACACATTTTGTGTGTTTTTTGTCATGGCTGGTAGTAGTGACTCAAGTAATCGAAAGTTTCCACTGCTGTTTCCCCATACTGATTTATTTTTTTTTCCCCACTGTAACAATCTTCCACTTCTGAATTTTGAATGTTGCTCCCTCTCTGACAAACTGCTGGAAGGGCATTTACTCTGGCCACCTGTGTAATGTTCACTGTAGTAATTATCTTAATTACTTCCCAGCTGTATTACAGTGTCTCATTTGAGCAAACAGCCTATCTTGGTTAAAAGCTGGGTTGCTGAAGATTGCTCTATAACCTATGGTAGTTTCCTTGATTTATTACTTTTGCAGGTTAAAGCATGTATCCTTGTTTTTAACCTGAATTTTTCTCAACTAAACTTCACAGTGTGAGTCTGGTAGGTCTTTGCTAGATATAAGAGTTAGTTTCCCTGTTTGGATGTACTTCCCGTAGCCCTTCTTTGTTTCTTCAAATTCAGTGAATGCTTAATTGGAAACATAGTTTACATCTAAGAAAACGTCAAAATCTTAATGCTATATAAAATGAAAATAGAAAAAGATTTTATTTGCTTTTAATTCCTCAAAAAAATCTTTGAATAATAAGAAGAAAATCCCTTTGCTCCATGAGCCAGAAGTCTGAAATATAACACTCCACTAAACTTCTTGTTTGGGTTGTTTGGATTTTTTTAATCGCCCCTCTCCCCTCTTCATTTTTGTAATTTATGTCCATCTCAGGTAATAGGTGCTGTCATGATATCACAGCCCTATTTTTCCTTTAGCTTTTATTCTTAAAATAGAACATAGATCGATCTAAAAGATACTGAGGGTGAGGTGATAAAATTGTATTAGAAAAAAGTTGCTTTAATGAATAGAAAACCTAAATGATAGCTGCCATTGATACACAAATTCCACATAAACCATTTGACATGATGCCATATTTCTTGGCAATCATTTTTTTGTTGGGCATTGTACTGTAAAGCTGAGAAGTTCCTTTTCATCTTTAGGATGAAAGGCTGTCCTCCAGGACCCTTTTCCTCAATCTGCATAACACTACATACATCCCGTACACAAGTTGCATGTAGAATATTAAGCATTTGTAAAACTTAGGAGAGAAAAAATGGCTTTAAAATAATTTAGAGGCAATAGGCAAATGACATCTGTAATTATTACTCCAGTTTTTATAGTGTCTTGCTATATTTTGCTTGTTTTTATATACTAACCTGACCTCGCTGGTTTATGCTCCTTTGCATAGAACAGGCCAAATGATCTCATAAAGAAGCTGTCAGTAACAAAGCCTGTGTTCAAGGAGACCAAACATTAAGTTACACACTCTAAAAGACAGCTACCTCACATGTGAGGTGACCTGATGGAGGAGAGACATTTTCAAAGCTGGAACTTGCCAACAGCATCTTACTAGATTTTTGACTTACTGTATAAATTAGAAGGCACACAAGATGTAATGCCAAATCAAAAGTGTTGTAAACCCTATCTTTTGCTGTTGTTAATTGGGTGGAGATTAGAATCCAACATATCTGAAACGGAGAGATAGTGTATTTCTTCATGCTTGCAAATGCCTCATTTTATTTACATAGCTGTTCATATGTTTGATTTGTTTTACTGTGGTATGACACATAATATGACAACTGTTCACCCTCTGTAAAGGGCAAAATGGCAATTTGTGAGGTTCAGAGCTTTACATATGTATAGGAAGACAGGTGAAAAAGCCATTCTCTAGTGTTTTGAATTACATGGTTCTAAATGGAATCACTTTTACTGTAGCTAGATTGAATCTCTGTCTTGAAGGTATATGTTCAGGTGAAATGATGGTATGGGTCTGTGCATCCTGAATACAACTCCCCTACCTTTGAAGCTGAAGATCTAACTTTTCTTTTAAAAGGCTAGATTTAAATAAAAGCATGATCAGAAATGGATTAGTCTTTCTTCACTCTTCATCCCCAGTTCAGAAGTCTCTATCTAGTGGTGGTTTCTGCTGTGAAAAGGTAGTTAGTAGGTGTGATCTTGCTCACCTGGGACTAATTATCATACTGAAATCACTGGGCCTTCTTTTGTATTGCTCACAAATTTGAACCTAGTAATGCACCTTTCCCAAGAAGGTATCTCTGTATCAAGCTGCTAACCTTTTCTTCCTTTGTAGCTTATAAAAAAGTCATTAATAGCTCATTTATAACTCATTACCAGTTCTGTCAGCATGTAAAAAGACACGCTATTTCTCTTTTCATACAAATGAAATTTGGTTTCTCAGTGAGCTGCTCAGTACCCATTCTACTAGAAATTTGTGGATACATTTGGGTGACTAAATATAAATTAAAATGGATGCCCATTTTTAACTGTCTTTTTTTTAAGGCATGTTGATTGATATCTAGGACTTAGCCCTTTCTGTAAATATCAATTATGTCCAAAATGTTTATATGTATTTTTGAATATATTAAGAATATTATAAAAATTTAAGATCACCAGTTATTCCATAACATAGTATTTCGTAGCCTTTCTTAAGGAAATAATTGCCTCAATTGTTTGAAAAATGCAAACAAAACAAGTCAGTCTGTGGTATTGATGTCCATGGCAGAAAATCAGTTTACTGTGCTGATTTCTAATGCCTCTCACTTTATTTCCAGGGCATTTCTTTATTTAGTTTGATGGGAGTTTATTTTTTATTTAGTACAAATATTAAATTTTCTTAGCACAAAGGCAAATAAGTACCTCATTGGCAACTGTGCAGATAGCTAATAATCTCAGGTTTCAAAAATGACCAAATTAACTTCCATTATTTCATTAATTAATCAGTCAATAGCTTGGAAATTTGTTGCATGCAACCAATTCAAGCAAGACCAAAAATCTGAAATCTCTTATGCTCAAACTTCTGCAGAGCAGGCTGTTGTGTTCAGTTTTGGCCATCTTCAGAAAACAGTGTGGCCTGAGTGGGGACAACAGTGAACGTTGTGGAGGAGGAACTGGGTGGAAAAATGCAGAATGCAGGAAAATAACGAGAGACTAAACTTAACATAAAGCTGCATTTAACACCAGCGTTTTATATTGGTGTAGCTTCCATTTCTCAGATCTGGGGTCTGTAGATTACTAGAGAAAACTGCTGATACTGCACAGATCCCTGTTACATGTGCTTTTGACAGTGTAATACTGGCTTGTATTAATCTCCACCACCCTTTTGCAGATCAGAGGAATATTTTCTGTAATTTTTATACCTGCCACCACATTCACTTGCTTTCCTCATCCTCCTCTCACTGTTCACCTTCTTTTGCCTACAGCCTTGTCATTCATTAGTTAACCCATTTATGTCAGGAAATTAATTTTAATTCTCTGTAAGGTACCTATTTGTTTCAAATGGAGAAATAAACTCAACTTGTAGGAGAACACCTCCCAGCAGCGCTTTGGATGCGAAATCTCATCTCTCCTCCAGTAGCTGAGACTTTGGATCTTTCAGGTCTGTTTACCTGGCTGAACTATTGCTTCTGCTTATACAGTGCTTTCCCTAGATTTCCATCTGCTGATCCTGCAAACCGCAACTGTCTCCAATTCAATGAGGCACAAACAGTGCTTGTTTGGGATCAGCCATAGTTTGAGCTGCTGTCTCAGTCAGGAAAAAGTAGCTCATTAATCTATAGCCATGAGTTGCATTCTCACAAGGATACTCATTACTTAGGTTCCTGGGAGAGAAGGGTCAGGTCATGAGTATCTGATTGCCAGCAATTTCCTTAAGACCTTTCCTGGGAAACATATGAGGCAGGCAATTGGAAGGCTTTGGAGTAGGAGTTGAGAAACACTATGTGAAACAGAGTGGTTAACCTGTTTGTAACCTCCAGAAATTCTTGCATAAGGGTTGTCTTGGCTTTTTGGCTCTCTCCATTGCTTAAGGTTATTTTAATTTTGTTCCACCATCTCCATGTTGTCTGAATACACCTCATTTGCTGAAGACTTTAAAGTAATTTAGAAGAAAATATGCAAAAATTCAAATGTAAAATAAAGGTGTTGTCTACTCCCTACTCAATAGTTTACTCCATTACACCTCAACAAATATTAACTTCTTTAGTTATGCATAAAACTATGTGTTTTAGGAACAGTATCATTAACTAAATGCTCATGACTCCTGCAGGAAGCAGCAAAACATTTTATATGCAGTCTGTACATTCAAACAAGACTTTCAGAATTTTGAAGGCGAAAGCTTCATTGCTCTTTCTTTTTTGTTTAAGAGGTGAACAGAGAAAGCATGTTATAAAAACACCTAGTCGCTTTCCTGAAGTTTCCCGGTGCTCCAGGAGACATGGAAGGAATATGTCTTACAGCAAAAGGGAGAATGTTTGGGATACATCTCTGAGAAGTGAGACACTGGCTTCTTGCATTATTATTCAGTGTATGCTAAGGGGGGTGGCAGTGAAGCAGCTAGGAAAATGTATGCCCCCATATTTGAAACAGCATATGTAGAATAAATGATATGATGGAGGATCGAACTACAAGATTTTGAGCAGTAAGAAGGAGCATTCAGAGGGGACAACCCTGAGGCAACCTTGGAAAATCTCACGTAAATACTCTTTTTCCAATGCAGTTGCATTTTGTGAACCACTGGATGTCCTTTGTTTATTAAGATACTTTGTTCTTGGCTTCCAATGACTCCTGCTTTCTAAATGTGACAGTTCTGCAGCATGTTTTCTTGGGATTTCGAGAAACACTGCTATAGGAAAGAAAAAAATGGATATGCAATGCGAACAGGATAATTGGCAGTGAATAATTTTCTTGGCCAATTTGTTTAAAAAAAAAAAAAAATCCCTCAAAATCTGCAAAACAGAATTGTATGTAGGTGTGCAATGTGTTTTTTACCTGACTGCTTTTCTTGGCATGTAATTGTGACACAGCATATAGCAGTTCAGTTTCTGTTTAGAGGTAGTGCTAATTAAAGCTTAGCGAGGAGGGCTTTTGTTTGACAAAAATCATGTGCCTCTCCGTTTGCTGGGCAGCATCACTTATATTAATTGCTTGGCGTCGGCATTCATCTGTATCCAAAGATGAATCCTCATCCACAGCTTGTTCAGACGCAGCTCCTTGGTTCAAGTTAGCATTAAGAGAATTCCGTTTGTGACTTGTTCCTTGGTGAAGGTCTGTCACTTACTCACACTTTGCTTTAACTGAGACTGATTGTAGGCTGCCTGAAGACTCAGTTCCCTCATTTCCCCACTTGACAACAGCAAATCTGAGTCACAATTCCCAGTGCTCACTTGTTCTAAACCACGTAGCAAGGTGTGTTTAATAAGCCTCCCTGCAAAACAGTGCAGGTTGTTTGTGCGGCTGCTTGCTGAGAAATGCTGCTTTGTGCAGGGGATTGAAAACTTGTTGGTAGCTGTCCTCCAGTTGAGACTGAATTATATCTGGTTTTATTTCAGTTCTGTTCAGCAAAATGTCAACTCAGATATTGTCACCGACCTTAATTTTGAAAAGAAAATTCTCACTGGCATAGCTTAGCCCTTTTCCTTGAAAGAAATTTATACTGTTGTGAATTTTCATGTAGATACAGCACCCAACTTAACCATTGACTCTAGGATTCTGGTTGAATTATTAGAGACACATACTCACCATAAGTGGGTGGTGACTTATTACTGACTTGTATAACATATCAGTTATGACTCTTGTCTCGCGTGTGTGACATACAGTAGCACATAAGAACTAAGTGGTGGAATTTTCAGGAATATTACAGAAGTGGCCAGTTGTTTTGCTGCACAGCAATGCAAGTACACAGCCGTGGGGGTCCGAGGCGGTATAACACATGCCTCACAAGCAGAGGAAGAATAGCACTGAAGAGTATCCCGCATGCAACAAAGTCAAAAGATTTTGCAGTAAATGGAGGAGAAAGGAGAAAAAAGTATGAATGGTCAATTTTTGAGAAAATGGCACAGGAACAGAAGTGACTTTACTGCCGATCTAATTGTAGGCCGTTGGCTGTTGATCTAATAGCAGGGGAAGGGTGGTGGTAAGTTAGGCAAATGTCTGCTTAGCTTTTTGGTAATTATGGCTGTTGAAATACAGTCACTTCAGAAAAATATAGCTACAGTTGCTTTTTTGTAGGACTGTTTGATAGCTAGGACTTTGAGACTGTGTAGAAAGTGGAATGCACATTTAGTGACAGAACAGCTCCACTTCTGAATTATAGAGAGATGAGAAACTTGGGGATTTTTGGATGGATGTAAAATGCAGATGCACCTTTAGATTAAATTTTCAATTGCTACACTGTGCTGCCATTCATTTTCATTTGATGTAATGTATTTTTATTTTACTTTGCTGTTTTTTAGGTCTCCCATGTTTAAAACCGTAAGATTAACCAGTGAAATTTAGGAATGTGTTCTGCCAAGTATTTTTAAGCTGTGAGAATGTTAACCAATCACTAAACAAGCACAAGTTGCCATCAAGATACAGAAGAAAATTGAATACACAACCTCTCTGAGTGCCCAGGAGAGATAAGCTCCTATTGTGCCCTTAGCTTTTGCAGATCGTAGAATCATATAACGGTTTTAGTTGGAAGGGACCTTGAAGATCATCTAATTACAACCCCCCTGCTATGGCAGGGCACCTCCCATTAGACCAGGCTGCTCAAAGCCTCGTCCAACGTGGCCTTCCAGCGATGGGGCATCCAGAGCTCCCCTTGGCAACATGTGCCAGAGCCTCACCATCCTCACAGTAAAGAATTTCTTCCTGAGATCTAATCTAAATCTCCCCTCTTCTGCTTTGAAGCCATTACTCCTCGTCTGTCACTCCATGCTCCTGTAAAAAGTCCCTCTCCAGCTTTCTTGTAGGCTCTTTTCAGATACTGGAAGGAGCTCTAAGGTCTCCCTGGAGCCTTCTCTTCTCCAGACTGAACAACCCCAACTCTCTCAGCCTGTCCTCACAGCAGAGGGGCTCCAGCCCTCTGGTTATCTTCCTGGCTTCCTCTGGACCCGATCCAACAGGTCCATATCCTTCATGGACAGATGAAAGCTTCTCATACGAGTATGTTTTATCTTTTCATCAAAGTGGGGAACAGAGAGCTGTGCTCTTTCTGAAATTTCTCAATTAAATTTCCAAGAAACAGTTGAGGCTTATAGCGTTTGGGGTGATGCAAAATGTGCTTCTGTCCACCAAGGATTTGGTAAAGATTTTTGGCACTTGTAGCATTGAATACATCTATCTTTTCCCTGTGATCAGAGATGGAGGTGGGTCATAAATGGTGGAAATGGGATCTTTGTTTTTCCACCTGCCTGCACCTAAACTGATTCTTTCGAGAAAGAAAGGCAAGGCGTTGCATAGCGAACCATTACAATGAGCAGCTGACCTCATTTATTGCAGGCTGATGACGTTGACTATATCAGACCACAGGTAAGATCAGATCTGTCATGAGCCCTGTCGTGTCATGAGGCTCTTGCCTGTGAAACAGGTTGGGGATTAGAAGATTCTCACTGGAGAATTTTTAAGGACAATCAGTGCTTTCAAGCTATCCTTAAGATATTTGGACCATGAGATTGATGTCAGCCATTTTCACAAAGCATCAGCAAGGTCAAAACTGCGATTGCCCTTTTGTTTGTGTGCTTCTGTGAGTGAATTATATTACTTTCCAGGCTACTGAACTGCTTACTGATGGTTTATTCTGCACTTGGTTACATGACTTGGTTCAGGAACTGCCTAGTGAAAAAAACCTCCTTTCTAGGATGTGAACATCAGAAAGCTGTTTAAATGTCTGATAACTTCCTGATTGGCTTTGTAGCTAGCATAATTAAATTTTGATAATCTAGAAAAATAATAGTTGGAAAATCATACATTACTTTGGGAACAAGCACCACTGCGTCCTGAGGAAAGAAAAGTCTTGTCCACCTCATGCTGGACATTTGAGGAGTCATTAAGCTTTGCAGAACTAAGGAGAAGAGCTGATTTATTGCTTTCCTGCGTATCGCCCAAGGCAGGATAACTAAGGATAGAAGAAATACAGTCGTCCCATCATAGGTAGTATATCATCTCTCACTGTATGCCTTGCTCACAAGGTCTGGCTGCTGTTTGGAGGATTGAAGTTACTTCTATGTGCAGAGAACAGCCAACTCTGCGAGTGTGACCCTGTTTTTTGAAGTGGCATCGACACTGAAGAGCTGCACTGAGCATCCAGATAAGCAGGCACTTTCAGGAGATGTTTATATTTTATGGCTAAAATACCTTATTTTAAATAGCTTTCTAAAGCTGCAGCCCTGGTAGGGTTGTGTGTCTGACCGTGCTACTGAGGAGAATTTTCTCTGCACGAACAATGCAAAGTTGCCTTAAAATAACTCGCTGATAAAGTTGCCCCTGGGCAGGAGACTCTGTCGGCAAGTCTCTGTTGAGCTGGAAGGAAAGGAGCGAGCAGAGGGAGACCGTGCTGCCGGGGAGAGATGTGCCTGAGCAGGGCAAGGGGAGAGCCCACATCTCCTGTCTTCTGGTGGGAGACACGGCAATACATTTGTGGTACAGATAAGGAATTTTGCATCTCTTTTACGAGCTTGAAGGAAGGAACCGTCCCTGTTTCACTCTGTGCCACTCCACCTTTCTGCAGCAAGGAATAAAGTACAGATCAAATTGCGTTTTCATTTCGGTGTTTTGTGGGGTTCTTTTTTACAAAATGGGATGTCAGACAGGAAAAAGTGGCACCATTTTTGGTGAGTGTAAGCTATTTCCCACTTCATCCTCTTCTCTTTACTGTGACTTGCTAAAATACTGTAGCGCGGGAGAGCGGTGAAATCAGATTTGTTAACAGTAGCCGCTGGTTCAGTCGGTCTTGAGCCTTATCTCGGTGGTGGTGTACTAACCCTGACCTGTGCTATACATCTGTATCCTATATCTGGGGTAGGAAACTAGAAACAAAAGCCCAAACCCTTCCTTCCAGCAGTCTGGTGTCTCAGAGTTGAACTGCCCGCGTCTCCAGATTACTCCATGCTGCTGCTGTTGCATTCGGAAATACACTGACACTTCAATTCACGGCTGCATCTGGGAATAAATCGTCCCCTTGTTGCACGTGGATTTAAGGAACTTTAAAATCCCTATCCGGGAGAAAGCAGCACTTTGAGCCGCTGAGCTCATGCAGTGATTTATGGTAGGAAAGCTTCTGAACGCAGTTTCTGTTAAAGAGGAGGTGGCTTTGCTTTCTTGTATCACAACATCAACACAGTTCTTGTTATTAGTAAAAATAGTTTTAGAGAAAATAACATTTTTGTAGTAAAAACTACTGAGACTAAATCATGAAGAATAAATGGAAATAAAAAGGGAATAACATTTCCCTTTTTATACCACCAAAAGACAGGGCTCTGAAATAGCTGCCTGGACACATGCCCATTCAGGAGGACAGCAATCCCGTGACCTGATAGCTGCACGGGCAGGGAGCCCATTGTAGCATCCAGGAATGTCCTCCTCAAACTGGTCTGGCTTTGACTTTTCCAAGGTTGGGAAGGATTTATTGTATCAAATGGAATTTCATATTCTGTGATAGTCATGGTGTTAACGAGTTAAATCTGAATATTTTACAGAATAGGTGTGGTGATGATTTTTCCCTTGCTAATTCAGAGCTTGTGGGGAAAGAAAAGAAGAATCAACTCTAATTCCTTTTGTATAATTAAAAGAAAAAAAGAAAAGTAGAAAATTGCTATACTCAGCTTTTACTAGAGAAACAATGGTCAAGAAGGATTCCAGGTGTTTTTCAGGTAGGGATATTAATTAACTGCCTTTTCAGGAAATACAATTTAAACTTACTGTGTTCATGCACAGCATGCAATTAGTTCTTTGCTTTGTTTTGTGTATTTCGCTAGCAAGCTATCCCAGAATAATACTCTGAATTCTCAATTGGTGTAATTCATTATAGTTCCATTAACTTCCAGAGAGGCTACTCTGGTTTATTCTGGCTCCATTTCTGGCCAAAATGTTCAATTTCAAATATGTAATAAAAGTGTTAGTCATCTTAACAGCTGTTACTCATGTTGGTATTTTGTGCCCAGTCCTGGATGCTTTAATGTATTTTTTGTTGATCAACAAAGAGGGTGTTGTGCACAATGGGGTATACATGGGCAAAGATTAAATGTGTCTTTCTCCACTTTTGAACTCTATTCTGACATTTTTAGTCTTCTGCCTAGTATTCTTCTCCACACGTAGTCTAATGATGACACAAAACTGGGAGGGGTGGCTGACACACCAGAAGACTGTGCTGGCGTTCAGCACGACCTGGACAGGCTGGAGAGTTGGGCAGGGAGAAACCATACGAAATCCATCAAGGGCAAGTGTAGGGTCCTGCACCTGGGGAGGAATAACCCCATGCACCAGTACAGGTTGGGGGTGAGCTGCTGAAGCAGCTCTGCAGAGAGGGACCTGGGAGTCCTGGTGGACAACAGGATGCCCACGAGCCAGCAATGAGCCCTTGTGGCCAAGAAGGCCAATGGCATCCTGGGGTGCCTCAAGAAGAGTGTGGCCAGCAGGTCAAGGGAGGTCATCCTCCCGCTCTACTCTGACCTGGTGAGGGCCATCTGGAGTGCTGTGTCCAGAGCTGGGCTTCCCAGTTTAAGAAGGACAGGGAACTGCTGGCGAAGGGCCACAAAGATGATGAGGGGGCTGGAGCATCTTTCTTATGAGGAAAAGCTGAGGGAGTTGGGTCTTTTTAATCTGAAGAAGAGAAGACTGAGGGGGGACCTCATCAATGCTTGTAAATACTTTCAGGGAAGGTGCCAGGAGGAGGGGGCCAGGCTTTTTTCAGTGGTGCCCAGTAACAGGACAAGAGGTAATGGGCACAAACTTGAACATAGGGAGTTCCATCTAAACCTGAGGAGGAACTTCTTGACTTTGAGGGCGGCAGAGCACTGGGACAGGCTGCCCAGAGAGGTGGTGGAGTCTCCCACTCTGGAGACATTCCAAACCTACCTGGACGCCATCCTGTGCCACCTGCTGTAGGTTGACCTGCTCTGGCAGGGGAGTTGGACCAGATGATCTCCAGAGGTCCCTTCCAACCCCTAACATTCTATGATTCTGTAGTCAGAACTGATATTCCTGGGAGGCGTGCTACCAAAATAAGAGTCAGTACCAGTGACCATGGGACTGAGGGAAGTACTGTGAAGTCTTCCCTGCTTACACTTGAGCAGACAAGGAAAGAAAAGATTAAGTGTCTGATTTGGAATTCTGTGATTTTAATTTTATTTTTTTTTAAGTCAGCTGTGCTGGTATATTAATGATTAATCCATTCCAATAGAAGAAAATTACAGGTTCTCAAACTCCTTTTGAGGCAAGTATTATGATGCTTAGAAACAATATTAGTTAAAGGCAAAAATTCTAGCATTAAATAATATCAACATTATTATTTCTAAGAATCTAGCTGTCAAATATACTACTTTTTATGATAGCTGGAGTACTTGTAAGATGTAGCCTGTAATGTGAGAAAATATGATACCAGTATTCTCTGTTGTACATTTATTTCTTTCTTGGAACGGGTCAAAAATCAAACGATACAGCATTTTCTGCTTATAGAACCATGTTATGGCTTTCTGTCATCCCACACATCAGCCACTTAAGCTAGTAACCTTGTTCTGATTTTACTGTTAGTGAACTTAATTCTGTAAGTGTTTGTAGCCTGGAATGCTTTCTTTTTCTCTTGGTTCTTCAGAAAAGGTCATTATAAAATCATGCATGCTTTCTACCATCTTCAACAAGTTTTGCTGGAAATAACCCACTAACATTCTTTCTTTGAAGACATCGTGGTTTTATAGTATTTTATCACAAATATTTTGTCTGTGGTTTATATTGCAGTGGTCATCCCCCTTCATATTCTTTCTGCAGCAAGAAGCCAGAGGAAAAACTTTTCTGTCTGTATCAGTCTGTTAAATTGTCTGCTGGTTCTAGTATGGTGATTTTTTTTTTTTATAAACTTCAAGGAGTGTATATGTCACTTATTCCTATTTCTTTAAAGGAGTGGGAGCAATTTTTGGAACCATTAGTTAAGCAAAAGTTTTTAATTTGCTATTGCCTTTTGCTGAATTCATTTTTGGATGCCTTCTCAGTTCTCTCGTAAGACCAATGTTGCCATGCCACCTTTTCCCCACCTCTTCTTTTTCACAGATGATCAAAGTTACTTTTTCTTGCAGATAGAGTAGAATAGATGACATAATTAATCTCCATGCATTTCTTTGCTCTTACGTTGAATGATCTGCACACACATTTGTGCTTTTTCCCTGTGTGAAGGAGTTTTTTGGCCACTGTCCTCCACTGATCTTCTGGAGTGCTATTCTGATAAACTCAGTGTCTGTAGCTTAGGTTTGAGCTCTGTAGTGGTGGGGAGTGTGTATTTAAATCCCATTTTCTCTAGCCTTTATTTAGTTACAGGGAGCCTGTATTACTTTTTATATTTAAACCACCTTACCATTACAGTGGCTGTTGTTTTGGAGGAATGTCAGGAAGTGTTTAAATCTCCACAAGACCTTAATAATTTAAATGAATTTTTGGGGGTAAAGGAGCATGAGAATTTCCCAGTGTAAGGAAATTACAAAATACATGAAATACAGAAAAGTATTTTATTCTTCCATTTAGATATTTGGATCTTGCATAAAATATTAAGCAGCCATAAATTATCTCTATATATAGATATCCCCTTTTTTTTTTTTTAAGACTCGCTGCATGTTGATGGAGGGGTAGAGGAATTGCATGAAGCTTTGCCAATCCAAGCTGTGTTTTGCCTCACGTAATTTCTCAGGCTGCTGCACACTGCAAAAGGCTAGTCTGAATAGCAGAAAAGCTTAGTAGTAAGATTCTTTATCGGAAGAAACTAGTATGTGTCCTAGGCTTGAACACGGGTTGTTTTGTGTTATCAAGTGGGTTTGGCAGTGAAAAACCTGTCATTCCCATTTTAATAAAGAATTTACGTGGTGCCTCCTGGCCCTGGTGACTTGCAGGGACATCGTCTGGGGAAGGATACATGGAACATTAGCACAGCTCAGGGCGTGATCCTGTGTTTTTCTTTCTGAGGAGTGGAGGTTTTACCATATGGAAAGACTATCCCAGCATTAGTGGATCCCAGGGGAACAAAGCCAGTTCTGTATAACGAGTCTGGCTGTGACTCTTACCATCACACCATGCAGTTACTTCATCTTCCATCCTGGCTATGCATCCCTATTGTCTGATTAACAGACTGTTTGCCATAGTCTTTTGCCATTCATTTTCGCCGTTACCCTTTAAAATTTCCCTGAAATTTTAATTTTTTTCCCTTCTAGCTTGTCAATAACAATGGTTTTTTTGTAGATGATTTCATGACGTAGGTTAAAGCTTCTGAAGTTGAGCTCCTTTCTAACAGCATCTTGGGCTGTGGTCTGTTAGTGGTGACCTTTGCATATGTGTACAGCCCAGCCAGATCAGGAGAGTCCTGCAGATGTCCGAGGACCTGGGTAAGGAAAACAGCCCAGGTCACAGTGTAAACACAGGTCTTAAGTCCTGTCATAAGTTTTATGATCCATTCACAATGAATAATAAATGATTAATAAAGTTAAAATTGCGCTATGTATGTGTCTTACGGACTGCATTGTAAGTGTTTAAAAGCATCTAATATAGGCGTTGTTATAGATTAAACCAGCCTCTTGATTCTGATTGAGACATGCTGATTGATAATTTTTTTGTTCGTCGTACATGATCAGATTTCATGTTCATTGCTCAGTAAATGTTATAATAAATATTAATGTGTTGCTGCTCTCAAAGTACTTATTGAGATCTTTAAATTTCTTTAAATATATTCTCAGAACCTCTTAGAGTAACCAAAATTACCTGTAGCATTTTCCACAGCAAAATTATCCTGTGATATTGATTGAAATTGTGCCAGTGCATCTGCCATAAAAACGTTAATGTCGTGTCTGACTGAGACACATGCACCTTCTATGTTCATCATTTCTGAATCCATTATAAAGACCTTAATGGTAGCTGTATATAAAGACAAGCTATAATGACATCTTAAATGCTGTCTTTAAAGTCACAGCATGAAAAGCCTTTTAGAAGCACTGCATGAAAAAAGCAGGTAGCTAACAGCAATTTGTGGGTAATATTCATGGTATGTCTTTTATTTAGCGGGGGGGGTTTATATTAATTTCAATAGAAATAAATGGGTCCAGAAAGCTAATGGTATAAATAGAACTTTGTTCCCAGTGAATGGCATTTGAGACCTCAGGTCAGCTTGCTTATTTCGCAGCAAGCATAAGAAAATGCATGCCAGAGTTTGGAAGTGTTTGAACTAGTTATGCAAAATTAAAATATATACAATAGGAATGTAAGATCTAAAGCATATTAAATTTGGAAAAAGCACATATATATAGAAAAAGCACAATATAAATATTCTAAAAATCCCTTCTGTAGCAAGGTTATTTGGAAAGGCTGTAAGCTTCTCAAGAAGCAGTATTTCAGAAGGAAGGCGTTCAGACTATGTTGTAATTCTGTCAAGGACCTTGTATAGTCACTTTCTGGGCAATGACCTCCTTTTACCCGTCACGACAGTATACTCAGTTCATCTCAAATTTTGCTACAGGAAGGGAGAGGAGAGGGGAATAGATGAAAAAGAAGGCAGTACTAAATCTTATGGGCTTCATCCAGAATTTTTGGTAATCGTCACTGAAGCCCAGAGGATGCTGGAGCATGGGCTTTTCCGAGGAGGTCTCCTGGAGTCACATCTGACTTCCCATTTTTTCACTTCAATATTCAAGACATTAAATACTTTGGGCAATGGTTTACTCTTTAAAAGGTTTACTTTGAATAAAAATAATTTTAAAAAAAACCAAACAACAAACCAAAACAACGAGCCCACAGCTTTGATCCACGAGTGTCTAAATTTTTCTTCTTAATTACAGTTTATAATATTGACATTACCTTTGATCCTCACATTAGTACTGGTTGATTGTGTTAATTAGGCTTTATTATTTCAAATGTTTTCTATCAACATTGATTGGAAGATTATAATAACACTTTATAACCTTTCGGATACTGAAGAATCATACTGGCCATCAAAGTGGCTCACTGGGCTCTTAGATCCCAAGCTTACTTGTGTCTGAGCCTTGCTTGACCAAACTGGCCCTTTCCTCATGCCTCTCCACCCCAAGACTCGCCGTTTCATCCCCCTGCCCTCTCCATCTGCCGGGGTCCCTACGCACATGCACGTAACGGGTGTCTACAGGAATCGTAGCACCTCTTAATTGCCCTTATGTTTACAGAGGTGCCTCTATCCGTTGGACCTGGCTTGTGTGATCCTTTTCATCCCTCAGTGTCAAGATGTTTTGTAAAGCCAAGTAAACATTACTCTTGGTTTACTCACAAGGAACCAACGCATGGATATTTGTCATGGTCAACGGTAGGATCAGGAACAGATCCCCTGTCCCCCTGAAGGCAGTGCAGGACCCTGTGTGTTGAGTAATAACTTTGATACTCAGAAGATTATTTGTAGTATGGGATGCCAGAAGACTGTGGGGTTGGGAAAAAAATTATTAAACTTCTCCTTATAGATTCCAGGTTTTTTCTGTCCTTAGGTATCCAAGTCTTACTCAAATATCGGCAAGTGATAAACACCCCCTAGAAGCATGATGAAATTAAATCATTTCACACTAACTACAGAACAGCCACTAGTAATGGTGACTTTTAGTGACCACAGCCATAGATGGAATTAAAATTGGGGAACAAGAGGTAAAAAGCATGTTAGTGACTTTCTGAGTAAGCAGCCACCTTTGACTGCTTCCAATGCTATTGTTAGCGGTGTATAAACTGCAGGACGTGCTCTATTTCTTTTTTTACTCATTTAATGCTTTCCCAACATTTTTCCTTTGACAATGAAATTCTGAGTGATTAGACTCTATCCAGTCATTAATTATGTATGTTCACATGTAAGGACATTTTAACGTAGCTGTTTTGTGTTCCAAGGTTAAAATTGCATACCTTAATGAAGGGACATGGTGCTCGCATCACTAACTGTTAGAGTAAATGATTTTAAAGCTTGAAATCTTCTTTTTATTTCTTAAAGAAAACAGATTCAGCCGCATATTTATGTTGCTATATAAAGAAGTAGCAAAATAGCTTCTGATCTGAATGTAGTATTTGTTTAAACATTATTGTACTTCCTTATGAATATATAGTGGAATATGGGCAGGCAAAGTTCCTGTTTAAACAGACTTTTATTTCAGATTTTTCCACCTGAAACATTTGCTCAACCTAAAGGAGAAATATCTATACCCCAAAAAAATGAAATTTATAATTGAAAAAATCTTAAGGCAGCTTAGAAGATACTACACAGTAAAGTTACGGGTACAGGTTAGTAATTTATTTGCCATAACTCATATCAGCTCCCTTGAGTTGTATTGATTTCCTCAAATTTTGTTTAATGGGGAAAGAAATCATTCTTGTAGCATAAGAGTTGAAGCTCCAGCTGTTTCAAAGCACTATAGTGCAACTTCAGGGCACGGGGTAGGTTATGTGCTGAGCACAGCTCACTCTTGTTTTTTAAGACTACCTTCAGTAGACGGAGGCAGAGCTCTCTGGCCTCACGATCCCTGCAGGGTTCCTAGTGCATAAATTATGTGTGTCAAGACGATGATCTTCTAAACCAGCCGGCTTTTATGTTTCTAGGAGACAGACAAGATAATCTAAAGACTATTCAAGCACAAGGGCAACACAGCACTTTATCCAAAGAAATAAAAAAATAAATAAAACAAGTCAAAAGGCTTTATTGTTTACAGACCTTTTCAGTCACTGTTGTATATTTCACCGTCCAAGAGATCCTGGTTTTGAGTGAAGAAGTTAGCACAGGAGTAGCCGTGGTTCTTAGAAATGCATGCCCGAGGGCTGCGAGACTTACTGTTAGTGCTCATTCAGAAGCCCTCTTCAAAGTCCTCACAAATAGCTATGCTACTTTATCTTCACTTTCTAAATCGCACTACGGGTAGGACCATTTTACATAAAGGTTAAGAAAATAATCTCTTACTGACTCGAAATTGGTAAGTAATGTAATTACCATTATTCAAACTCTTCGTTAGGACTGACTTTCAAATGTCAGGCTCCACACCCACACAGCCAGGGCTCAGGCACAATAATTATTGTCTGACATACGGGGTAGCCTTAGAGGGGATACTGGGGAGCCCGCCAGTGCCAGTGCCAGGGCCTGGCTCAGCAGGGTGGGCTCAGCAACGTTAGCTATAGACACCAAAAAAATTTACTAGAGCAAAAATGATGCTAGTTGGAATTCCAGGCACGAGGTATATCTTTTACATGGCTGGTGAGAAATTACTTTGGGCTCCACTACCTCACATTGAATCAAAAGATCACAGCCCAGAAATTTTTTCCAAAGCTTTTCTTAGCTCCGTGTTTTTAATTCTTCCATCTGTCCGTTTTGTTGTTTTGTTTACTTGACCTGCATGCTGTTTAATGTCTCCTGGGGACGCTGTTCAGAAGCCTCCTACCTCCACCCTGGGTGGTACAGATGATCCAAATAGGACATCAAGAGTGTCCAGAAAATGACTCCAGCAAACAGTCACACCCGGGACAGTGAGCTCATCTAAACCTTTTCAGACAACGACTTTTTAAATGCTCTTGCCTAAACTCAGATGTGCTGGTGTGCCAGACAACAGCACATCCAACCATGGTACACAAAAATTAGCCTCATCGGGCAGCATTAATACAGAGTTTCTAAAAGATGTCAAGGGTCAGAGATGGAAAATGATTTCTAAAACTCTGTGTAATAAATCTGGACTTTCAGTGGATCCTTGAAAAGCTGGAGCATGCTGTTGCTGAGCAGCCCAAATCATCACCGAACAGCCTTTGGCTAGTCAAAAAACAGCACAGCTTCTGAGTCGCCAGCATTGCCATTACTTCCGTCAAGCGCCCATAAAGAATAAAGCAAGGAAAGAAACTTTAATTATTGGTAGTTTTCAGGTATCAAAATTGCAATCCCTTAGCTTTCTCTGCTTCATAATGGAGCCTCTACCTGACCCATGTCAGGACGGATTTGAGCACATTATAAAGCTTTCTGTTTCTGTTGTGAGGCAGGTACCAGTTTTTAGGTACTGGAGACACTACAAATATATAGTATACAACTGTATACTGTAAGTATTTTCAAGATCACAGGGTTACTGATAAATCACAACCTTTGACAATGTTTATAACCAGTGACTTTCCTGGAACTATGGCATTACCAAAGTATTTTTAGCAACACGCATTATTATGGATTATTGAAAATTAATATCTCATCTGATGAAGTGCACATGCTTCATTGAAATATCCCATATCAAAGTAATTCTAAAAGAAGGATTTCTATTAGACATTATGGTTTTGACGATTAAAATTAATGAGCTCTTTCAGAGTCTCTGCAGATATTTGTAAAAATGCGTTTTTTCTCCTCTGATATTTTGCTGTATGAAAAGAGACTTTTTCATGCTTCCTGACCAAACTTATTACTTGCTTGTCAAATTTACCCTGATTTTCTTTGCCATCTAGTTTCAAGACAATATGAACTGGTAACAGATGAGCACCTGAGTTGTCTCCAATAAATAAGCATTAAGAAGGAAACTGTATGTCAACCAGATTTTTATTATAACTTGATAAGTTTACCCACAGGTTTGGAATAGGCTTTTTTAATTAAAGAAAAGAACTGTATTTTAAACACTTTTGAAAAAGGGTGGCAACAGGAAGAGAACAGGCTTTGCAAATAGAAAACTCTACATGTTAAGACTTAGGATGCCTGTCAGTGGTAATACAGTCTAGGAGGGTGAAATGTAAACTTCCTTACAGAACTGGATACAATTTATAAATTTTGTATAGCTGGATCTAAACTTTTTGCTGGAGTTGTTTTAAAATGTGTCTTCATAAACACTTCCCGTGGAGTTATTCTTTATAAAAATAAATGTTAATAACTAACTGACAGAGAATTTATAGAACTGCAGTCTCAACTGCCTTTAAGCCCCAGGGGATTACGGTACAGTAAACCCAAATTTATACAAAGAATGAAATATAAAATAGAACAGAACAAAGGGAACGGAGAATGGTGGTTAGTGTTTTCCTAAAATTAAAATAGTGACATATTCCTGTTACTTTCACTGAAGCATATGCGTGAACCGTAAATATCAACGTTTAGTTTTGGATCTCCGAGTGATCTAAATGGATCTATTTCTTATGAAAAATGCCTGATTATGGCCAGAATGTGTATATACAGGATAACTTCAGTGTAGGTGGAAGTGGTGTTTCCTAAATTGCCTGTCAAGAATGACTTAATCCTACTTTGCAGAAATTGCCTACATCAGTGAGACACATTCATTTCCATACCCATTCATTCAGGAGACTCTCTGCTGAGAATGTCAAAGAGATGCTAATTATTATCAGCTATGGTGATCCCTTAGGAATTAGGCTGAGATTGATAAACCACATAATTACTGAAGTTACACTATAGACAAGGATTAAAGTGACGAGTTCTGCTCCCTTTCTTTTTTTGTTCTTTTGTGGTTTGGGGAGCAGCTGTCACAGGCCGTCCTGGTGCTCTTCAGGTGATCATTTTGTGACCACGTTGTCCTCTTTCGATCTAGTTTATCTGCTACCAGTGCTGTGCAAGGGCAGAAGCAGGAGAGGCCGTAATTGTATGTGCAGCCTGGTTGTGTCCCAAATAAACCATCCTAGAGAAAATGGCAAGATTCTTGAGCTTTTTCTCAGATAAATCATCTGCTTCATTAAAGAGAGGCAGCAGAAATTGGTAGTTCAGTTGAGTAGATCTATAGAGCAACACGTGCTGCCTGGAGTTAAACAGAATTCAACCAGGTAATTCTCTTCTGTTAACAGGGGGTCTCTGAGAGGAATTTGGGGGACTTATGACAGCATTAATGTCTGAAATATGAACAAATTTTCATCAGTCCTTACTACTCTGGCAAAAAAGGAATCACTTAAATTTTCATTCAGAACAGAAATCAAAATTGACAAACTTTTGTGCTGCTATTGATAAAATCTCCAGGATAGGAGATCATTTTAAATAAAGGCCAGTCCTTTTCTTGATGATAAATGCCTTTATCCTTTACAAATCTTTCCTGTCCCATTCCAATCCAAAAATAACTGAAGCTGGTTTGTTGTTTTTTTTTTTTTTCACTGCAAATTCTTTATTGTGAGCAAAGCAAGTTTAAAATACTAAATACATTTTCTTTGGTGGTACATGCCCAAAATTTGGATGTTCCTTGAATCCATTTGGCATCGATAACTGGTTTTAAAATTATTATGTAATTCAATGGTATGAATCTGATAGCAGTACAGTGTTCAAATATGTTTTCCTGTGCGGTGTTTCCTTTTCTGGAGTGATTGGTTAATGTAGAATCAGTCCTGTGTATTATAAGCAGTAGGACTAATCCCATGGGGTCTGTGGCTGTAGGGCTGTATTTGCAAAGGACACTTCCCATTTTAATTTATCTTAGAATGCTGAGGAGTACAAACATTGAGAGAAAAAAAAATTATCAAGGGAAACAAATGATTGGTACTTAAGATAACAAAAAGCATGTCATACACTGGAGGCTAGGTCCCAGCAGGATAGAAATATAAGCAAATATGAACACTGATGCAGTCTTTCAACTCTAAGTAGCAAGGTCCAGGTTCTGCTGTCACCCATATTGCATTAAAAGTCAGCAATGCAAAAGTCAGCAATTTGCAAAATTGGTTTTAATATGTACCTACGCAGTACAGTTTAGCACTAAGTATAGCAGCTCTGCCAGATGTTTTGGGTGATAGAAATGAATTAAATAGAAACGTTCAAGTTTGGGGATCCTTTGTCACATCTTAAATATATGCTAACAAGGTCAAGAGAAGTTATGTCTGTGACTGTGTTTCCTATATGTAAAATCTTATTGAGTACTACTTTTTTTATTGCTTGCGCTACAGTTTTCAGGAATTGGGGCACTGAGAGTATGTTTTCTGTCTGTGTGAAGTTAGGTCATCGTAGGCAAACAGATTGCTCAAATTTGGAATGCTTCTAGTGATTTTTCACTTGCTTTGCTCCCTTTATATTTTTTATGGCAAAGCTAAGCTTTTAGTACTGGTTTTAGTCCTTTACTGAGAATAGAGCTTGTACTGAGAGGAGCTGGATTCTGTTTTCTCAGTGAGTACAGCACTGTCATTAGCAATTAGACAAGTCAACGCTGTAGAATCATCATTATGAGTGATGGTATACAGAAAATGAAGGTGGGTAGGGTGGGGTTTTTTCAGACTGAAAAGTTAGTATTACAGATTAGAAGGTATTTCTTTTTATATAATTGACTTCTGTATATCAAAATAAAGTAATACAAAAATCTATTTTAAACTATAACTGGGCTGCCTGTCGTTAACCTAGCTACAGAAATTAATTTTAAAACGCTTGTAGTTTTCAGAGATCACGATGCTGTGTTAGTACACTGAACAATGCCAGGATCTGACCTCTATGCTGGCAGTTGAGCGAAGGTGTCTGCCCCCTTCCACGGCCAGCACCATGTTCCCTGGCAGTGATTTTGCTCTCCACCAGCCCAACCCAGCGGTTCCCCAGGCAGAGCCGGGCTGGCCAGAGACTGCTCCCAGCAGAGACCTTGGAAGAGGAAGTGCTGTTGTGAGTGGATGCAAGGTGTTGTGTACCAAATGTCTTGAGAATGGGTCCTGGCATTTTTCTGTACTAGACTAAAGGCATCTGTTTCCAGGCCCCTGATGTTTTAGGACTGTATTGATCTAATTTCATCCTGACTCTTCCAAACCATTGAAAGCTATTTTTAGTTTTCAGTTTAAATTATTTTCTAGAATATCCTTTCTTACTTGAAAATTCCCTCTGCACACCAAACAATACCGCTCTTAAAACAAAACAGTACACCAGGAGTTTTTACTTAAAGTCTTTAATACTCTTAGCACAAATATTCTTTTGGTACCTGAATTATGATTCTCTTTCTTGCTGTCTTATCAATCTTGTTTCTTGCAGTTATTCACCTGCAGAATGTATGTTATCTATTGGGAACATTTCCTTTTCTTGATTAACAGTTGTTGGTTTAGGTGGTTTAATTAACTGGCTTCCATCAAACAATAATCTTGTCTGTAATTAAATTGGTACTGTTCTTCTCAAAAGTATAACAAATGTCCATATTCTCTTAAATAATATCAGAGTAAGGAATTTAATTTAATGAGAAGTCAAGGCACTTTGCTTCCTCAAAATGGTGATGAAATTTAGACAGAAAAGGTTTTCAGAATGAAAATCTAGGTTTATGTTCAAGGCTGTCTCGCATTTTTCCAAATGATTTTGTGTCCCGCAATGAATAATATTTTGCTGAAGATTTCTTTGGCTTTTAGTCAAGTACTATAAATGAATTCATTAACGGAAATTATTTTCAGGCAGCAGTAGTGGGTGTGTGTTTGAAGTCATATGATGATGCATGATACTTTGAGCTTCAAGTCTATGACATCTTTTCATTAGCAGTTTCTACCACAAGAGGTAGTTTGGCTTAAAAGAAACAAACAAAGAAAACAAAAAACCCCAAGCCTATAGTGATCAAACATTATCTATGAGCCAGCCTACTACTACTTGTAAGATTGCATTCTAGGCTGTCTGAATGATAAGCATTCTTTGCATTAATAAAAGAAATACTCTCACAATAGAAATTGTCAACTTTATTGCAGAGATGTAGTTGAATCCTTTAGGTAAAAATCTTGTATTCTGCTCGGTTTTAGTAGGTCATAAGAGTAAAATTTATTTTCATGGGAAAGATTAGATTGAGATGTTTAGCAAAAAACTGACCCTTTTCCATCCTGAAGTTAGTACAAGTGCAACATGTTGCAAAAAGGAACATTTCCATTTTTCTCGCTTGAGCACCAGTGGGAATGTTGTAGAAGACTAACAGGATTTGTGTCTAAACAGTAAACAATGCTGAGCAGGAGGGCCATGAGCACCATTAGATATTACACAAGTCAAAGCACAGAGATACTATTTATTTAACATCAGCATTGTGTGGGTTTTGTATATGTAGCTAACCTCTGGATCTACTTTTTTGGCAAAACCAGGGAGTGTGAGACAAGAGCAACAAGGAAGGATAAGAGGTATGATAGTGAAATTATTCAAGCTTGCTTGGTTCTTGACAGTAAACTATTTAATGTGTATTAATTAAGAAGGACTCAACTTTAGGAAGTGATGTTGGAATATATAAAACCATATTAGTGTAAATGTTAGATATGCTACCCTGAAGATGCTGCCAGTAAATAGTAATTAACAATCACGAGCATATTTTCAACATTTAGCACTCAAAGAGTATGCATAGCTAGTTAAAGTTTAGTGTGGAGAACTAGACTGTAATTTAACCCTCTTTGGCATTTATTATAGGCAATGTATCTTGTCTGTGCTGGACTTTGAAACTTGTTAATTAGCTTCTGCCTCGGAAACATGTCAGCTAATACCTGTTGTCACCCTACAAAGATCTGTAAGTCTGTGATGTAGCTGGTAAAAGTGAAGAGGTTCTGATATTTAAGCATATGCTTCATAATAAGCAGTGGTTGCACTGGCTTTAGGGAGCCTCTATTTACATGTTTAATTTAGCAGTGTTCTTGGTCAGAAACAGAATTTTTGAGAAACAGTGAAAATGTTACTTGTGGGTTGCATTTTTTTTCCTGTGTAATTTTCAGTAGACGAGTATAACAACTGTGAAAGGAATGAAGAAACAGGGCCCATTATTTACTTTCTGCGAAAACCTTTGGTATTGAATCTCAAATTATGGTGTCTTTCATCCATGTGAAGATTAAGCCTTCCTAAAATACACAGAAAGTAATAATCAGGGAAGTTGCCGTAATAGCATTAGCCTCAGTCACCACATTATTATTTAATACATTTCAGTTGAAATGTGTGCTGTTCTGGATTTCATTATCTTGAAAATTCAAAGTAATTAAAGATTTTATTTTTAAAGCAGCCATACCAAATAAAAGCATGCTACAGGATGTTGATAGCTGGAATAAAAATGTCTTCATGTCTTCTGAGTACATTAATAGCAAGGGAAGGGAGGGGTTTAACTGAAGGAAGGATCCAGTTGTCTTGACGTTTGAGCTTCAAGCAGGTAACTGTCAAAGCAGAGAGGGGATTGCTTTTTAAGTGTAGATAATGCATCTTTTATGAATTTACATGATAATATAAATGTGAACCAGGGGTGAAATCATAGTTTATGCAGTGATGATAGAAATTGAAATTGTAGGTAAATGAACCTGGACAGAGCCTACTTCAGCAGAGGAGTCAGTGGAAACCTAGACAAGTTATCCAGTCGCAGGTTTCAAGGTGTTAGGGATTCTCCCTGTTTTCCTTTCAGGATGCAGCCACTCTTTGTCCCTTTGAGAGGTTTAGTCTGAACCCGGGACACCTATTCCAGGGGCAGAGCAGTAAGCTGGTGCTTTCTGCACCACTTTCTGTGCATGGGAATGCTCCGGATGGGGGATTTCTTGCCCCACTGAACAGGCATCAGGCTGTCCATCAGTCTTTCTGCCCCTTGTCTTCAGGGAGTCTCCAGCAGAACCTGTAAGGATTTATTGCCTGGAGGTCCACGGTAGCAAAATGACTACTTCATTACAAAATACAATGCTTGATCACAGCAATAAGCTTCTCTCAAGGGTTTATCCTAATGAATATTGAAAATTATTTCTTTTTCGTTCTGGGTGCGTATTTCTGTCCGTGCTGCAGACCAAGAGCCAGAACAAAGCTGTGCAAGTAGGCAGAACACTCAAACTCCTGTCCCTGTGCCATGTGCATGTCGTTCTCAGTTATTCTGTAGGTGTCAAAGGCTAACTTCAAGATGGGTGAAACTGGGCTCCATAGGCAACCTATCTACTTACTGTAGGAGGAATGAGGAGACCATCAGTATATTTCTGGTTTATAACTGCCCATCTTTCTCTCCACTGAGTACAAAGAGATGCCGAGAGAAGCTTATCTTTCTAGTTTAAATTTGGTCTTTCTGAATTTGACACCAGCTGCTGTCAAATCTGAGCCTGTCTTAGTGGTACAGAGATTTCATAATAATAAACAAAAAATAATTTATGAATTGTCTTGTAATGCTTCATATTCAAGTTCTTTTCAGTATTGGTCTTTTTGCTTTTGGCAGCATCAGAACAAAGGGATTCCCTTCTGGGTAGCCCAGATGTCACTGATACCGCTCCAAGAAGAAAGCGAAGACAAAGGACAACGATGCCTGCTGGGACAGGAGCTAAGGTGGCCGCTTATGAGACAGAACTGCCAGCTGCGGAAAAGTAAGCAGTTTTCAAATGTACTGAAATGTTTTTTTATCTGCAGATGTCAAAGGGTTTGGGGTTTTTTGTGTTTTCTTGCGCAGTTCCATATTTCAGACCAAGTACTGTTGTGTTGCATTCTGTATAGTCATTTACAGTGGTTTTACCCAACTTTGAATAGATGTGAATGATTAAATTGTCCAGCCAAATGACTTACTGATTTTAATAGACGTCTAAAGTGACAATTGTAAAATTCTTTTCTTTAATTGACTTGGGTAACTTCAGGCAAATAGATTGCAGCCTACTAAACCAATGTTCTATGTGTTACCATATAACCCCACAGGCAAAGTTGGATGCATTTATAGCAAGAGTCAAACTGAGATGGACGGCTTCAGCTAAGTTGTGTCACAGAAACCAGTAGCATTATGAGTGTCTTTTTTTTCATGGTGAGGGTGATCAAAGACAGGAATGGGTTGTCCAGAGAGGCTGTGGAGTCTCGATCTCTGGAAATACTCAAAACCATGATGGTTTTGTCATGATCCTGGACATCCTGCTGTGGTTGAGGAAGGAGGTTGAACTAGGCAATGTCCAGAGGTCCCTTCCAACCTCACCATCCTGTGAGTCTGTCTTTGTAATTTCAGTGGAAGTTAATTCTCAATACCATTTTTAATAGACCAAAATAAATTTCTTTTGAAAATAAGATCAATGGGGAGAAAAATAATTCACTCTTAAATACAAGGGGTCAGAATTTGTAACATTTCATAGAATTCTTTTTATTCTTATGTCACTCTCAAATTTTGGAAATATTTTCATGTGATCTGGGAGGTGCTTGGTTATGCATAGAGCTACCTCAGAGCTACAGTATAATTGGTGATATTTTCTTCAAATGGTGGTGATATTCTTCCAATAATTAGTGATATTTTCTTCTTTTTTTTAAGATCTATGGTAAGTTAAGTTAAAAATACAGTGGCAGTGCTCATTCTTTGATTAGATAAGAGGATATTATATCTCCCCATCTACCTGGCACACTACAAAAGCCAAACTGTAATAATCTGATTATTTTTCTCAGTGTCCCTGCTTAGTTCTTGGTGTTTCAACTTCATTTAAGTCTTTTTCACTTTAAGTCTTTGTCCACCTGCTAATCAAGCTCTCAGTCAATTTTCTTGGTTAATAATTTTCACTTCTCTTCAGCCTCTCAAAAGTACGGAGATGTAGGATTAGTTTCATGAGCCAGTTCACAAGTATAGACGTTCCTTTTTAGGAAGCCTCTTCAGTAATTTGTACTTGGGGAAGGCCAGATCGTACATGGTGTGAAAGGGTTTATCGTAAGTTGAGGGTACATTGGGGTCCTGCCCAAAATGTTTTCCAGTATTGTGTCCCTTAGCAGAAGATGACTAATCCAAGCAAACCACCCGAGCCTGCTGGGGCGGCGGGGAGGCGGGTAGGAAGTTAACCTCTAAATTCCTTCACCTTTGGAAATGCTCCATCACAAATATGGTAGATGTGCAGCCCTTGAAAGCATGTCATGCTTTTCTGTTTGTCAGGAGGATCAAATGACAGATTGTGATCACATTTGTAAATGCACGAATGAATCCTTATTTCTGAGCTCTCCTGCACAGACCTGCAGAAAGATTTGATTATTTACTCATAATGTAAATACTTTAACGTGCTATCACATAAAATCGTATTCCACGGTTGTAGCTTTAGCAAACTGAAACTTATTTGGCATTATTTTCCATTTGCAAGTTTTGCTGACAACATCAGTGCTTGTTTCATGTATGTCAGGCAATGAAAGGGCAGTTACAAACCAAACGTCAAGAGAATAATGCTGTCTTTATATTGTTGTATCGTAAGTTGGTTGATACAAGATCCTAAATCAGAAGAAAAAATACCTCTTTACTGAAGGACAGCATCCAAGTTTTTCTTTTCTTTTGGGCTTTCAGATATTATTTTTTTTTTGGAAAATGCAGTGTTTTAAAAAACAGTCATTGTTATCACATGATAGGAATTATATCTTAACTTTTATATATTTCTCCTAAGATTTTAAAGTACGGTGAGAAAGTACCATTTATGCTTAAAATTAAGATCATCTAAAATAAATACTGAGTCATAAAAAATGAAAGGATTCTATTTCCACAAATATTTTAGATTTATGGATGTTGAGGCTAGTTATGTAGCAATTCTCTACTTCTTTGGAATGAAAATATATTCTTAGATATGACCAAGAATACTGAGAAGAATGCAAATAAAAATCTGTTTAACATAGAAATTAGAGCAAAAGGAGTGCTGCCTTTCTCATGCTTTGTGTGTGGGTGCAATGGCAGGAAGAGGAGCTGAATTGTATTTATCTGTATAGTATTACAGTGACAATTTATTCAAGGACTAAATCAACATTTTAAATGAAACTTGGAAATGTGCTTTGGATAATATTAAGCTTAATGAAAGTAGTACAGACATGAGATCAGCAAAGAACTGAACTAGGCTTTGCGGAACAAGGTTTGCTAAATGAACTGTTTAATTATTTGCTGAGATGAAGATATTCTTTAGGATAAAGTAGAAATTCAGAATAATTAGTTGGTCAGTGAACTGCTGAGATTCAGGCTTGTCCAGCTCTCTAGCAGGTTGTTTTTCAAATCTGAGATATCCAATGAAAGCAAATGCTTCTTGAGGCAGATGGATGTTACTTAAAGTTGATAACAGTTCAACTATGGCTTGCAATTTACACATTTTTAAAATGTGACAAAGGATGGTTCTTACAGTTCAAAATATGATTGAGTCAGGAAGTAAAAATTATTCTGATTCCAGTAACTGTGATGGTATTGCTGAAGCTTTAATGGTAACTGAATATCTGGCAATTTCCTAAGGTGCAAAGCAGAGATAATATATAAGTCAAGTTAAGATGCAAATTCTACTTTTCACAATTTGCATTTCTTACTCAGAGGAGAAAAATTAATAAGAGCAATCCCAATCCACAGTTAGAAATTATGCTTATTGATGCATTACCCAAATCTCTCAGGGGACTGCATATGAATAACACTATTAGCTACGTAGAATATGCATTCAATATAGAGGCTTAAGTGTATGGCCTGTCAGACTGAATCTTATAAATAATTGGATGTTTCTATAATAATTTCACTAGAAAAGGATTGGAACCTATTTGAGAGAAGATAGTACGTACTGAAGATGACATTTTTTATATATAATTCTATAAATTAAACCTAATCATTAAATACAGAATACTTCGTGTAGCTTGTGCAATCTGTAGTCACAGAGTACAGTGGAACCCAGCCAGTGCTGGAGTCTCTATAACTAAAAGAAAAGTAAATCAGGAAAAAGCTTCCTTTTCTAGTACAGCTTACCACTATTACTTTGTTGCCATAAGTAAATATCTGTCTTTCTGGTTTGGTTTATCAAAATTCTTTTTATTTAAAGAGGTAATTAAAACCAAACCTCTTTTTCTGTCTGTTTGTTCTTACTAATAAAGGAACTATTTTTGTGGTCCTCCTTCACACATGGGTTTCCTAGGAGAAAAAGGCTTTACTGGATAAGACTCAAAATTTCTTTAAGTTATTCTTTATGTTTCAAAATATAATCCCTTCTGGCTGCTGTATACTGTTTATAATTTCTTTGCTATCAAATGTGTACATACTGTTGAGGATGCATACAATTACAAAAGTAGTTTGGGGGAAAGCATCTTAAATACAGAATAAACCTTATTATGGATGCAAATATGATGGATTCTCCTGAGAATATGAGTAGAGACATCCAGAAAATGTTATTGCAGAGAAAATGCTTCATAATTCTGAGAAGCAGGTGTTAAGTACTTTTCATTCAATTGACTGAGAAATAACAGGTATTATTTGCTTGTCTTTTCTATAAAGAAATATGTGTTTACAACAGGCACTGTGATTCTGACTTATTAGTTATTCTGCATGTCAAAAATTTCACTTTCATTTTTATAAGTCTAGTTTTGTACATTTAATGTAGCTGTTACTGTCCTTTAAATTAAATTGAAATTTGACTTTCATTAGCTTGATACTTCTCATTTGATTGATAAAACTGAGTGAGTGACTGTCAGGATCAGGCCTGCATTTAAATTGAAGGAAAGAGATGCTTTCTCTTAACTTCAGTATGTTTGGTTTTGCTGAAATACTGAGACGCAGTCGTAGTGCCACTGCATTTGATAGGATCTTTGCCATCAGTAACTAAAAGCTTTCTTTTTTTCCGTATGAGTGCTGCTTCTTCAGAGAGCTCAAAGTGTTCAACATGTACCTAGGAGTCCTCAGAAACATCTGTATGAAGTAAAAAAAACTAGATTGCTGACTGGATATTTGGAAGTGCCAGGAGTTGCCAGGGGGTGTTCTGTGCTACCTGCATTGCCATCACCTGCTCCATCAGAAAAGGCCAAGAGAGAATGTCAATTTTTCTCTAAATACGATTGTTACGTTCCTCACACTCAGTGTTTGTTCTTGACTTAAGGGTCTGATTAAAGTTAGTCACGCGTGTAATTGTGAGTGGAATCAGCTTCATAGGTTTTGCTTGTTAATGATAAATGCGAGGTTTTTTTGTTTTCATACTTTCATCTCTTTCTGTACCTTCAAAAGGTTTGTACAGTCTTCATAGGAATATATATCTTTTATTTGAAAAGAAAGCTCTTAGCATTATAGCCCAATACTGTAATAAGCTGGACTTGTCTTTCTTTTGATAACCTTCTACCCATTTCAAAGCTCTCAGAGCCTATGGTGAGCCAGGGAAACCCCTGGGGATCAGCTCTCAGCATTTGTTTAATTTATTACTTGCGGTTCATATTTTTGAAGTCCTAATGCAAGGTTTGTTTAAAATGTGGTTTGCCACCACCAGTGATTCAGGTAGCAAAAACATATATTTGTCCTGGAATTTGGCATTCTCGGAGAGTTGCACACAGACATCGGTATTACTGTCTCGCACAGCTAGTAATTCTTTCTTGTAAAGACTTAACCAAGTGAAATTTGGATTCCACTAAAAATGATACCATAACCTTCCATGTTCCAGGGGAGGGGTATAAAGTTTATACCACAGTTATCTCCTTTTAAAAAAAGATATATTTGAGAGTTCATGTTGACATGTCACTTTTTTTATTCATTAAGTGTATTTAATACAATCAGAGAGAGCTTGCAAAGCCTTGCATGGTGTGACAAAGCACCATGATCACCGGTGTATCAGTGAGTCAATGTCGTGTCTGTACCGGAGTGCTGAGCTCACTCCTGCCATAATAAATCTTCAGAATGCAATGTTTAGGAAGTTTTTGATAATTAACTCATACAGGCTGGAACGTAAACAGGTTAGGAACTCTGTTAGAAGTGGGCAGTCAGGTTCATCTGAGAATCTAATGTAAGAATCAAATTTTTTTTAAAGTATCTGAATGGAGTCCTTTTTGTGTTTGGTTTGTGATCAGCATTTGCGTAGGCTTTGGGTGATTTCTTTCTTTCCCTTTTTGCCACGACATTGGCAGCAGCAGTCAGTCACCGGTCATATCAGACAGAGTGTTTTGACTCAACTGTGCAAATATTCAAAGTTGTACTGTAACTTTGTGTGGCCTGATGGGAGCATTGGTAAGTGACATGCATCTTCTGAACAGTCACCTGTGAGTATTTAAGGTTGCATAAGGTTGAAGTAGAAAGAAGAGACGTGTTCAATACCTGTGTTATGTGACTTGTGTCTGTACAAACGTGAGAGAGGGAAAAAGGATATAAGCCTTTGAGTATAGCAATATTTGCCAAAAAGAAAAAAAAAAATTGCCAAAAATCTAGAGCGGTTCCATATTCAACTGGAATGAATAAGGCAGAAATAAATACAACACAGAGTACAGTTGCCTTTCTCCTGGCGGCACCCAGGCTGTCTATGCAGCGAGTGTCTTTGTTTTAACTGAGCAGTAGCTAATTGGGCTTCCACCATCCATGTGGGAATGGATGATTTATTTCCATGGAAAGTGGAAGGAATTGTTATCTGCAATCACCATTTCTCCTGACTCCCCAGGGAAAGATGGGAAAATATGAAGGCTGAAAGCCTGGGGCAGGGAAAAATGAATATTATCTGCTGACCTCCGAGGCTGCAATTTCTCCTGAGAAAAGTCACTCAGCTGTCTAGTTTGTACCACATCTCACCAATTTTTGTCACTAGTAATAGCCTAATAATTGATGGCTGATGGAGAGGTTATTACTCAGTAAGACTGACAGGACAGTACCCCGTGTTTTCTCAGGGCATGTTCTTTAGAGCAGGATTTTATTGCTGTGACAAATCTGGTGAGATATATGTCTCAAATGATCGATCTATAATGTATTTCAGTGAAATTGGTGGCTGTGAGATTATAAGAGGATAGCCTAAAAAAATGAAGCAATATCTTCCTCCATTACCTTTCTGGTAAATTTTTGGTGGTTTCTTCCTGTGCCTGTCTAACAATGTTTTTATATTGGAATGATGTTTGAAGTGAATTTTGTATTTCAGCCCTCTCCTAGGTAGGTTGTGAGTTGACATCGTTTAATTTATCACACTAAGGATTAGTTTTGCTAAATACTGTCATCCTGGCTGGGGTATTTTAATGTAGGAGGCAAAAAAATTGCTCCTCGGGAGTAAATTACAGTAAGAAGGAGGAAAGATTGTGTGTGGTTGAGCTAACTGGCAGTGCTGGAATATTTGTTGGCTTTTGATGCAGACCAAGCTACAATATTTTCAGTCTTCTAGGGGGAAGGGTGGGAAGTAAGAAAAGGAGATTGCGCTGAAAACAGCAAAGGCAGCAATATTTAAAATTCTTTGTACATCCTTGTGATTAGTATACAGCAGCAAATGTGCACTCTCTCTATGAACACTTCTGTAAAGGGCTTTTGATGATGGTGTGAATTAAACTTCCATTTCCTAAAACACCTCTTCAGGCAGAATTATTTTCACATTACTTTTAATAGGAAGAAGCAGGTAATGTAGATGCCTAAGATTTTGATTATATGTCAGGAGAGTAAGACTGGACTAATGGAAAGCCTAGGTAACCATGCTTGCCAGCTCAGTCCTGATGTCAAAGATAGACAGGATGGAAGAGAATGAGATGAAAACTTTGCTATATTAATGAGATAAATCTGCGTCAAATACCTAGTTTTATTGTTCATTAGACTGATCATGAAGTGTGTCTTCTTTATTGGATTAAATTAGAGTATTCCATATAGTGCAACTGCCTGTGAAGACCCGTAATACCTTAACTCAGGAGACATTCTGGAGAAAATGCACTAAAACACAAAAATACACTAAAACTCAGGATTTGGGAAATGATTTCACAAACCTTTGCAAATGGTCCTGCTCCACTGAGATGATTGCGTAGCTTCTGCTCTGTTCAGTGCACTTTTCCAAAGTCAGATTCATTGCATGAAGCTATTAATCATTTTATTTTTATTTGTATTTAGCCTTTTTCTGTACTTAACTTTTTGCCAATGAATCATCCTTCCTTCCTCCCTCTGCTCCCCCGCTTCCCCTGCCCCCCAGAAATGTCCCATCTCAGCAAAGCAGGGCTAAAAAGCTGCCATTTAGAATTATCAGCAATTTTCAGTTTCTTAATGCTAAAATAAGTGATTAATTCCCCATACAAAAATCACAGAACTAAATCTTATTTTTCCAATAGTGACTTTGCTCCTCAAACAGTGAAGGTTGTGTCTAGATTGCCTGGCTTTTTTCACCTGCTTAATTTCACTGATTTCTGTTGACTGTGAAGACCTACATCCAGCCACTAAGAAATATTATATCATACTTTGGTCACCTGCTAGACCTATATAATGTATAATACAGAGTACATTCAGTAACATTTTATGTGGCTTTCTCTCCATCTCATTTTTTGTCTTTTATAGCAGGTTCACTAGGTTTACTGTTCCATTGTTGCCAAAGATGCTGTTGAAACTGAGTAAGATACAGGTATCAGTACATTTTCTGGTCCGGAATGCTTGAAATCTAGTGCAAAAATATCGGAAAACCAAGGGGGAAAGGCCTCTAAGTAAACAGGCTTGTGCCGTAATCCTGTACCTTCTGCCTCACAAAATGGGTTGATCTTTCAAAATGAGTGGGAGAGGGAGCAAGAACCGGTGTAGAGAGGAGTACAGAAAAGGGTGAGAGATGACACTGTGCACATAACTGAGCAGACAGATGAGAGGGAACGTGGTGAGAGGCGCTGATTTGTGCATTTGTTTTCCTATTAATCACATATATATGTTTCCCCAAAGCGGTACATTAAGCACTTGAAGTCCAATGGATTTTCAATAATATTTAGAGCAACCCCAAACCTGGTCTGTCTGGATAAATATTCATTAATTTATACACTGTGACTAATACATACGGTACGAGCAAATGCACTTTCATGGTTGGTTGAGAAGACTCATCTGTTTCTGTCAACTTGTATTAGGATTCAGCATGACATTAATCAGTATCCTTTCTGATGAGTTCTGCCATCTGTG
Source organism: Chionis minor (assembly GCA_013398295.1). Lineage (NCBI taxonomy): Eukaryota > Metazoa > Chordata > Aves > Charadriiformes > Chionidae > Chionis > Chionis minor. The sequence goes on along the minus strand of VZSF01008512.1, from coordinate 202,396 downwards.
GGAGGGTATATGGCACATTCTAATGCATCAATCTAAAAACTTGTAGAATAAGAGAAAGAATTGGACAAATTTCACATTATGTCTCTCAAAATAATTTAACTATGCTTTCAATCTCCTTAAAGATTAATAAAAAACAAGAGCGTATTAGAAGCTGCCAGAAGTACAGAATTAGATTAATACAATCCTTGTTTGCATTGAATACTGCTGGAAGACTTGCTTGATTACTTAAAAAATCCCTTACTTTATTCAGTTATCAAACCATTCATAACAACTTTCATGTAGCTACTGCATTATTCCAGCTTGTACATATGAACAGCAGTTTGAAAATTAATTATGTCCTTGTATTTTCTTCATATTCTTAACTGTATAGCAACTATTACAAGTGGAGTTGGTATAAAACTGAAGGAAAATGGTCACTATTCATAGACGATCAACGAGTCAATATTGTAATGCATGTTAAATAGCAGAAGTGAGATAAAATAAAAAGCTCTTTTCAAAATTATCTCAATGAATCAAAAGACATCAGGTACTAAGGTGAATTCAAATCTGACAGTAGCCTAGCCCTTGACAACAATATTTCATCCTGTATATTTAGAATGAACCCAGTAATAATGACTAAAATAGAGGAAAAGGGCCAAATGTGCATGTAAATGCTACTGTCTGATAAAGGTAAGTTTTGTTCTAGAAATAGATGAGGTTACTAATGTACTTCTTTAAAAGCTGGTAATTATTCAATAGTAGAAATAAATATTTTGTATACCACTTCTACCACCTATGTAGATATCAGAAGAGAATTGGACATCAAAGTAAGAGACCTGTCTGTTAAATTAAAAAATAATTCCTCTAGACTTCTGTTTCCCTAGAAAAGACAGAGTAGAGAAGATATTTAACTTAAGAAAATAATTAGTGAGAAGCTTGTTGAAAAAGGTGGTAATTGTAGAAAAAAGTTGAAAGAAATTTGGTTTAAGCTTTAGAGCATCTATTTCACAGAGAATGCTTCACTAAACTTAACAAAAGGTTAGAAAAGAGATTGATCTTTTTTTCCATATTGAGAAGTTAACCACATGCTATTTAAAATTATCAGGTTCTGAATTATTATTTGGCCACAGGAAGAAAACTGTTATCAACACTTAATTCACATTGTGATCTGCCCTGCTCCACTCTCCAGATTACTAAGCAACATTTTAGAATATTTTCACAGGGGTTATTTTTTTTGCTCAGAGAGGAATATGGTACATTATTCATCACTTCAATGTTCCGGTGCAACTTGCTAAACCTTGAAGTTGCACAAGTGTAAAACTAAGTAAAGTGATGATAAATCGTGTCGTTTAGTTTCTGGTGGTGATGTGAACTATCCAGACTATCATTGCTTTTGTCTCTCTGGAGTCGCTCCCTATTAAACTACCTGAAAAAAAATTCTACTTTTACTAAACTATCCTGAAAAGTTATATATTTTTGTGAAGAAACTCCTCAAGCCTTTAGGCTAAAATATACCACTAAATAACAAAGCATTTCTACAAATAGTATACCTACTGTATTTGCTGTTGATCACAAATACTGAATTATTTTTCTGCTCAGGTGCTACATCACTGTCAAGCTGTACTGAAAAGTCAGGTTAAGAAAGAATCCCTCAGTGTGTAAATACTCCCCTTTAGTTATATATCAGTGTAGATACAGCATTGCCTGAAGACGTTCAGTGGGAACAAAAACCAGATTATACTCAGTTGTGTTGACAAAATCCAAAGCGATAGTATCTGAACTAGGGTTAGGAATCAGGTTAGGGGTGACCTGCTGGAAAGCAGCTCTGCAGAGAGGGACCTGGGAGTCCTGGTGGACAACAGGATGACCACGAGCCAGCAATGTGCCCTTGTGGCCAAGAAGGCCAATGGCATCCTGGGGTACATCAAGAGGAGTGTGGCCAGCAGGTGGGGGGAGGTCATCCTCCCCCTCTACTCTGCCCTGGTGAGACCACATCTGCAGTCCTGTGTCCAGAGCTGGGCTGCCCAGTGCAAGAAGGACAGGGAACTGCTGGAGAGGGTGCAGTGAAGGGCCACAAAGATGATGAGGGGGCTGGAGCATCTTTCTTATGAGGAAAGGCTGAGGGAGTTGGGTCTTTTTAATCTGAAGAAGAGAAGACTGAGGGGGGTTCTCATCAATGCTTGTAAATACTTTCAGGGAGGGTGCCAGGAGGAGGGGGCCAGGCTTTTTTCAGTGGTGCCCAGTGACAGGACAAGAGGTAACGGGCACAAACTTGAACATAAGAAGTTCCATCTAAACCTGAGGAGGAACTTCTTGACTTTGAGGGCAGCAGAGCGCTGGAACAGGGTGCCCAGAGAGGTGGTGGAGTCTCCCAGTCTGGAGACATTCACAACCCGCCTGGACGCCATCCTGTGCCACCTGCTCTAGGTGGACCTGCTCTGGCAGGGAGGTTGGACCATACGATCTCCAGAGGTCCCTTCCAACCCCAGTGATTCTGTGTATAGCTATTTCAGTTAGGAACAGATTTAAAAGCAGAAACAGAAGATCTCCAAATAAAAATGAAATATCATCAGGTTGCGATGAGTTCCCTGTCGACTCTTTAAAGGATTCAAAATGCTTTGTAAGCTCCAGATTCAAAGTTTTAAAAAGAGCCAAAAGCATCAACTTTTTATTGATGTGACTCAGGGTGATCTCACAGCTAGTATAAGTAAGGGAAAGCACAGAAGCAGAGGGGAGCAAAACAGCCTTTCTACAGGATACATGAAGTTTGTGCAACTTGACTGTCAGGGTACGTGTTGTACTTCCCGAAGCTGGAAGCAACAGTGGTTGATTGGGCCATTGAGCTACTAAGGAGCAATGTCCTGTTTGCCCCTTTGTGAGCAGGTGATGACTGACGAGTCTCAACGGAGATAATACTTACTGATCTGGCTGCCCATGGTTCAGGTGTGCCACCACAAACAGCATGACCACAGCTCTCATAACATCCCTGGAGTTGTGCCACGTCAGTTTCACCTGGTTAGCAGCTTCAGTTGGGTGGTAGGTGAGAGCATGCTAGCGGGGAGGCAGTGGACATGGCTGTTTTGCAATAGGAGGGTGAGGAAATAAGAAACATTTTTGTATATAGCAGGAAACTTAGAAAAATTATGTCAAGGCACAGAAATAAATAGGCACGGGATTGTAAGAGCTGGAGGGGTTGTGGTGACATGCGATTTAGTGTTAGAGGGGTATAGTGTTGCCTGAGTCTTTTTTCACTTTTTTGTAAGACTTTTCAGTCTTCTCTTTGTCTTCCTACTTTCTCCTATCCAATGTAACACTTGAGAGGCATGTAATGATGGCCTTCTGCATGCCTGATATGCATCTACACCTTTTCTGCTCTAAGTAATTCCAAATCAACCATCACATCTTAAGACAGAATTATGAATGTTTGTTAGACTGTTTATTCAGTATGACTTGGTGCAGGATGTTGCCAGAGACCACAATCCCAAATTCACAGTGTCTCTAATGAAATGATTTGCAAGGTTGAGATGTTTCTGGTGCTGTTACCAGGCTAGATTTACAAAAAAGTCAGTGTTTCATGTTACCCTAAGACAGTGTTAGCCAGACACTCCTCTTTCCCATGGTTTCTTGCATACCACTCCCAGTTGTGCACGGACTCCTGTGTCCCGCTGTCTTCTCCTTTTGCCAAGCTAAAAGCATACAACTTATTTCTTCATTAGTTCTAGCCTTTCTGGTGCTGAGGTCCTTTTGCAAACCAGCTCATATGTAGATAGGCCATACTGAATATGATATGTGTTCCTGGCCTGTATATATTCCCTTGTTAGCATTTGACTGATCAGAATTTTTACAGCTAACAAAGTAAAGATGACTGCAGAATGACCTGCCTTTTTATAGCATCAAAAGTGCCTTTCAAATGCCTCAAGAGTTAGCTCAACTTTCAAATCGGTGGCAAATCTCCTTTAAGAAAAAGTTGAGCCACACTGAGCGCTTGGGAAGAATTTTCCAAACATAATTTGAGCTTCATGATATATCAACTGCAAGATTTTTTTTCTATTCAATAGAGAAATATGCAAGTGAAAGAAAATGGTAATTTGAAAGACATTTGTATTAGTAAAGCTCAGTATGAATTTTTATAGATGGTAAAGAGGCTTGAATGTTGTTGACCAGATAAGTTTGCATTTTCTATGCAAGCCTAGCAAATGACTTCAATTTTCCTGAACCTGAGCTGCTTCTTCATGTTTTTGTTTCACATCTTCACTTTTTTACCAGACATTCCTATCTTGAGTAATATTTAAGCATAGTATTTAGTTTTAAAGCATTCATCTGGTATTTATTTAAATGCTGTTACCTTAGCATTAAAAAGTTGAGTCTCAGTTAGGACTTTCAAATCATTAGCATTAAAATTTCTGTCACACCTGAAATTGCTGGCCTTAGCAGGGCACAGACATTCCAAATGTAATTGAGTTCTCTGCTTTTAAATATATTCCTTGGCTGAGTCATGTTGACAAGTGCTTTTCATCTTGAAAACTTTCCAGTTGTTAGACTTAGTCAATTTGACATGGAATTCAGAAAATGAACCGAAGTGGAGCCTAACGCTGTCTGCATAAAGGTGCACCTGTGTGTAGGTTAACTCGCCATCACCTGACATCTCCAAATATTATTCTTCCATTGTATGTTCTTACAAAAGTATGTTGTTTCCTGCAACACAGTCTCTATTGTCTACTAGAGCAAAATGTGACTGCCTTAATATATGTGAAAAAACCAGAAGAAAAGAGAAGTCAGATCATTTTTCCTAGCAGTTTCACGTAAACATTTAGATGTACAAGAGGGAAACACAAATCTAGGAGCCACAGCTGCAAGGTTTTTCTTAAGGCAGACCATAAGTTTGTCAGCATCTTGGAATAGCTTTTAGAATCCAGCCTACTCCATTTCTGGTGTCTAATTCAGGCAATTACCTCACTGCAGTTTTACATCTGGCCCCAGATAAGTTAGGTCCAGCCTGACAGACATATCAGCCAAAATTTCTTACTGGATTAATTGAGAAAAGTAGAGACCTTGGAAGAACTGTGAAGAACAATCTGATTCATCTAGCTTAGATTCAGCACAGTTTCCGTTAGCTGCCGCTTAGTCCCTCAGGGAACTCTAGGGAACCAATAGGAAAAGTTAGATTCTTCCATCTAAATATTTGAAAGCTGCTGGATTTGGACCATCTCCTGGAAAACAGATGTAGTTCAATCTCTCAAGCTGCATAGAGTCTAGCATCCTGAGTCTCACTAGGCAAGTGTTCTCATCTAGGATTTGGAGAAAAAAGGGGCACTATGTGGTGTAATGTCAAGCTTAAAATTAATTTAATTTGACTTCATCCAAGTTTCTGAGCTTCTCTAGAAGATTCTGTTGATAATCCTGGAGCTTGTCTGCTAATTCTAGACTATATCAGAGCTCCGTGCAAGGGTACTGCAGGACACACTTGTGTAGCTAATGGTAAGTTCTCAAGGAACTTTTCCCAAGGTTACTAGGGAATCATTAGGGAATCAGCTGTTTAATCATTTCAGATGCATGTGAAGTAGTGCATTCCTAGAAACTATGTAGACCAAATAGCTATTTTAGTTGTCAACCATGCTTTTGGTAGACCAAGCTCATCCAGATATTTCAAAAATTTTGTAAATTAATTTATAGGTCATTAATTCAAATGTATTGAATCATGTTGGTAGTGTGAAATCACATTTGAACTAAAAACTTCTGAATGAATATTTGAGATGATTTATCAGCTTATAAGCAAGATGTGTAGTTTTAGAAGCCTGATACTCTTCATACTTAGACTCTATAGCATAGAAGAAATTAAGTAAGGTGAGCAGAGTGACAGGACATAATCAGGGTCCTCGGTCTTTAATAAGCTCTTAGAGACGTTATTAACATGTCAACTCTTCAGTAGTGTTATTATGGATCTATTGACAGAGAAGAATTTGCAAGTCTTGGAGAAGAAGGTGAGTTGTTGGTTTTTGTGGGGTTTTTTTCAAAAGAACCTTTTACACTATGCAAAATTAATTTTTAGTTAGCCAGGGAAGGAACCTGTGCAGCAGGACAGGATATTATTGGGATATAATTGACAAATTAAAGTTTTATTTTAAATACATGAGCAATGCATCTCCCTAGAGTTCTGTCTTTTTTTCTCAGAAACAGGAAAGTATAAATTCATACTGTTTCATTGTCCTTCCTTATTTTATATTATTTTCAATATGGTACTATTTTTGTTTTCTCACTCTTCATCATGTTTCAGCACGATGAATTCTCCTGCCAGTAACTAAGCTGTCAGATAAATTATAATAAAATTTATATTAACCAGAAAGAGAACTAAAAGAGTAATCCACATTAAAGTATACAACAACAATTCCAAATTCAATGGGTATGCGAAGCTCATATGGCTAGGAGAACTCATAGATAATACCAACTCTGAAGCTGCTGGTTTTATTATAGCACTTCTTGATTTCAGAATAATTTTGGTCTAGATTTTAGTCTACACTAGTTAAATTAAATGGTACAGGGCTTCAGAACCAGGCAGGTATTCAAGAAAAAATATAATATATTGACAATGTATACCTGTTTAATTGGATAAATAGGACAACCTCCAAGATAAATGATGACTGACAGATCATAAAACTCTCTAGTGTTTAATTATAAATGAACTGACATCCCAAGGATGGCACAGATGTGTGACAAGGGCTTAAGCGGCAGGCTTCAATTTTATTAAAAAGCACTTGTGAAGAAAACATAATTAGGCATAAGCAGTGCATGGATGTAGATAGAGGACAGAAAAATTCTTGGTCTGTTTAGAGACTTCAGTAAGCAAACTGCTCAGAGGCTGGAGGTATAGAGCCTGATGGTTTCCTCCTCCTTTCCCAAAGCTCAAGTTGTGTTTTGTTGCTGGCTGGCTGGACTTGACTGTTTCTCTAGGCACACCAGCTTCTGTCACACCTTCTGTGTTACAGAGGTGGCTGGCAGTGTTCTACCGCAGCAGACTGCCCGTTGGGAGGTTTCCAAAGTCGCAAGTTATGACAAAATTTGAATAGTACCCATATTGTGCAACTTCATTTTTTATGATGCTGTGACGACAGTAGAAAACCTAGTCCAGCCTCCTCCTCCCAGGAAAATTCCTTCTTGCTCCTGCCTATTTCGGGCAGGTGGCTGTCCTATATAAACCACAGACGGTCCGACGGAGCTTTCTCCGGTGGAAGCAGACAAACACATGAGGTCTCAGATGAGCTATGGCTTATCTGTCTTCCTGCTTACCAGATCAGCTCATGATCAGATGATTTTAGAAGGTAGTGGCAACTGTAGGGAAATAATCCACTCCATCTGTGTCTTTTACTTTGGCCAGTCAAATCCTTCCCCAATGGGGAAGCATTTTCTGGGCAGGACAGATAACTAGGGTGTAGAATACCTGGTTGTCCTGTGCTAGAGAGGCTGTCTTAGAGCATACAATTTTCATTGCACCCCTTTACACTCAGACCTAGGCTCCAAAGCTAGACGTATTTCACTCCTTGGATCCTTTCCATGCATTAGGCACTTCCCAAAACTGGTTATAGCAGGGCAGACGTTTTCCGTGCTTATCACAGCACAGATCTGATTGAGGACAGAGCACCAGCTCTTCAACTCCCGCAGCCTTTATGAATCCATGGAACAAGACACCTCCTTGTCCTCCTGAGGAGTGCATGGCACTGCGTTAATTGCATCAGAAGTCAGTGCCTGGTCGGATCACTCATCGAATCTGATCAGTCAGGCATTTATCTCACCATGGTGCATGGGTCCATGCACCTATTTGAGTAGCTTCCTGCGATTACTGTAGGCTTAAGCCTAGTTCAGAACAAATAAGTGTGCTCTGTGCATTTCAGGCATAATCTGTTGGTTGTTGTCATTGGCCAGCAACTGATGGTTAGCAAAATTAGTTTGTATTTTACTAATAAAAATGCAGTCTTAAATAAAGTGTATTTTGCCTGCATTCAAAAATAAGGGGAAAATACTTCACGAACTGGAAAGAGCAGGTATTTCCTAGAAAAAAAAAAATGTCTGTTTTCAATTCTGAGTTAAATTTATTTTTAAACTGTGAACCCCATCACTGGAATATTTATGCATTTTCTTTTTGGCTCATAACCTATTAATTAACAGTACACACTTTGAAATAGATACTTTTTCTTGCTTTTCTATTTTAATGTTTCTTATCTGTTCTTCCTCATACCTCTCGCTGGCTGAGTACACCCACTGCTTTTCCCTGAAGCTAATGCAAGAATTTAAAATTCAAATTACTGACAGACATGGATTGCTGTTCAAACAAGGCTTCTAAATGTTCTCAAACACCTTTATGAGTTATGCATTCAGAGGGCGTTAGATCAATGAAATCTATCATGTGTTTTTATTTATAGTCTCTTTCCTATCAGTGGAATTGTCTTTTACATAATCTCCAAAGCCCAGTCTGACAATTGCTATAGTGTTTCAGCTATTTTATATACTTACCTCTGAAATACAAAGAACAGAGTAATAAATACTGCATGCATGACATGTAGTCCCTAGACTTACTAATCAACACAGGAGGCTAACTGTTTGCAGTTTACGATTCTCTCTTTACATTGAGAAAACACAAATATTTTCTCTTTGAATGCAATGGAGGTATCTTAGACTAATTTTATTGTACCACGTATTCTAGTACACCATCGAACTATCCATAATATGAAACGATGCAAAACTATTATACAGATTATATACTGCCTTTGTAGGCCTATCTAGAAAGTGTCTGAAAATTTCTTAGGCATCCGTTTGCTGTTCTGGTAAGGAAAAAATTACATACAGCTCATTGTCTGAAAAAATTATGTACTTAACAAACTTCCAATTGTAAGAGAATGAGGCTATAGAAAAGAGATCACTTGAACTAGGGGAAAAAAATCTTCCTAGCACACATGATCAATATAGTGTGATTAAATGGATGAGTATAGATATTTACCGAGTCTGAAATAAATATTTTTCCTTTGATGTATGGACCCAGCCTCCTCGCTTAGTCTCATCAATTGTAAAAATCATTTGGAAGTGGACCCGCTTTTAGCCTTTGAATGTTGTGTTTGATACACACATCAGTCAGGTGCATACTGAGCTACTGCAGTGGGCTTACCTCCTAGATCACTTTCATGAGGCCCCTGGTTTCCTCTTTTTTCAGTCACACTGTGTCGTTGTGTGTATGCCTTTCTGAGATTTTTAATCAGAAGGAAGGTGAGCGTGAAAATATTAATTCTGGATGACTGAGTGCTCTGTTATTTCAGTATGCAGCTCTTCTGTTGGGCAATGCCAGAACTACATGGAGCTGGAGTAAACTACTACATTTTTACTTTTGTGAATTGAAATTTACATTTCTTATTATACATTTCACAGGAATTATTTTCATAGGTGATTTTGCTGTGTAAGAAAAGTTGTGACCAAAATTGGAAGACTGCTGTTCTTAGATAACCTGCAGGGCTTTGGTAAAGAAAGATTTATTTTTTTTTCTTTTTGATCTAAGGAAAATTTCGTCTGTGTTTCTTTTACATACAAGTTTTTTGTTTGGGAAACAAAAAGGCATTTTGTTCTCCAAGGTGAAAGAATAATGACGGAAAATATAATTACTGGTCTCTCTTCCTGTGGTCACACAAACCATTAGGGCTTTCATCAAAAGATAACTTCATAAAGAGGCAGTCTGGAAAAGCTTAAAGCCAACACAAAAGTCAGTGGCAACAACCTAAGTCCATCCTGATTTGGAATTTAGCCTATGACATCCATTCCAAGGAGACAGAAACAAGAGAAGATAGAAAGCCAGTGCATCTTGTGGCTCCCTGAAAGACTGCGAGAACCCAGGGATGGCGTGAGATGAGAACAGTAGGTCTTGTGTATGGTTGTGTAGCAGAGGTCCATCATATCTCTGGAGAATGCTCTCCTGAGAAACCCCGCCTTCTCAGGAAGCCACTGTTGATTCGGAAGAGAACGTTGTCTCCTTTCTGAGGAAAAACTTTTTATGGCAGACTATTAAAGCGTAGGCTGCCCTCTTGGTGTGAATGGGAACGGTTTCCGTGACATCAGGAACAGGATGCTGGAATGTGATACTTCAAGCGGGCGTGTGGTGAAGAAACCAGCACCTGTGTGATGTCCCACTGAAACGGCCAGTTTGAACTGCACTGGGCACAATTATTTGTGTTGCTACTGCAGGTTATTGCACGCATAATAATACAACAAGAAATGCTCAGAAATGCTGGTGACAGGCAGGCAATATTTGCAATGCAGCTGTGGGGAAGTACTAAATTCTCAAATATGAGAATTTGTACTTTCTGGTAATCCACTGTAATTGCCATTAAAAGACCATTGTGAGCAATCCATTGTTTTTAGAGGAGTTAGATGAAGATCTTAATGAATTAAAAATGTACCACGTTTATCTATGGAGAAAAAAAGCTTTCATCTTCATTCCCTCAGGTCCCTGTGCCTTCCTAGGGAGAATGGTCACCTACTGATTTGACCAGAATAATGTGCTGAAAATTGATTAATAGGAGGAGACACAATTTATCACTAATCCATTTCAGGCTTGCCAGAGGTGATCTTTCATTTTGAACTGTAGCTGTTGAAGCTCAGAGGGGTGGTGAGTGAAAATGGGCAGGTGAAATTATTCAATGTGAAAACTGCTTGCCAGAAGCTGCCTTCCTAGGAGTGAGGCTTTGGAGAACACGAGTGCTGTTTAGGCATCTCACTCCCCTTAATTATCGGTGGAAGGAAGATGTCTAATCATCCATGACTGGCGAGTTTAAAAAACTCTTCCTTCACCTTCCTAAGAAAGTGTCAGAAGAGGAAGTTTGAATTTCAGCAGAGTGAATATAATGAGGTCAGGGCAGCTGCAAAGCACTCATCATTCTTCAGAAAAAGGCCACTCTGTACTCTCAGCGTGGAACATTTCCCGTCCTCAGACATGCTTTTTATCCCCTTTCTCTTGCTGGCTTTTGCAAGTGGATGGCTTAGTCACCCTGGTATTAACAGTTCTTGTATTCTAGGCTTTGCTATAAGCTTGATTATGCAGACGAATTATTGCAAAATAAGCTATTCATTTAATAAGTGAATTTAAAGAGCAGTGGTATGGCACAAGTCCCTGAATGACACTTTTACTGCACAACTGTCCCTTGTGGTGCTCCAGCTTTCCCCAGCTCCCGAGCAGACAAAGCTGGACCCCAGGGAGGCAGACTTATCACACGAGGGTCTCTGCCTGAGGAATTGTTCTCCCATTGCTCTTCCTGGGTGTTTCAAAAACAGAAAAGTCCTGACTATTTCAAGACTTTTGAAAAACGTTATTTTAGCAAATGGATGTCCTGCTCTATAAGCTTGTGGGTACTGTTAAATTCCGGGAGGTGGTTCAGCCTGATCAGCTATTAAAAAATGTCTCTGGAGCTGAGAAACCTGAGCTTTTTGCTTCTTTGGAGCCAAATGAACTAATCTGATTTAAAATTTACTTTTATTTCAGTGCCTGGGTAACGTTGGCAAAGTTACCTCTTTTGAGCGTACACACTAGTACGCTGTTCGGCATTCAGCTACCTGATCTGTATTTTTTTAATATTTCTGCAGCGTAACCCACAAGATTGCAGCACCGGCTAAAAGTAATGTTATAGGGCAGGATTTGTAGTGCTGCTCAGGCTGTACACAGCACAGCTGGAGAAATAATGCGAAAAGTATTTAAAATTATTATGGAAAACATGAAGAGTTCTTATGAGAACTGCAGGCTTCTGAAGCACAAGAAGCTGTACCATATGTGAGGCTGGCAGAGAGTGTTTTTTTGGGGGAAATATAGTCCTTGGAGGAGCTAGTCCTGACAGCTTATCAAAGGCACAAAAGACAAAGTGGGAAAAGTAAATAGACCGACAGAGCTGCCTTTGTCAGGAGGGGGTTTGGGATACAATGACCTTGTGGTGGTGTTGCTTCCTGTGATAGGCAAGTATTCCTGCCCCATCTCTGCTAGTTAAGCGCTTTTAGTGCTCCTGATTAGTCCTCTTTCATCTCACTGCTCCTCGCTGCAGTTGGGGTAAAAGGTGGGGGGCGAGGAGGGCATAAAATAACAGGGCTCGTCCCGCAGCTGACGCTGTTGAGCTACAAGTTTTTTCATAAACTACTCGTTTTCTGTGTTTGTTTCACTGAGACGCCAGAATTCTGGTCAGGTCCAGTAAAGCACGAGCTCAATCAATCCCTTGAAGCTGGCTTTTATAATGGTATTTGGATTCCTATGGATGCAGGCAGACCTTTACTGGGATACTTGTATGTGCCTTGGCTCGCAAACTCCCAGGGGAACAATTTGCCGTGTTCACTCAGCATCTAAGAAAAGAAATAAACCTATAACAGCCGCAGTACCATAAACATCTCAAATAAAAAAATTTTGGTACAAAGTACCGCTGTAGGTTTTCTTCACTCCTGTAGGCCTCATCTTGGACAGAAGTAAGTATAAAGTCTTACATGCTCTGAGAAATGTGCTTGCGGTTGTTTTCAGCCAGTACACGCGCATTCTTTAATGGTATCCATTATTAGAAGTCGGCTCTGTTTTCAATGTTGAGAAAGCCTTAAAAAGGCAGAAGAGAGCAAATCTAGAGGAAAAAATCATCATACATTATATATTATTTACAGATCGTCTGAAACTTCTTTGCTCTCTCCAGCAGGAGTTAGAAATTTTCTTCCAAAATAATTTTGCTGCTCTAAGAATTCTTTTGTACCGTAAAAACCTTGAAAAGCTGCTTGTCCCTATTCTGCCCGAAGGCAAATTATAAAACTTACTGCTCTGAATAATAGAAGGAGGACTTGATACTTTTGCACTTTGTTGGCTTTGGTAGGGGACGCTTTGGTGGGTGGGTTGTATGAGATGGGCGCAGGGAACAAAGGACAAAGGGGTGGGGGTGGATTTCCCTCTTTTCTCCTTCCAGGTTTCACAGTTTGAAGACAAAAATCTAATATACTGAGGTCTGCAGGGTAGCAGGAAACCATTTTTTATTTACTTAGTCAGGTGCTAGTTGCAAGAGGGCCGCTGGAAATGTAGTTCGTGCCAAACTGCTTTGCTTTGAGAGCAGGGAATGCGAGTACCCCAAACCTGTAATCTAAGTCTTCCATGTGGAAAGTTGTTTCGTTTTAGCCTTTTTGATCTATTGGCTTGAACAGTAAAGCTAATTATAATTAGAAAGTCAGGTTTCCAAACGCAGTAAATCTACTATAACTAGAAATTTCAGCTTTGGAGGAAGGACCAACCAAGTAATAACAGCCGCAAGACTGCAGTGCGCGGAGCAGTGCTCTGTAATCCTGTTCCTGTTTACTGACCATATACTGACATCGGGAGCCGTCTGCTGCGCGTTTTCTGCTCTAAAGTGCAGCACTGAGCTATAAAACCAACCCAATGAAAGCCCTTAAGGTCTAGTGGGCAATAACTGAAACAAAAGGTACAGTTTTCTTTCAGCACAACCAACACATTTCTTTGATTAGACAGCTGAAAGTCCAAGTAAATAAAGGAAGAAGATCATCACTTGCTCTTACTTTGGGAGCAATTAATAGTCCTCTGATAACACACTATTTCCTTTTTTCCGGCTTTTGCATTGCCCTTCCTTTTCTTTTGGTGGTTAAGCACTCTCAATAGAGTTTCATCGAAAGTTGTGGGCAGTAGAAATCCTCATGGTTTTTATCTCTTCCAGGTGATGAGTTTTGGGAGGTGTTTGTTTAGGAGACAAACGCTACCTTTCTATAAAGAAAAATACAAAAGGTTTTCTCACCTTACTTTTTACTTTCCTCTGTAAGTAATGCAGTTAGGCCAAAACATCTTGTATATCCTGGATGGAAAATTTAGTAATTTCATTTTGTTCTGTAACACATTTATTTTTATCTACTTCAAGTTTGTGTGTCAGAAAGTTCCTGTGTATCTCACTGGATTAAGAAAAAAGCAGGTGGGGGAGAGTGAAGAGAAAGCTAGAAGTCGATACATTTTTGAAAACAGAAAATATTCTGGAAAGTTTTTTATTTTTTTTTCCTTTCCTAATGATTTTTTTTTCTTTTCTTAAAACCATGCTCTATGCCATATATCAAAGAATTTTATTGTTACAGGTGTCATAAAATTAGATATACTGTTGTTCACTTATTACTGATTATGATACTATTTTAACAGCAAAAACAATACTTAGCAATCATGCATAATTAAATTAGTAAGTTTCACTCTACAGCTGTGCATTTGTTTACAGTCTTATCTTACTGCCACAATTAGATACCCTTACCAGGATTTTTTTTTTTTTCTCTTGAAACTCTTTGTGGAAATTTTTTTCAGTATTTCAAATAACTCTAGAACTGACAAGTTGAAATCTTTGTCCCTAGCAAACATTTATTTGCATACAGTTTGGATTGACTTGGTTGATTTAGTCCTAGCATAAGGGCTATTTTCCTGTCATGGAATGGTGTAGAGGGTAAAGCTTTTAATTTATTTAATTTTTTTCCATTTTTTTTAGACAGATAGCTCTCAATCTGCATTTTCCTACTGGATATATTTATAATCTGTAAACTCTTTTTTTTTAATATGCCCTCAAGAGGAAAACCATGGAGCAGCCATAGAATAAATCCTTTTCAGGTTTGTGTATATGTTTTAACAACGTTGGAAGTAGTGGCTCAAAACAGCTTGTTGATTGGTAAGAAGGAACTGCCAAGTAAACAAAATTTTGCAAAAGCGAATTAAACTAGCATGGGTTCCTGCCAAAGTCCAAAAATTATTCACAGCAGAGAAGCCCTTGGGCTGCAACTGGGCATTTTGTAATAGTGCTCAATTTCTCCAGTCTTATTCTTGTAAGCATGTGAATTTCTGATCTTTTTTTTAATGCCTTTGAGCTGTGCTCCATGGGTGGAAGGTAGTTTCCCCACTCCTCTGCAGTTCTTTCCTTACTTGGAAATGTTAAGTGACCAAAGCAACCTTATTTTTAAAATTAACAAAGATCCATGCTGGAATTACAAGGCTTTGCACCCTACGCTTGACATGATCTGTTGAAATCAGTATAAGGACCTGGCTGATGATCCTTGCTGAACTGTAGACTGCCCATTAGGTTTGATGTTGTTGGTCTGCTGTATCCAGATCCAGGCTGGAACGTAATCCACGTCCGCTTCAAAAGCTCTGGCCAGGTTTGGAGGTGCTTCCTGCCTCCTCTTCTTCCCTGTAGATGGATGGCCAAGTAGTCTTTTGAAAAGGTCCGCGTCGTGGGAGAGGATCCATATGGTTGCTCCTTCTTTGCTCTTTTATCCTTTTTCTATTTCTATGGCTTTGTGTGTTTATGGCAAAGAGTTTTTAATGTTCCGCGAATTTATTGCCATCAGATGACTAATCTTACAGCACTGCCGAGACCAGATCACCCACTTTGAGGGTAAGACAGAAGGTGGCTCTCAATTCCCCCTGTGCCGGCATGACAGCTCTTTGAGTCATGGTCTGACTCATCTTTCACCCCCTCAAAAACCCCAGACCTACAGCACAGGAGAGAGAGAATTCCTCGTTTGTTTCTTTTATTTTTTTCTTAATTACTTATCAGGCATAAAATTACTGGTCCCATAAAAATAATAATTATAAACAGATTTGTTTCTTCCTTTAGCCTGTACAGAAGGTCCCTTCTGCTACCGCCCTCACCTTATGTCAGCACTTAAAAACAACACTGAATCTTGCTGTTTGGAGAGGTTAGACACAGTGACTCCCAGTCTGTCTACTTCTTTAACTATGAGAGAACACAAGCCTTTGCTGATAGCCTTTATCAACTTCAAAAAGCCTTTCTGAGCAGCTTTGCTGGGTTTTTTTTTTTTTTTTTCTTTCTTTTTTTTTTTTTTTTGGTGTGTCTGTGTGCGTTGGTTTTGCTGTTTCCTGGCAGCTTTTAACCAAAGTTCTGTTTCCCAAATGCTGTATTTCATCATCTTATTTCAGTGACACTGATTTTGTCTCGTGTTTTTAATATTTCTTCTGTGAAACAAGGCTCAATTCTTGTCTCCATTCCTGTCAGGTAACATCTGATACCTTTAGGGAATGAAATGGTTCTCTTAATCAAGTAGAAGGAACATTTTTTAACTGCTACCACAAAACGTGGGTCTCTAAAAGGATTTAATGCTTTAGGGAAATGCTGTAGTTGAAGGCGTATATTTGAATACCTGATGATATTAGGTTACTGCTAGATGTTATAAATAGCATTTGTTTCACCGTCCCAAGGTGTTATGCCAGCAGTGATTGGATTTCAGTTTTGGTGAGGAAAATGACCGTTGGTTGTTGTTTTTTTTAAATGTCAGTATTTATGAAATTGCTTGCCTGCAGAGGAGCTGTATGGAAGGGAAGGCAGAATTGTGTATCACGAGTCACATCGCAGTCCTGCAGCTCCTGGTGGAGCTGGGAGCTGGCATGCTTTCCTTTCTGCTCTCAACACCAGTGCTAACGCATTTTTCAGAATCTGAAGCGCTGGACCCTGTTCATCCATCTTCCCTACTTATGTCTGTTTCTTTTTCACATTGCAGCTTTAGCTTGCAGAGATCACTGTTGAAAAATTAATTAATTGCAAATTTTTAGACCTCAAAACATTAGCAAGGAAACTGAAAAGTTTTGATAAGGAATTGGTTGTGTATGTTAATAAGGACCTGGAGGTACTATTTAATTCATATTTCTGAATTTAGGCGAACTTTAATTGTGCTGTTAGGACACCTGTTGGATGCTGTTCAGGAAATACATGTAAAGATAAGGACTATTTTTGTGTTCATCTGTTTCAGAATTTTGTGATATGAATGTAGTACCCTGAGAAACAACATATCGTAGCAGACATGCGCTGACAAGCCATATGTTTACCCTGAGGTATTCTTATTCTTTATGATGGTATCAGTAAAGTCTCTGCAAAATCTCCCCAGAGGTTTTTAGTACTTTTCCGTTAATTCCTACCTGGGTCATTCCTCAGCGCCATGTTTCATATTCAAAACTTAAGAAGAACATGTTTTCCTACTCCATAAAAAGGGTAAAATACACTCAAGATTTTTTTTTCTTTTTGTATCAAAAAAAGAAGACTGAGAGGTGAGAGCAAGTGATATCTTTGTGGCTAAAGTCTGTACTCATTCATTCCACGTTGCCTGAAAGTCTACAATGAGGTTAAGAGAACAGCATACGAAATCTGAGAAAGAGTAAATTTTTTTCTGATCTATATTTTTTTATGCCATATTTCACATACTTCCCAAGATATCCAGTGCTCTATTTTAGGTTAGGGAGGGCGAATGGGTTATGAAAAGCCAAATAAAAAAAGGAAAAAATTTACATGTCAGGAAATCAGTAGGGCTTAGTGAGACCAATCTAAGAATACCAAAAAAAGCAGTAACACTCCTTCTAATCTGGTGTATTTGTTAGAGGATAGACTTTCTGCATATTCACTGTGTAATTAATAATTAATAAGGCTATCTATAATATTTAAACTACAGCATGCACCCAAACTGCAAAATGGACTGGCGTATATAATCAACATAGTTGACCTCTAAATATTTAGTGTATTTGAACTTCTTTGGCAAAGTAAAATTAACTTAAAGAAGAAAGGATGGAAAGTGTACATTAAAATTAAATTATATTCAGGATTAAATTTCTTCTGCAAGCCGTCTAACACGATGTAATCCTACATTGTCCTCTGCTGAGGTTGCCAAGAAGTGTGTGAAACGGCAGTTGCGACGGTGACCGAGTTAAACAGATTCCCACCACATTGATCTGGAGTTGGGGCAACCAGGTCTTTTGAGGAACACCACAAAGAATCTTTTACTTGTATCCAGCTAAGAAGTGGTATTCCAGCGTGGTATTGCACTTGCAAATCTGATTGGTTTTGTGAACGTGAAGTTCTTGGTTAGTACTTCTTATTACATGCTTCAGTAGGCAAAAAATTTTCCTATCAAAGGTTTCCTACTCTGTTCATGCCAGGAAGTGACTCTTCATAGCTCTAGCTCTTCCACTTGTCAGGTATAATATTATGTGCATCAACGTTAGGGAATGTATTTTCATCAACATTGGGAACCACATCAGCTATTGTAGGTCTGGTTTTGTCATCAATGATACCTATTTTTCTCATATTACTTCTCAGTTTTATGATAAAAATATTTTTTATGAGTGTATAAGAATTTAAAATAGCTTCATGCCATCCTAATACTGCTTTTACATGTAAAATATTAAGGAGAAGTATAACAATGATGATTCATGCTAATATTTTATATTTGTACATCACATGAAAAGTAGTATGGAGTGCCTCAAAAGGTGAAATGCAAATGTTAACAATATTCAGGTCAGTGTGCAAAGCTAATTTGATTTTTAGAGTTGCCATGTTGGTAACACAAGACATTTTTATTTGGGGAAAAAAAAAGAAAAAAGAAAAAAAAAGTCTAAATCTTTTTATTTTATTTCTACTTCCTCATTTGATCTGCTACTTTAGCTTATGTAAATCAGGGAAGTTGAGGAGCATGTTAATTTGTATCAGCTGAATCCTCTGACCTGAATATTCCAAGCAAACTTTAAAAAACAGCTAGACCAATGAGGCAAGCAGATAGCACATTTTTCAGGCCATTTTAACTTTATTTCTCACAGTTCCAGTGCTACTCTTGACAAATGGAGAGATAAATTCTTCACAATATCATACACCTAGTATCTATCCAATTAATTTTCTGCTGCCAGGCTCATTAACACAGTAGATACAGCCATTTGTTCTCTCTTTTTCTCCTGAACTATTTTATTTCTTTGAACATTGCCCTACAAAGCATATTAATATTTCATTTCTTTACTCTGTGAGTCCCTTGGAAAAAAGACAGAGTCAATATCTGTAATCTAACTTGGCTTCTTAGTGGTATCTTTCTTTCAGTGAGGCAGATCACATATGCACACTGAATTTCAGGGCAGTGCACAGATTTTACAGATTACCCCCATATTTAGTGTAAAGGGAAAATGTAACTTAAATCCCAAATCTGCAGTAGGGTAAGTTTTTGGAAGCTTTGTATAAGCTCATACATAAAGTTTGACCAATAATAGCATTTATTATGCTTTATCATAAGAGTTCAAACACAATGAAACAGGAGACATTATGGGGGAATGAAGTGAGAATAAAACACTCCTAGTACTCTATAATCTTCACTGTCTTAAGGTGATGTCACTTACTGTCTGCAGATGTCTTTGAGAATCATTTTCATCCATCCAAGACCAAAATGTGCATTTCAGTATGCACAAAGAGTGCCCATATTCAAGGGCATAAAAGTATTATTTAATAAGAAATTACTAGTTGTTTTTTTTTTTTCTTTAGTTTCTATTGCTGTTGTGCTTTAAATTTATATTTTTGTAGAGTAGGAATTTTCAACCATACTTTCTGGGGTCATTAAGCTTGTATTTAGTAGGGGTACCTTTGGGATTGGAATGAGTGACAGCTCATAAAATTCAGAGGCATTGGAGACCTCTGTATATGATTGACATGAAAGCCATTGAATTGCTTGATTTTAAAAGAGTGTTTATGCTCAAGGCATAAGGCTATGCATTTTTTAAACTGTCTTTTCTGATACACAGTGTAAAATACTCATTTATTTTGTTTTTGTTTCTCAGCCGAATCATCTGTAGCCCTTGAAATAACTAAGGGATATAGATAAAATAGAGATAAAAGGGGATAGAGACTGTAGCATATTTCCGAGGGGAAAAAAAAAAGAAGAAAAAAAGAAAAAAGGCAAGAAAAGCAAATCCCTTGTGAAAGGTGCTTTTCTCATTATTTTGAAGTGGATAATTGTTTCATTATCCGAATGCTACAACTTCTTTTTTTCCTTTTGTGATTTACTTGCTTGTTTTTCCTGGAAGCGATTAACCATAGAGAAACTTTTTTCACCTACTATGCTCTGTAGGGTACAGTGAGTCACTGGGTTAAACATGTATTTTATACAATGTGAGCACTTGACGCCGCTCGCTTGGCTGGCGTGGGTGTAACACGTGCTTGGAGGTTGCGTAGGTAGCTCTTGCCCCGAGTGGCACAATGTTGGTTTATCAGATGGAAGAAAGACGGTGTTTGTATGGGAAGCTCTCAGCTGCCTCTTAGCACCCACCATACCCATGGCGATGGTGACCACGTATTTCTGCTCCATCACTTCTGGCAAACCGGTGAGGTGGTTCTTTGTTCTAAGTTTCGTCTCCGTTTAAAACGTGTTTCCCCTCTGCCATTAGTTTCTCAAATAGTGCAGGGACCGCAGAATGTAATGGAAGGTGTGCTGCCATTGTAAGTCTCTGCTGTGAAGAAACATGGCCAGCTACTTCAAAATTTCAGTATACATAAACAAACCCGTATTTTATAAAGTTCTTTGCCCACTGAAATGTCAACAGAAGCAATTCTCAGGACAGAGTATCATGACAGGCACCTTCCGAACCTTCTGAAAACCTGGTCCCACTGAGGATCTCAGTGGGAGTGAGAGGATTTTTATTGTTCTTTTGTTGTCGGTGGTTAAACTGGGTTCGCAGTAGGTGCTAAGCATTTGAAAATAAAACCCACACATTTTCTCATTTAGCCATCTGAAGCCTATGCTGCAAGAGACCTCAGAGCTGGTTGTTGATGAAGTCTCCGTGGTATATTTCTGTGAGAATATCCCCCATCATTCTGTATGGGTAAACGTGGTGGCCTCATAAGCGTAGTGTTGATTTTAAAGGAGAGTATAATAGGAGTTGGATGAGTAACAGATCTATATCAAAGACTGTGTGAATGGTAGACTTAGTAGGAAAACAATAACAATAGGCATTTATATTTTCTCTTAAACATGAAGAGCTGAGATTTCTGCAGCAGGCTGATGCCTTTTGAACTAACATTGAATTTGCCTGTCTTAGTTCATAAAATCCATCTCTACAGCTAGGGAAGACTACAAAACCAACGTAAATATCAGACTGTTTTTGTATTCACTGTGCAGCACCCTCTAAGCACCCTGTCTACATTCTTCAGTCTAAACTGGTCTCCTGGGATACCCTTTTCTTTAACAGTGTTCTCAGACTTGGGACTCCAAGTCCAATGGGACTCCTTGGTGTACTAAGCGTTACACCTGGGAGTAAACACTTGCAAGATTTGGTCTTGAATTAAGATGCATATGAAGAGGTACAGACGACAACACAGGAAAGAGAAGGATGAGAGAAATGATAATGTCCTTTTGAAATGGTATTTTATCATTTTAACTCAATTTACAGTTATGAACATTAAATCGTAGCATAAGGGATGAAATTCCTTATATACAGGAAAGGCTTTTTTGGAGCTTCCTGGTTTTTTACTTCATGTAATGCAGAAAATGATGCCGTTTGGCATTTGAATCCTGTGTTTTATGATGTATCCTACCAAGTCACTTTACAGAAAGAAACTATCTTTACTTAGGGTAGATTTCTTAATTGTTCATTTTCTTGAAGTAATCTGCCATCTGTTACCTTAATATTAATACTACTTTCCCAATAATTGTAAACAAATTTGTAAATATCTTCCTACTGTTTTTCTACTTACCAGAAAACAAAATGCAAGAAATCGTGTAATTCCTTTATGCTAAAAACTCTCACTTTTGTGTAGTTATGCAGTAACAGATAGTGCTGTGATAAGTTTGTGAGGAAAGACAGAGTATAGTGGAGAAAATAAGAACTTCTGTAACTACCACGTTTTCATCTTCCTCCGTGGTGAAGTCTTTCCATGCTGACTCCAAAAGTGTTGCAACTAAAGCTGCTCTATTTACTACAAAAAATAAACAAGTGAAAACAGCTATGCAGAGCCAATGAAGGGAGAAGAATTAAAGTTTCAGTGAAGGCTTCAGAGAACAGATGAATTAATCGCAGAAGCACTTGTGTTACAGTTCAGAGAAATTAGACACTGGACTTCATTGTGAGATGGAGAACTTTTAGGTGTAAACAAAGCAAAACTTAAAACCACAGTGAACTTAATGCCCAAGGACACAAATAGTGAGAAAAGAAGCACAATGTCATTGCCAAGCAAGAGGAGAATATTGTACCACTGCAGTACTACAAAAAACAGCCTCTTTGGAAAAAAGACACAGAATTTTTTAATTTGACTTCATCTAAATCCACTGTCAGTTTGTAAATCAACAAGAAAGTTATGGCAAAGCTGCAAAGAGTTTTTGTCAGTGTGGGATGCACAGTTGAGGTTGTGCAATTACATGTCCATGGCAAACTATTTATAACAAAAGATAAATCCACCTCAAAGTAGATATTCATCAATCTTTCTGTATTCCATGCCACTTCCCATTGTCACAAGCAGGGATCTTAATATCACTGCAGTCAAGTATAGAAAACTCAACTCATTATTGCATCCTGATAAACTGTAGCTTCACAAAAAGGCTGTTAATTCAAGGCATTCATCATTAAAATCTATACCACTTCATTTTCTTTAAGGTATTGCCAAAGGAAAAAGTGAATTAGACCTGCCTGAATGTTTACTTAGAATGGTTATGTAGCAAAAATGGTTGGGGTTTTTCTTGTAGTTATGTCACATAGCTGAAAAAAAGTTGTTGGAGAGAAGTCTGCAAGTTGCTTCGTACACCAAAAGCCATATTGCTTTGAAATTTTGAAATCACTGTCAAGTCCAAACACAAGCAAACAATTTTGCATAGAATTTACCTCATTACTACAATCTGGTTTGTATGCAAAAATGAAAATCTATTTGCTCATCAAATGAGAGCATAAAAAATAGCATTTTCCAAATTCTCATCAATTGCCAGACATGATTATGGGGCGTTGGAACTAGATAATCTTTCAGGTCCCTTCCAACCCAAACCATTCTATGAGTCTATAATTATGCTCTGATATCTGTTATTTCAATTTGTCTGTAAAGTGGCGAGGAAAAATTTGAAGCATCTTTTGAATAACTTAAGTCATATAGTAGGGTAGCTCTTTCGGTTGCAATGGAGATTACTACATATAAATGTCTTGGCTTTTTGCAGGTGTGTTGCATATTCATCTTTTGTTACTTTCAGGGTTAGCATGCATAATGTTGCTATGTCTAATGATTGCATTGTACATTACTTTGATTGGCCTAAATGAGAGAAAATAATGGTTTACACCAACGAGCCAACCATTACCAAACTCGCTTTTCCCCACCACCCCACCCACTCCCATACGTATGGTTTATGGAAGAGAATGGTGGAAGGAGAGAAACGCAAGATAAATTGATGACTTCATTCAGGATGAAGTTAAGATGTTAGTCCTTCTTATTTGCATGAAAATTACTCAGCCATGCAAGCCATAACATTAATGAAATACAAGACTGTGACGAAGAGCATCACTCTAATTTATTGTGCTTCCCTTTGTCCCCACTGTCTGATTTTATACTTAACCAAAAGAGCCAGACAGAGCGGTCTTGTGGTGCGATGACTGTGGTTTGCTGTGGCACCTAATGCGGTGTCAGAGATAATACTCTTCTATATGATCATGGTTCAAGTCTAAGTCAACCAACCAAGTGCATATATCAAGACCTACACTATTTTTTGTTGCTTCATCAGCACAGAAAATAATGTGATCTCTTCTTCCTTGCTTTCTGACTGCAATAGCTTGTCATTTTGACATCATCTGAAGAAGATGCTGGTACAATCACATCTAGTATAAGGCACATGCAGTTCAAAAGAGACAAAAATAATCAAGTAAAAAGTTATTGAAATGTCCTGTTGGGATTTTTTTTCCCTGAGTGATACCTACATGGTAATACCTTCGCTCCCTTTGCTCTTGTTTGGTTTTATTACCATGTTTTTTTTGAGGGAAAAACATTATGCTTGCTTGAATTTTAAAATAACCGACGGAGGAGGTTGTTTTGCAGTCTTACCATCAATATCATTTATTTGACATACGCTTAAAAAATAATTTAGCACTGGCTATCAGACCTTGATAGGTTACGTCTTTCTTACCCTGAGCAGTGCTTGTACTCCCTGCTTGGTTTGGAAGCATCTAGTGGACTGGTACAAATAAAAGAAAACTAGCATAGTTACACATCTCCCATACTGAACTGCCACTGAAAAGTCTTTTGTAACACAGGAGAGAGAAATCAGACAGTTCAGAGGTGCATCCCATGGGCAGAAATGTGGTTTTTTTATAACTTCTGGGGACTTTGTTCGCAGAGATGGCAACATAGGATAGTTATATTGCTATACTGGAACTGCTTTAGGAGAGATCAATATGTGAACACTGTTCCCACTACAACTGTCAGGGAAATTCTTGTTATTAATAATAAAAAAATTGATTTATGTGATGGCAGTGGTTGCAACCGATAGCTCTCAGGCAACCCTGTAGGAATTAAACACTGCACTGTTTGATGAGAAAGTCCAGTATTGATTCAGGCTGATAAAATATTTTTCTTTATCTTTTGAGAACTCTTACTACATAGATGCTATAAATAAAAGTTTGGCATTTCTGACATGTGGAGAGTCCCAGTAGGTACCATTCTTTTTTTGTGATGGAAACTCTATTCTCTCTCTGCCTCGTTTGCTGTTTAACAATGTATGTGAACAGAGAACTGCACATAGAAGCAGAGAAGTGTAATTCTCTGTTTTTCTGAGGCTCAGGCTACTGAATAGGTATCATTGTATCCATGTCGCTTGAGAAAAAAGCACTGCAAAAACTTCTTGGAGCGTTTTTTTGGTGCACAGCCTCCTACTGACAGCTGCAGAGAGAAACGTCTTCTGGCCTTTTTATGCCTTCCTCTTGCTGTGTGCTTTTCTTATCAACTCCCCCATAAATATTTTCCTGTAACTGGCACAGACCATGCGCCTGATGCGCCTTGTTCAGGACCTCATCAGAAATGAGAATTTTAATCTGTGCTAAGAGAGAAGCAGTGACTTTAAGGCTAGGTCTGAATACCAATCATCTTCCTTAATTTGAGAACTTCACGGTCCCTCTTGTTCTCTTGTATCAGTCATATGCTTGGTGTTTCATGACCAATTCATATCTATTCATGCTAGTGACAAAGTTCATCTTTTGACGTCAAAAGTTTTTATTTGTATTTATCCCTGATCCACATTATAGA
This sequence comes from Chionis minor, assembly GCA_013398295.1. Lineage (NCBI taxonomy): Eukaryota > Metazoa > Chordata > Aves > Charadriiformes > Chionidae > Chionis > Chionis minor. The sequence continues at coordinate 177,374 of VZSF01008512.1, read as the reverse complement.
TTGTTTTTGTATCTAAAAAGTCTTCCTTGCAAAGATGTCTCCATTCTGCACATTCTCTGGGATTGTCTCATTGTGTGACATTCCACTAATATGATAAAGCGCTGCAGATTTCCAGATTTGGCTTAAGATTTCTGCGAGACTTTTAAAAGCCTCTTATTTCACAAGGACAGATGAAATTCACTGTGGTAGGCATTAACATGCTGCTTCTCAGACCAGGGCAAATATCCTTTCCTGCTAAATTTGTTGTAATGAGGGAAGAAAGGCACGCATATTCCATGTTCATGTTTGTGCTGTTTGTTTGCCATTTAAACGTATGTATTTGGGATATTTCACAATAAAACTAAGATACTGTTTTATTGTTCTAAGTGGGCTGGGTGGGATAGTGATACAAGGAATTATAATTTCCCACTTTAAAAAAAAAAAATTAGGTCTACTGTAAAGCATGTAAGAGGTGCTGACATCAGCGTGGTCTGGAATTGTGATAACATGAATTACTGCATTTGGGATTTGAAAACAGAACAAGTTAGGAAAAAAGACCCTAACTGTACTGGTATTTCTAAACTATATCATCAGACTTACAGAAACTGATGGGAAAAAATCTCTTTTGTCTGTGACAGCAAAGGTTAGCAGAAAAATCACAGACCAGTTTTTACAGTACATCTATCACATTGCAAGATAATACTGGTTTCATCCTAGGGATCTTTAACACTGTACTCTGGTTCTTGCAGGGAGCAGTACTGTAACTTTTGGTTTTTTTAAAAGTGAAAGGATAAACTTGCTTATGGGTGGATGTTTAAGTGTTATACAATATGGCTTTAAACTTTTCCTGCAATTAGAGCCTAATCCACAACACTGAAGCACATTATCAATTTTATGCTTAACTGGAGCATTTTTTCAACAGGCCTATTCATCTACTTAAAATTGAGCACGTGCTTAAGTGCATTGTTGAATCAGGGCCAGAGTTGTTATGATGAAGCAAAAAAAACACAAAAAAAAGGTCCAACAGATAATATTCATATTTCTCGGTTTAAAAATGTTCATTTCAAGAAGAGGAAGAGCTTAAATATGAGTTAGCTTCAGGCACAGGTGAAACAGGCAGCTGCTAGGGACATGGCTGTTGAAAGCTATGGATTGCTTGCTTTTCCTCGGGCAGAGGAGATGAGATTGATTATTCCAGCAGTATTTGCAGCTTCACTGGGCGATTCCCTGCAGATCCGGTTGAACTGAGAGGTCAAGCTACCAGGAGCAGCAGCTACCGCTGTGGAGGATGAAGCTGCCTGAGACAAAGAGGTCTTTGGTTCCTGATGGTCCTGTCCTGAGGGTACTCAGCAGCCCTGGGTAAACTGAGGAAGGAACAACAAAAAAAAAAAGCAACAGACCTTACTGACAGCCGCTGCCCTCTGCCAGTCTCACACCCAATCTCCCCGCAGACTGTATTTTTCTACTAAGAGAAAACTAAAAGTTAAAACTTCCATTTAAACCTTCTCCCAGAATATTTTTGCTCGCATATTAAGTTTTGCTGATGCTGCTAATATCCTCTGCTGTCTGGACTCAGTGCTCTTTCATTATTGTTTTTGCTGTTACGGGTCACATGGGTTAAAACTGCTGCTTTTATGACTAGTTTGCTGTTGCGTACCGGTAGCGATGCCGGTAGCAGCGGGCGCCCTGCCGTGTCGCGTAGGCACCTCCATCGGATCCTTTTGCAGCGTGGGATGTGTTGCTGCAGAGCAGGGATCAAGTGTCTGGTGCAAGGAGGAGAACTGTGTGGTCCGGGCCATCCCGTTGAGCCGTCGGGATCATGTCCAGGCTTGGACATGCTCCATCCTCCAGCTCCTACGGGACTTCAGAGGATTCCTTGGGATGGAGGTGAAACTTGCTCTTGCTGCAAATAATTCAGCTAAGCTTTTGATGGCGACGAGGTGTGGAGTGAAACGTTGATCAGTGTGCCATGTTGATAGGAATTGAGTGCCAGGGTTGTGCCAGGTACAACCCTGAATGATGGCTGGCTTAGGGGAGCGGGAATTGCCGTGTGAAACCTGGAGGTAACGCTGAAAATCGAGCAGTTTGATAGAAGGACAGTCTGGGAAAGGAGGACTGTCCTTAAGCACGTAGATAGTTGCATTTCTCCTTTTCCTTTAGGTTGCACTGTGCCTTCCCTTTTTGCCCCTGAACTGAGCAAAGCATCTAGACAGGGTACCAGCGCTCCCATCAGAATCCTCTCGCTTTAAAGTTAAGTAGGTGTTAAAGTGCTTTATAACATCCAGGAGTCTCAGCAAGGAGGGGAAGAGGCCATTGTGTTGTAAACAGCGTAGCTGCCATGGCAACCCTGGTGACTTGCAGAAAAATGGTAGGAGGGGAGGAGAGAAAACACATACAAATTTTTTCTTAATATTTAAAGCATAACTGCAATTAGTGACCTTACTTTCTGTATTTGTTTAAATAACTTGGAAGGCAAATACAGTTGTTTTGAAACTGCCAGAATATTCCTGTGTTATGTTGCATGCCTTGTCTGTGAGGTAAAGATGCTTATACGTACAATTATCTACTGAAAACAGTTGACCTCATGCTCATGTATCCTAAGCTATTTTGCAGATTGCTACAGTTCTCATACAGAGCAATGTATGTTGTCTAATGATTTGTTAACTTTTCACTTCTTGGCCCATGTTTAGCTGTAAAACCACAGTCCTGTTAATTACAAAGAATCTGTGTCTGTGTTTTCTTTACTTTGCCCTGTGGGGGGGAAAATGAAATATTAGGGAGGGGATTTTGGTTTTTCTTTTTTTTTTTTTTTCTTTCATATAAAATGTTAGTGACCTGTGGCAATTTCCAAAGTATTTCAGCATGTTCTCTGATGTTTAAATTGAACTTTACATCATTTGTTGTAGTGACACCTGTTGCCCTTGTAATGGTTAAGTGTATCTGAGTACATAGAAGCCGCTTTTCAAAATTTATAACTCACTGTAAAAATTTTATTCTGTGCTGAAACTTGGCACACAGGCTTTTTGACTAGGAACAAATTATTCTCTAAAAAATGTGATAGGGAGAAGTTGGTCATTCATAAGAGCTTACTGTGCAGTAAAAGCAAACTGATTTTACTGCTGTATTTTTCTATTTATGCCTCTGTAACTTGGAATATTAGCAGAATGAAATGGTGCGCATTTGTTCACTTTTTATGTCTTTAAATCTCAGTTCAAGCTTCTGCTTAGGTCACTGGTGTAAACAGATCTGATTTTCCTTTTCCTAGTTCTTCTGAATATTTCTCTCTGTCACAGACACCCACCAGACAATTTGATTATAGGTTGCTCGGCTGTTTTCAAGCAAGGAGCCCAGCTGGTTTTCAGCAAGAGAACAGGCATTCCTGGATGAAATCTTGGAGAATTCTTTTAAGTCTGTCCCAGTTTCTAGGTCTTTTAAACCTGCTGCTTGTGGAAACAGCAACAGGTGCTTTTCTTTCATGTTAGGGTTACTTTTTTTATAAGTATTTCCCACAATACTGAAAGTAGGAAGTAGACATTACCTGAGAAGGTAATCCCTACTGATCGATATGTTTGTTTTGTGTAGCATTATCATTTGTTTTAAATGGCTATGAGTTTTCCAGCATGTTTGCTGAAGCTGCTATTATTACCTCAAACATCCCTTTTTACAGAAATCCCCTGCAATCCAGCAGTGGTAGTCCTTATGAACTTTGTAGTTATCTTTTACTATCAATAGTAGTATAAATAAACATTGTTTGTGTTTTTTGTCTGTGTAATCATGAGCATGCAGGAAATTTTTTTCCAAAGCTGCATTGTCATAATTTGAACACTTTGTGCCAGGAAACAAAATCTGAAGCAGTTCTAACACACTAAAGTGCACGGAGGGTAATATTCAACAAGAAGTGTTGTATCAATGTGTAGAAAATAAAGGAGGTTGAACTTGTATGATCAAGTCAACAGAGTGAAACGTACAATGAAGTATACTGTCCTCCTGAAGTAACCTCTCTGTATCTATTAAAGTATGCCCTTTTCCATTACATTTTCTTGACTCATCTTAAGTTTTCCTCGTGCCTGTGCAGACTGTCCTGAATTCATAATGATGTTACATGAATTATATGAGCACACAGTAACTGCAAGGGGATATCCGCCTTTGCAACTTGGTGAGCCGCATTTTCTCATCCTGCTGAGGGGACTGGTGTTAACAATTAAAAATAATAATAGTACTGATAGAGATATTGCAAATCCTCGTATACTCCAGCTGGGTCGTAGGAGGTGAGATGTGCTTGAGTGGAGAAGTGAACTGGGCTGAGGGACACCTGCAGGTTGACTGTGAAGGTCTGCTCTGGTGAGTGGAGCCCGATGCGCTGGTCCTGTGGCTGCATCTTTGGGTTTGTAGGTGACCGTGCAGATCCTGGAGGGTGAAGAGTATCTTAAATCTACTTCTCATCGTTGAACGTGAATGACTGCTATTAATGTACAGCTTCATCTTCATGGTAATTCAATAACTAGCAACAGCACTGGCTTTGGTGACTGTTTATCCAGAGTCTAGACATTTTATATGAGTTTAGGTCTCCCTTCTGTGTTTTATAAGGGAGGCAAACACACCTTTTTCTGGTCTGGTGGTAGCATGACGGGTGCATTGGCTGTGCGCTGTTCTGCCTTAACAATATCCAAAATAAGCAATCTGCTGGTGGTTTATCTGAAACTACGATTTAGCAAGTACGACACAGGTGTATCAGCCTCCACCTGTGGAAAGCAATACTGGGAACACACCTATCACTCAGTAGCTCACCATCACCACATATAATTCAACAAGTATAAGCTGTCAGACAGAAACATTACATGGTCAGATAGAATGGAATTCTTATAGTCTTCAAGAAGATTAAGTGCTGCATTTTCTTCTTTGGTCTGAACTTTGGAGAGGGACACTAGCCCTGAAGAAGAGGGAATATGATAAAATGCCTCATAACACGACCCATAGTAAGTAGTTTTGTTGGAAAAAAAATAAAGGTGGAAGTGAAGATATGCCATGCACCTAGGCTTGCAGAAAATTTGTCACAGAGCTTTCTGAGTCAAAAGTTGGTACACTGAAAAAACATCCTGAGCTAAATAGTAGGCCAGTCCTGGTGGGTGATGACTGTATAGATCCCAACCAAACAAGACATGTGAACACAAATTTAACCTTCAGATACCTGAATAATTCCATTGACTTCTATGGTAAGTGATTTATTGGACCGGGACCAAGAGTGCAACATTTTGGAAGAATAAACCTCGCCAAGCTATTTAATGCCTGCTTTAGCAAGTCATCTGGGTCAGTTTCCTTCCTTTGTCTTATCTCCAGTGCCCATTGGCACCTTAGGCATGTGCTGTATATTATAACCCCACGACCTATGAACTGTGAGTCCACGGGCACCGTGAGACATCAGCTTCCATGGTGTGAATATCATCCACAATAATGAGAATTTGCAGTCTTCTTACTTACCTGTGGTTTAAAGGTGCTAAAGTGTACACAAATGTTTTGCATTTCTGTGTGGAACAGAGCATTTGGAGTGATACACAAACTCAAATACATGAAATGTTAGGTAGCAAAAGTACAGGGGATCTGTTTGTATGTTTTTTGAATAATTAACGCCTAAGCTGCCTAAACTTACTAAACATCACTTCACTCTGTATTGAGCAATTCCCTGCACCAAACATTGCTGGGCAGTCAATAATTCAGTAAGACAGTGTTTATACAGTGAAAATTGGTCTAAAATACATATGCAAAATTGTAAACTGGACTAAGTTTCTGTTTACGTTAAATACATAAACAACAGAGCGGTTTGAGCTATACTTTGTGAGTGTAACACATACAATGCGTGCCCCAGCTCTTATGTGTACATAGCCTGCACATAAATATTTCCCATTAATGTATTCAGTTAGTAATGCTTTTTAGGAAATCAAGTGCCCATGACCAAGAACTATGCATAAAGTGTGTTGATGTGAAGTTTATGTGACAATGGTAATGGAGCATGTTTCCCATTACAGATAAGGATACTTAATATTTATATCGTGCTTTCCATTTTAAAAGCATTTTAGAAACATTAATTAGTGCAAGCCTATCAAGGGAAAAATAATCTGAGACACAGATTCCTATGAGTGAGAGAAACCTTGGAAAGCAGTAATGCCAAAAGACGCTTAAAAGTAGTAACTGACAGCAAATTACGCATTAATTTAGAATACTGATTTGACAGCAATAAAGACCAATTCAACTGTAGTCTAATAAGCAGAGGTCTCCTGTCACTCAGGATGCTGATGTCTTGTTAGCAAAAAAGATATTGACAGCTGCAGCGATGGAGAGAAGAACAGCATATGCAGGAAGGGTATTTGGAGCCCGGATTTATAAGGAATGATTTTAGGTTAAATACATACAGGCTGGCTAAAGGACAACACAGGAAACATTTGATAAGGCTTGAAGGGTATCAACACGAAGCAGAGAATGTAATATGAGAAATGGGATTAAGGAAGATGACTTGAAATGAAAAAGAGCTTTTTATTAAGAAATTGTCAGTTATATCTATTGGCTTGCAAAATAACATTTCCAGAGAAAAGTGAAGCAGCGTCTCTTGCTTCATTTAAAACTGCACTGGAAAAATACTAGCAATGAGGAAGAGTTCTTCTTTAGTGGGAAATAGAGTAGTTTGACAAACTCCACAGAACTTGTTTCTCTTCACATTCCTTTGTAAGGGTAAATAAAGACCCCTCATCTAATATTATATTTTGGAAAAAATGATGTAAATAGAAAAATGTATTAGCTTGTGCACACAAGAAAGCCAGTACAGCTCTGGATTTGTATACAGAGATAGATGCAAGCACCAAAGCCTCTGGCAAATCTCTTTTAGTTGTCAGGGCATCCTGCCACCTTGTCATGCACCTTCTTTTCTTAGAAATAATTTATATAGATAAATGGCGTGTTCTCCATTGTTCTACATTGAAAATGTACCTCATTTTCCCTGTCTCGCAATCATACTTTAATGTTTTGAGGTCAGATGAGCTGAACGTGGTATAAGTTGAGATTTCATTAAGGGTATCAAGGCAACCAGTTCAAATGATAGTTATTTTGCTGAATGGTGTCCCCATCTGCATTATGGAGTAGTTTCTGATGAAATAAGCTACTGTGATTGAAAAACTCATCTTTGGTCTGTGTAGAAATAAGCCTGCAGTATTTTCAGTCCATAGTTCATATGCAGAGTGTATGGATGTGTGCCTCCAGCTGCCTGTCTGATCCTGCAGTTTTGAAGTGATGCTAATGTATTGGGGCTGTCGTGAGGAAAGGATATGGTTTTCTGAAGCACTGAAAACACTGGAGAACCTAAATCTCATGGTTTAGACACTGAGGAACAAAACTCTATCAGGTTTTAGTGAGTCTGAAAGCATAGATTATGTAGGTAGGGGTATCCTGTAAGTATAACAAACAAACAGGATTGTAAACCTATTTAAGATAGGCAGTAGTAAAAGAACATATCTGACTTTCTGTGCTGCTTCATCTTCCATCAGGGGCAGGTGGAAGTAGGGCTCTTCAGTTGGTTGAACTATAATAAAGAGAATAATCCTGTCTCAGCAGCAGCACACAGAAGAATAGCGCTATGGGATTTTTTCAGTTTCAACCATTGCATTTCATAGTATGTATGCATCTTTTGTGAGATCAGCACAGCTGAGTGTATTTTTTGAAAAGTCTGCTTATGTCTTTTAATTTGAGCATGTTGTTGAACTTATTATTCAGGTTTTTATCCACATCCTGTGTGGAGTCAGATTTCCAGCTCTTGAGGACTGCATTTGTAACTTTTCCTAACACTCAGTGACTTTCTGGGATTTCTGTCTGTCTCTGACTTGCACTACACGCTAACAGTAGTCAGCCAGGTGAAGCCTGGGTCTTTCTTTACTTTTAGGGAGGCAGGAGCTGCAAAAGCACGAGGGCTCAAGGGGCAGAGAATCTGATGTTCCAAGCTTTAAAGGTATGTGTAAGTCTGGCTGGCACGGGTAGCTGCCCAGAGGTGGGAACCATATCTTGGTCCTTGTGTTCGGATCCCTGTGTAAGTGTTTAAAGCCTCTGGTTAGATCTACATGGCTGGTCTTTTAAAGCAGGTCTTTTTTTACACCTTCCCTCCAGTTACGGGTTAGGGACATTGCTCAGTAAGATGCTCGAAGGCAAAGCCTTGTCAGAATTCACAGGGGATGTTATTTTGCAATTATGGTCTGATCTTGCCTAAATTTCTCCTGGAGATTTAACTTCACTGGAAACGACCCAAGATTCTTTCCTTGCTGAAGCTCCTTCTATGAAAGCTGTGGCTGGTGGCAGCAAAAAATTCCATAAATTCATCCATTTAAACCTCACTCGTGCCAACACGAGTGCAAGTCTGTGCTTTGTCTGCTTCCAGTGATTTTAGCAATGCATCAACAGGATGTGGAGTGGAAAATAACAATGAAAACCAAGTGCTGTTTGTGTTGCTGCATGTACATTATGCTATATGCACCCCCTTAACTGATTTATTACCTTCACATTTTGCTCTGTAGGTTAAATTAAGTCCTTGTCTTCTGAATGAGTGGTTTTCTTTTGGCCTAAAATGTTATTTCTTCTCTAATGCCCGTGTCTTAAATGCACAGGAAATTTAATGGTAGGTTTGATGTAACAGTGAACTCTCTACACTGGTTTGATAATCCCTAACAGACTCTATAGCAGTTTTCATTCACTTAATTTTAAAATCCATTACAAATATCTTTCATTGCCTAGAAAAGATATACTATATGGTTGAGTTCCAAAGTTTGGGGCTTCAGGGACCTAAAAGTTAAATTTTGAAAACTTTTCCTACTTTTTCTAATACTCTTAAGAAAATGCTTTGTCTTATTACTTGGCTAATTTCCTTGAAATGTTGAATTGTGGAATGAAGTTTTGTTTAAACAGCTCCAGACCATGCAAGTATTGTGTTAATGCAGATGATTTTAGGAGGAGTAAACTGTGTTCCAGTAAAAATACAGCAATAAAATTTGCAACCTACGATTCTCCTTTGATCATTTAGATTCTTTGGGATTTGATTCCCAGCATTGCAAATTGGGTCAGTAATTGATAGTTCATTGTGCTGCCATATAATTCATGGTTTTTGGAAAACCACAGCGGAGGCATGAATGCCTCCTGGCTAGGGTGAAAGGACCGATTAGGCAACAGGAACTTTGGATCACTGAACTGCTTCTTCATGCTGGGCTCTCACACTCCTGGCAGAGTCCGAAGTCAGAGGAGTTTGTAATCCTGGCTCAGCTCTTTGTGCACCAACAGTAAGGGACTGTAACAGAGAAAATGGTATCAAAGGGGAGGACAGTAGAAAACGAGGCACGTGGAAGGAGGTTTATTAATTTATAGGAATCCTTATAAAATCAGTTGATGGATTGTTTCATGTGAGGTGCTGAAAAATTAAAGCTAGTGCAGACTGACAGTGTTGGATTTCAAGTGTGCATGGAGAGCGTGGATGGAAAGGAGGCTTTGAAACTGCTTAGTCCTCAGATCTGTGATGAGGGCAGGCACATTTCTGAAGATGTTTCCTGCCTGATGCTGCCCGTGATGTTTGTAACCATCCACAAGCTGTACAGATAATGCATGTCGGGAGGGGAAAACACAAGTGGAGGATTGTCTGTGAATGGGAGATCCTAATTCCTCTGTGAAATGCATCTATGAAAAATCAAGCCATTGGCAACGTAACTGACACAGTACCTTCATGGAAAACTAATGCCAGCTAATCCAGCTGAGTTTAAAATGGGATCTGTCTTTATTTCAACAACAATCCCCTTAATCAAAAGCCTGCATTTCTTACAATGTCATCAGTACAATGAGACACTGTTTACTAGTCTAAGGAAATAATTATGTCTTTAGGATGAGTTTTTTGTATGGGAAATCTGCCACAGTTGCATTAAAGTATTATTCCATAGAGCTGTAAACCAAGAAATAGTTTATGGTTCAAATCAAATCTGGTAAATCCCAACCTAGAATTACTCACCGTTAGCTGTGTTAGTGGATGTCATTTTCCAAAATCAGTTTTGTCATTTTGGATTATTTTTTGTGCGCTATATGTCACAAGTGTTTATCTTGACAGAAACCAAGATACACTCCTCTCTGTTCTAAAATTAACCGTTTGAGTTGAAAAATAGCATGTAAGGATGAATTGGTATGATAAACATATGCAGAGTTATTTTTACATGTCTTTTGTTGAGGTAACTGTAGTTCTGTTGGAAGTTTCAATTAGACTTAAAGCCATGGCAGTCCAGATTGGAGGACTTGCTCCAATTAACATTTGTAAATGCTCCTTTAACTTACAGATATATAAAGGCATGTCTGATCATTTTGGTTTTATTAGATTCTTTCAGAAAGTTTCCAGCAGCATAGAAGTTCAAGCCTTAGTGATTAATGTACTGAAACAATGAACTTTAAGTAAAAGATTGTCTCAGAAAAGGCTTTTTATTCACCTTGCAGTTATTGGTTTAATATTTACCTCTAGACTGTCTTTAGTGTATTCACCCAGAAATATGAGTTCAACTGTACAACAGAAACTGGAACAGCTGAGAATAAAGACTATACTGTCACAGCAGCAAACCGAACAACTCATCTGTTCCCTTCTCTGACAAGACTCTTCAAAAACAAATTTAAGTTGGTGCTTGCTATCTGTATTTTTTGTCTGATAGACATATAAAATAAACGTCTGTCTGTCCTTCACATGTTAGACAGTTCCTGCTATACAGTGATACATCTGGTATATTTTAAAGGGAAATATTAGTGGCTTTGTTCTGCAATGAGGAGGACACTTTTAAAAGCTCGAGTGCAAGGGCGAGTGTAATCTGCATTTACACTTTTTGAAAATGCCAAATTAAAACCTGTAAATGTTCATTTTAATGGAAATGGTTAGCTGCTGTTACATTCTCCCAGATGGACTTCAGACCCTCCGAGACACACACCTGAGTGGCACAAGAGGTGAGGGAAGGGCTGATATTAAGTATTGGTAACAATTTCCAGTGCTGCGCTGAGCAAGATGCATGCGCTTCATGAAATTAAGACCTATGTGGGTTTTTTTGTCCTATGTGGGTCTGCAGATCAGACCATGTCTAGCCCAGGTGCAGTATGTCACAATATTCATTAATATTGGATGTAAGACTTATGCTGAACAGTGCACCTACCACTCTAGTTTGCAAACCTTTTTTAACATCTCTTCCCAAAAATTAGAGATTTAAATTTGAGTGAAACCTAACAACTTTCTGACAACGTATGTGGTTTAGTCTCTAAAATAGTCATGTCTAAGAAAGACCAGAGTACCATGGATGACAGGAACATTGCACAACAAATTTCAGGAAGCGCAGTAAAAGTTACTAGCCATTTTATCTGTCACGAATAGGAAAAATGCTGTATGTGGGCAAGTATAATTTGGTCATTGGTTTATGGACCCAAAGCTCTAGTTTCCCAACGTTTCTTAAATGGATGTATATTTAACGTGTATCTTTGATTTGGCTGAAAAACATAGCCAGAAAATTCCCAACTGGCTATGCATATAAATAGCTTCATAGACATAGATTATTCCAAGGAGGGTTGGCAAGAACATATCCTCATGAAATTTGCTCAATAGCCTCCAATTTCAGATACCGTGAGATTGTCAGGCTTGAAAATACACCCTTGGTGCTACAGAGCTCTCTGAATAGCTGTCATGTAGGGGATGAGTTCAGGGGGTCTGTGGACCACAGTTACTTCACTGGACTTCTCGGGGAGGTAGGATGTTGCAAGATGCGATGACTGCTGGAGCCCAGAGTCTGCAAAGGTGGCCGAGCAGTTACTCACCAAACTGACTTCAAGATGTGTTGGAAGAGTCTGTTTCAAACCTCCTGTTTAAGGTTGTTTTATTTTTCCCTTGAATGGTAGGGTTGGAATCTGGCCTTGCAAAATAGTCATTAGTGCAGCATGCATTACTTACCATTGTGGTTTTTTGCAATAATAATAGCCTTACCAGGACTCTTCTCTGTGTGATTTTTCCCAGTAGTCTTTTCAACAGACATCTTGACAAATCTTTTTGCTAGGGTCGCTGTACTCCTTGCTGGGTGTGTTTATTCCGAGGGTTGGGGGTTTGATTTTTTTTTTTTTTTAATTTATTTTTCCAGAAGATACTCTTTGTTTCCTATAGCACAAAGAAGCACTATTAACACATTAACTCATTAAACCCTTTAGTGATTCTGGGACTCGCTTCTCCATTAAGGGAGTTCACATTTGGAAAGGGTAGCAATACATCATCCTTTGGAGGTTCTGCTGGAGTGCGGTGTACATAACCTTTGAAAACTGTTCCTGCAACCAAAAGCTGCCTGTTCTGTAGCTGGCCTAGATCCAGCTTCTCCCGATTTGGACCCATACTGGGTTCATGCCAGTCAGCTACTGTGTTCCTGTTCCCGTCAGAGGCAGCACTTGGATTTTGCCATTTGGACTGCTGGATGATGAGGGTGGAAGCAATAAATGAAATGCATGGAGAGGCACGGTGGGAAAATAGGTGTTTTTGGCACCGGTTTGGGACAAGCTGCATAAACCACTGCAGCTTAGGCACACATGTGCAATGTCACTATTCTAAACCCATGCCAATAACAACTGGCTTTTACTACATAGCATGGCATCTGCTCACCTCTGCAGCAACCACCTTCAGCCTGCCAGTGACGGCCTCTCTGTGAATGTGATTTTTGTCCAAACTTGCATTGCTTTGAGTGGTCCTCAGGAGACCCATGCTTTGCTCTCCCACACCTGGGTTTGTAACACTTCCATTTTTAATCTTCCTACATATTAGCATTGAAGCAGGGATGGGCGTGATAGGGCTGGTGCAGGCAAAAACGAGCGGAGTCCATGGAGCAGCCAAGTGCCGTGTTGTGGTGACGCAGAGCAGCGTCCCGGTGGTGTCTGACAGTGACTCCTGGGGCATGGGGGTGGAAAGCATCCCATGGATCTCCTAAGGGGCTTGTGTGCCTCTGCAGCCACTCTTACCTTCTCCAGACTATGGGGTGAAGGGATGGGGGAGCCCCAAAGGGCGTTCACAGAACGATGCAATACTGCACAGGATATTTTTTCTTTTTTTTTTTTTTAAGGCATTTTTGCAGCACAGTGGATCATCAACTTCAAGCTTTGTGGAGCCCCAGCCAGCTCCGGTGAGGCAGAACAGTATCTGTGAGGGAATTTGAATCACCTGGGTTTTTTTGCTTTAAAGAGAAGTGTCTTTGGATTCATTATTCCTTTTATTGATTTAATTCTAGCTGTTCGCCTCATATTGATCTGGACTGCTCGCTAGAGACAGTTTCACTAGAGTTTTTGCCTTTTTAGTCAACAATTAAAAGAAAAAGCCCCACATCTATGAATTAAGCATCTTCTGTAAGAAGTGGTTTATAGGAATGGCTAGTTTTATCGCACTTTTGTTGTCTGGTTTGTGATTGCTGACATCTAATAAACACACAAAAGTGCCGAGGATGAATGACTTAATATGATGAAGCAGTAACTTTTCTTCCTCTGCCCCTGCCCCCAAGGCTTCATTCCTTTTTTGATCCAAACTTCAAAAGAATTGTCCTGAGTGTTCATGTTTCCCCATTTTTCATGCGGCTCTGTAAAAGAGGGACAGCTGGGTTTTGCCCCTCTCATTTCTGAAAGCAGTCATACAAGAATCTTACAAGAGGTGTATCCTTTCATGATTTTCTGTTTAAAAGCTTGAGAAGAACTAGGTAGTTTGGATAAGCCTCCAGTCCAATTCCAAGCTTTCTGAATTTGCTCGTTTTTTTAATGCTGGGAACAGCTCTACGATGCTTACAGGAAGCAAAATAACATCTTACTCTACCAATTTTGTTTGGGAGCATGAGTATTTCTTTCTGCCTTGTTTTTGTGGCAGCTTTAGTAATCAAGTAAGAGTTTTGTTCTTTGTATCTTGTCTACCAACTCTTTCTTCGGTCTCTTAAGCACTTCCTTTTATGAAGAGAGAGTTGGTTAAACTAACTGTCCTTTAAACTGTTGTGCAGGGAAGAACAGGAGCAGTTTAAGTCCAAACAGCCTCCCTTTCTGTAGGTATAGGCATCTTATCTGGGATTTCTTTTTGCGGTCATTCCTGCCTAGTTTATGCACCTCTGCCTGATCTCCATCACATTGCCCAGGTCCTTTAGGTGTCCCCGTGCTGTACTCTCTGTCACAAAGTTTTAATGCGCCTGGCCCCACAGTGAAAGAGAAAAATCTTTCTTCCCTCAGAGTAGCATTAATTCACAAATCAAAGCTGAGTATTTTTTCCGTTGGATTTGACTTCATGCATCATTATTTGTTGCTCTCTACTCACTGCCTGCTCTGCAAGCAGTTTGGCTTCAGTTCAGGTTCACCATTGACTGACAGTTGTTGTTTCGTGGGATACCTGAAAGAAACAAGTAAAGTAATCTGTCTTCTGGGAGACATCTGCCTCCTAGTGCATCCAGTGATCATTCAGGATGGTTTTCACCATCACGGGGAGCTTCAGCCGAGGAGCTGAAGGCTGCGTTGAGGTATAGAGTTAAAGGGGCGTCTGGACAACACTCAGTCATATGGTTTAGTTTTAGGTAGTCATTCAAGGAACAGGGAGTTGGACTCGATGATCCTTATGGGTCCCTTCCAACTTGAGATATTCTATGATTCTACGGTTCTGTAGACCCAGTGGCACTTTCCTCTCGGGGCTGTGGAGCCAACTCCACTGGGCATTAAAGAAAACACACATTAGGTCCCATATTGTCAGTGCCACTGTCCATGCTGTACTTGACTTTCATACAGATAGGACATAGAATGCACCTTGTTTTGGCAGTTCACTGTTTTTTCTAATCACAAAGCTTGTGAGACTTGAAAGTGTGTCTGTAGGGCGTGAATATCAGTGCTAGTTTTGCAAGCAGCTATAGGAAAAACTTCGGGCAGAATCTGTTCTTCTGATAAATGGCAGTATTCAGGCAAAACCTAATGACTCATTATTTTTTATTGTTTCATTGTTTCCTCCACAATGGAACATGTCTCCAGTCTAGAAAAACAGAAATAATTGATAAAATTTAAATAAACATGCTTCCTAGACCTCTGAAATTTCTCGCACCCCACCCCAAGGGCCTCAATGGCCTTGTCATATTTTTTTGCTAGTAATGTCCAAGAGTGCAAGACAGGTCCCTTCCTGAAGAATCACTGTGACATGACATATAACTTTATTGGTGCTTTATCCAATGTTTCAGCGTTCTGCAGTTAAATGGTCTGTTTCTTTGGTCTCATTGCATTCTCAACAGAAAATGGCTCACAGTCTTTTTCTTCTAGAATAGAGAAAGCGTAAACTCTAAAGAATTACATTAAGCTTGAAACTTGACAGTTTGACAGTACCAAGCCCTCACCATAATTGCTTTCATCGGTTCCCACCAGATTTAGAATGAGCTTTTATTACTGTTGCCTGAATATCTTATTACAATTAGCAATACTGGGTATGAAAAGGTAGAATGGATTCCTTTTCTCATAGCAGCTGGTGGAAAGCTGGTCGATAAATTATTTTAAAAGCTATGTTGGTTGTTAAACAGCCACACAGTTAAGCAGCCTTCTCAGTTTGCTGCTTTGTTCTAAATATGTATCTTGTATGATGATTTTTGAAGGGATCAATATCAATTATTTATTATTTCATTAATGTTTCTTTAAAATGTTCTCATAGTCAAAAAAATGTGAATTGAATCAATATATCAGCACCCATTAATTTCTCCATTGATTCTGTTGTATGCTTTACATTGACATGAAAATTTACTATGAATGCTATGTATCTGACAGAACAAAGCAAAAGCAATTACATACAAAGCAAACACACAAATATCACCATTGAAACCTCAACAGTATGTAGGATGTGCTTTGGGGTTGTTTCCTTGCTTCTGGTTTGTGTCAAAACCTAATAGCACACGCAACCGGGACAGTCTTGTTTGTTTTTTTTGTTCTGTCATTAGTTTTAAAAGATAAAAAGCAGTAAGATGGCCATATAATTTGGACTACTGTCTTGCTAGTGAGTCCAGACACGTCTGGAGAAAAAAGGTTAAAAATACAGTCCACCGACCTCCTGCTGAGTTTTGGGAGGCTGATGTCGGTGTGTTGTGTACAAAGAACCTATACAAAGCAAAATAAAGCCAGTGGGGAAACTCCCACCTTTTATGACTAGACCTATAATCTTTAACAGGCAGGAGTATATATGTGTATGTACAATACAGTCAATTGTTATGCTACATATTGTTAGTAATAAAACTCTTTGGAAGATTCACTGGGGGATTAGGAGGGCTGCGTGCCAGCAATGTCATGAAGGGAATTGCAGCTTACCCTGCGCTGTGCTGGAACAAGCGAGAGCAGGAACTCATCACCCCTGAGATGAGTGCTCAGAGCTAAAGACCTTTGGTAATTCCATGTGCGATCGTTTAAAAAGTGCCAATGACTTGGTCTAGCTCTGCTCTGAAAGAAGATTATTTTATTAAAAGGAGAGCTAAGCTAAGCTTGAACTGAAAATGCAGGCTTCAGACTGAATTCTGAAAAATTCTTTTTTTTCCTAACGATACCAGAGATGCTTTCTGTCTGCCGGATTTATTGGGTAGCTTTTCAACCAACCATTTTTATTTATAACAGTGCTTAAAAAAAAAAAAAAAGAAAGTTTTTTTAAACGACTACGTCTTTTAAATTGTTTGCATCCATCTGTACTAGCTGAACTGCTCATTCTGATCAGGAGAATTTATGTGAGGGCTTAGGCAGTTATGTGCTGTGTTTCAGACGGGAACTCCTCTCTGTCTTGCTCTTTCACTTTCTCTCCCTCTCTCTCTTTTGCAAAGATACTTGTTTCAGACACAATCAAGATTCAAAATGTTAGAACTGTCACAATCTTAATTAACAGAAGACAGTGACTTCCCTGGGATGTTGGACTATAAACCTACTATCAATTCTTATTTATTCTCTGGAAAGAAAAAATGGAGATGTCAGGTGAGGAGGTGTACTTTAAAAATGTGCATTACTCTTTTCCTGTTTCCCAGTACTGTAGTGTGGATAAAACCAGACGGGTTTCCAATGAGGAGACCTGTTACCAATAACCCAAGACGCAGGTGTAATTGCATTTTCCATGATTCAGTATAGCACACTGGGTTGTTTTACACAGGCAGCATCTGTTTCACATGTACACCATGATTATTCTACTCTGATTGACATCCGCCTTCTCCTAATAAAGTCCCAGTTGCCCACCTATGTGGTGCTCCCTTTTCTCTTAATGCATTTGTGAGGTAAAAAAAACCTTTCGAGCACTGTGCTGAAACTAACAAAAAGGCAAACTATCTACATTTGTCAGTGGTGCAGCACCAGCACAATTATCAAGGCTCTCTGCGGATTAAAATTTCATAAAGTTTGTGGTTTGAATACTGGTTTGAACCACACCGGTACAAGAAGACTCTGGTGGAGGTATTTCGGGTTTATACTGATGTATCACAACTGCAGATAAAGTGTGGCTTTGGCTATGGAACTGAAACAGCTTTGTAAAGAAAATCATTGTATATTGGTATTTGATCAATTTTGTCATGTTTTTTCCCCTCTTAATTCTGTTCTGTGTTTTCTGCTGTTTTTTTCCTATGCCTGTATATTACCTGTGGAGCTCTGTCAAGATTTGGGGAATATTAGAAGTTTAAATGGGCTTACTGGGGGACAGGGCCATTTTGTGAAAGAGAAGTGCACTGAACACTACTGAATACACAGAAATTAACCTTGGCTTGGGAAGCCTCTGAGCTGCAAGTGTTTGGAGCTGGAAAAAGCACTTTGTACTCCTCAAAGAGCATCTGCTCCTTGCCGCTGCTGGAGAAGGGGTTCTGGGCTACCTTGGGCTGACCCAGGACTGCTGTTCCCGCATTGCAGTCATCTGGTAAATTATCTTTCTCATTACCTGTTTTAGATTGGCTGACATGGCTGTTTTCTTCGTTGCCGGAAAGCACTGATTTCAGCCCTGTGCAGGTCACAGTGACCAAAATTGCTGGATGTTTTTCAGTTGCATTGCATGTGAAATAAAATTTGGAGGGGTCCATGCCTAGTGCCAAGTGAGGCAGGTGCTGAGCCGGTTTGGAGTGTAACGCGTAAGGTGATGTCTCCAAGTAAGGGTGGTGAGCCATGGACACAGCAGCCCGGAGGAGCTCGGCTGTGTGACACCAGCACGGCGTGTTCCTGGAGTTGCTTTTGTGCAGGTGGTATTGATGAGCCTGGTAGTCCAGCCTGATGAGCCTAAAGTCCATTGGAGACCCTGCTCTTAATTCCCTGACTGACTAAGTGCTTCTGAAAGCCTGGAGCCTGAGAAGAAACACCTGGCAGAGGGACTTGGGGTGCATGGCTTCCCTGAAGCTGTGCCAATACTTGCGCAAAAGTAGTAATTGGAAATTTCCGTTTAAAATACGGTGTTGGTTGCTGTCTATCAGCTTGCTGTGCTCATTAATTCGTGTCTCGTAACTCCTGTCCATTGGTCATCTCGGTTCCTATCTCAAAACCGAGATGGGCGGTCTGCTACGGCAGACACAGGTCTTGACTGGTGGCCGTTCCGGGCTCGCCTCCCTGCCACCTCTGGGGACAGATGTGCGGCAGTCCCGGCACAGTGACAGCCCGCTGGGGTGCGACTGGTGGTGGCTGAGCACCCGTTAAGTCTCTGACCTTCATTACCATAACACTGGGGGCATTATCATAACGCTGGGACTGTCCCTTGATCCTGGTACAACATGTATGCAAGCTGTTCTGCCAGAAAAGGAAATCTCCAAAATTTAAGGGCTAAAGAACCTTTCTGTGAATTTGACCATTTACGGAAATAAAAAGTAGAGAGGCTCGTTAGGAAGAAAAACCTGCTTTATATACGAATTTTTCTGAGAGGCACACACAGGGCCAGTCCTGTCCTTTTAGTTACTTGGGGTTTTGTTGGTTTTGGAGGTAGTACAAACTTTCTTAAAAATCTTACAGTCTAGACTCTTTTGTAGCATTTACCCAACAAGTAATGACTCGGCTCTTTGGTCTATTGTTAAATGCTCCTGGTAAAGTACTTACTGCAGGTATTGCTCTGTAGACAGGCCCTGAGAGCTCAAATGGATGGAGACCAGTTGTGGTTTTGGAGAAGAAAAAATTACTTTTGAAGCCAGCTATACAAGCTGTCTTACAGCAATTGCATCACGAGCTGTAGATGATTCCTGCTTCATATAATAATAGAAAATATATTTTCGAAGTGGCTTCTTTACTCCACCAAAAAGACATTTTGATAGATGGCCTCTCTAAAGGGAAGATTGTTAAAGCATCTTAACCACATGTCCAAAGAAAAAAGATGTACTACCAGCGAGTTAAGAAGTTTGGGAGTTGGAGACAGGCTCTTCAGCCCACGTTCATTTGTTTTATGCACCCCAAAGTAAGGAACACGGTCAGCATTAGGTGGACAAAGCCATTGTCTGTTCTCTACCCTGGGTGAAGAGATGTCTCAAGGGTGGGCAAGGTATGATGAAAACGCAGAGGAGAAAAACTTAAATTTTAACCAGAACACACTGGCTGTTGCAGTGTCCAACTCTGTTCTGTCTCAGCCAACTCTACCTATTTTTACATTTTTCCTTGTGTTTTTAAAGGATGTGCTGTCCCCTGTTCTTTTCTTTTTCTTTTTTTTTTTTTTTGTACTGCTGTTTGGACATGTTTTAGCTCTCACAGGTGTCACTGTAGGCAGGGATTTGATCTTAAATATCAAAGGTTTGATCTTATTTCAGAACAGTATGAATGAATTGAGATCTACGGCTGGAGAGGGGGCAGGAGGAGCATAGGAGAGGCTGAAGGGGAGTTAAGAGACAGCAGAAAGGAAAGCACAATTCTCGGTACAATTTTACATTCAATAGAGATCTATTAGAGACCTATTAAAGGAGGGGGGGGAAGCTTGATATACTTTATCTGTTTAAATTGAAACCTGCTCCCAGCTTATTCAATTCACTGCTCCCGCGTTTAAGAACTTGCTGCTCCTCTATCTTTCTAAGTGCATTATGTCATTTGAAAATACCTACATAAGTCATATGCCTATACTGTACTGATCCAAAGTGCTTTTCTGCAATAAGTCAATTAAAGTGAATGATCCTGCTGAGCAGATCTGTGGATAACAGGTGATCTGGGCAGTCATAGGTTTCTGCAGATGCCCAGGTGTATGTGTACAAGTTCTTCAGCAGGGAGAAATAATTTGTTTAATTCAGTCATAGGAGTTTTTAAAAGATCATTTTTAGGATTTTGTCCATGCATTATCCTACATTCTTCTGAGAAGAGGATGTTTTTAGCTATATGTAGTAGTTCAGCAAAGATATCAGTATTAGATACCCTAATCTAATATTAAGAGGGAACTTTTCATTATGTGAACACTGGACCAATCCATTTTTCTTTAAGAATAATTAGAATTGTATTAATTTGTGAAGTTGTGAGTTTTATTTTGCAGGAGTCAATGCAAAGGGAGGACCTCAAAGAGTTGAAAGCTGAGGCCATGGTTCAGGAGGCTTTGTAAGCATGTACTTAACTTTGAGCAAGTGCTTAGCTCCTGTGGAAGTTATTAGGATTTAAACAACCACTCAGACCCTCAGTACGGTAAAGGAGTGGAAAAGACATGTAACATCTGAAGCACGATCTAGGTTTTAGGGTTGCCTGATTTTCCTCCAGTTAAATGCTCTTGGTTTTGTGATTTGATTCCACGTGTTTTTGCAGTTGTAGCTGCCATCTGCAGACTTCAGGTTTTCCTACGGAGAACAAGTCCCTCCGTGCTCCACCACCGCGCGATGGCTGCAACAGCCATCTGGACCTCTTCTGTCCATGGGGACAACAGACAGAGGAGCATGAGGACACACATTTCCTACACAAGAAATTGGTTCAGGGATTTTTATTTTCCCCCTCAGGCCTCCAGCTACTGTTTATGATCTCCCTGAGGGGGTAAGAAGGTGTTAGGGAGAGACAGCCTGGAAAAGGGTTATGACACAATTTAGCCAGTTCTGGCATTATAGAAATGTATATGTGCTAAATAGTGCTTAACAACTATAAGAAGTGGCTTTTAGCATTTGCCAATAAGTTTGCGATGTACTAGATCTATGAAAGACCTTGACAAAATTCCTAAACAAACTGAGTTTTCCTTTACTATATGCTCTTGTAGTTGTGATTACAAGATTTGTCTTTTTTTCCCAGTGAAGGCAGTGGTGCTAGTATGTTCCTCAAAGTGAATGTGGTCTAGTTTATTTAAGCAAGAGGAGTTTAAGTGGAAATGAGCCACAGAAATGTGTGCCACTTGTCTAAAACAAACATGGTTTAGACTTTTCCTGGTAAGTGACATCTATTATTACATTTTTAAGTACATCTTTGTTAGGAAGCATCTGCAAGTGCATTTGATCAGATGAAAAGATCCAAGACTATATTTGTGCTACTAAACTGGAATGTTTGGGTTTTTTTTTAAAATAAGGACCTGCACCTATGCCAGCAAAAGCTAAGTGGGAATTTGTAACTGAACAGATACAAGCCCCTAAAAAAGTACTGTCAGCATTGTTAATTTACATGACGTGTTGTCTGTGCAGCCATTTTAGACATTACATAAGGTTTTCTGAGGATCTTTAGACCATCTGTTTTGTGGGACTAAGTAAGTAGTGGGGTGATTAATAATGTGGAGAACTGATCTAGCCCAGTCATTGGAAGTCATATCAATATTAAGAGTTGTATCAGTAAGAGATATATGAGTATCTTCTTGGTGTGTAGCAGATTTGTTTGCCAGTATGTTCTTGGCGCAATCGCTATAGCAATTCCTGTGATCTTTAAGAGATTCCCAGTTCACTTTTCTCTGTCTGAAGGATTCCAGAGATACATAAAGAAAAAAACTTGTCTAAGCATAAATCAAAATTATCCCCCATTTGATAGTTTCTAGTTCTGGAGAACAGAGTGGCGCTTGCAAGAGCTTAAGATGTTTTTTAGCAATTGTCCCGTTTTTTGAAGTTTTGCTTTAAGTTTTGTTTATTGGGGGAATTCCAGACTTATCTTAGTGTGCAGTGGTTGTGATGAATGCAGGTGCTGTTGCAGCTTGGCTTTCAGCCAGAGGTGGAAACGTATTAAGGAACATTGATTCCCTGGCTGAACATTAAATTTGTTGTTGCAGCTTTGAAAATATTCTTCATTAACTGTGTAATTGAACAAGCTCATTATTATCTGTCTGCTGACCTTAACTGAGACTAGGCTGTTTGCTTAGTACACTGAGTGTAGGCAAATACCACAGATGGAAGGTTCTCTAAGAGGGATGGAGATAGTATCCCCTCAGCTAGAAATAATTCTTTTAAGCTATTTCTTAAGCATTTACCTCCAGCTTCTCTGAATTTGTGTTGGGGCCAGGTACAGCTTGGGCTCTGGTGGTCTCTGACACCACAGCTCTCTTCAGATGATTGAAATGGGCAGAAAATTTTTCAGTTTCTTCACTAACATAACTTAGGGGAACGTCCAACAACTGTAATTTCAGGTCATGAGGGTGATTGTATCCAGCAATTTCATCCTCACTCGCTGGAGTTTACATTTTGCAAGATCAATTAGAAATATACAGGTTTGTTTTCGTATTATTTCTAGGAATAAATGCCAGAGTAGACTATATCTGGAAGCTGAAAACTCATAATACTGCCAAAAACCTAAACCAAATTACTGAGATTAATTTTCCATTTTAAACTGAATTAAAAAGAAAAATACCTTTATAATTTACTTTATATTACAGTCATTGTAGCATTTCTGTAAAGGGGAATACCTTCACATTTTTAATCACAAGTAGATTCAATTTAGTCTACTTACATTTTTAACGTTCAACTTTAAAGAGGTCTGGCTGCACGTAGTGTTCTTGATGCATCTGTTCATGTAAGAGGCTTTTCCCCCTCCTCCATTACACCATTTCTTTTTCTTTTCATGGTTGAACTTTCCTCTTCTTGGCTAGTCGCCACAGGCAGTCAGTGTGATGTCTCCCTAGAGCTTGCACCACGGGACATTGGTTATTCAAGGCCAAGGTTTTACGTATAGCCACGAGCTTTACTCCAAGCACCTTTCACAATCCTTCCTTAATAACGATGGCTGGTGAGCGCCTTTCTTCTGAGGACTTTCTGTGAAAATGGTGTTTACACAGCCAAGAGAGCAGATTGCTGATAAATCAAAGAATCCAAGTTTTTCTCTTGGGGTGAACTGAAAGGACCGTCTCTGGAGCACAGATATTGCCCTGAGGTTTTGCCCTGTCAGTGGCAATGCAAGCGTTCATTACTGCTTTGAGGTGCCTCACCTTCGTTCTTGTGTTAATGCTCTTATCACTACCAATTCTCTGTTTATCAGCTGCTGCCATCCATTTTTATGATACTGAAGAAAGCATATATCAGATTATACCCTTTGTTAATACCTACTCATGGTATTAAGCCTTCATTTTTATCAGATTAATGACAAAAACAAACCATTAAACCAAGCTAAGGAAAGACATACATGCTGGGAAACTCAGCCTTTTCCTAAAACACTGCTACACATCTTCTGAGAGGGCCGAAATCTCCTCCCTTAGTAATATGCCAGCCTTTGATTGGAACTGATTATTTTAATTACTAAGAAATGAGGAAAATAAAGTAATGGTCCAAGCACACAAGTATGCCTCCTAGATTACTTAAACTTCTTAGGAAACTTTTATAGCTGGTTTAGTTTACAAGGGTATTTCTCTTTTCAAATCCCATGAGAGTTGCTCGAGAACAAAAACTTGAGTAAAACTGTCTCCACAATATGCTGGGCTGGCTGTACAAGCACAGGTAAGGGTGAGAACCATCATCTTTACAGCGAGGAGTATTGAAGCCGTTGCGGTGATGTTGCACCTTCTGACCTGTTATTCCTTCAGCACAGCTACAAGTTGCTTGATCTTTTCGCCACTGGGAAGCTCTTTTTAATTGTGTCACTTGTAGCAGTCACCTAGGAGATTATTTTCTACTTCATACTGCTTCACAAACGTTATCTTGTGGAACTGGCTGGCTGTTGCTGCAGGAACGGTGTTGTGCAGGTCTTCTCTGGGATCTGTGTGAACTCAGGAATAATTCATCACAAGAAACAAACGGGAGTGGTCCATCTGGCCTACCGCAAAAGAAGGTGTTGTGTTTTCTCCCAAGCTATGCCAAGCCATCACCCTGCATGGCTTTGAGTTTCTGTGCTCTTTAGTTAAGTACTAAAGTGTTGCGTGTCTTCTGTTTCTTATGGCTCTTACTCAGCTGTGGAAAGAAATATCAAGTAGTGTAACCACTTTCTTCCAAATCTTGGGCCAGGATCTCAGCTGGTGTAAGTCAGCAGAGCTCCACTGACATTATTAGTGCTCCAGTGATTCACACCAGCTGTGGATCTGGTCTTCTGTCTCAATTTATGAAGGACTTGAACTGAATGTCAGGAAATACGAAATGATCTCTTATAGTCAGCAGTTCTCCACATGTGTTAATGGAGTTTAAGTTTACCAAAAGGCAAGACTTCAAAAAGTGATCCAACAGAAGAATAAACTTTCAAAAAGAATGCATTACTTACAGGCTTTTTGGCAAGAGAGGACTATACAACTCACTGCAATTTAAAGAAATTAACTCAGTTATGCATCAGGATATGGTAATACAGCTTCAATGAGAATCCAAGATTCACAATAATTTAACAGCACAAAGCTGTTGGCATTCAGTGTATAATTGCCATACAAATAGGAATCATCAAGTCTTAAAATTAAGTTGCTTATGAACTTCATGTAAAGAGCGTAATGCTTCCACGTTGCAAGTGTAGCTGGGTTTATTCACAGGCGTGGTGTTACATCTTTTGGAGATTAAATGAGGGCCATGTTGTTCCAAGAACACAGAAGCTTAATAGTCCTAGCTGTGTAATTTAAAAATCAACAGTGATTTGGCTTATAGATGTGATCTCATGTATAGTGCTGAAAACAGTTATTTTAGCCAATGAGGATAAAATTGTTGTTGACACTGCTTAAGCACTGTCAGGCTTACTTTTCAAAATCAGAAAATGCTGGAGTAGGTGAAACCTCAAAGTCAACAAATGTGAAGTCTCAGCACTCTTTTAGTCTTTTACCTAGTCTTATATGCCTATATGGCATGTGAGGGTATGCTCTAAAAAAAAACTTCCAGTACCTGAAATAGGCTGTGGTGGTACAGAGGTATTCACAGCCTAATTTGTTTGCTGACGAGACCTTTCAGAATTAATTAAAATAATCAGTGTGTGGCACCACACTGTGTGATTTACGTATGTTCTCACAGGAGACTTAGTTGTTTTAGATAGACCTAGAAAGGTAAAAGAAAAACACACCTTCATTAGTAAACTTGAGCATCACACTGTGTTGGGGTATGCTACCTATACTTAAAAAAAAAAGAGGGTGCAATTAAGTTGATTGCTAGGAATCAGAACAGCATGGAGTGATCCTGCTGGTCATTGTCTAAGGGTCCGGTTGTGGCAGGTTTGTTTCACAGTTAGTCCGAGTGGCTTCTGATGAGACATACAGCTGTCTAGGTGTCACTGCGTACCAAAAGGAAAAGGAAATGCTTGGACACAATTTATTCAGACCTGAAGGAAAGCATTTTGGAAGAGTTCACAGAGAATGCTAGTTAGTCTTCCAGAGAAAGTAATTATCATAACCTGAATATACCAGTACATTGAATTTAAAGTGGTTTACGGATCTGGAGTGATGGATAGAGTGGTGAGGAAAGCCTTCTGAATACTGGAGAGCTCTTAGGAAGTGACAGCAGTCAAGACTCAGCATTTGCCGGGCTTTTGCTGATCCCCAGATGCACAGGGGGCTCCACCTCAAAATTCCCAGGTCCACAGCAGGAAACATTGTCGTGAGAGCTCTGAACCTCCAAGTGCTTTACAGACTTGAAGCGTGAGAGGCTACGAATCACGTAGTGGTTGGGGTCTTAGGAAGCTAATTGCATTTTGAAGATTGTACTGTTCTATAAAAACTTCCGCGCGATTGAGATTTCTAGGTAGGAGTTGTGCACAACTTGGTTCTGAATCTGTTTGAAACCAAATTTAAAAAGAAAAAAAATTGCTGTATTTCACTAACTATATTGGCTCTACAACATGGAGCAGTTGAAGGAAATGCTTGAGTTAGTCTGAAAATATAGATTGCTTTTGCATGCCTTATTGCACTGAGCCTTCATATTGGCAGCGTGTGAGAGTAACACTTTCCGTCACTTCTGTCTAATTCTCCCCATCGTGGTGGCTGATGTGTTGGCCTTCATAATAAACAAATTTTTCACCTTCTGTGAGGATTACACCAGTGGAATATACCTGGGCATGAAGCCATCAACCCTTACAAAACTCTAGCCAGTCCCAAATCCTACAAGGCTGCCCCCTGCTTCCTGCACTGATTCCCTACAGCATATTGCCCCAAGATTAAGAGTTTTCAAAGCAGCTAGTGATAGCGACCTGGGATATCATGTCCCTGAGCACTCCCGTATCTGCGATCAATAATTCTTCTCCTGAATCTCACCAAAGTAAAGTCATCTCAAAGGTTTTTTGTGGGTTCAGCCCATGCATATGTAATTAATTCCTAGAGGGATAGGAAGCTGTTGCAAATGCCACTGTCTGTGGAAACCCAAGATACCTTGCCTTCCCAGGCGTGAGCGCAGAGCTGCCTTTATCAGAATGCGTTTTGGAGACGGAGGAGAAACAGTAGACGTGGGCTCTTGGCATATGTGAGAGATATTTAAATGACCTGTGTTGATGAGAACAGTCAAAGGGATGCTAAGTAGGACTGATTGATGCGGAGTAGCACGTTGTTCCATGTAATGGATGTCTGATCCAGGCGTGAAGTTTCCAGGTAGGACTCTGTGGTGTCCAGCTGTCTGAGGAGTAACCCGCACCTTGGCGTACATGTATCAGTGAGCGATGAGTGCTTCTGTTTGCATACAGTTACAGCAAATGCAACCATAACATACATACAGGGGAAGGCCAGGGATTTCCAATCCCCTGAATAGCTGGATTCATGTATTATGCAAGGATCTTCTGCATTTGCCTTTATTTCCCTCAGCTGTACTGTTTGGAGAGAGGCTTGCATCTGTGGGGCATGGATTTTTGGGACAATTCAGTATGATTCTTCATATGCCTCCATGCCAAGCTGATGGACAGCAGGCACATGCTTAGCACCAGGGCAAAAAATAAAGAGTGATTAAGAGAGCATCGTCCTCTGCAGTAGTAGAAAAGCAGATCCTTTGTACGTTTTCTGCATTTGTTCTGCCTCCCTGTCTCTCCATGTGGAAATTGTTGGTGAAATGATCATTCTCAGGGTCCTAAAAGTCATAATAAAATAGCTGAAGCCTTGACATTTATAAGCTGAATTTCGTCTGTTTGTTTTGCCATTGCCATCTCAGCAAGTATTTAGGGCTTAAAAAAAGCGCTTTTCTCTTACATGTAACCTTAACAAAAAGCTCAAAATACACTATTAAATGGTTACCTTGGTGGTGTATATGTTGGAATTGTTTATGTCTGTATCTAAATTCATTCCAAATCTCTTTGCTTTGTATTTCCAGACCTGATCTGGGCTCACAGAAGACATCAGGCAAACATTCCCCGGATGTGATGTCTCTCGAAACACTGGAAAACACTTGTCAGCTAGAGAACCTCTTTGATGACATCTAGCTATGTGTTGGCTGAGAAACTGAGAGACTGGTGCTCCTAGTAGAGATAAGCTGTAAAATTGAAGGCTTGGTTATGGTTATAGACACTGAGCCAAAATCTTTAGTCTGGGGTGGTATTTGGTGACATATTGCTCTAATGCTCTTGCACTGCGCTTATCCTCATTCTTCACCATGCGGCTGTAGACCCTTAGCCTGCTAGGCTTGACCTGTGTTGGCCTTGAAATCGGTTTAGCCTCTGGGTAGATCTTTTATCATATGTATATGGGGAAAGAAGAAACCATCATTGCATGTTTACATCCAGAGAGTCTCTGACGGCCGATTGTATCCAGGATCAATTCATTTCCACATGCCTCCAGAGAACAAGTCAGACATAAAGAAGACTTAAGGACTTAAGGCTACCACTGTACTTACCTTACATACTGCTCCTTTCCTGAGAAGCTCAGCTTAGATGCAGTCTAGCTAAATCATCTTCAACTTTGATTGAGATACGTCTTTAAAAACTGTGAGTTCAGAATGTTATCTTCTGACATAAAGCATACAAAGAAATGTCCTTTTGGTTTTTACTTGAAGGTTTTTTCCAGCTTTATGCATTATAAGGGGTATTCTTGCTTTTGGGAATAAACTGCTTATAAAGTTGATATTGAATCCATTTTAATCTACTGCAGAAACCCATAGCCTTTAAATTGTCATTTTGTTTTAATTTTTCTCAAGGTCATTTGTAAAAAAAATAAAATGCATTCCAAAAATACATCAATTTTGTTTTTATTTGCTTGGACACTCTGTGAGTAAAGGGACTAACTGGCAAAGTGTGTTTATGCACGACCTCTTCCTACCCTGAACGCTGATGCATTCATGTAGATTTAAGGCTTCATCAAAAAAAAGTTAGCGACGTGTGTTTACCTTCAGCAGTTGAAAGTGTACAGAACTAAGCATGCACATCAGGTTTCTGCTTTGCATTTTTCAGAGAATGACTCAATTCTCATTTAAGGCAAAAGGAGCCAGTTCTTCTGTCTCAGAAAGGATGTGATCCAACAGGGGTTTTGATCATGTGAGTAACCCCACTGAAGTCTGCAGGACCATGCAAATTAGTCCTGCTTCTGTGCTCTATGGCTTGCAATGGTCCTTGGAAACTAGTTGGTATTTTTGAAAGGCCAGATTATGTAGGCCCCGATTCTGCCAAAATTCAACCCTATTTAGCTAAAAGCATCCATGCCAGTATTTGCAGGATCAGGGCCTTGTTTAAGAACTGAACCGAGCATCCAGGAATATTTTATTTAAGCATTGCTTTCTGAAAAACATGGTCACAGTATTTTACATTCACAAAGGGCTTTGGGACGGTATTATAAATCACACAGTAATAACATGAATGGCCAAAATATTTTGCTTGCTACAAAGGCTTTGTGCTTGAGAAGTGACAGGACCACAACAGACGTATTCATACACACACTCATAGATGTTGCCTGATTCTAAATCTTCCAGTGCTGATCAAGCAATGCTTATATAGTTTCAGTTTGAAGGTGAAAACGTTTCATGACTTAACCTGAAAAAGAAGAGCTTGGTTTAATTGTGCCTGCAGCAGAAAATGAAGGTAAATGGAGGTGAACATTTTCTAATTTCAAAACTAATTTCTAATGGTTTCTAATAGTAAAATGTTGTTATATAAAAATCAAATGTTACTCACAGTTGCCAGATGTAATGAAATCTGTCAGACTGTTTATTCTTTTATCTTTTTTTCAAGGTTTATAGAATCCAGACAGGAGTTGAGCAGAAAATTATGTGATGGCAGACACATACCTGGGAGTGTGTGAGCACAGGTGTGTCATCTAGTTCAGGTAGCCAGTTCCCGGTCAGATGAGACTGTATACACAGGGAGACCTCCTTTCCTCTCAAAGCCTACTTACAGTATGTCAGTCTCCACGACTACGTGAGAAGTGGTAAAGAAATACTCCTTTCTGAAGATTTATGGGAGAAACTATTGATTTTCTGCCAATAAGGTTCCATTTCCCAGTTGACTTTGAAGAGTAAAGACTCACCAAAATGAGCACAAATTATTTGTGAGAGCAGAGCAAAGTATTGCAAAAGCTACAGAAAATCAGTGAAAGTTCTGTGATGCATATTTGTCCACAGGAATTGGGGACATCTACTTTATCCTCAAACTCATTCATCCCAATGCATTGAATCATAGAATCATAGAATCATAGAATGGTTAGAGTTGGAAGGGACCTTAAAGATCATCAAGTTCCAACCCCCCTGCCATGGGCAGGGACACCTCTCACTAGAGCAGGTTGCTCAAAGCCCCATCCAGCCTGGCCTTAAACACTTCCAGGGATGGGGCCTCCACAACTTCTCTGGGCAACCTTTTCCAGTGCCTCACCACCCTCACAGTAAAGAACTTCTTCCTAATATCTAATCTAAATCTCCCCTCTTCCAATTTAAAACCATTACCCCTTGTCCCATCACTAGACTTCCGGACAAAGAGTCCCTCTCCAGCTCTCCTGTAGGCTCCCTTCAGATACTGAAAGGCTGCTCTCAGGTCTCCCTGGAGCCTTCTCTTCTCCAGGCTGAACAGCCCCGGCTCTCTCAGCCTGTCCTCATAGGAGAGGTGCTCCATCCCTCTAATCATCTTAGTGGCCCTTCGCTGGACCTGTTCCAACAGTTCCATGTCCTTTCTATGTTGAGGACTCCAGAGCTGGACGCAGTACTCCAGGTGGGGTCTGACAAGCGCAGAGTAGAGGGGGAGAATCACCTCCCGTGCCCTGCTGGCCACGCTTCTTTTGATGCAACCCAGGATACGGTTGGCTTTCTGGGCTGTCAGCGCGCACTGCCGGCTCATGTTGAGCTTCTCATCCATGAGCACTCCCAAGTCCTTCTCCTCAGGGCTGCTCTCCAGCCATTCCCTGCCCAGCCTGTGTTTATGCCTGGGATTGCCACGTCCCAGGTGTAGGACTCTGCACTCGGCTTGGTTGAACTTCATGCCATTTGCATTAGCCCACCTCTCAAGCCTGTCCAGGTCCCTCTGGATGGCATCCCTTCCCTCCAGTGTGTCAACCGTGCCACCGAGCTTCGTGTCATCGGCAAGCTTGCTGAGGTCTTGAAATTGGGTCTTGAAATAGACCCAATGGCCCTTCATTGACCAAGCCAAGTAAAATCTTTTTCAAAGTAAACTGTGAAGCTTGGGAAGGGAACTCAGAAATAACGCCTCATAACAATTTATTTTTTTTTAAATCTACTAAATTAATATGATACTCCGTGCTGCTTGGTTAAGTCTCCAAGAAAAGCCGGGATCTTTGCTAGCCCTCCATGCTGATGGAGTTCCTGCTTTGGCGGCTTTCCAAGGCTTACAGAGAAGAAGGGCTCCCTTGTGAGTCAATAGACAGTGCCCCTATTCATAAATCAAATATAATGTTCACCTATTCCACAATGGTATAACATCTACTAGTTTATGTTTGTGCTGTGGTCCACCATAATCCTTACATTCTCCCGTGCAGAGTTACTGGGTAGTTATTTGTTTTTCCATTCTGCATTTGTGCAGCTGACTATTCCCATACAGGTTTAGTAACTGGCATTTAATCGCATTGACTTGCATGCCGTTTTTGTAGCTGATTTCCCTAGTTTGTCAAGATGATCTTGAATGCTCATTCTTCCTCAATTTGATATTATGGGTGAATATAGTAAGTTCATTCTCCATTGTTACCATACAGACCATTAATGAAAACCTTGAACAGTTCTGGAATTAAGGTGCTATTTAATAGAGTTGCTAAGCTTAGACTTACTTCGTGAACATGGTTTTCTAACTCACCTTTTGGATGACCATGTTTTCCAGGCATGCCTATAAAACTGTTACATGAAATAGCCTGACATGAGATGTCAGTCAATTACTTCTCCCCTGTCCAAAATATTTTAGTGGTGACAGAAGACAAAATAGAGAAACGTGCCCACAAATGGTTTTTCAAGACAGGAAATGAACCAGTTAGGAAACACAGATCAGATTTCAAAGGCCATCCTTAATTAATACTTCTCTTTGATATTACTCTGCAAATGATTTCCCAGGTAAATTTTTTCTTCACTTTAAACTGTACTTTTGGGGAAGATAAAACATGTAGTTGTTTTATAGGAGGAAAAGCATGCTATTTTTCATTAAAGTTTTAGGCATGTCTAGAGTTTTATACTTTTAATGTGACTACTAAATACAATGTATGTTTTTCTGCATAACAATTTATGATTTGATGTCTGGGTTTATCCAGCAAATCTTTTAGTTCAACGATATTTACAGTATTTTTTCAAGAAAGAGAAAAATTG
Organism: Chionis minor; assembly: GCA_013398295.1. Lineage (NCBI taxonomy): Eukaryota > Metazoa > Chordata > Aves > Charadriiformes > Chionidae > Chionis > Chionis minor. The sequence goes on along the minus strand of VZSF01008512.1, from coordinate 145,407 downwards.
TTCTAAACCAAAAAACCTCTCTCTTTTCTTGAGAAAGTGCTGTATAGAGTATTGTCTGCGGGATGAAAATATTATTTTGATTTTGAGATAATGTTTTGGCAATCTGTATCACTATTTTAACTGTCTTTCTACTATTATTCCCAAAAGTAAGACACTCATGTGTATATACATGCGTACTAGATATGTTGTCCTTCCTTACTTTGTACCTGTAACATATAAATGATTGTATAAAAATGACTCTCTGGAAATGTTTAGTATAGTCTGGCTGGCTTTAACAACTTCTGCAGTTTGATCTAGCAGCCTGGAGGTGCTTGAAGAAAGAAAAAGCCTTTACACATAGGAATTCAGATGTTGCTAAATGTTTAAGGTAAACCTGTGCTTTTCTGGCTGGCCATCTGCTTTGTGGGAAAAACAAAATGTGGAAACAGTGAAGTAAGAATGGTAGGAAAACAAGGCAATAAAAGCATGTCCAGACTGCTTAGAGACTGAAGGTAATATATTTGAGCATCTTCTGAGCGATTCTGATTAAGAAAAATGTGCCAGGAGCTGGTTATCCTACTGAAAGAGGACCAGCTTGGGAGAGTTTCCAGAAGATGGAAACCCTCTTCTCTTCCCACTTTTCTCCAGTAACGCATCAGTCCTTTCCATCAATCCAGGGTTGAGTACCACTTTTCTGCTAAGTATTTTTCTGCTTTAATTTTATTTTAATATCTAAATTCTTCAGCATGTCTGAGGTATCATCAAATCTTTTTCCTAAATTTCCTTTTGGCAATCTGTCCTCCTCCATTTCATTTCTTTTCCATATAATGTTGGGCAACATCTGAATTTCCATCCTTCTCTGACCATTAAATTATTTCTCTGGTCTTGTAATTACACTCCAAAATCAATTTCATTCATAAAATCTATCAGTTTTAATCTTCTAGTGTTAGGAAAACGAAGCACTGTATATTTTTAAAGCTGACAATACTAAAAGGGAAAATACCAAGCTGAAGGAAGATTACTTCTGGAGGTCCTTAGGCATGAGTCTTGGGACCAATCTCATTCAGCATTTTCATCGGTGACATTGGCGAAAAAAGTAGGAACTCAAATGAAACCTGTTGATGATGCATACCGGGGAAGCCTTATAAGAAATAGCTGCTTCTTTTTTGAAATAGAAGCAGCTGCCACCTTTAAACAATGTACGAGTAAGGTGTGTGGGATCAGAAGTTTCTGATGAGTGTTGTGTGGTAGAGATTTGTATGCCCATACACAGGCAAAAAAGCACAGAGGGAAAAACCCCCAGTAAAGCAGTGAAAAACCAAGGGCATGGCTGGGAAAATCTCTGGAGTCCAGCCTGAGAAAGAAAGACGGAGCATGTGAGAGATGGCAGGGAAGAGAGAAAGAGAAAGTGAGAGCACTTTTGGCCTAAATATTGGCTAGAAAAGGGGATGAGGACTGAACAGAGACACTTGACCTTGTCTAGTTCATTCTATTTGGGAAACAGGATTGCAGCAGATGCTTGGCATTGTCTGATCTTGAATTGCCTGCTAATCCCACTGGTCAGAGGGGATAACAATTACCAGAAATTGCTTTTTTTGACTGAGTTCTTAGGTCTTGTCAAACAGCTATAGCAGCCTTAGTGTCATCTGAGGTGAGGTTTTTGTTAATGCCCTGGAGAAAAAGGCTAAGCATAGTATTTTCAGGTTACTTCTTGGGAAGGCAGGATAGCTCTGTTTTGGTTTTTTTATGGCTGTCTTGTCTTGTGCCGAAATATTTAACTGAATAAAATTTTGCCATCATACCTATAACATCACAGTCGCAGGACAGTTGAGATTGGGAGGGGCCTCTGAAGATCATCTCAATGCTCAGAGAAGGGTTGCAAGTTGCTCACGCCATGCCCAGTCTGTTGTTATTTAGTAAACAGAGAATAAATTTCATCTGTATCTTCCAAAAAGCTTTAATACAAATTTTAATACAAATTTAATGAATGTAACTCTGTCTGTCTGCTGGGATTTTATGAAGCTTTCTGCACTCACCTGGCAGCACCAGTCATGAATGCTGCAGTCCCGTCCTACTGCAAGTGTCTCTTTTCAATGCTTATACGTACCCCAGGTGCTGTAAAGTGGGTTTTTTTCTGAATCTTAGCTTTATGCCTCTGCTGAGACTTCAGCCAGTGGGTCCTAGCTTGAATAGTCTTCACAATTATGAAACAAATAGAGTAAACCATTTTAATATTTAAGCTGAAAACTGTTGTCCTTATTGTCCTCTGTGAAGATCCTCTCCCACACAGAGCTGTTGTTTATTTGAGACAGACGGAGGGGAATATCTGATGGGAAAATTTAGGTCCAGAGGTAGACATCCACTCTGATACTTGTGAAGGGCATGAAGGTACATATTTAATTGTCTGGTTTTGTGCAACTACTATTGTTGTAGTACTCATCACGCAGTAGTCATCACTACACCATGAAGTACCTATGTTGCTCTGAGTAAATTAAATAATATCACATTGTCCTTCTTTTCCTGCTTAATTAAATATCACTTGGAAGTCCTGTCTCTCATTTCTAGTGCATGGTTCTCATTCACATCAGTTGAGCATGAGCCCTGGATTCAATCAAAGCATCCACCCCAATTTTCTCATGCAGCCTCTTAGCTTCTAGTTTTCTTTCTGAGTGGTTATAAAATCCTCTTTCACTTCCAAGGTAGTTTAAAGGTAATTTTAAAACTTGGTTTTAATTTTAACCAAAAGCCAGGTTTCCAAGCAGAAAAGGCTGGAGACAGTTGCATGCTGTCCTCCAGACTCACCTCCAGACTGCTTGGGCCATGTGAAACATAAAAAGGTAGTAAAATACATTGACAGGACTCTTTGTTAGCCCAGTATGGACAGCTGATGCCAGAGAGAGATGAAAATCACTGCCCAGAAACACTGAATTTAACGCTATTCTCATTGTCAAGTGAGAAATTAAACCAACTAAGGCACAGCTTTGCTAATGCTTCCTCCGTGCTTGGCTGTTACTAATGCTTTGAAGTGAGAAGGGAAAACCCATGTCATAAATGGCAAAAACTGGGATGGAAAAGCCTTACCCTATTAAGTCACTTCATCCCCCTTTTGCCAAACCTGTGGGGGAAAATGCAAAATTGTGCCCAGAGACACTGGTCGGAGAGGTGAGGTATGGGTGGAGGTTGGGAAGGAAGAAAGTGCGGTGCCTTCCAGGGTGCTCAGCCACCCCATGTAGGAGTCCTTCTGGTCAAATTGAGCACAACACATCAGCCTAATGTAGTGTCCCAAATGGTGTGAAACGGCCACACGTGAAGGTTGTAAGTGAGTGGAAAACTCTTTGGGCTTGATTAATATGTGTGGGTTGAGATGTTCAGCCCAAGATGATGACTGCAGCCATTAGCATTCCTTTGACGGCAAGGAAACGGTGGGTGTCTTCAGCTTACCTATTTTGGGATAAGATGAATTACTCCCAGGTGATATCCCTCTCTTTCTCCGTGAGTATTGAGGGAACATAGATGGCAAACTTGAAGCTTGTGCCTGCATGAAGCTGGGTAGATGACCATTGGTGACGACCATTGTTGTGTCTTCTGCGCTCCCAAGAGCAATGAAGCCATTCAGAGCACCTGACACACAGGGTTACCAGACCCTTTCAAAGTGGTGGGCAAAAGAAGTCACGCTGCACAATGATGTGTCTCTAGGCAGTCTGAAGGGGGTCCCTTGTGTTTCAGTGGGTCACAGCTGATATCTGGACCCTCAAGGCCTGCCCATGCAGCACTTGGGGAAATGCATGTTCTCTTGCTGTCTTCCCTGCGGCTCGTTCCTCGTGTGTCGTGTAGGTATCAACCAAAGTCACCTCAAACCAGAAGCTGGCTTTTAGATTTTTATTTATAAATGCACTGGAAGAGCATTTATGCTACAGACTTAGGAAGACAGAGAAGGAAAGAAGTCATTAAAAAAACTCAAAACCCAAATTAAATACTATGATCAAGCACAAATCCATCTGCTATGGCACAGATTAAATTATTTGGGATTCTTGATATTTCAGGTAATTCAGAGACCCATCTTACAAGTTTCCCACATCATCCAGGTGAATTTTTTTTTCTACTTTTGACGTATTGCTATGTTAGGAAAGGAAATACTAGCACTACTCCCCCGTACTGTTTCCACATAGCAAGCACATGGTTAATTTTCCTTCATATGGAGGGAAGAAGTTAATCTTTATCCTTTCCGGTAACCTGCTGGAGAGGCTGCTGGCAGCCCTGGAGTGCACCCTGATCTAAATACCATTTGCTCCATCCTTCCCAACCTCTGTCTGGCAGCCACATCCAGAAAACCCTACGGCCTGTCCTGAGCCCGGGGGGCATTTGTGAGTATGTTCAAACTGAACTGCTGCCAGGAGGTAGTCTGCTCAGCGCCAAGGACAGCTGCCTGCGGTTCAGCAAGGCAGAGTCCCGTCAAAGGTGGCATGGTCCAGCTTTCTCCAAAGCACTCGGAGGCACCGTGTGGAGCATCCCGTAGAGCTGCTGGCCCGCGGGAAGTGGATGGGGCTGGCACGCAGGTCGTGCAAACTCCCCCTGCGAGGGGAGCAGTCGGAGCAGAAAGGACCCTGCGTTTGTACGAGCTGCTGTAAGTTTACTTTGGAAAATCAAAACCTCGTTAGACATTGTCTGCAGGGAACTTTCACCAGACATGTTGAAGTAAAGTTCACTCCACCCTCTTTTCAGCAGCTGTGGTGGAAGCCAAGTGCAGATGTTATATTAGGTGTGGACATAGCGTGTGCAGCAGTACGGCCGGTCCTCGGGAATGAATATATAAAGCTGAGCGCTCAGATGCCTGACACGCGTAGTAAGCACCCTGATATTAAATAACCAAGGCTCAAAACTGAAGCAAATAATGTCTGCCACATCTATACTTCTGCAATGAACTCATTGCAAGCACTGGTTAATTATTCTCTACAGCAAGAGGCAGGTGACGTAATACCGATGACTGAGGATGAGTGAGCCATTTACCCCCGGTTGTCCACAAAATTGTTCACTGGAGAGGGGAGAAAGCTCAGCAGTGTGGAGCACCAGTCTTCTGCTCGGATCAGACCCTCCCCATCTCACTTACCCAGGAGACAGCAGTATAGGGATTTTAAACTCGGGAAAAGTAAAATACATGATTTTTTGAGTCTTTCCTACTTGTGAGTTGGAGGCACGTGTTCCCGCACACCGTTTTTTCAGCAATACAGCCTGTCCCAGGTCAATTTCCATTCAGTGGTCATGTTCAAGGCTTGCCTTGCTAACCACATTTCCTCCAAAGGCTGTGGCAGGTCTGTAGGAAAAGAATAGCTGAGAGTCTGTTTGTGAGCAGCTCCTCGTCCTCCCCTCATTAACCAGGCAGCGTGGTGTCAGCATGGCTGATAGAGAGAAAAGCCTGCGTCCTGCCTCTTATGTCTGCGGGTATTTTAGTTTTATGACTCCATCCTTCCCACAACAGAGCCAAAAACAAAGAGATGGGAAATGAAATCAGCTGTCTAGAAGCTGTACTAATAAATATCTATAAAAAATAAGATTGGATTCCCAAGAGCAAAAGAGCAATTGAGACATTTAACCTAAACATCCATAATAAACTAATCGGAGCTGATTTATGGAGGGAAATATTTTATGTTGCAAAGGCATGGAGGAAGTGAAATAATTTCTGCCTAACACTTGGCCTCTTGCAGCCTGTCTCATTCCTCCTCACGCAAGCTTTGGGAAGATGTGACAAACCTCCTCATGACAAATCCCAGGAATGTTGTGTCTTCCCCTTTGACTTCAGCTGAGCTGAGCAGCCAAACTGGATGATGATTTATTGCAACTGCTCAATAATAAGCTTCAGTAAGGCCAGAATAAGCTGTTATTTTGTAATTTTTTTAATCTTGATTTTGCTTTCAGTTTTGTATGGAGGAACAAGCTAGCAATTTTCTAGTTTTGCAGCTTGCTTTCTCCAACTGGAACTGCTGTGAGGACCTTTCCTGTTGCTGTCACTGATTTCGGTGGATGGATCATCTGCCCTCAGGTCATCTTTTTGCCTGTTTTTTTAACAGGTGCATTTGCTTAACTAAACTTAATCAGAGGTGTGCAGAATGGGCATATGATGGGGATTCGTGCCACCAGAGGAGGTAGGATGAGTCCAAGGAAAGACTCAAGCAGGACCAGAGAGATTTCTTTTCTAATGGAGTGGTTCACTCGGATCCAAGATGGGGATTCAGGTACCATTCCCCATTGCTTAGAGAAGTTCCCTGTCACAAAGTCCATGGATAAACTTGCTTTCATGACACCAGGGCATACATCACCTGTCAGTAAGATACAGGAGAAGTGACGTTGGGTGAAGCTCCTCCTAAAGAGCAGGGGTCCACACTATGAAACCAGCAGACTTGCTCGATGCAAGACTCCTGTGGAGGGGACACCTTGGAACTTAAAGTCCCCAAATTAGGCAGCGGAGACCAAAGTTTTATGCATGAAAACCACTGGCAGTTCTCAAAACAATGGGATGTGGGAGGGTGACCCTGTTTGGTTTCATCACTCCAGTTCAAGACCATAAAATGAGAAATGAAACCTAACTAGCACAAGAAGATACACAAGCCAAAAAATGAAAGATGCAGTCTCTGATTTCACAAAAGATATATGTAGGTTTCACAATACCTTCTTCGTATCCTTTCCCCTTTCCCTCAGCACATTAGTTATTTTGAGAGAAATACAAAAATCAGGCTAAAGTGGAGGCAGCCACATTTTGGGCAGCTTTTACTGTTTAACAGTGGTTTCTGCATCTCAGCTTGGGGAAAATTGTTCAGATTGATGTTCACATCTTGGTCAGGCTGGTCTGAGGCTCTTTGTTCTCTTATTGCTCGTGATTGTAACACACTAGCCCTCCCTCTCACCGGGACTGCGTTGCCAAATAGAAGTTACTCCACACCCAGCCCTGTGATTACAATTTGAATAGAAAACTGTCACAACGTAAAATCCCTTTGAGGGCCCCTGAAAATGTCTCAATAAATTCTAGTGACAGTGGTGCTTTTTCTTTATTCGCCTGGATAGATTTTCATTTTAGCCCTTTTGTAATGAATTGCTTTCCATTGTAGCCCGTAATTACTTGACAGATTTTTGCTGAAGGGGTCCATGAGTCAAGTCCTCACTTCACTGAAGTCAAGCCCCAAATATTATCCGGACTTCAAGGAAGCAGGGATGTGACCCACACATCCCTTTAAGTGTTTCTTTAAAGTTCATAAAAATGGTACTGCGTGGCTGAGATGAGAGACTTAGAAGCAAAACAGCCAGTGCACAGTGGCACCTTCCAGGCAGGAGGGCTCTGATGGTTAGGGTAATATATGAAAAGTGATCTCCCTCAGCTGTGCTTGGGAGGAGTGGGGTAGCCCTTGGTTGAGCTTTTGAAAAACAGAAGGTTGATTTTTTTATTTACAGGAGAGAAGAGCCTAGGCTGCAGGCTGTGGTACCACCAGTGGCCCAAATCCTAAAGATAGGTGCAGTCTAAGAGATCTTTGATGGATCGTTTTGAGATCTTTCAAAATCCTGGAAAGAAATACTGTGTCTCATTTCGGTATCCTCTGACGTTTGTCATCCACAGAGGGTATGTAAGAGGAATATAGCATAAACTAAAAGGGTTTGGAAGGTAACATGAGGTGGTGGCGAATGCTAGAGGAAGTTAGTAACACAGCTTCAAATGTATCTAAAGAAGAGCTGACAAACAAACTGAACAAATTAAAACAAACAAAAGGAAGTGGCTCTTTGTGCAACCCCTGGAGCTCACTGCCAAAAGACAGGGTGGATGCTAGAAGCTAGCACAGCTCCAAGAGGAAATGGGTCAAGTGTTCTGGAAAAGGGTCACCAAATGTCAGCCCAGGAGGTGCCCTGGGCTGATGGTGTCTGGGGGCTGACAGGGTACTGGGGGAGAAGTGTCATACATATTACCCTGCTCCTATGTGTTTCTACACAACTGCTTCTTGTCACTGTCATAGACAGATGTTGAACTGAGTAGACTTGTGATCTAAGCTAGCAGTGACTGTTCATATGAGTACAGCTTATTAATAGGTTGCTGTATGCCTTGCCTGGGAACTAAAGCCCTTGCAAGAGCAAATGGGAAATTCCTACACAAATTGGTGTTTTAATGAATCGGGGGAATGTTGGCATACAACCAATGAATGGATTTATGAGGAAGGCGAGTTGCTATCTCCTCAGCGCTCCTCCCTCCCCATCTTCGTGTGCCACCCTGCTCTGTGTCACATGGCAGCACCAAATGTGATCATTGTGTCCTTCCATCCCAGGTCAGAGCTGAGTCTGGCCCTGCACTAAGTCACCCTTCGTCTCCCAGAGGCTGAAGTAATTTTTTGCCATGACATTTGGCACAATGAAGTGAGTTGTGTTTCAGTCAGTCTCAGAAAATTTCCTACTCAGGTTTTTAAATGTGACACCATATAATCACTTTTTAAATAACATGCATGTGCTTGCAACAACTGCAACAGAAAAGCCTTTGCTGTGCAAGTCAACATCTGGCCAGCTGTTGGCATGGGCAGGTATTAACCCATGAAGGGGTGATGTTAGGCACAGGTACAACTGTGGAGCATCCTTAAGCCTCTTGTTGGCACTCAGTGGTAGAAAAATGCGCCTTCTCTTCCAAGAGCAGGAGCTGTAACCTTACAACTGGACAAGGTCGACCTTGCATCACAGCCCGTTGTCCACCTGTGTGCCTTCTTGTAAAACATCCCGGTCTACACTCACTTTTCCACATGTTTGCATAGTGTTGCCCTGTGTGAAAAACATTGCTTGTGTTTCAGCCTGAGGCCCATTTAACTGGCTAATTATAGTATTCAATATCCGTGGCCAAGTACTTTTGGATTACAGTGCGGCGTTCTTGAGATACTGCCATTACAATTGTTTGATTTGATCATAAATGGATAATAACAGACCTGGTCCCAGGGAATCAGCCTCAGTAGCTGCCTGCTCCCTCCCCTCCTCTCTCTGCCAGCCACGTTGCTCAATCTGTTGGGAAGATTGTTGTGGCGCAGTTGCTTTGTTAGCTATCTCTATTAACATACCAGACCCAGCAGCTTAGGGAGGAGGATTGGTCATGGTGCCTCATTTTCCTGTCCGTATCTCACACTAGTTCATTAAAATTATGAGCATGTTGTGAAATGAAAATAAATATAATTTGGGCTTATCCGGTGTAAAACTAGCTTAGTCATGCCGAGATAGTGGCTGTCTACATCTGTTAATTATATCCTGACAGGTCTCAGCTTGAGACTTTTAAGACGTCACAGGATTTTCTGAGATCTCTTGATACAAACATTTTTCCCTAAAGTGCAGGAACAAGGGCCAGAAATTTTTTTGTTGTTGTTCTTAAGGACATCACCATGTTCAGTCTGTCGGTCGAGATGGGAGTTACACTTACTCTGCGTTTGTGTGGCACACAGGATTTGTCTTCAGAAAACCTGTTGGCCATGTGCTCACATGCCGCCTTCATAGCTGCACACAACAGTGCACTGGCGCCTGTCATGCCAAGTGCCAAAGCTCTCCAAAGACTAATTCCTTTGAGAGCTGACTTGGTATCAAAAAGCTTTTGTCAAGGAAATCTCTTTTCTTGCTCCCCCAGAGCGGTCTTAGTTTCAGGAGCAGAAAACATCAGTTGATGGCCTGCAGATGCTGGAGGCTAGCGTTCTCCCATTCCTCCTCTGAAACATCTCCCTTTGGTGGTGGGTCTGCTAAAAGTCCACAGAGACTAAAAGTCCAGTGAGATCACTTCTTCACACAGTCAGCAAGGGAAGACAAAAAGGCAAATCCCGTCTCTCAATGGAGTCCTGCCCTGCAGGATATGGGTGTTTCACCTTTGTTTTAATCTCTCCTGTTTCTCTCTTAGGTCTCTCGAGGCATCCCGCTCTTACGTGGTCGATCTATTCAGTGTACTGATGATGGTGGTGCTACCAGCAGCAGTGTACTGCAGACACACTTAAAGAGGGCATTGGTCTCTCTATTAGACAAGTAACTGAACCTTATACAAGACAAAGGTCTTATTATTATAACTTAGATGGGAATCCTCATTACAGAAACTCTGGAAAATAATATTATCATTTACTGCTTGAAGCGTTTTTTTCTGTTTTGAATTCAAAAATGCTGTAAAGAGTCCAACAAGTAAGTGTTAAACCTTCTGTAGGAAACACATATGGAAGACGAGAGAGTTGCTAAGTACAAGCCAATGCTGGATACCTAAAGCCCAGAGAGAGAACAGATGTTTTAGCACCTGCACACTCTTTTCTACCAGAAAATAATTCAGATTTGGATGCTCCACATTGGATCAGTTTTAGTTTCTTTTTTAAAGCTCACTTCCCTTCTTCTTATATTTAAAGTGTAAGCACAGGGCGGGGGGGAAAGACATTAGTATTATACCCTAGGTTTGCACAGTGCTTACAGGAAAATGTTAAAATGAAATTTCTGTCTCTGGGGGTTAATAATGTATAGTTAGTGTAGGGTTGTTATGAAAAGAACATAGTTACAGGGAGAGCATATGGCCAAATAAAAGAAGGAATCCAGCCTTTCAGAGATGCTGTTCTCATGGAAAGGGAAAGGCAAAAGCCGACTGGAGCATATACATGTTGTTAGCTGCAGCTAAACTGCTTGTTTTCCTTCCAAAATATAAGAATATTGCTTCAAGGCATGCAGTATGTTTCAATGGTGATTTTTGGTGAAGAACTATGTTTCAGCCACAGAGGTGAGGTTTTAGGGAGAGACCCGAGTGAAGTGCAAACACCGTAACACAAAATCACTGAGCACGAAAGGTGTAAGGAATGGCTTAGACTGGGGTGAAATCCAATGAGTGTGCCTTGCCTAGGGGGTAGGAGGTGATGGAGATGGTTCCTGGGGGACTCTCCTCTATGTGCTAACACATCCGAACACAAGAGAGTAGCAGGAAAGCCAGCCACAAAGAGTCTGAAAAAAGGGAAAAGTTAAATTAACCCAGATACGATTTGCAGCTGTGGATCTTGGTAGGTCTGAGCTAACAAAGAGAATTAATTTTAGTTATCACAGCATCATAGAATGGTTTAAGTTGGAAGGGACCTCTGAAGATAATCTAGTACAACTCCCCAGCCATGGGCAAGGACATCTTTCACTAGATCAGCCTGCTCAGAGCCCCGTCCAGCCAGACCTTGCATGTTTCCAGGGATGGGGCATCTACAACTCGCTTTTGACTCTATAAAGATGCAATGTCATTTCTGTCCACTGTTACCCACGCAGGAGCTCTTGGGTTTGTACCGTAGTGGTCCTGCTGAAGACAACAGGAGTTTTGCCTCCCATTCTGCAGAGTCTGACTTCCTAAGCACTGCCTATAATGTAACGATAGCTCATACTCTGCCATCAGTGGCACAGTGCCTAGACACGACAGTGCAGAATACTTTCATTTCTAAACAACTAGAAGAGAGTTTACTTTACTGACAGATAAAGATAAACAGGAGGAAGCAGCTGTAAAAAGAATTCCATTGACCACTGACCTGAAAACATGTAGCTTTCCATAAAATAAGCACAAACTAAATAAAAGTGAGTATTTAGATTCTGCAGAAATACTTCCTACAGAACCAAGGCAATTAATTTTAGAGGGTGATATGAATGGCATATGTGAAAAGGAAAAAGGCATGGACTTCTAGGCTGAATTACTGTAAATTTCAACTTTACTTGGACAACTTTACTCTCTCAAATTAGACCAGAGCAGATGGCCTGACTGCTTCTGACTGTACGTGGACCAAAGATGAATTCTAACTCTGGGTTCGCAAAACAAGCCCAGATCTGCTCAGAGCAGGAAACTGATATTCCAGTGCCTTCAATAACCTAAAGAAAAATGTTAGTGGCATAGCACTGGAAATAGCCCTGGTTTTGTTGGTTCTTTTTATTTTGGGCTAGGTTTTTTTTGCTTGGTTTTGATCAGGTTTGGTATACACCTAAAACAAGTGTGAGCGTAAGGGGAGGGGGTGTACATGGATGCCATCTTAGTCAATTGTCGTCTTGATCTCCAAAGACCAGAAATAAATTCAGTGATGGCTGTAGTTAATATATGCAAAGTTAAATCACGGACAAGGTAGAGGAACTTAGAGGAATCTGAAAACTGATATGTAACCTTCCAGCAAATAAAAATACTGTTTTTTTTTTATCCTCCCCAATCACCTTCTCCACAACAGGTACCTGAATTTAAACCCAGCTGCACTTCTTAGCTGGGATAATGGGCTGATAAATGACATATCTCGGGGGTGGATCAGCATCCCAAAATACAAGAGATTTGTTTACCTGAAGTTGTCTAAGTGCTGTTGAAATATCTGAAGAACTCCATTACCTCAGGTGCCTGGGAAAGATGACAAAGCTCTGTACATGTTCTGTTGACGTCACCCACATTAAAGTCAGGTTATCTAAGCACTAAGCTTACCTGTTCCAAAGGTTAGACACAAACCTGAACATCCACTGGATCCTTTCAGGATGCTGTCCCTGGTATGTAGCTCCTGTCCAAAACCCAAGCTTCATTGTGACACAGCTACAGCTGGCTTAAGGCACAATAAAAAACTTTGAGCTTATAAATAGTACTTCTCTCAGGTATCACCTGTGTTTACATGCAGACTGAATGTTCAAGCCAGGCCTGGTTTTGGAGAAAAAACAAACAAACAAACAAACAAACAAACAAATAAACAAACAAAACCAACAACACCCCAACCCGAAACAAACAAACCAAACCAAAACAAAAACAAAAAAAATCCCAAAAAACCTTTAATGTCAATCCATTTGTCTTCTAAAATGACAAAACCACTCTTGTTCCTCACAGGAAATTTCCCCCTAAACTGGATGCCATAGTACATGACTACTAGTCAACCACTGCAGATCATCTAATGTATACTCTTTCTTACCAAGATCAAAGACTAGTCCAAGACAAAGAGAAAAAAAATCCTAAAGAAAATCTAAGGAGTGGAATACTACCAGCAAACTCTCACAAATAAGTGGTTTCCCAATTAATTTTGAAGGAAATGAATGGAAGTCCTTGGTCTGGTAGAAAGTGCCTGTAGAAACCATATACAGGCCACAGAGCCTGAAGTTGAATACAGCAGGCCGGCTTTGGTTAGAGATGCACCTGAAGAATGTGTAAGAGGAGCGACTGGGATGGTGCACAAATCCATGGGACCTGATGAGATGGATCTGTGGGGGCCAGAGGGAACTGGCAGATGAAGTTGCTAAGCCACTATTCATCATATATTTGAGAAGTCATGGCAGTGCAGTGGAGTTTCCACTGACTGAAAAAGGGGAAACGTAACCTCCCTTTTTAAAAAGGAAAAAAGGAAGACCCAGGAAGTACAGGCCAGTCAATCTCACCTCTGTGCCCAGCAAGATCCTGGAGCAGATCTTCCTGGAAAATGTGCGAAGAAACATGGAAAATAACGAGGTAATTAGTGACAGCCAACATGGCTTCACTAAGGGCAAATCGTGCCTGACAAATTTGGTGGCCTTCTCTGATGGGGTTACAGAATTGGTGGATAAGGGAAGAGCAAGTGACATCATCTAGCTGGACTTCTGCAAAGCATCTGACACTTTCCCGCGTGACATGCTGGTCTCTAAATTGGAGAGACACGGATTTGATGGACGGACCACTGGGTGGATAAGGAATTGGCTGGATGGTTGCACTGAAAGATTTGTGATCAATAGCTTGATGTCCAAGTGGAGACCAGTTACAAGTGGCATTCCTCAGTAGTCAGTATTGGATCCAGCACTGTTCAACATCTTTGTCCGCAACATGGACAGTGGAATTCACTGCACCCTCAGCAAGTTTGCCAATGACACCAACCTGTGTGGTGTGGTCGACATGCTGGAGGGAGGGGTGCCATCCTGAGGGACCTGGACAGGCTTGAGAGGTGGGCCAGTGCCAACCTCATGAAGTTCAACAAGGCCAAGTGCAAGGTTCTGCATGTGGGTTGGGGCAACCCCAAGCACCAAGACAGACTGGGAGGAGAAGGGATTGAGAGCAGCCCTATAGAGAAGGATTTGGGAGTGTTCATTGATGAGAAGCTCAACATGAGCTGGCAGTGTGCACTCACAGCTCAGAAAGCCAACCATATTGTGGCTGCATCACAAGAAACACGGCCAGCAGGTTGAGGGAGGGGACCACTACTCCACTTTCACAAGACCCCACCTGGAGTACTGTGTCCAGATCTGGAGCACCCAACATAAGAATGACGTGGACCTGTTGCAGTGAGTCCAGCGGAGGCCATGAAAATGATGAGAGGGCTGGAGCACCTCTGCTGTGAGGACAGGCTGAGAGAGTTGGATTGTTCAGCCTGGAGAAGGGAAGGCTCCAGGGAGACCTTATAGACTGTTCTAGTACCTAAAGGGGGCCTAGAGGAAAGATGGGAAGGGACCCTTGGTCAGGGAGTGTAGTGATAGGAAGAGGAGTAATGAATTCAAACTGGAAGAGGGGAGATTTAGGTTAGATATTAGGAAGAAATTCTTTGCTGTGAGGGTGGTGAGACACTGGCACAGGTTGCCCATCCCTGGAAGTGTTCAAGGCTGGGCTGGACGGGGCTTTCAGCAACCTGATCTAGTGGGAGGTGTCCCTGCCCATGGCAGGGGGCCTGGAACGAGATAACCTTTAAGGTCTCTTCCAAGCCGAACTGTTCCATGATTCTGTGATTCTATCAAACAAAAGATGGCTTTGCTTCCAGGTTTCCACAGTATACCTTTTTGATACGATATCACATCCCTATAAATCCAGTGAACTTGAAGACAGTAATTACAGAAAAATGAAACACTGCTTCAAGAAGATACTGTCCTACAATCAAATAGGGAAATTGTTTTTATTTTCACTTCCAACCGAGGGGCTATTTATTAAGGGGAAATAAACACCTTTCTGAAATGTGTTTACTATGGTTGCTATATGACCCTTCTGTATAATGGACTAGTTTGTTAGAACTGGATAATTTATTTTTTTTTTTCCGTGAAACATACAGATGTGGTGATATCATAACATCTTAGAAATTCAAATTTGATTTTTGCCAAGTTGTTTGTCCTATAAGAATTCCCAGAAAGTCCAGGAAAAAAAACTGGAACAAGAAAGGAAACAGAAGTCCAAGCATTGCCTCAGATTATTTTGGGGATTTCCATTCAGGCTAGGTTTTTGTTCCTCATTTTCTTTAAGTAAAGTCTACATCCAGAGCAAAACTATTTTTTAAGAATGAGAAGATATTGTTTAATCCCAAAGTAATTCTTGAGTTGATTGAAAGCGATAAACTTTGGATCAGCCTGAAATAAAGGTCTTTTCTATTTGTCCTTTATTTTGTTCATTTTCAACTAGCAGTTTAAAAGAAAATAAAAATCTGTTCTCTCCTCAGCTCTGGTTGTAGGTGAGAAGTGCCAATAGAGCTGCTGGGATTTATGCGAATGAAGCAATGAGGAGAGTTTGACCTTTCCCCATCCTCCCCAGTCAGCCTGACTCTTCTGAATATACTTAGGAAAGGTGAAGGACGGAAACTGCCTGAAAGTTGAAGGACAGAAACTGCCTGAGAGGTGAGGTCATTTTTGATGAAGAGTTGCTTTAAAAGTTATATCTTTTGCCATGAGCATTAATAAGCTTTTTCATGCTAAGTTTTCTTTTGCTGTTTTTGTACTTGAAACAGTTTTTTTGAAATATTCTGATGTACAACTTGGTTGACTAACACCTACTGATGGATACTCCACGCTTATTACACAGGTTAAAATGTAACTTGCTTGGGCACCTTCTTGGTGGCAAACCACCAGAATCTCAGTACTTCACCAAGTACTTGATCAAGCAGACATCTGCCAATTTGACTTATCAGGGATCCCCTTGGGACACCCCCTTTTTATACCACTTAGACTTTCTGTAACTGAGGAGAGCCATAAAGCTTTTGCTGGCACTAACCATACCTTTTCCAGTGTTGAAACAATATAGCTACCATGTCATCAGGACAATAAAATTTAAAAAAAGTGTTTTCCAATGCTATCATATTATTCACATGCATTGTTGCTATCTTGTTAGTTTGTTTGGGTTTTGTTTGTTTGTTTTTTTTTTTAATCATGAGAACATACAAGCAAAAACTGTCTAACAAATATTATAGTTGCTTTCAAAATACGAAACAAATGGATCCTACAAACATCAGCCAACAGCTACATTCTGGGATTTGTTTTGAATGCAAAAGAGGCAAGTGTGAGCTGAGAAATTAAGTCCCATAAATCTATCCCGTGCACATTGCCAGTTTAAGTGATACAGTGTTATGTTAGTTGAAGTGATCATAGGAGAGTGCTAATAGCAAGTGATTACTTGCTTAGGCATATTTATTTAAGAAATATAATAGATGAAAAGCCTTCTGGTCAGAGTAGATACTCCATCATCTTTAAAGTAAAATAATTCCTGCAATTTATGACTTCTCTTGTCATAATTCAGGCTTTAAATCCATGAATCACAACTGAATTGCTGTTGACTGGGCTTTAGGCAGAGACATTTCTAACAACGATAAAAAGAAAGTGGAAATTTATGATTGCTGAACTTATCTTCCTCTTCAAATAGGTTTGAAAAGAACACTGAAATGCTCTTTTCTAAGGTCCTCATGCCTCTGACATTTTCAACTTTAATATGTCTCTTTAGCAACTGAAAATGCTATCACATTATATAATAAAATAATTTGTTTTACGTTTTCATTGCAAGCCAGCGGAAAAGATACATGTTAAAAAGGTAGCAATAACATTTTTGTGAGCCCTCTGTATTAAACTGTGTATTAGTTACTGCATTGACATTCTACATAAGCATTGCAAATGTGATACTTGAGTATAGGTGGTGTGTGAGACTAATTACAGAAACACAACCTAAAAAGGAGGAGAACAGAAACTTCAGCCACCATGTGCTGATGGCCTCAAAGCCTGCAGAAATGGGAACATTAAAGGCTGATTGAGCTCATCAAGACCAGGACTATTTTCTCTCACCTCTTTTGTGGCAGCCTTCTGATAGCTGCATTTCTGCACACCGGTGCCTCACCTCTGGGTAGAAAACTGCTTGCAGAATGAGCTGCTAAAAAGAGAGAGAGTGGCAAAAGATGACCTGTAATTTTTAAATCAAAGAGGGGTTTGTCCCTTTTTCCATGTACATAGGGCTGCTAACAAACTATGGTCTTTTCTGAGCATCACGGTATAGCCTAGCGCTCAAACAGGAACAAAGGCAACTCCCCCTCCGCCAAAAAGTTTACATGTTGAGTTTATTTTCTGGAAGTGAGAGACTAGCTCAGTCTCGTTACCCAAAGGTCTTGACGTCTTTGCTACGACATGCAATGGCATCTCAGGAAGGTCCTGCCAGGTGTCTGTCCTCCCGTTTTGGAGTGACAAAGGACACCGGTGAAACCATGCGTTGTGCAAAGAGCGGTGAACGCTGGTGACGTGTGCTCAGACACAGCTGAAGCCATCTGAACTTATGAGCTGACCTCGTCTTCCTCCTCGCAAATTTCCTCTCCGAATTACCATACACTCTTGTAGTTCATATAACCCCCCATATGCTACACGTGCCTTGTGACTTTTGTTGCTCCATCCACCTTGCGTTCCAAAGACATACTGTCACTGCTAAGTGCTTGCTCACTATGAGTTCCCACCACGATCCCTACTTTCAGTCTGGCTGCCTCGCACACGTTACACACAAGATGTAAAGGTTTTAAGTTATTGCTCAAGGGTGGAAGAAATACAGTATTGCCGCTCTAGAGCAGTTGCGTATTGGGTGACCACCTCCCAGATGATTTAATGTGTCTCTCGCTGGACACAAAGCCCCCTCAAGCTCCAAATACTTCTAGTTGACAAGTGATAACGCAGTGAAATTTTACCATGCACTTAGAGAAATTAAAGAAGAGATGTTGTGGTTTTGATTTATTTATGTCAGAGTGGTGAGATGTATTTTATAACGTATCCACTTCTGTGTTCTTACAATGTACAAAAATACTGAATATTTATAATTGATCATTTTGTCCGTGGAGGCAGGTCATCTATTTTGTACCAGTATGGGTGTAGGTCAGGGAAGGGCAATCAGAAAGGTTTCTGGGAATGAATGCTAAGATTTATTGGATGATGCCTCACACCAAACTGCAAATGGCTACAGTATTAAAATATCTGCTCTTTTTAGTTTGTCTGGCTGCTAATAGAGTATCTGTTGCTCTAAAAAAAGGGCTGGCTGTACAACTTTTAATCTGAATAGGTCATTGTGTAAGTCCTTTTCTGTAAGAGCTTTCATTTGCTATCTGGGACCCAATAATGGAATTGCTCTGTATGTGGGAGCACTTTTTCAAGTTAGGAATATGAAAAACATTCTTGTGTGACTTGCTGCATGGCAGTAGAAATGTTAATATATGGGTAATATGTAAGCAGAAGGTCTCTAATATCAAATCCTTCTGAAGGACACGTGATCCGGGGTTGAATTAAAGCTCGTTTATGCTACACACCAGCAGGAGTTGCCATACTGGTGCATTTAAGTCACAGCTTCTCTATTCAAAGCTTACTTTTATTGAGCCAGTCCTTACATGAACACTATAGCTGGGCTTTTCATAGGAGTCTGTGGAACCTGCTCGTATCTTTCCTCTTAGTAGATGAGAGACACATAGCCCAGTCTCCCAGAGTGAAAATCTCAATCTAAAATTGTGAACATTTTCCTGAATCAGTCATCAACATTGGCCATGCCCATAAAACATCTGCGACTGCTCTGGCATTAGTTTCCTTCCATAATCCTTCATTCAAAAAACACTTCACCTGTATACGTAAAAGTGTATTTGTATGAGTGCCTATGTCTAACTCTGAAGATACAAAATTATCAGGTTTCTCAATAAATTATTACGTTGGGCTATATTCCTCCATGTTTAAAATAGTGCCTATTTTTCCTGTCCTGGGGAAAGGCTCAGGAAACAAAAAAGCCAGCGTTTGGTTTCTGACCATTCCGTAGAGGCACCATTCAAAGATACCTCCTGCTCTTTCTGACAGGCTATTGTACACATGGTATTAACACACTGATTTGTGGACTGATAGGATGAATGCCCAGGTGGTCTCCAGTCTCCCAAAGGAGCGCGCTCTCGCGCTCTCTCTCTCTCCCTCTGCCTTCAGGCAAAAAGAACTGCTCACTTAGATTAATGCTACCTTATCTTGCCTTTCTTCAAAGCTTGCCTGAGTCAAATCAGGGCTCAGCTTTCAGCTTGCAAACTCAGAGTTGTGAACTAAGCCCCTGAACTGAATGTTAATGTATTTTTTTTTCTGAGGGTAATAGGCACGCAATAACGAAACCCAGGGAATGCTGTTAGTTGTCTTGATAGGTGAAGTGTGTGGGGTATGTATGCGTGGGCATGGGTGCATGAACTCTCACAAACAGGGCGTCCTACCTTTGTCTATTAAAATAATTGCACTATTATGCGAAGAGCTTATTGCAGTCTTCTGGGGAGGCTTAAATACCTGCCCCTGAAAACGTGCATTTCAGAAAGATAGCATTTTTTCTATTTAAATTCTTTTTATAGAAGAGTAAGCACAGTCAACATATTCCTTTTGTTTGACCTTTTTACTGAACACATCAGAGCATAAAGCTCTCTGAGGTCAATGGAAGAATTCTGAGGAAATTCAAAAGACTTGGGATTAGGACCTAAATATATATTGTAAAAAGATACAAAAGATAAAGGTACCTCCAATATTTTGTTCTTTTAAAAAATTAGGCTTGTCTAATAATAAAATCTAATAATAACTAATACAATAGCAATAAAAACAATAAAAATGTAGTAAAAGTATATGGATAAGTTCTGTGTGGTTACGTATACATACCCCACAAGAAAAAATTCCAAATTAAATCTTAAGAATGTCTTTAATTCCTTGGGAAATCAGAAAAAATCAGAGGTAAAACTGCAATCGCTCCTTGATGGTAGTTGTAGAAGTAACTTCCTATGAACCAACTTCTTTTGGTTCAGTGTTGCCTCCTTGTACATATTGTCTGCTAGAAAGACTCAATATCTGTTCCCTTTATCCAGAAATTGCTCCCTTCAGAACTTCGATAGCCATTTAAACTGTTAGAAGTTAAAATGTTGCCTTTAAGATGTAATGACCCCTTCTTTTTCAACAGAAATTTCACACTCATGATTTTGCTCACTCTGTAGCTGGCATCTGTAACCATGGCTCAGGCCCTTTCTCTGCATCGCCAGGTCCAGAATGTGGTCTATGAAGAAATTATAATTAATGAATATTAGTGAAAAAAATTAGTTAAAAAAACCAAACAACCACAAATTGTTTTGCTGTATTTTTTTGCCTTCTGCCAAGAGAGGCAGTTCCTCATCAGGCTCAGACATGTGCTGTACTGTCAAGTACTGGTTGCACATCACCCATGGTCATCTTCATCTGCTTCAAAAATGAGGTGCCCACGGGGGATTGCCTCCATTGCATCCTCCCATAAAACCCCTTGTTCTTTCTCAGTGCAAGGGAGCCACAAGTTACTTTTCTCATCCATGTTGAAGAGTGTTCTACCATCAGTTGGGTAACAGCTGTCTTTTGACAAAATGAAGACTAAAAATGAATACAGAAGATCTATACCAAATAAGAAACAGACATTTTGTTTTTTCCTTGACTTAAGTATTTTCTGTTGCTTTGCTGCACAAATCATTAACTCATGCAAAAATTATAGGAAGACTTTAATGTAGGGTATTTCTATCCATGTTATGCATGTTACTGTCTTAAAAGCTATTCAGCACCCAAGGATCATCCACAGTCGGATGGTTAATACATTCCAACAGCAGGACATTGCTGGGGAACTGTCTCAGGGATGGCACTTATATATCCCACAGGTATTTTAATTATTACTGTAACTACAGTGAGTAGCTTATTACTACTTTATATCTTAGGGGGCATTTTTGACCTAGCTTCTTGATTTATCTTTCCAATTTATTGTCTGTAAAAGAGTGAAACAAAATCTAACAGTCTAAAGATTTCCTCAACTTTGCTGCTTAAGAGCTTTATTTGCTTAGCTTTTTGTTTTTGTTGGGATGGAATTAACTCCACTCTTACGTCAAAAGAAAAGCTTTTACAAATAGTTTTATCACAGAGCAATGAAAGTAAAAATTTTTTCTTCCTCTGTTTGCCCTGTTCAGCCCTCCAATCTTTAGTTTCACAGTTGCTTAATTTAATTAAGAGGAACAAGGATTGTCAAGAAGATATGTGCAACGGGGGTATTAGCACCCATGATTCAGTCTCCCTCGTGCTGATGGAAGTGATTATGATTTCAGAAACAGAATTAGTGTTGCTGAATACTCCTCGGACACAATCAGCGACGCTGCAGCACAGGGAATTTGAAGAACGATCCTGTGAAAATAGATGTTGAGAAGACTTCAGATCCTGTTCTCCATCAGCACCCTGAGATACTGTAAGCATTGGTGTGTAAGAACTCAAACACAAACCAAGAGTCGAGATTTTCTCGGCTTTTAAGTCAAAATAGAAGGAGTGTTTGCCCAAGAAAAGGAGAGGCCCTGGAAGGAAGCAGACTTGTTATGCATTCAAGAAAGACATGTACAAACAGAAGATGCTGGGCAAACTTTGCAAGAAGAAGCAAACCTCATGGAAAAATTTCTCCAGTTGCTGCTAACATGTAACAGCAGTAGATTTGCCAGGGGCTAACAGGGCTATAAGACCTCCACTGGCCGCAAAGCACCTCTCTAAGGTCTCCTGATGCAGTCCAGCATCTATACAGCCCTCTCACATGTCCAGCAGTACCACTGCTTGTCCAGGGAAAAATCACAGTCAATACAGCGTCCGCAACAATGAACATACTCTGGTTTCCAGACACAGATCACTTTGAAGGCATTGCACCGATGTTAGAGCCCTCAGCTCCAGCCCTGTATTCACAAACTGGAGCATGCGTTTTCTTTTTGGCTTTGAAATATTGTAGGTATAATAACGCTTTCACCTTTTATCCACCCAGCATTTTGTACTGAGCGTTTGTTCTTTCCTCATCTTGCATACCTGCGTTGTATACAAGGCAACTGTTGCATTGTGTGGCTGCAGTAATGTAACTAGTATTTGTTAATAAGGCACCGAATCTGCAGTACAAAGTGGCGCACTGAAAGTCTTCAGTGTGATGCTGAAAGCAGTAGAATGGACTGGAATATGTTAGGAAGTTTTAAAGGGCATTAGTCCTGAGGGATACTCACAGGCAGGAACAATCCAGCCCTCTGTGAATCGGAGTGAAATGGCTGCGGTAGTGCAGGGAGCAGAGGGGATCCGCAGAGGCTGCACTCCATGTGATGGGTTTTGCTAGAAACCTCTCGGACTCGCGTAGCACAAAACCAAAATTAAAACAAAATGAGAAAATTCTGAGAAAAAAAAGGCATTGTTCAAGCCTTTGTTTGTGTTGCTTTAAGCCTACGAGAGCTTGTTGAACCATTTCATAAATATGAAATCATGTGTTCACATTCAGTTTTTAAAAAATGCAAGTATCTCTATTAAACTGAACATCTCCAGGCACTCCACTAAAAAACATACAGACCCTGCCCTGCCAACTAAGGTCTCAACCTTCACATGACAGCTAAACACAGGAGGAAGTGGCTGAGCTCAAAAAAGCATGCAGGACCACAAGATTCACCAAAGACTGTCTCCAAGTTCACCAAGAAGTAAGAGTTAAAATATGGATGGATAGAAAGTGAAAGCGGCAATGGTAGTGCGCAGGTATGAATGGATATCTGGTTGCATCACAGATGATACAGTATAAATACATCTGTGCACACACTAAAAAGTGTATAAATCCCCCCGTACCCTTTTCGCATTTGCATCCCACATGCTTCCGCCGAGCCACTCAGGACTGTGTAAAAGAGCCCACTGTTTGCCAGCAACCGGGGAGCCGGGGGCAGCTCCTGAGCACGGAAAAAGCCACATTTCACTTATCTTTCCTCCTCTCCTCACGCCCAGATGCTTTGCAAAACAAACAAACTACATATCTACATATCATAGCCAAAACTACATATCAGACTACATTCAGTGAAAGCCTCACTGTCTGGAGCTGTAAGATTCAGCAAAGCTTGGCTGGGCTGTCCATGAGCCTGCTGCTTGATTTATGTTTTCAGATGGAAACTATATGAAGCTCTTAGTTATGCCTGGTTTTCTGCCAAAATCAGTTTGACCTAAACTAGGCTTTATAGAAACTTAAAGCACAAGGTGAAATGTCACATAATCCACCGTAAAACCTGGCTCTAACTTTTTTTTTTTTTTAAAAAAAAAGAAAGTGTACATTTTCTTGGGCCAAACTCCGAAGTTTTCACTCACTTTCTCTGAGGGTGCTGTGAAAGGAGTAGCTGGAAGGCCCAAATTGTCTTTCCTGTCTTGTCTTCTTTCACGGTGTATTGGTTGAGTCTGATACCAAGGCAACAAAGAAGGAATGAATGTTGAATTGAGACTGAAAGTTGTCTGTTTTCAATAACAAGCACTATCTCCAGAGGAAAGGATCCAACTTTATACACGTGTAGGAGGCTGACAAGTTTCAACAAAACAAATGCAGAGGCAAAGAAATCATTGTGAGCTCTGATCATCCGAAAAAAAAAAAAAAAAGGCAGAGATAAGAAGATGAGCTGGAAAATGTTTACTAATATGTCTTTAAAAAAATTAAAAATTGTACATCAGCTTCCATCCCCTTTAGCCGATTAAAAAGAGTGGGCAACGTTCATTAGCGGCATCAGACGTTCGGCTTAATTACTGTAATTTGTAAGAAGGGAAGTGCCACCTAGTGGCACGGACGGGGTGGCTGCTGCCGCGGCAGGATCTCAGTCTGCGAGAGGCAGCCAGGAAGTGCTGGATTGCCAGAGATCCCCACAAATTTGTTAAATGCTCTGGACTAATACGTGCTATTAATTCTTTATCAAGTGCCAATGGGAATCATGGCACCAGGCAAACACAGGGGGCCTCCTAGTCTAATTTAGATGGGACAATAGGGCCCAGAGACCCAAGATGGATATTCCCAGTGCAGATGCATTCCTTTTAATTCTGTTTGGTTTACCAAATAGGAATTCCTCTAGGAAACCTCAACAAAGAAGTGGATTAATGAGAACCCTAGCAGTGAGTGTTTGCTGTATAAGCAATTCCAAGCCTAAGTAAAGCAAGGGGCAAAGTCTGATCAGCGTTCAGTACCAAACTCAAATAAATTCTGACAGAAGTGGGTGAAAAATGCACCAGCTGCAGGTCAGCAAGAAATGCTAAAAACTCACAAACACTGGCCTGCCTATTTTCATTGAAAAGCAAACAAAGAGCAAAACAAACACTTAATTTTCCCCTGCCTTTTGTTGTTCACTGTGGAGTTTGTTTTGACACTCCTCTTCCTTCAGCTATGCTGCCCCCCGGTTTCCCCGGTTTTCAGGGCAGCTTGGGGTTCCTCAACCCCGGCTATCTTCGTCTGGCTACAGACTGCTCCTGTGATCTGGCCATGCCGTCCCTCGGAGTGCCTTCACCTTGCTGTTGCCGGGCCCATTCTCTGTCGCTGCTGTCCCAACGAGCTCCTCAAATTCCTTGGAGCAAAACTTTGCTTTTCTGTGGGGAAGCAGGAAGACCCTCCCACCCCAAGCTGCTTACAGCTGCTCTCCTGGGGCGTTATCGGGGAGGATCCTCTCTCCTCTTGGACTGACCCAAGTCTGCAGTGCTAAAGACTTGCATAATGCAAGAGAGGGAGGTTGCTGTACTTCAAAGTGCTTTGTTGTAAGGCTTGGTCGTGGCTGGCATGCAGCCGCTATGTCCAAAGGACCAGCCAGCTTTTGCTTCGCTATGAGTTATTGCTTCCATGCTGTGGGATTTCCTCTAACTTACACGCTCTGTGTTGCTTTGCTTTCCTGATAGGCCCTACACATTTTGGGACTGTGACATAGTTGATGGGAACTAGCCAGAAGGCTGTCTGCAGGAAGCAAACTCCCACAAAAATATGACCTCTCCTACCATCTCACGACCAGCATGGCTCCTGGGGTGGCCGAGGCCACCTTCAACTGGTTAGCTGTTTGATCCACTGCACACAAAGAAGTGGGATATCCTGCAATGCTGGTAACAGGCAAGACACGGAAGCTGTGAAACTGGGTTTGCTACTGGGTAGCGTTACTATTGGTTTCAGTAGAACCTTTTAAAACCACAGCTTTCCTTATCGCTCATACATCTGAATCAGCAGAAGAAAAGAAATGAGAAAGAAAGTGACCAAACAGCTCCTTCTTAAGTGGCTTTTCTCTGTGCAATGATGCAGCTGAGGCCAAGGACAAGAAAAAGAAATACATTCCCTCCCAATCTGAGCAGACCACCTCTCACCCTTTGAAATAAAATACCAGGCAGGTGGGTTTATCTATATGTGTTGCACAACAGCCCCCCCCCCATCCTGGCTCACAGGACCATTACTGGTGGCAGGATCAGCGGGAAGGACCAGCAGCGATCACAAAACATCCATACGGCAGTAGATTCTGGAGAGTGTCGAGGGAGCTGGTGCCCCCAGCGTGAGAGCTCTTTTATCTGCTCCGGAGCATGTCACCGTCCCCGTTTGCAAACTCACCACCCAGAAGAGATAGCACAAGCTGCTATCTAAGCACTTTGGGGGTGGAAATGTCAACCGCTGGGGCTATTGTGCTGAAGGCATGTGCTCAGCCAGGTGTCCTGTTCAAAATAGAAGGGCGGACCCCTCCATTGCACTCGTGCAGCAGGGTGACAGCAGTGGTAGGTCCGCTGGCATCGGTACAGGAAAGTCTCACAGGGTTTATGGTACTTTTGTCTGATTTTATACTAAAAGGGGCATTTTTTACCTCCTATAGCCAACGTTATGAACACTAAAGTTGATCCCACTCTCCCCCATCCTGGGAGACCCCATTCACCATGACAGAGGAAACCTTTCACTGAGTATCTGGATACCAGACACACTTCTTTTTATCTTTCCTTCAGCAGCTATAGGGTAATAATGGCACGTGTCTTCAGAAGGTGGCCGTTGCTAACAGAGTGGCAAAAATTGGTGAGCAGTCCTTGGTCATAACTGAGCCTTGCAGATGCTTGCTCATAATGGAGACCTGGGAATGGTGGGTGGGGGTTGTGGATCCTTGGGCAGAGTGGCCCGATTTGGTCTGCAGGGCCATTTTAACAGCATTGCCTGATGCCTGGCTTTCCAAGCTGGCCTGGGGAGTTTGCTGTACCTGCCCACCACCGCTGCTGGAGGAGGCTTGAGCTGCAGAGCATGGTGCTGGTGCTCGTGGTGTACACCACAAAGGGATTCCCACTTACTGACAGGCTTTCCAAAACACTGAGCCGATCTTCCTCTCAAACAAAGAGATTGCTTTACAAATCACGGTTTTTTGTGTCTTCGATTATTTTTATTTGCACATTGGGTCTTCAGGGCAAAGTCACTTCCTCTTTCCAAACTCTTCTCTGCTACCACTGCAATTCATGTTCTGTGTTAAATGGAAATGAGCTTCTTAAGTACTGCATTTTCTGCTTTGAGGCCTTTTTTTTTTTTAAAGAAAAAAAAAAGGCATAAAAAATCACAGAACATTCAACAGAGCAGGGTAGTTTTCATCAGAGAGGGGTTCCTCCAGCAGCATAAGGACCGGAGGCTGTGCTGAGGATCAGCAGTGGTGGGACCCGCAGCAGGCAGAGCAGAGAAGCCATCACAGCTGCTGGCAGGAGGAAAGACCACGTGCAGCCCTGACTGCTCCTCAGCACCACAGGGAGGTGGTTCTCCAGTGGAAGGACTGAGTATTTCTCTCTGCTTTTATACCCATCTTTTCCCCACTGAGCAAAAAAGTATCATGTCCCACATAGAAGTGATAAGCTTTTGGTGGGGGAAATGTTTGCAACTAACCCAACAATCTTCCAAATTGTGCAAGACATATTTGCAGACCCTCTTGCCCTTTTTGTTTAACTATTTATTTATTTATTTATTTATTTTAAATGAAGGTATCACATATCCTACCCTGGCCATGTCTGAGAGCCAGCCAGAAGATGTGGGATGCCAGGAATGGGCCTGGCTCAGCTCTTTCAACCCGCTTACATTCTCTTTTTCTCAAGATAGGCTATGACTCCTTGTAGACATGGATCTTTTAATCTTTCCTTGCCTGCTAACAGCTACCAAAATTTCCACTTTTTTATTTTAATCTGGAAAACGGAGTCCCCAGGGAAGACAAGTGGAGATTTTCCTGTGTGATGGACAACAAGGAGAAATCCTGCAGTCTCCCTTTCCTCCTCTTTTTAGGGCCTTCCTGCTATATTTCATTACTTTGCTTCCCTTCACACATGGCAAAGGAGAAGAAACTAGTGACTGACACTTGTGGAGTCAGCGGGATGTTTCTAGTGATTTCAGTGGGTTTTGGGTTAATCACATTGTGAATGTTTGTTATTGCTTTAGCAAAGGATGAGAAGGACCAGGAAAAAGAGATTAGTTAAGAAAATCTCTCTTAATCCCTTTCAAGAGCTTGCCCTATTGGTGTGGAACCAGATCCAGCAAGTTCATTCTTTGCACAATGGTGGTACCTTCATATCATAAAAAGAAAAATGAAAAAGGAAAAAAAAAAAGAGAAGTTATGAAAGGCTCATTTCATTTGGTAACAGTAAGTGAACAAAACCACATTTGATTATTCAGGGTTACTTCTGCACTAAAGCTTATGATGCAGCCACAGAGTTATCAAAACAAAAATAATGCGTGTCCAGGATGGAGTTTATCAGAGTAAGCCCAGGACAGTACGGATTAGCACAACACTTGACTATGGGTCAGGCCACCCAGTGCTGATAAGTTCAGTTTCTTTTCCCCCTTGCTTCCCTTGTCCTGCATTTGGTCCTCATAGGGAGCAGTGTTAAGAAGGACTTCGGTGGTGACCTGTCCACTCTAACAACTCCTCCCCAAAATTACAAAGCAACTGTTCTTTAAAGAGTAAGAACTGGCTACGTAAAGCAGACTGCTTTTTGAGCTTGACTTGAGGACAGAGCCTGCTTACTCCAAGCAGAACTAAATGCCTCCAGCTTTCTGACACTGATTTTGGTGGGACTAGCCATGGAAGCGTAACTAAAAACATCCCAGCCTGGCCCCTTGCTTTTGTGAGTCAGGGAAGAAACACTGAGGCAGAACAGAATGCAGCTTCGAGACACAGGAGAAAAACATACTCCTGTCTTTGCCATCATCAAGTGCTCCTGAAAGCCTTGGTGTCCTGGACCTCCTCCTGATAAACTCTGTCCTGGAAGCTGACTATCTTAGTGTAGATAATGCCATGTCTGCATCATTACGTTTAATGCAGAAATAATACCTAACCATCAATTGTGGTTTGTTCTGTTACCAAATGAAACACTCTATTCATAGTTTTTCATAGCTGAGTCCTCTCTCCTCCGCTGCAGAAATATGGAGAAAAAATAGGTGGAGAAGGGTTTTGCCACAAAAGAAACATTGACATAAGCCATCAAGTGTTTCATTTGAGAGAGTGGTTGTATACACTACGGTTACCACTGCTGCTAAGGTTGACTCCTTTGAAGAGTTTTAATTTGGCTATAAAAACATATTTAACTTGAAGCGTAGGAAAGAAAAGGACTAGGGAAAGCTTTTCTTCAGCACAGAATCTGAGAACTTGCAAAAGTCTATTGTTTCGAAAGATTTTGTGGTTTCTGAAAACACACTGTGTTTTAGATAACCGAATCACAGCAGAATCAGGAAGCAGCCTATGTTTCTGTACCATTACGAGGAAAATTGGACTGATGGACTCATTTTCAGCAGAGCTGGCATGGCACAGCCCATTGCAAGTAGATGGCAATGGGAAGTTCAACATTCAGCGCCAGTGGCTAAGTGGAATAACTTTGCAAGGATTTTTGATTTGCCTGAACTGACCTTACTACTTCTGGCACACAAATTATACGAATTATTTCCTTGACTTTCACATAAAGCTTTTCACACCCAGCAGCTCAGGAGAAAAAAGGGTGAAGAAAAGCATAGGAAAAGATGAAGAAAATGTGGCCATAAAGTCGCAGAAGATGGCTTGAGAGAACCTATGCCGGAGAAATTAGTTTTTCCTTGATAGACTGTGTTTCAGATTCACAATATTCTTTCAAGTGATGGGAAGCTTTTTTTTTTTTTTCCACAGATGTTCAGTTTGATATTTGCACATTGGCTGTAGCCGCGGTCTAATTAATTTCAGATACTTCAAAACAATGGTTCCTCATAAAGAACCATTTGGGGTCTGTGTTTCACATTTAAAATGATAATCATTGTTGAATCAGTAACATAAAACCTGTGCTTTAAAAGTGTGTAATGAAAATAATATTTTTCGCCATCTCAGGACTACGATGTAGCTAGCAGGATTTTTTTTTTTTTTCCCTTCAATGATATTGCTTTAGGATTGAGACAAAGCCTAAACATTTTCCTTTTGTTGGACTTTCTCACACAAATCTGAACATCTGAAAACAATGATTTGTCATGGGAGACATTTGGCAGCCCGAGCAAAGGTTTACTCTTTCTACTTTGCCTAAAATATTTACAAAGAAAAATATCTGACATTCACAGTAAATCAGAGAGCGTTTCAGGCTTCTGACATAACTCATGGAGGAAGTCTGCGTGGTCTTTCCGAGAGGAGAAAAGGAGATCCTGTTTCTGGACGGTTGTTGGTTCAGTGAAGAAACCTCAGCTCTTGAGGAAGAAGGGGAGAATTAAATAAAGTGGGATGGAAGTACCTGGGGGTTGCGGAGGCCTGTTTTTTTCTAGCTCGATCAGCTCCTCACCTTCCCCAGCCCTTCTCTCCATTCTTAAAAGCCCTGAGGGTCTCCAGTGTCAACCACCCCCCTTCCTCCAGGGTTTTCTTCCCGTCCGGGGCTGGGGATGCCCAGGATGAGCTCCCCCTCCCTCCCACCCCGGCCCCACATTTCTGGCGGGCGGCAGGAGCACAGGGAAGGGAGGGGGGTGGTGGTGGTAGTGGTGGGGGCTCCACGACCACCTTCACTATCTCCGCCTGTGCCTTTGTCTCACC